>CM042034.1:44894278-45519278 GCA_023525975.1 Smallanthus sonchifolius | reverse complement strand
TAATTTTTATAAACTTCAAATAAATAATATTTATTCCAAGATTAAACATTTAATCTTTTTTTTTATAAATAAAACACATTTTTATAAAGTCTGAATTATTACTGATTGAAAAATATAAAATTTATAATTCTGCCAAAAAAATCTGACTCACACACGACCGTGCCTCGGAAGGGCACGATCGTGCTCAAGCCACGGGCGTGACCGCGCTAGTCGGGGTGCGACCGTGTTGATCAACAGAGGGCATAAACTAGACAAATCAATAGGCACGACCATGTCTTGGTCTGGCACGGTCGTGTCCAAGATTCTTAGACACAACAGAGATTAGCCCAAAGGGCATGATTAGGTCTAGACAAGAGGACACGACCGCGCTGCTACTCGGCACGACCGCGTTTCGTGAGGCACGGGCGCGCTAGATGATTAGCGCGACCGTGTCTCTTCCAAATCAGACACGAATTGAACAAATCTTGTATTTATAGCGTTGGAATTGTTAGGGCTTTTGATTACTGAGTTGTTACGAGTCTATTCATATAAATTAATTGTATGGAAAACGTGTTTAAGAGTGGAATCGATTAAATCTTTTCTTATTAAAATATAAATTTTGATTCGGACGATTTCTGTAACGAAAACCCAGATTGATAGGGGGCTTTTGATATATGGACCGAAACGAAAAGGAGGGATGATTCAATTACCTCAAACAGAAAGGAATTGATAGCGATTGGTAGAAGGGAGTTCCGGCGACGGCAAGATTTGCTTCCGGCGGCTTCTGCTGTGATTTCGGCTGCTCCAACCCTTCAAAAACCTTAGAGATGATCGGAGGATCGAGTTCCTTGATTAATTGGTAGCAATTGGATCGAGAATGGAGGTTTGAGGCTTGGGAGATAATTTGGACGGTTTCTTGAGAGTAATTTGTATTTTGAAAATGATAATGGTAATCGACGGAGATATTTTCCTTGATAACAAAAGTAAAACGTAAATCGGACTTGAATTCGAGCGATTGAGCGTTTTGAAATCTCATTTACGTTTCGACAGTTACGCAGGCGCGACCGTGCCCAAGAGAGGTGCGACCGTGCTTAGGCACCGGGCGCGATCGTTCCAGGACCAGTCGCGCGATTGTGCCGAGGCACTTGGCGCGACCGTGCCAAGACGAAGCACGACCGTGCTAATTAGGGTTTCTTAACATTTTTCAACTTTAGTCCTTGACTTTTTAGGTTTGATAAGTTTGAATTAATTAACTTGTATAGTGTTTAAATGTATATAATCGAGTAAAACTTGCGAATTTGTATTGAATCATTGCATATAATTTATGTCGAGAAAATAACACAAAACAGTGCACGAGTATTGAGTTTGAAATGCGTTACATTGAATTGAAATACGAATACTAAAATCAGAAATGTTACATGATTGAACATAAATTTTAGCAAAGATTTTAAGATGAAAAGCACCAGTTGCCCCACGGTGGGCGCCAAATTGTTTTGACCAAAAATTACACAAGATAATCAAGTGATCAAATTAGTAATGTGAGGTAGTGTGGTTGTAATAATCGTGACGAATAATGCGTGTAGAGTAATAAAATGACAAAAGTGTTTACGAGAAAAAGCCCTTAATCCTTGAGGATCTCCGGCATAAAACCTCGTGAAGTGACAAATCGTCACTTGCCTCCTGTTCTTCTGATTAATCTTCAAAAAGAATACAGTATGAGCATAAATGGATCGAGTACTAAGTGTTACAGAGCTTGTGAGTGTGTAATTATGTTGTTAATTGCGAATGAATGTCTTCCCTAATCGATCATACTGCTAATTAAATACAAAAAATGAATAACAAACTATCCGAGAATCCCGAAGCTTTTCTAGGTCTTCAAATATGACCGTTATAAGCCTCTAAACGCATATTCCACACCTTTTCTTCAACTACTTGACCGATTCTTCAGGAATGAATGAGTTAACATGTTTTACATTCAGGATACCGGATTTCAGATCCGATAAAATTGGCCCGTAACAGTCGCTTCCAGATTCTGGACTAGTTTCCAGAAGGAGTTGGGAACTCGAATCAATATGAGTACAA
Source organism: Smallanthus sonchifolius (assembly GCA_023525975.1). NCBI lineage: Eukaryota > Viridiplantae > Streptophyta > Magnoliopsida > Asterales > Asteraceae > Smallanthus > Smallanthus sonchifolius. The sequence continues at coordinate 45,517,217 of CM042034.1, read as the reverse complement.
CATATCACCCTCAAATCGATGGACAAAGTGAAAGAACAATTCAAACCCTAGAGGATATGCTGAGGGCTTGTGGAATAGAATTTGGAGGTAGTTGGGATAATCATCTTCCTTTAATATAATTTTCTTACAACAACAGCTACCATTCGAGTATAAAAGTTGCTCCGTTTGAAGCATTATACGGAAGGAAATGCAGAACTCCAATTTGTTGGACTGAAGTTGGAGATAGCCAACTATCTGGACCATAAATCATACAAGAGTAGACTGATAAGATAGTCCAGATTAAGCAAAGGTTAAAAGCTACACAAAATCGGCAGAAGAGTTACGCAGATAAACGTCGAAGACCGTTAGAATTTCAGGTAGGTAACTATGTTATGTTGAAAGTATCACCTTGGAAAGGTGTTGTACGTTTTAGAAAATGTGGGAAATTAGGCCCAAGGTATATTGGACCTTACAAAATCACGAAAAGAGTTGGGGCTGTAGTATATGAATTGCCTGAAGCATTGCAATGTATTCATTACACATTTCACGTGTCGTGTTTACGCAAGTGCTTAGCAGACCACGATCAGGCAATCTCGTTAGATGATGCCCAGGTCAATGATAAGCTCCAATTCACCAAACAACTTGTTCAGATCTTAGGAACCCAAGATCTAAAGTTAAGAAAGAAAACCATACCAATGGTACTGGTACAGTGGCAAGGTCGGAAGGGTGCCGATCAAACTTGGGAATTAACAGAACAAATGAAAGCTAAGTATCCTCATTTGTTCGACTAATGCTAAATTTTGAGGACGCAATTCTTTTAAGGAGGGGAGATTTGTAACACCCTGATAATTCCCAAGGCAAATAAAGGTTAAAAATGACAAAAGATAAAGTTTAGGGGTTGAATTGCAAGTTCTTCAAAGTTGAGGGACTAAAAATGAAAATTTTGAAAGTGGAAGGGGTAGCGGACCGCTACCCTAAGCCTTAGCGGTCCGCTATGTGTGGACTAAGGAAACACCCGGGAGTTGACACACGTCCCTGTGACTCACCGATTGAATTGTGATGCGTGGAAGGGTGGCGGACCGCCAACCTGAGTCTTAGCGGTCCGCTACGTGGGCGCTAAGCAAAATAGGTCACATCAAGGGGTAGCAGACCGCCACACCCTTGCTTAGCAGTCCGCTACGGTCCCAATATTCACCCTATAAATACTTGGACGATCCTAGCAACTTTCACACAACATTTTCCACACACAAACACCATCACACACACTAGAGCTCTACTGGCTCGATCCCCGAGGTTCTGGTCCGCTCTCGAAAGTCTAGTTTCTCGCAATTCGTCTTCAAACTGTCGTAGTTAGCAACGAGGTAAGGTTTCTGAACACCCTGAGGTTCCTTTATGTAAACTTAAGACAGGGATGTTAATTATGATAATGTCTGATATAATTTAAGGTTCTATCGAGGTCTTGATAATTATAGTTGATCAGAACGGAGGTTATGCTTGAGGTGAGTTCCTCTAAACTATGCTCTATGAAATGTTTTGTAAATGATTTTATCTGAGATCCATTTACTATCCATGCATATATCCTATAATAAGTATTTATTATGGCCATGATTGGGGTGGGACTGAGGAACAAGACTGATCCTCTTGTTTTGAGAATCGGTCCTTGGCAGACCAGCGCGCCGGAAGGTCCCTATATATATGTATGTTGTAGACTCAGAACCTATATGAGGTTACTAGGTGATGGATTGGAGTGTCTGGTTATAAGCAATGTTTTCAGAATCAGACCAGATAGCGAACCGGACGCCTTAGAGGTTAACTGGTCGGACCGGTCGAACCAGTCGGACCGGATTAAGAGCCGGATAACGTCATAAATTTTATAAAATTAAAAATATGTATATATTAAACATACATAAAAACTAAAACTACCTATATATATTTATATATCCATCTATATATAAAAAATACATCAAATATAAGAAAACTAAATAATAAAACAAGTCTTAAAGTAACAAACAAATTAAAAAAAAAGGATTAAATAAACAAAAAAAAGGATTAAATAGTATAAAAATAAAGAAAAGTAATCTCTTGAAAGTTGAACCTGCAAGTTTAAAAAGAAAAATAAAAGCTAGAGTGTAGGTAATTATTACCTGCATATCACTACTCTAAAAAACAACCACGAATTAAAAAGCAAATCACTATTTGTAAGACCCTAACCCGGGCATCTTACAGTTGGTTCTCATAACAGGTCATTTTCATTTAAAACACAGTTATTGCAATTCAAACTACAGCGGAAGTCTTTCAAAACTCATTTATTACTAGTTAACGTTATTCAGTTTACCTCACGAATGCCTGCACATCAATCCGAGTAACGCCGCTTCCCAGCCAAGATACGTCAACCCTACGCTTACATGCAAAACAATCTAACGTAGACCCAAAGTCAGCTACGTTAAGTGAGTTCTAATAGTTTAGTTTGAACAAAAACCATCACGTTACATTCATTAGCTGAATTCACTCCGGACCCTTCGGTCCTTACAAAATAGTTTTATAATTTATTAACTAATAGTTAACCCCCTGACATCCCACGGCATCCCTTAACCGTTCGTCACCCGAGACTCATCCCGTACTACCAATAGTAATAACAATAACCTTACAGTCACATCGACATAGACTCAACATACTTTGCTAACAACTCGTACCCCAGAATACGCATTAACTCGACTCTGGGTTATCACAACCTACCCAAGACATTAACACATCCGGCCTTAACCAAGGCACCCACAATTAACTGACATGACTCTTATACACGTCACGTCACAAGTCCTGACTCAACGGTCAGTCAACTCTACACGTCACATTCAACACGCATTAACACTATCTCATACACAATAAATACAACCCATTACTAGCATGCAAATTAACCCATATATACATATGCATGCAAACACATACCTCATCACTACACCCTCGTCAGGGTTACCCTCATCAGGGCATTAACACTCCCCGAGCTCATCATTATCCTGTTAGATAAATGTCACCATTGGTGACTCCCCGAAGGACCACGTCCTCCATGATCCCGTTTGTCATGTCGTGATGACAACGATACAAACACAATACCCGCCATGCCACAAGGACAATGACACCAGACATACAACACAAATATAACCATATCATAACACACATCATGTATAGGACTCATTAACTACACCGGCACTTTACACATGACCCTAACATAACATATACCACATATAATCATGACCATTTAACTTTAAGCCCGACTATCCCGGTCCAACCCTTAACATGTCGCACATTAATATCTCGTCTCTATGACTCACACGTTACTAGGAACACGCCATAAACTCTACGACTCTCAATTAAGCATTTTATGCTCAAAGCACATTGGTTTAGAACCCGTGACCCTTAATATGATTAATTACATTAATACCATGTGATTGTGTGTATGATAGCCCCAAAAGAGTAAAACGTTTAAAAGAGGGGGATTAGAAACTCACTGGTTTGACGATACCCGCAAGCATTACAACGCTTCTTCGAACGGACCCGAACCTGCTAACGTATGATCACAAAGTCAGCGAGCATCCTAAACATGCGTTGAATAACGTGTAACAATATAATAAACCCATAACGCTCGTCTCCATGGTTCCTCATTCGTCCTCCACGAGAAGTCAACTCTACATGTTCATACGTAGCGGGTTTTCCTTGACCCGCTTAGAATCTGAACTCAAGCTTCCATGTATGCACGTACACGTGCCCATGCACCCTAACTCTAAAACATGCTCGCGCGAGTCGGGTTTCCCATGCGTGCATTCATGCATGCCGTGCACAAACTATAATCGGGTGTAATCCGATCTAATCATCTTCTTGTTTCATCGCCGTGAATCACCATTGCCGGGTAACCTCCCCACGCGTCACCCGCCGCGTCTATGCCCCACCTCATCTTCTTCGGATGCATACCTAGCCGGTCACCACCAATCCTCCCCCTCATGGTGTCCTTCCTAGCCGGTTCCATCATTTCCGGCTTCTCCCGAGCTCGCCGCCACAGCCGCCGCACGTTTACAGCCGTCACCGGCCGCTGCCGGTTTCACGTCACACCTCCACATATTTCTCCCATGGTAGTCGCCCCATACCATAGGCACCGGAAACATCACAATTCTCGTCACACCCTCACCACCTCTCTCTCTCTCTTCGGCAAATCCGTCACCACCCTGGCCGGATACCACCTTGCATCGGCTGTCGCCAGGTCAGGTACCCCCTTCTAGTCACCACCATGCTACATGTAATATCCGTACTTTCCACATCATCGTTTATTTACATTTTGTACCCTTGTACTTTCATTTTTGAATCCATTGTAACCCGAGACTTATGATCAATGAATTTATTGGATTTATTCAATTACATGTTTACAACATACATTACATTTATACATATGCAAGACAACATCATACGTGCAATATTACAAAATTATATATTACAAACACGCGTTTTACCTTTTTTACATTTATATTCTCGTTTCACGTCCATACACGCTCGGTTTATTATTATTTTTAGTAGTAGTATTATTATCATTAGTACTATTATTATTATTATTTCATTTTTTTTTCTTTTTTCTTTCTTTTTAAAAAAAGAATCACCTCCCTTTCAACCACCAACTCCCAACTAACTCATTTAATACCCCAAACCCTAATCCACACTTATAAATACCCACTCCCTTTCACTCCTCCACCCTTACACCCTCCAAATTCTCTCACAAATCTCTCCAAGTGCTCCATTTCTTCCAAGATTTTTGGCAGAATTTTATAAGGTAAAAACCTTATTTTTCTTCAAGTTTCTTCCTTTTTTTTTCTTAACAATTCTTCCTTCACCCTCTTGGATAAACCTCTAGGATCTTATCATTTGTTTACCTTGGTAAACATCTAAGATAAGTCACCATTTGAGGTCCAAGTTGTGGTCTTTCAACTAACATTTCTCCTTCTTCATGTTCTTGTTTAGATATTTTACATCTAGTTGTGGTAAAACCAAACCAAGCCTCCATCAAAATTCTATGATGGAAGGCTTGTGCTAAGGTATTTGGATGAAGTAGATGAACATAGGTTCATCTACCATAAGACATCCAATAGCCACAAGGTGTTCAAATCCTATACATAAATATTATAAATAAATCTAACAAGGTTTGTGAATTTCCCAACCTTTCTCTTGGCCACTTCAAGTGGTATATTACTAACTATACTAACTTTTGACCATCCGAATTCCTAACTAAGTTAGGGGTTTGTGTTTCGGTCCGCCGTCGACGATGTATGACCAACTTGATACTATTATACATATATATTATTTATTATTTCTTCTCCACCGAACTTATGCCTACGTTACCTTTTAGGTTAACCGGCATTCCCGACTCTTCACCTTCCCGTTCATCCTTTCGTTACCACGCCAAACCGTGAGTTTCATACTTGCCCCTTTTACATTTTTGCACTTTGGGACTTGAAAACATGTACATATTCAAAACACATACACTACAAGATTCACACTTTATTCAAACACAATTCATTAACATGCTCATGTGACAACAAACTTGACTACATGCTTAAATACAACTTGTTAATACAATAGTTCATTAATTCTTGCAAAACCGCACTTAACAAGTGTAGCGCTATAGGATTGACACCCGTCGGCTTTTCGTTACCTTTATGGAGCTCCCGATCTTGTTATGTTATTTTTTTTCGACTAGTATTCTTTGGATGCTAGGTATGCTATGTCAACAATAGGTTTGAACTATATCATTACAAATTGTATGAACATTAGTAAAGTATGTCTATGCATGTGAATTGTTGCTTTAAACATGATTATTATATGTATGAAACTTGTATGAACTCACCAACTTTATTGTTGATCAAATATTATTTTACATGTTTTCAGGAGATGTTTGATGCTACCATGGAAACGGAATCTAGGGACTTTGCCTTAGATATCAAATTTAAATATTTTTGTCTTTTGTTTATCAATGTATTTACTTTAATTGAAACAATTGTATTTGAAATTATTAGTTTAATGAAATCGGTTAAATTTATATTTCAACAATAGTGCCACGATGCCTTTGAACAATCCTACACGTCACGTTCGGTGATTCCGCCGCCGAATGGGTTGTGACAGATTTGTATCAGAGCCGTGGTTATAGGGAATTAGGAAAATTGCTTATTTGACCTAGCCTATAACTAAGGACCCGTTTTAGACCATTCCTTATGACTCTTAATACGCTTGTTCTACCACCTTTGCTTCTTACTTATTCTTTGGACTAAATACACCGTCATGGATTTCAAGACATCAAGACACTCATATTTCACCAAAGAAACGAACTCACCAAAAGAGGGTAATTCCTCATTCGGTGATAAGTTTCACTCCGCCTAAGACTTAGGAATTTACCATCAAGTTAGGTGTGAAAACCTCACCTTGACGGTAAAAGAATTCCACTCACAAACGCTCTTGGGAAACCTTACCGTTAAAGTTAGGAGTGATTTCCTATCTCAAACGGTTAAGGCACCAACCCTATACAAAACGGAACGACACCACCAAACTAGGAGTGAAATCCACAATTTGGTGATTAGTTCCACTCTTAAAATTTTCAATCTCGCCAAAGTCTCGGCTTTGCTATTGACTAGGGACACGTAGTAACCGGAAGGGTAAAATACCGTTGACCGAATTACCGGCGAGAGTATTTTATATATTAGGCCAAAACGTGTTTCCCGAACTCAATAGAAGGTTTGACCACTTGGGTTAGTCGACGTTTTCGTTAGTTCAAGAGCCGAGCTAACGAGACACTCCAACTTTTTACAAACAAGCCTCTCTTTTATATATAAACTATTTTCACTACTATTATTATACTAACTCGGTTCGATCTCGTGGACGCTCGCTTTTCGCTACTCGCCTTACTAACTTCAAAACGCTAATACATCCGAGAACCAATTAAATTTATGCTCTTTCATCGTCACATGTTTGTTATATACACTATTTCCATACATGATTCACATGACCAAACGTGCTATTACATGAAATTACTTGATTACTTGTGCCATACGTGAAATTTACATACTTATATGACAACAATTTTTATGCAAAACCATTGATCTAAGTCTCACAATCCCCTTTTGTAGATGTCTTCATCTCGCCACTCTGCTACCGCCAGGAACAACAAGAGGGACAAGCGTTTGGCCGCACTCGTGGCCAAGCAAATGGCCCAAGTCATCCCTGGCCTCATCCAGAACCTCACCCCCAACGGATCGGTCGAATCCAACACCGAAACTCCCAACTCCCACGCCCAACACTACCGAACCTTCCTTGCTTGTCGTCCCGAATCCTTCACGGGACTCGAAGGTGCAACCAAGCTCCTTAGCTGGTTTGCGAGCATGGAAAACACCTTCTCGGTAAGCGAGACCCCGGACCACCTCCGGACTCGCTACGCCGCTAGCCTCTTCAAAGAGCAAGCTCTCGCTTGGTGGGATAGCGAGAAGGAGCTCGACGAGGAGATCGTCACCCTGTCTTGGAAGGAACTCAAAGCGTTTATGCGCGAGGAGTACTGCCCTCCCCACGAGTTGCAAGCACTCGAGGAGGAGTTTTTCACCCTCAAACAGGACAGCGGTGATAATGCTGCCTACAACCTCCGCTTCCAACAACTCTCCGTCCTTGCGCCTCGCCAAGTTGACACCATAGAGCGATCCGTGGCCAAGTACATACAAGGCCTCCCGTCCGTCATCAAGGACACGGTCGCCGCCGCCGAACCCACCAACCTCGCCAAGGCCATGCGCCTTGCGGCCGCTTTCTCCCAAAACCATGTTCAGGATGGTACTTTAACCATTCGGGGCACCAAGAAGCACGCCACCCAAGCCACCGTTGAGCCCACCGAACCCAAAGTCACCGAACCAAAACCCGCCAAAACCCCTACTCACCAAAACAACAAAAAGCGCAAGTCCCAAGCCCGGAACTATGCGGTTGTCACCCCCGTTAACCAAGTGCCGATGAACCAAGACCCGACACCCTAAAAGAAACCGTATGGTGGATCTTACCCATTATGCAACACTTGCCAATACCACCACGCAAACAACCTCCCATGCCGAAAATGCACCTCGTGTGGCAAATTCGGACACCTTGCCAACCTATGCCGCAACCCACAACAACCCCAAAACACCCAAGCTCCCCCACCAAACCGAAACCCACCGGCTATCACAAATGGTCGGGCTTGCTACCGTTGTGGTGATCCAAACCACATGAGCCCACAATGCCCACAAAACCAAAACCAACACCACCACAACAACAACCCCACCAACAACAACAACCGCAACCAACCACCCAACCAAAACCAACCCACAAACCCAAGAGGCCGTGCTTACAACATCAATGCGGCGCAGGCACAAACTGATAACGACGTGGTGAACGGTATGTTTCCTATCAATGGTCGGTATGCTTCTGTTTTATTTGATACCGGTGCGGATAAAAGTTTCGTATCGCTAGAATTTGAACTTATGTTAGCTAAGACCCGATCTAAGTTAGAGAACTCCTTCACTGTCGAAATCGCGGACGGAAAATCCACCTTTTGTGACACGATTATCCTCGATTGTACTCTCGACCTTAATGGTCATCCCTTCTCGATCGATCTCATACCCATGCAATTGGGGAGTTTTGATGTCATAGTAGGCATGGATTGGCTTGCCAAGAACCATGCCGAAGTCGTTTGCTTTGAGAAATTCTTCCGTATTCCCCTTCCATCCGGTCAAGTTTTGCAAATCCATGGCGAAAGGCCATCCGGTGGACTCAAACTCATGTCCTGCACCAAAGCCCAAAAATATTTACTAAAGAACTACGTGGCCTTTTTGGCCCAAGTAGTGAAAAAGAAAGAAAAGGGCAAAGGTGTAAAAGACATTCCCATCATTTGCGATTTCCCCGAAGTCTTTCCCGAGGACCTACCCGGTCTTCCTCCATCCCGTGAGGTCGAATTCCGAATTGATCTCATGCCCGGTACGACTCCGATTGCCAAAGCTCCTTACCACCTTGCACCCTCCGAGATGCAAGAACTTGCCGGTCAACTTCAAGAGTTAGCCGACAAGGGTTTCATTCGTCCGAGTTCATCCCCGTGGGGTGCTCCCGTTTTATTCGTTAAAAAGAAAGATGGATCGTTCCGCATGTGCATCGATTATCGTGAGCTTAACAAACTCACTATCAAGAATCGGTATCCTTTGCCTCGCATCGACGATCTTTTCGACCAACTCCAAGGTGCGTCTTGTTTTTCCAAGATCGATCTCCGTTCGGGATATCATCAACTTCGTGTTCATGAGGACGACATTCCCAAAACCCATTTCGAACCCGATACGGACACTACGAATTTATGGTGATGCCTTTCGGGCTAACCAATGCACCCGCGGTTTTCATGGATCTCATGAACCGAGTGTTCAAACCGTATTTGGAAAAATGCGTAATCGTCTTCATTGATGACATTCTCATCTATTCCAAATCCCGATCCGCCCACGAGGAACACCTTCGCTTAATATTGGAGTTACTAAGAAAAGAACAACTTTACGCCAAATTCTCCAAGTGTGAATTTTGGCTTAAGGAAGTCTAATTTTTGGGACACGTTATTAGTGATAAGGGTATCCATGTGGATCCAGCCAAATTCGAAGCAGTCAAGAACTGGATTGCTCCGAAATCTGCTACCAAAGTCCGCTCATTCCTTGGTCTTGCGGGCTATTACCGTCGTTTCATCGCCAACTTTTCCAAGATCTCCGTTCCTCTCACCGCATTAACTCAAAAAGGGAAACCCTACGAGTGGGGCCCTAATGAAGAGGAAGCTTTCCAAACACTTAAGGATAAGCTTTGCTATGCTCCGATCCTTACTCTTCCCGACGGAAACGATGACTTCGTGGTGTATTGTGACGCCTCTAACATTGGTCTCGGTTGTGTTCTCATGCAACGAGGCAAGGTCATCGCTTACGCATCCCGTCAACTCAAGATCCATGAGAAGAATTACACGACTCATGATCTTGAACTCACCGCCGTCGTCTTTGCTCTCAAGCTTTGGAGACACTACCTTTACGGTACCAAATGCGTGGTCTTCACAGATCACAAGAGTCTCCAACATCTTCATAACCAAAAGGATCTAAACATGCGCCAACGCCGAGGGATTGAAACAATCAAAGATTGCGAATGCGAAATTCGCTACCATCCCGGTAAAGCGAACGTCGTTGCCGATGCCCTCAGCCGAAAGCACCATGTGAAGTTCCTTTGTGCTCGTATGCAACATGACATCTATGTCCGTATTTGTGAAGCCCAACCTCTTTCGGTCACCGAAGGCGACATGTACAACGAAATGTCTTGTGGTGCCAAACTCCAACTCGAGACCAAACCCAACGGTTTACTTTATTTCATGAATCGTGTTTGGGTTCCCAATCGTTCCGATCTTCGTTCTTCCATCATGCATGAGGCTCACAAGTCTCGGTATTCGGTCCACCCTGGTACAGAAAAAATGTACAGGGATCTGCGTTCTATCTACTGGTGGCCCGGTATGAAAAAGGATATCGCGCTCTATGTGTCGAAGTGTAATACTTGCGCTAGAGTGAAAGCCGAGCACCAACGCCCATCCGGTTTGCTCGTGCAACCGGAGATTCCAGTTTGGAAATGGGAGAGCATTGCTATGGATTTCATTACCAAACTCCCATTGACATCCTCTCGTCATGATTCCGTTTGGGTTATCATCGATCGTCTCACCAAATCTACTCACTTCATTCCCATCCGCGAGAGCTACCCCGTTGCAAGGCTAGCTCAAATCTACATCACGGAAATCGTTAGTCGTCATGGTGTTCCTTTGGACATCATATCCTATCGTGACAGTCGTTTCACCTCCCGTTTTTGGGAATCCTTCAATGAAGCCATGAGTACTTAACTCAATCTTAGTACGGCTTACCACCCTCAGACGGATGGTCAGACTGAACGTACTATCCAAACTCTCGAGGATATGCTTCGATCGTGTGTCATTGATTTCGGTGGTAATTGGGACGTGCACTTGCCTTTGATCGAGTTCTCTTACAACAATAGTTACCATACCAGCATCGGCATGGCTCCATTTGAGGCACTTTATGGTCGAAAATGTCGGTCACCCGTTTGTTGGACCGAGATCGGCGAAACACAAATTACCGGACCCGAGTTAATCCAAGAGACCACAGACAAGATCCTCAAAATTCGCGACAACCTACGTACCGCTCGGAGTCGACAAAAGAGTTACGTCGACCGAAAGCGCAACGCGATTACTTTCGAAGTTGGAGATTTCGTTTTCCTTAAGGTTTCACCTTGGAAAGGAGTCTTTCGCTTCGGGAAGCGAGGAAAACTATCCCCACGTTATGTTGGTCCTTTCAAGATTTTCGAGAAAGTCGGTTCTGTTGCATACAAACTTGATCTCCCTACCTAGCTTAGCAACATCCACCCCACCTTCCACGTCTCTAACTTGAGAAAGTGCTTATCAAATGAAGATCTCCAAGTTCCACTTGAAGACGTTCAGATCGACCCAACAATGCACTTTGTCGAGAAACCTGTTGAGATAATGGATCGTGAAGTCAAACAACTCAAGCGTAGTCGTATTCCAATCATTAAGGTACGTTGGGAAGGAAAACGTGGTGCAGAATTCACTTGGGAACGTGAAGACCAAATGAAAGCCAAGTACCCGCATCTTTTTTCAGAGTCTTCCTCATGAAAGAAATTTCGGGACGAAATTTTCTAAAGTCGGGGAGACTGTAATATCCGTACTTTCCACATCATTGTTTATTTACATTTTGTACCCTTGTACTTTCATTTTTGAATCCATTGTAACCCGAGACTTATGATCAATGAATTTATTGGATTTATTCAATTACATGTTTACAACATACATTACATTTATACATATGCAAGACAACATCATACGTGCAATATTACAAAATTATATATTACAAACACGCGTTTTACCTTTTTTACATTTATATTCTCGTTTCACATCCATACACGCTCGGTTTATTATTATTATTAGTAGTAGTAGTAGTATTATCATTAGTACTATTATTATTATTATTTCATTTTTTTTCTTTTTTCTTTCTTTTTAAAAAAAGAATTACCTCCCTTTCAACCACCAACTCCCAACTAACTCATTTAATACCCCCAAACCCTAATCCACACTTATAAATACCCACTCCCTTTCACTCCTCCATCCTTACACCCTCCAAATTCTCTCACAAATCTCTCCAAGTGCTCCATTTCTTCCAAGATTTTTGGCAGAATTTTATAAGGTAAAAACCTTATTTTTCTTCAAGTTTCTTCCTTTTTTTTCTTAACAATTCTTCCTTCTCCCTCTTGGATAAACCTCTAGGATCTTATCATTTGTTTACCTTGGTAAACATCTAAGATAAGTCACCATTTGAGGTCCAAGTTGTGGTCTTTCAACTAACATTTCTCCTTCTTCATGTTCTTGTTTGGATATTTTACATCTAGTTGTGGTAAAACCAAACCAAGCCTCCATCAAAATTCTATGATGGAAGGCTTGTGCTAAGGTATTTGGATGAAGTAGATGAACATAGGTTCATCTACCATAAGACATCCAATAGCCACAAGGTGTTCAAATCCTATACATAAATATTATAAATAAATCTAACAAGGTTTGTGGATTTCCCAACCTTTCTTTTGGCCACTTCAAGTGGTATATTACTAACTATACTAACTTTTGACCATCCGAATTCCTAACTAAGTTAGGGGTTTGTGTTTCGGTCCGCCGTCGGCGATGTATGACCAACTTGATACTATTATACATATATATTATTTATTATTTCTTCCCCACCGAAATTATGCCTACGTTACCTTTTAGGTTAACCGGCATTCCCGACTCTTCACCTTCCCGTTCATCCTTTCGTTACCACGCCAAACCGTGAGTTTCTTACTTGCCCCTTTTACATTTTTGCACTTTGGGACTTGAAAACATGTACATATTCAAAACACATACACTACAAGATTCACACTTTATTCAAACACAATTCATTAACATGCTCATGTGACAACAAACTTGACTACATGCTTAAATACAACTTGTTAATACAATAGTTCATTAATTCTTGCAAAACCGCACTTAACAAGTGTAGCGCTATAGGATTGACACCCGTCGGCTTTTCGTTACCTTTATGGAGCCCCCGATCTTGTTATGTTATTTTTTTTCGACTAGTATTCTTTGGATGCTAGGTATGCTATGTCAACAATAGGTTTGAACTATATCATTACAAATTGTATGAACATTAGTAAAGTATGTCTATGCATGTGAATTGTTGCTTTAAACATGATTATTATATGTATGAAACTTGTATGAACTCACCAACTTTATTGTTGATCAAATATTATTTTACATGTTTTCAGGAGATGTTTGATGCTACCATGGAAACGGAATCTAGGGACTTTGCCTTAGATATCAAATTTAAATATTTTTGTCTTTTGTTTATCAATGTATTTCCTTTAATTGAAACAATTGTATTTGAAATTCTTAGTTTAATGAAATCGGTTAAATTTATATTTCAACAATAGTGCCACGATGCCTTTGAACAATCCTACACGTCACGTTCGGTGATTCCGCCGCCGAATGGGTTGTGACACTACACCCATAGCACCACCACCACTAACGACCACCCACACCAAATCATCCCCGCCTTCTCTTCCGATCAATACAAGGAAACGAAGCTTAAGCCCTAATCGGGTTTTACATGCTAAACAGGAACATGGTACAAAGAATAAGGTTTGAAGATTACCTTTCGCGTAGATGAAGCACCTCCTTGCTCGCCGCCGCCGCGGGACCGTCACATAACCACCACCGAGCTCTTTCTTCCTTCTCCGTCGGCACTCCCCCCTCGTTTCTTTCTTTCTTGCTGTCACAACACACCTAGGCCGAATGGCCTAGGGTTGGTGTTTAAGTTGTATATAAGCCTACCCGGTTTTACATCCTAGTCCGTGAGCTTCTCCTTTGCGTGAATGGTTCCCAACCTTTCTTAGTTTGGCTAATCGGGCCCTATTAATTTCCCATATAGGGTTTTTACTTGACACTTCCTCCAGTTCACGTCATTTAAAAAGACTAGGTCGTACTCACCGACCCGACCCGTTAGTTAACAGACTTTCGGGATGTTACACTATTGGTATTCTTAATTTCTCAGTTCTCACCATTTTGAAAATTTTCAATCAGAATTTCTCTTCATCTCTACAACATTTGGAAGCATTTGTTCCATCAACATCCTTCCATTTCTTCTGTTAGCCTCTACACATCTTCGACCGCGTATTCTAAACTTCTTGACGTCACTATTTCAGGCATTTACTAAACCTCACATCACTATTTCTGGCATTTACAAGGCATTTACTCAACTTTTGGTCACTATTTCCGGATCGACCGCCGATTACGGCACCGATTCGACCGCGGGACTGGTGAACCGGCCGATTTTTTGTAAAACGGGTTTCATATTCTTGACCGGACCGTCGGCGGCACCGGTTCCCGGTCTAACCAGCCGGTCCAGTCTGGTTTCAAAATCATTGGTTATAAGACCCAGACGGCGCATTCATCCTTGTATCAAGGATACATGTGAGTACGATTTTGTTTATGAACTCACCAGCGTTATGCTGATCCAAAATGTTTTTAAATGTTTTTTTAGCACAGGTGAACCCTAGCTTGTAGTTGACATTCCAGGGGATGTACAAATGTTGGATATAGGGATGACTAAGGGCAGGTCCCTGTGTGACCATAAGGCCTAAGTGGATGGCATGATTCTTCGTGAGCTATAAGTCCGGAGTTTGTTATGTTGTAATTTTGCCAGTCAGTCTCTACTGTACAAACTTTATGTTATGAAATAAAAGAAGTTATGATGTTAAGTCTTTCGCTGTGTGTTTTTGGTATCAACGTCACAGTAATTAGAAGGTGACCTTAAACCGGTATGTAGTTATCTGACAAACGGAATGTTCTGTCTAGGAAAGAGCGGTGTATAAATCTCTCCTAAAACCGTCGCTCTTACCTGGGAACATATCTGTTGGAGGTACTACTCTGGTTAGATAACTGTCCTATGTTACGGGTGTGATAGAAACCATTTTAGATTGGGACGACATTTTCGAAATGAGTTTGGAAAGATAGTGATTGAACACAAATTTTATCAAAGATTTTAAGATGAAAAACACCACTTGCCCCACGGTGGGCGCCAAATTATTTTGGGTAAAAATTATAACGAGTAATTTTGTAACCAAACTTCGTAAGTGAGGTAGCATGCTTAACAAAAATGCAATGTTGTAATCGTAAAAATGAAGTTGGACATGATGATGTACAAGGAAAGTCCTTAATCCTTCAGGATCTCCGACATAAAACCTCGGGAGTTGACTAAACGTCGGGATGCCTAGTGAACTTGTATTAAAATTGAAGTATGAGTACAATATGAGCAAAGAGAGATCGTATGTTAAGTGTTACAAATGATTGCGAGTGTGTGAATGTGTTTTCTAATCGATCTATTGCTCGTTAAATACAAAAAATACTACAACTAACTATCCGAAAATAATGGCTAGACTAGGTCTTCTTTATGTGATTGTTAATCACTTCTTCACGCGTATTTCCCACGTGGTCCACGTCGTGGTGAGCGAGTCTTCACGTGTGAATAATTTCACCTATAAATAATAATCGAAGTAGAGAACAAGTAATCGTTAGTAATATTAATATTCAGGATACCGAAGTTACCAATATCTTGATTCTGGATTATGCTAGACTCAGGATTCTACATGAAAATCAATCCCTAACAGTGTAGGTGAGATTTATGGGATTATAATTATTGGATGAGTCTTGGGTGGTGAACTGTTCGGGAATATCGTAAGATAACAGGGATATCTATTTGTTAATAAACGTCAAAACTATTTTACTAAAAGACCGGAGGGTCTTGAGTGGAGATAAATATTAAATGTGACAAGTTGGCTTCTGTTTAAACTAAACTATTAGAACTCACTCAGTGTAGCTGACTATGTATGTACGTTAGATTGCGTGCAGGTAAGCTTTGGAGATGATGTATCTTGGCTTGGGAGCGACGCTACTCGGATGGGTGTGCATGCATTCGTGAGATAAATTTAATGACAATGATAGTTAATGTTTTTAGAAAGACTTCCGCTATAGTTTTGAATAATAACCTAAGTATTTTAAAGAGAATAACTAGTTAGGATAACCAACTGTAGGATGCCCGGGTCAGGATCTTACATCAATTGATTGTTTCATTAGTAATTGGTCTTGAATCATTAATAATTGGTTATTTGGTTGAGTTCATAGAGTGGAATTGATAATCATCTAGATAAATCTTAGCTTGTGTCTTTATTCGGTTTACGAAGGTTAAACAACACAGCCAGATGCCTTAGTCTTATGATTATCTTTCAATACAAGTTTATATTGATGTAACTTTTCAAATTGGCAATTAAACTAGGTTATACATTGTGCTTCTAAAACTTGAAACCTGGATGTGATCATCTTTCAAATATTTGCATACAATTCATTTACATTACGTTTATGTTATTTATAAATCAAACAAATCCAAGATCAATTCTAAATTAGGTTTAATGAAAATAATTAAACGAAACGTATAACGCTAAAAACATGTTCCTTGTGGATAAATTACCCTACTTACCTAGCTATATATGTTAATTACGTTTTTTTTCATGACTTGACGACACTCATGTATATCAAGGCTCACCACAAAGTAACACATCTTGGGCGCCACATTTAACAAGAAAGGTTTTCATACTTTTGTTTAGGGGTGAGCAAAGCTTAGCCGTTAATTAATAACCGAACCCTCACCGAACGGAATTAACCAATAACCAAGATTAACTGACCGTTATAGTTAAGATTCTTTGATTTACCGATAAATCGGTTATGGGTATCCCATGATTGAACGTTAACCGAACCGATACATTTGTAGCTTGTGTACAATAATCTTTATTTTAATAAACGATTCCAAAGAATGTCACGTGTCATCACCATATTTTTTCTCACAAATCTTGTAATTTTTCCTATTTTAAGTAAGTTTAAATTTTAAAATTTATTTATGTTAATGTTTTTATTTTTCAAAAAGGATAATATAAAATTTGAATTCTAATAACTATAAAGTTGACCGATACTCAGAAGCAACATAGACTCCTTATCAAAACATTAAGAACTATTTGTCATTGAAATATCAATAATCAGGTAATAATTTTCAAAATGCAGATCCAAACACCCCCAAATATTTGGTGCGAGATTCACATATGGAAAGAGCAAAATGACACGCGCTAAAGCAAACGTATAATCTTTGAAATTAATTACTTTGTGGTGCTGAAATAATCTTAATAATTTCCACAGGTAAGGAAGAACAAGTTTGTTGAAATTCTTCCCATAAATGTTGGTTGTTTGGGAGCTTGCACTTATTGCAAGACTAAGCATGCTCGAGGTCATCTTGGAAGCTATACTGTTGATAGCCTTGTAAGTATTTATCGGGCTTAACTTTAATCCTTGCTTGGAGCCTTGGACGCGTGTTTTTAAAGCTATTACATAATTTTAATTAATCAGAATCACGTAATCAGTTATTACAAAAGGGGTTGTAGGAGATACTGTCAGGATTTGCTTTTGTTGTTTGAAACTTTTAATAACATGATGTTTTGCGTGTTTAACAATTTCTGATTATTTGAGGAACTAATCGATAAATTGACCAAAGAAGACATTTTTGTACGAAAAAAAAGACATCTTGTGTAACTGCAGTACAAGTCTTTCAATCTACGTTAAAAGAAGGGGTAAATAGGTGAGTTTGTATTACTCTTAGATAATCATTTTTTGTAGCTTGTATGAAACTACTCATGCAAAACTGATTGTTTGGTCCCAAAACAACAAGGTTTTCATACTTTTGTTTAGGGGTGAGCAAAGCTTAACCGAACCCTCACCGAACGGAATTAACCAATAACCAAGATTAACTGACCGTTATAGTTAAGATTCTTTGATTTACCGATAAATCGGTTATGGGTATCCCATGATTGAACGTTAACCGAACCGATACATTTGTAGCTTGTGTACAATAATCTTTATTCTAATAAACGATTCCAAAGAATGTCATGTGTCATCACCATATTTTTTCTCACAAATCTTGTAATTTTTCCTATTTTAAGTAAGTTTAAATTTTAAAATTTATTTATGTTAATGTTTTTATTTTTCAAAAAGGATAATATAAAATTTGAATTCTAATTATTACTTAATTAAGAAAACAAAGAATTTTATTTCTTATTTTACACATTTTTTTATATATTATTGTACTTTCATTTTTGTATTAAACAACCACATTTAATATATGGGTATATAACCTAGTCCTTAATAATATTTTTTAAAAGGTATCCCACCTACTAAACAGTTGAATAGATATGAGCCCTTTAGAATAATGATTAAACAATTTTTCATTTTAAACAATATTGGAATGATATAAATTTGTTTACAAGATTTTATATATTCTTATTGATGTCATGAAAAGGTTGAAGTGTGTCGTGTTAAGGGGTCATTTAAGGAAAAAAACAATAAATATTCGGTATAACCTCGTCCTCTCTTTTATTGTTTTCACTACTTTTAAAAAGATGTTTACGGAGTTTAGAGCTCTCAAGAGGTGAAATTCAAAGTTACAAAATGAGATTCGAAATGGGAAACAAAGTTGGAGAGCTAGTTAACGACAACATTTTCATGGGGCAATTTCTCTTTTATTTTGGAGCTCTCAAGTGGTGAAATTCAAAGTTGCAAAATGAGATTCGAAATGGGAAACAAAGTTGGAGAGCTAGTTAACGGCAACATTTTCATGGGGCAATTTCTCTTTTATTTTTACATATATAAAAAGCTTAAAACCCTTGGAACTTGTTTAACCAAATTTGATCGAAACCGAATCATAACCGCTGGTTAATCGAGTGCTAGTCAACCGAGTGATCGGGATGAATTTTACATCAACCGAGTGATCGGTTTCGGTCACGAAAAAGTGGTACAACCGACCCATAAGACTAAACGTAATGCAAGGGTAAAGACTGGGGCATGGTGCCACCTCACCCACCACGGGCGTTGAACACCGCGCCGGGCGGGGGTGAGGGCGGGCGTGGAGGGGGCCGGGTGGTGGTGTTCACCGGCGTGAGAGGTGTTTTTTGACCGTTGGGCATTAAATGTTTTGACCGTTGCATTTATTTTTTGACCGTTTGATTTAATTAATTTTTTTTTATTTACCCTATATAAATACCAACCTAAACAACTAAATTTCTACACAAGTTTTCTTCATTCTTCTCTCTATCTTTTTATAAAAATTTCAAAAATGTTTCCATGACAATTTGTAAACAACCCAAACCACCCGAACAACCCTATGGGGGGATACGTTCCACAACCACCAGAGGCGAACCCGTTGTTAACGTTTGCAAATTGGAGTCATTACCCGCCTCATTTCCCGACTTCAAATCCGTCTACACTCACAACCGATTTTTTATCCGAATATATGCAAAACTACGTAACCCCACAACCGTCACCCGACGTTGTACCCGAGACTCAACCGTCACCCGGCATTGTACCCGAAACTCAACCGCCACCACAAACAAAAAGAAGAACATATAGAAAGAAAGCCACTACTTCTACACCCGAAGCGGGTACGGTTAAAGGGCGTTCCGAAAAGTGGTCGCCGGATGAGGAGCTAGCTTTGGTGAAAGCGTGGATCAACGTGACGGAGGATCCAATAGTTGGTACGTATTGTTATTATAGAAGTATTATTATTTTTGTAATGTTTTTTTTATGAAATGGTATGTTATTTAATTTTATAGGACGTAACCAAAAAGCCAGAATTTTTTGGAAAAAAAATATATGAACATTTTTGTGAAGCAATGGGTAAATGTGGATACCGTACGGAGGACATGGTAAGTGGCAAGTGGAGGGATATCCGGTTGAAGGTTAACAAGTTTTCTAGAAACTACAAAAACAAGTTAAACAACCGCCGGAGCGGTCAAAGTGACCTTGATATCTTTCAAGACGCGTTAGAAGCGTATAAAAAAGATAATAATGGGTCGGTGTTTAAAATGGTTCCACTTTAGGAACTATTGAGAAAGTTCACGAAGTTTGAACAAGTCCCGTTAACAGGACAATCATCGTCTAAACGATCAAAAAGCTCATCCGCCCATGACGTTATCCAATCTAATTCGGATAGGCGTAGCATTAATCTCAACGACTCGGGCTATGAACTTGAGTTTTCGAAAGAAGTCGCCCACCCTATCGGAAGAGACAAAGCAAACGAGTTGCATCATCGTCATCAACCCAAACCAACGAGTACAGGGAGAGTTTAGACAGTATATTCGACCGGATGGTCAAGTTCAACGAGATATCCGAGAGGAAGATCAAAATAAAGGAGACAAAGCAAAAGGCGGGCGATATGAGACTTTATTTTATGAACATCGATAATTTGGTCGGCGACGAGCGGGAGAAATTCCTTAAATTGAAGAAAAATATAATATGTAGTTTAGTATTTTTTTAGTATTATATTGTTTTTTTTAATATTATATTATTTTTAAATGTTATATTATTTTTTTTATATTATATTTTAATTTTAATATTAATTAATATAAAATAAATAATAATTTTATAATTATTACAAAACTGTACTTTCACCACCCTGTATTAACGACTAACACTGTATATACGTGTCAAAAGTGTCTCACATTCACTCTATCATTACTTACCGTCGGAATCCAATGTACGTTTGGGTTTTGATCCGACCCAAGCCCATCTATTTTAAAGACGAGCATCCACAACGAAGTCGCCCCCCTTCCCTTCTCGTGTCGCCGGAGTTATGGAAGACATAGAGGATTTGTTGGTCGGCGGTGGCGCAGCTCCACCTGGTTTCCGACTACCCATTACGGCTGCCGTCGGAATAAACACAACGAAGAAGAAGAAAAGTAACTCATCTCTGCTTCAAAACTATCAAGTCCCTGGCACACAGGTCGGATTTCTCTCTCTATTCATATCCTATTTCTATTCTGTTAACTGATTATCTTGATCTGACAGACGATTTTTCTCAAGACGTTTGGGTGTTCACATAACCAGGTTCAATTTCTAATATTATGTTCTTCCTTTTATATACTTCTCCTCTGTAAACTTGCAATGTTTAAGGGTATAAGTTGCAACACAAATGCAATTTATTTAAGTCAAATCTTCTAGCACCAATGTTTTTCAATTTGTTGTACCAGTGATAAAGTTTAATGTCACTATCATTTTTTGTACAGATAGTTAGAACCACAACAATTTTGGACCTGAAAAGTATGGTTTATTACACCAAAATGTAACTTACTTTCACCCTTTAGCCACTGCATGTAAGAACTAAGAAATGATGTTTTTTTTTCCCATTGTATAGACGGTAAAATGGTGGCATGATTTCTCACCACCAATGTAACTGTTACATACGGAGTTAAAATATTGAAAGTATGTTACATACAATGAAAACAACATTTTATTGCATATAAAAGGTGAAAGCAAGTTATATTTTGGTGTAATTAACCCTATAATGTAAAATGTTTCACGGGTGAAATATCAAACCTATTTATGAGTATCCATAGTCTAGAAATGCTATATCAGACTACTTTTTTTTTCGGTTTCTGGTTGAAAATGGTTAGAAAGTAAAGTAAATCGTGAAGATTATTTTCTTCGTTTGAGTGGTTTGTTTGTTTGTAGAGTGATAGTGAGTACATGGCTGGCCAACTTTCGTCATTTGGTTATGCTATCAGTGACAATGCAGAAGGAGCAGATCTTTGGCTGATAAATACGTGAGTTATCTTTCTGTGTTAATCCATGTAGTCTGTTTGGGTCTTAGAAACTGTACACAGAATCCCCAAGAAGTCGATTGTACCGCTAGCATGAATTTAATGTTTTGATTGCTTAGATGAAATCAAAGATTATTGAATAAACTGATGACTTAAGTTGTTTCATCTTTCGAGGTTTATGTTAGCTGGTAAAGAACTATAGACGAGGTACAGAAAAGGTCATTTGAGGAAACCTTCTAAGCTAAAGTGAATTGTTTTTCTTGTTATATTTGGTGGTTTGCTTGCCATCTTCAATTCATGTTGCCTAGAATTGTTTGGGGGCATATATTCTTGTGGTCAATTTAAGGTTATGTACTTGTCCAGAAAAAAGTTTACCAAAGGTGTTCTATGATTTTTATAAAAGGAATTATAACTACTTAATTGTAGTTAGGTGTCTGTTTCCATGTCTGAGAACTTTTAACTAATTTTTTAGTCACAACCCAATTTCACAAGTTATATTATATTAAGACTGATACAATATGAAAGCTTACCTTTGTTTAAAATAATGAGCATTGTTCGATATTTTTATAATAGTTAGAGAGGTAGATAACATTCTCTATTACTACTGATCATTTTATGATGAAACAATGTTATAGTAAAAACACACACACACATATATATAGGGTTGAGTTCATGAGAAAACTCGCGAAAACCGACCCAAACGAACTCCGATTGAACTCATTCCAGCGACGTTAAAACCGGCTCGTCAAACTCGATCTAAAGCCTAAGCCTAAACCTAAACCCTAAAGTTAAACCCCACCCCCAAAAACCTAAAACCCCCACCCCCCAAAAACCTAACCCTCCCCCCCCCCCCAAAAAAAAAAAACTAAACCCCCCAAAAACCTAAATGTCGAGCCGGTTTCAACGCCGCCAAAATGAGTTCATTCGTAGTTTGTTTGGGTCGGTTTCTCACGAACAAAGAGTTTTCTCATGATCCTTCCTCTCTCTCTCTCTCTCTCTCTCTCTCTCTATATATATATATATATATATATATATATATATATATATATATATGAGAAGGATCATAAGAAAACTCATTGTGCATGAGAAAACCAAAAAACTACTTATTAAAGGTAAAAAAAATAATAAAAAAATCATAACTCAAAATATAAATCAAAAACTAAAAAAATGGTTCAGAGACCATGTTTCCCACGTCGTCCTCGTTCAAAAAAAAAATCTCGAAAAAATTGTCGGGTTAGCTTTTGGGTTTAGTTTAGTTTTTAGGTTAGGTTTTTGAAGGGGTAGGGTGGGGGGTGGTGGGGGGGTTAGGTTTCTGGGCGGTGGGTGGGGTGTGGTTAGGTTTTTGGGTGGGGGTGGGGTGGGGGGTTTAGGTTTTTTGGGGTGGGTTAGGTTTTTGGGTTGTACTACACATATGCAGTACCTTTAATGAGGAGTTTTTTGGTTTTCTCATGAAATTGAGTTTTCTCATGAACTCAACCCTATATATATATGGGGTTGAGTTCATGAGAAAACTCGCGAAAACCGACCCAAACGAACTCCGATTGAACTCATTCCAGCGGCGTTAGAACCGGCTCGTCAAACTCAATCTTAAGCCTAGAGCTAAACCCTAAAAGCTAAACCCCACTCCAAAAAACCTAAAACCTACACCACCCAAAAACGTAACCCCCCCACCCCACCCCCAAAATCCTAAACGCCAAGCCGGTTCCAACACCGCCAAAATGAGTTCATTCAGAGTTCGTTTGGGTTGGTTTTCTCGAGTTTTCTCACGGACAAAGAGTTTTCTCATGATCCTTCCTCTATATATATTTGTTAATTTTTTTATAATACAGTTGTACAGTAAAGTCCCCAAGCCAATCATCAATGGACACATTGATATCTAAATGCAAAAGTGTAAAAAAGCCGCTTGTGGTGGCTGGATGTGTGCCTCAAGGAAGTAAAGATCTGAAAGAGCTTGAAGGTGTGAGCATAGTTGGAGTTCAGCAAATTGACCGGGTTGTGGAGGTTGTCGAGGAGACTCTTAAAGGTCACGAGGTCCGATTATTGAATCGAAAAACTCTTCCAGCACTTGATCTTCCTAAGGTATTATTTATATGTTTTGGTTACATTAAGGGGTGTTTGGTTTTGTGCTTTGAAAGCAATATTGAATAATCATAAAACTATAGAAAATCGTGTTTGGGTTTGCTTCTGCCATTTGAAGCTGTAACAATCAGATTTTTTGGGTATTCAAAAACTTGATGGATAAAATGACCAGGATTTGACATTTTTGTGAAAAATGGAGAGATGTTCTTTAAAATGGAATTGCATGTTCAAATTAGAGAAACAGATGCTTGTGTTTTGGCAACTTTTGATTATTTGAGATATCAATAGATATATGACCAAAGTTTGTGAAAAATGGAGAGTATTAAAATGTGAGTAAAAAGACTCTCTATTTAGGTTAGAAGAAAGGATAAATAGGTATTGGTAACTATATTTTACTCCTATAATCAGTTTTGTTGCGGCTGGTAATAACTATAAAGTTGACCGATACTCAGAAGCAACATAGACTCCTTATCAAAACATTAAGAACTAGTTGTCATTGAAATATCAATAATCAGGTAATAATTTTCAAAATGCAGATCCAAACACCCCCAAATATTTGGTGCGAGATTCACATATGGAAAGAGCAAAATGACACGCGCTAAAGCAAACGTATAATCTTTGAAATTAATTACTTTGTGGTGCTGAAATAATCTTAATAATTTCCACAGGTAAGGAAGAACAAGTTTGTTGAAATTCTTCCCATAAATGTTGGTTGTTTGGGAGCTTGCACTTATTGCAAGACTAAGCATGCTCGAGGTCATCTTGGAAGCTATACTGTTGATAGCCTTGTAAGTATTTATCAGGCTTAACTTTAATCCTTGCTTGGAGCCTTGGACGCGTGTTTTTAAAGCTATTACATAATTTTAATTAATCAGAATCACGTAATCAGTTATTACAAAAGGGGTTGTAGGAGATACTGTCAGGATTTGCTTTTGTTGTTTGAAACTTTTAATAACATGATGTTTTGCGTGTTTAACAATTTCTGATTATTTGAGGAACTAATCGATAAATTGACCAAAGAAGACATTTTTGTACGAAAAAAAAAAGACATCTTGTGTAACTGCAGTACAAGTCTTTCAATCTACGTTAAAAGAAGGGGTAAATAGGTGAGTTTGTATTACTCTTAGATAATCATTTTTTGTAGCTTGTATGAAACTACTCATGCAAAACTGATTGTTTGGTCCCAAAACAATAGATGATAAAAAACAGGGTATGTTTATCCTGTCAGAAAAATAACTGGATGATCAATTCCAAAATATAAACCCAAACACCCCCTAAACTGATAATATTTTTTTATAATAATCCTCAAAACTGCAGGTAGGACGAGTCAAAAGTGTTGTAGATGATGGAGTCAAAGAGATTTGGTTGAGCAGTGAAGACAGTGGGGCATATGGTATTGATTCATATTCTTTCTTCTACTTCTTCAAAGCCTCACTTATAAAAGGGTGCTTTTGGTTATGTTTTACCTCGGGTTAAATGGATTATGCTGAAGGATTTAATGAAAAAGAAAACACGTCAAATATTAAAATTCTTCCTATTCGAATGCATAAAAACCTCCCCAATGCCTCATTAAAAAGAACTTTATTTTTTTTTCGAAATCATACATATCACCTTATATGTTTATAGTAAAAAAATCGATAAAAACGTGTTTTCAGCTCCACCCAACCTGACCCGCACCTAAAAACAACAAATTTTTATCCATTACACAATCCATCTGATTTGTCCATTTCGCCACCTTTCTTTAAAAAGAGATGATGTGGCATACATGAAACAAAATGAAGGACCGAATGGGATCTTTCAATATTTTTTTCTTTGTTTGTGTAGCATGTTAGTTAAATGTTTATGTTGATTATAATCTTAGATTTGAATACAACAACAACAACCATACCCAGTAAAATCTCACCAATAACAAAGCTATCGGTAAGGTATGGGGAGGGTGGGATGGAGGCAAACCATACCCCTATCCAATAAGATAGAGAGGCTGCTTCCAGGGAGACCCCCAGCTCCAAAAACCTTCTCAGGACCTAAAAAGTATATTAGTACCAAAGAGTTTATCACATTGAATCTACAAAAAAAAAAACAAAAGCTCTAATAACCAAACCAAACCAAACCAAACCAAACGTACCCAGTATAATCCCACACATAGCTAACGCTATTAGTAGGGTCTGGGGAGGGTGTGATGAGGGCAAACCTTACCCCTATCCCAATGGATAGAGAGGCTGCTCCCGTTTAGACCCCCGGCTCCATGGGAAAGAAAAAGATAAAAATATAAATAAAATTAATGAGTAATAAAGTAAAATAAATCTAACAGTAATCTAACAATTAGCAGTGTATGACTAGAGTATATTAGTCACAAGAAACACAACACACCTACAAGAAACAAGACATACGCAAAATCTTTGCTAAACAACTCTACTCTCCCACACAACGGGTCAGTCATCCTAAAACCCTAATACGACGTCTCCATGAAACCCTATCATTGATCTGTGCTCTGTCTCCTCTTGACATGTCCAAACCATCTCAATCTTCCTTCTCTTATCTTATCTGAGATACATGTGACTCCCAATCTCTTCCGAACAACTTCATTTCTTATTCGGAAGATGAAAAACAAAAGCTCTAATATAAAAGTATTAATAAGCTACCAATAGTAGAAAAGTTGAAAAAGTGTAAGTAGTGAGAAAGTGAAGATAGTATAGATAACATAATATGTTAGGTATCACACGAACCCAATACACACAAACACACGCTAAAGCAATAAACGACACGAGAGATTTATAGTGGTTCGACCGGTATGACCTACGTCTACTTGATGTAACTATGGTGTTTATTATATTTAGGTGCTCAAGAAGTTACAAGTACAATCATTGATATATAGAGGGACTAGACTAGGGTTTCTAACTTAACCTATAAACTAAGCCCAAACCACAAGTAGGAGGCCCCTATGGCCGGCCCTGTAATAAGACTCTTGACTCCATACTCGTCAATCTCCCACTTGGAGTCTTTGACAATCTTCAAGCATCACTCCGACTTCACTTGTACTTCTGTAATCTTCATTACCGCTAGTTGCAGCGGCCTTCTCATCAAGTAACCTGAAGGCCAGTTGAAGCTATGCAGAGCTTCAACTTATCTAAGGTAACCACCTAGTCAGCATATCTGCTCGATTCTCTGTCCCTTAAATCTTCTCAAGTTTTAGGGTGCCATCACTAATCAACCCCCTGATAAAGTGATATCTCAGCTGAATTTGTTTCGTCTTACCATGAAACACAAGAATTTTTCCAAGATGTATAGAACTCTGGTTTTCACAAAACAATGGACTGTCGGGTTGTTTCTTCCCAAGTTCTTCCAGAATGTTCTTCAACCATATGAGTTCTTTGCCCGCTTCAGCAACAACCATATACTCAGCTTCATTGGTTGAAAGAGCAACGCTCTTTTGTAGCCTGGACATCCAACTAACAACAGTTCCTCCCACTAGAAAAACATACCTAGTTGTGCTCTTATACGATTCCTTGCAACCCTTAAGGTCGGCATCCGTATAATATAACCTCTCAGAACAATGTCTTTGCTTGAAAACCATAACCCTATCTTTTAAGTGCCTTTCAAATACATTAGCAGGCCTCCCAGTGTTCTTTTCCTGGATTACACATATAACGACTACCCCCCACAACCTGTGCTATGTCTGGCCTCGTGCACACCATGGCGTACATAAGACTTCCCACATCTGATGCGTAAGGAATCTTAGCCATTCTTAGTTTTAAAAAGCGCGAGTACTCGCGAGTAACTCGCGACTCGACCTGGGGCGCCATCTTTTGCGAGTCTTGTCACAACTCGCACACTGTACAAGACTCGCACTTTTTTGAAAAAAAAAATCGCACTTAAAGGCTCGATTCTTGTACAGGGTCTGTTTTTGTGCTTCAAAGTGTTATACATTTAGCTAAAGAGGTTGTACATGTAAGTAATTTATACATTAAATCATATATAAACCTTATTTGTAGCTATATTTTGGGTAGGGGATGCTAAAAACCAATGGGATGTATATAAAAATTTATATAAGCACCTTGCGCTTCGCGTACGAAAATCGGTCCGCTTTTGCGATTTGCGCTTCAGATTTAGACCTTGTTGCTTCGGTGCGCTTCTCGCTTTTTAAAACCAAGTAGCCATTTCAAATACCCTATATTTGAAGTGCCTTTCAAATACCTTAGCAACTATTTGACTGCCTCCCAGTTAGTGTTGTAAAAATCGGGATTAATCGGAGGATTAATCAGAAATCGGTGGATGATGAGTGGCCAAAGTTTCATGTATTAAAAGGTGTAATATGTTATATTTATGCAATTTGATATGTGGAATACAAAGGTTTTGTGTAGTCATGCATGTGCAGGTGTTGGAAGCTTAAAATGTGATTTTGGAAGATATTA
This sequence comes from Smallanthus sonchifolius, assembly GCA_023525975.1. NCBI lineage: Eukaryota > Viridiplantae > Streptophyta > Magnoliopsida > Asterales > Asteraceae > Smallanthus > Smallanthus sonchifolius. The sequence continues at coordinate 45,488,907 of CM042034.1, read as the reverse complement.
GGCGAGAGATGCAAGAGTCGGAAGAGACACGGAGAAAACGGGGCAAAATACAGGCCCAGCGTAATCCTACGCCACATGGCGTAAGCCTACGCCACCAGCGTAAGCTTACGCCACATCAGCGTAAGCCTACGCCTGAGCATTTTCTTCACAGCCGCATCAGAGGCCCGGCGTAAGCCTACGCTGGGTACGTTTCAGACGCGGAACTTCGGGGAAACAGCCGATTTTTAGGTTTTATTGGGGGTTTCTTCCCCAAAATCGAATCCATCTTTTACACCACACTTTTAGGCGATTTTGAGAGGATTCACACACCGACTTGAAGATTGAAGATGATCTCCCTCACCATGAGCGGGTGATTCACTTGTGGCTTCCTCCAGGCGGACGGTTCGTATAGGTTTTTGTATTTGATTCAGTTTATTCATGTTTGGATCTTGTTAGTTTCTGACAATAACTTGAGAGATTGATGTATTAGTTGATTTAAATAGTTTATGATTATGCTTTGAGTTTGCTTGCTTTACGATCTTGTTCGGTTGATGACAAAACCTAGTAGCAGGGTTAGGTGACTAAAGGGGGTAACTTGGCATTCATAAATTGGGTGATTGAATTATACTGGTTTGTGACGAAACTAGTTGTATAGGTTTTCTGACAAAGAATCCGTCTTCAATTACTGTTTCAACTAATTTTCCAACACTATGTCTATGTGGTGTCCAATTGAACAACTGAATTTTATGTGAAACCTAGAACCTGAAGTTTGGAGGAGGTTACATCTTTATTTAATTTGTGTGTTTTTATTCTAATGTGTTAATCTAAACAATTGAAGTTTGGAGGAGGTTACATCTTTATTTAATTTGTGTGTTTTTATTCTAATGTGTTAATCTAAACATTTGAACTTTCCACTGATTCCCTGTGGATTCGACAACCCTACTTCCCTGTCTACAGTCTAAGGTAGATAAGTAGTAGTTCTTATAAATGTTTTTGATTGACCTTGACACCGCGATCAAAATGGCGCCGTTGCCGGGGAATCGGTGCGCTTAGTTCTATTGTTTTAGTTTATTGTCTTTAGTTGATTTTAATTCTTATCAAACTTCTTATCAAACACCCAAAAAGATATTCTTTACTTTTGTTTTTATTTTTTTTTTATTTTTTTTGTTTTGTTTATTTTGTTTTATTTTTATCGTTCAGAACTGCTTGGGTGTGCTACTTGTGCAGGTCGGCATGGACAGGAATTATCATGATAATCAGTATTACTATGAGCCATGCAATAACTGTGGCATCACTGGCCATTGGGCTCAAGATTGCCCAAGATACAATTCACATGGTGGTGGTCCTGAGTATCAAAGCTATCAGGAAAATTATAATCAAGACTACCACCCGAGCGGACCACCTGAACAAGACAACTATCAATCTGAACTGGATGTCATCCGGTCAGATATGAAGGAGATGACCAAAGTGATACAAGCAGTGGTGCAGAAACAGGAGAGCCAGGACAAAGCTCATCAAGCTTTGGTAGATCTAGTTGCTAACCTAACTGGGGTTGTTGCAAGCATCATCAAAGAAGTAGGTAAGCCTTGCAGTGCACATCAATCCTCAAATTCTCAAACCACAATCAGTGCACACCTAAATGATGTAAGTCTTAAACCCTCATCTGATTTTTCTGATGTTGAACATACTCCACCACTGGTAGTAGAGAGAGTGGTGGAGTACAGTGAGCCTAAATCTGATCATAATCAGGATTTAACTTCACAAAATAACCTGAAAAATAAAAATGTGATTAAATCTCTGAAAATTCCATTCCCTTCGGCTTTGTTACCACCAGTGTTCCCACCAGTGTTAAGTGAACGGGATCCAACACAAGATGAAAGATGGGAGAAATTTGAAAATCATAAAATTAATCTACCATTTTTGAAAGAACTTAAAGAAAATCCTGATAGTGTTGAGTGCTTGAAAGGTTTGAGTACCCGTAAACGACGGCACAAATGTCCCGAGCAAGTAAAATTGAGTGTCAGTGTGAATGCCGTGTTTACGGGTACCCTTCCCCCGAAACTTCAAGATCCAGGGGCACCTATTATTTCAATTCAAATAGGTGAAATTACATTGAATAGAGCATTACTGGATCTTGGAGCATCTGTGAGTATAATTCCAGGGAGTCTGTATGATCAGCACGATTTTGGTTCATTACAGAGAGTTAACACCACCGTGGTGTTGGCTGATCATACTCCTGCACATCCTCGGGGGATTGTAAAGGATGTGATTGTGAAGGTAGGAGAGTTTTATTACCCAGTGGATTTCTTGGTGTTGGATTGTGTGAAGAACACAGAACCAACTATCATTTTGGGTAGACCATTCTTGGCCACTGCTCAGGCAAATATTAATTGTGCTGAGGGAATGATAAGGATGAGGTTTGGGGCTCAGAAAATGAGTCTTAAAATATTTTCAAACTTGCCAACCCCGAAAGCTAACAAATGTGGATCACCTGAAAAGGTGAATCACACAGTCGAGAATGCTTGTGTTGTGTTTGACAGGTCAGCTGAGATGAAGAATGGTGAAACTCCAGATAATAGGAAGAAGAGAGTCAGAAAGAGAAGGCGGAAAGGGAAGAAACCGCGAGTTCATGATGTAGATCAAGAACTCTTTTCTCTGTTTATGAAGGCTTGGAGAAAAGTGGATGATGAGAGGAATTTAAGTGTGGGGGAGGAGGACTGCAAACATCCCACCCGACCACCATGACCTAAGCAAGGTACACTGCGTCGGGCTGAGGACGTTAAACTTAGCACTCTTAGGAGGTAGCCTAAGGTATGTTTTACATTCATGTCTAGTTAAATGAACTTTGCGGGTGTGTTCAATAGAAACCCTCACGAGACTCAACTCGTCCACTCGGGCTACCGAGGGGTTTAAAAGGCTTGATGCATATGCTAAATGCATCCGTGATTCCTACGAAAGTAAGTTAGGAAATCATTTCTTTGTTTTCTTTGTTTTGTGTGTGAGCCGGCCAAGTGTGGGGAATTTTCATGGGTTGTCAAGTGAGTGTGCGTGCTTTCCAATTCTGTATATCGTTTTATTTTTGCATTTTTATTTTCATCGTCTCTCATCCTACATTGGGGACAATGTAGAGTTTAAGTGTGGGGATGGGAGACTGAGTGTGTATAAAAAAAAAAGTATATATATAAAAATTGAAAAATCCATAAAAATTTAAAAATTTTCAAAAATGTCCTTGGATCAGAATTTTTGTAACTAAATGAAAAATGATAGATATAATTGGAAACTATGCTTTTGTGATTAAAAACAATAATAAATAGAAAACGCGTTTGATTTGTAATGTTTTGGTAGGCCCAACCAATCTAAAGAGCTTAAATATCCTGATATTGTATCTAGGGTTAATTGATAATCAATTCAAGATGTCTTGTGGGTTCTTATCTTAGGGGCTTCGGCAAGGTTGAAACTGTCATCATAGGGTGATAGGTACCACTATAAGCAAAAATTTATAAGTTTTTAAAAATTACTTGGCACACCACTTTCTTTTTATGAAAATAAATCCGAAAATTGGTGACGCCCGCAATCCATAATCCATCTTGCATGAGCTTAATTAAACAAAATTGAGAGCTTGAGTGCAGCCTACGTGTTTCCCTTCGGGATGGTGACTTGAAGGATACACCCATGGGCGGGACTTAAGTGATCAATATTGGATGACTAAGTTAGGAGTACGTGTTTCCCTTCGGGATGGTGACTTGAAGAATACACCCATGCTCCGAAGCTTATGTACTTCATGGCTTAAGAACTGCAGCCTACGTGTCATATATCGTGTTCCAGCGTGATTGAAACACCACTAAGTTAGGTTCATTCATAAAATAATATAAAAAGCTCAAAAACATGCATCCATCGATCCATATTCCCATAATTTTCAAAAAAACTCGTAAATTAGTGTTTATAGTGGTGGGAAAGCTATAAGGTTTAACCCGTGCCTAAACATGACTTTGAGATGGGATTAGACTAAGTTGTAGCTTCCTGAGTGTGAGACCCATAGAGAAACTGTTGGTTGTTAATAAATAGGATAGTAGATCACATAATCGGGAGCTCAATAGATCGGTGGTTGGGTTTAGTCGGATAGAAATACCAATTGTTACAGTCAATGCGTGATTATGTTTTAATTGTATGAGATTATGAGAACAGGTTTCAATTATGATTCCATTGCATAATTCTTTTTCGGGACGCAAAAGAGTAAGTGTGGGGATATGATGAGTGGCCAAAGTTTCATGTATTAAAAGGTGTAATATGTTATATTTATGCAATTTGATATGTGGAATACAAAGGTTTTGTGTAGTCATGCATGTGCAGGTGTTGGAAGCTTAAAATGTGATTTTGGAAGATATTAGGCGAGAGATGCAAGAGTCGGAAGAGACACGGAGAAAACGGGGTAAAATACAGGCCCAGCGTAATCCTACGCCACATGGCGTAAGCCTACGCCACCAGCGTAAGCTTACGCCACATCAGCGTAAGCCTACGCCTGAGCATTTTTTTCACAGCCGCATCAGAGGCCCGGCGTAAGCCTACGCCCTCCCAGCGTAAGCCTACGCTGGGTACGTTTCAGACGCGGAACTTCGGGGAAACAACCGATTTTTAGGTTTTATTGGGGGTTTCTTCCCCAAAATCGAATCCATCTTTTACACCACACTTTTAGGCGATTTTGAGAGGATTCACACACCGACTTGAAGATTGAAGATGATCTCCCTCACCATGAGCGGGTGATTCACTTGTGGCTTCCTCCAGGCGGACGGTTCGTATAGGTTTTTGTATTTGATTCAGTTTATTCATGTTTGGATCTTGTTAGTTTCTGACAATAACTTGAGAGATTGATGTATTAGTTGATTTAAACAGTTTATGATTATGCTTTGAGTTTGCTTGCTTTACGATCTTGTTCGGTTGATGACAAAACCTAGTAGCAGGGTTGGGTGACTAAAGGGGGTAACTTGGCATTCATAAATTGGGTGATTGAATTATACTGGTTTGTGACGAAACTAGTTGTATAGGTTTTTTGACAAAGAATCTGTCTTCAATTACTGTTTCAACTAATTTTCCAACACTATGTCTATGTGGTGTCCAATTGAACAACTGAGTTTTATGTGAAACCTAGAACCTGAAGTTTGGAGGAGGTTACATCTTTATTTAATTTGTGTGTTTTTATTCTAATGTGTTAATCTAAACAATTGAAGTTTGGAGGAGGTTACATCTTTATTTAATTTGTGTGTTTTTATTCTAATGTGTTAATCTAAACAATTGAACTTTCCACTGATTCCCTGTGGATTCGACAACCCTACTTCCCTGTCTACAGTCTAAGGTAGATAAGTAGTAGTTCTTATAAATGTTTTTGATTGACCTTGACACCGCGATCAGTGGATTCCTATGTAATTTTGGCCTAGTCGGACCATTAAACAGAAATCGGGATTGATCGAAGCTAGGCTGGGCTAGGTGGACCAGTTTGAAAAATGGGTTTTAAATAGAAGATAAGCCCAAATAAACACCTGATACATGGATCCGTGGGTTTTTATCCAACCTAATCGCTATATGCTTCTTTTTCAGTCACCGACCTTCTCCGATCCCCAACCTGCTCCGACCTAATTGCTACCTGCTTGCTTCTATGAGTTGCTCTTGTTTCAGTCAGCAAGTGTTGACCACCAACCTGCTCCGATCTTTGAAGTATTTTAGATTTTGAACTAATATGATAATATGTTAATGTTTGTATATGTGTGTGTGTGTGTGTGTGTGTATATATATATATATAAGTTTGAAAAATTACATGTAAAATTTCCAATCCGATAAATCCCGATTAATCCCGACTAGTTCTGATTAATCCATAGTCGGTACCCACCGCCTAGCTAGCGCTTAGCGATTTTTACAACACTAATCCCAGTGTTCTTTTCCTGGATTAGACATATAACGACTGATATGTCTGGCCTCGTGCACACCATGGCGTACATAAGACTTCCCACAGCTGATGCGTAAGGAACCTTAGCCATTTCGGCTATGTGTTCTTCTGTTTTAGGTGACTGGTCTTTTGAAAGCTTAAACTGACTTCCTAGTGGAGTGCTTCGGGACTTGGCATCTTTTATCTTGAATTTCTTAACACTTTCCCAATGTTTCTTGAGATAGTGCCAGAGATCCATCTTTGTTTATGGAAATACTCATTTCGAGTATCTGTTTGGCAGCACCTAGGTCCTTCATCTCGAATTCCTCGGACATTTGCTTCTTCAATTTCTTTGTTTCCTTCATATCAGAACCTGCAATTAGCATATCATCCACATACAAGAGAAGGATGATATAAGATGTACTGAACTTCTTGATGTAGCAACAATGATCCATTTCACATCTTGTGTACCCGTTTCGACCCATGAAGTAGTCAAACTTCAAATACCATTGCCTTGGGTTGTTTCAACCCATACAAACTCTTCTTTAATCTATAGACCAAGTTTTCTTTGCCCTTAATCTGGAAACCTTCTGGTTGAGCCATGTAGATATCTTCATCAAGATTACCATGCAGAAAGGGTGTCTTGACATCCTGCTGCTTTAGATGAAGACTCTTAGCAACAACAATACATATGACCAACCTAATAGTAGGCATCTTCACAACCGGAGAGAAGATTTCATTGTAATCAACCCCGGTTTCTGTTGGAACCCCTTAACTACCAATCTAGCTTTGTCACTTTCATCTTTGATCCTGAATACCCATTTGTTCTGCAATGCTTTCTTCCCTGATGGAATGGAAGCTTTGTTAGAGCCTAAGTTTTGTTCTTCTCTAAAGATTTCATTTTATCCTTCATTGCTATCTCCCACTGCAATGAATCTTTCATATTGATGGCTTTTGAATAACACCGAGGTTCTCCATTCTCTGTTAATAACAAAGATTTAGCAGATGGAGAGTATCTCTTAGGAGGTGCGTCACTCTAGTAGATCGTCTGACCCACTGATTTTCAGGAGGTGGAGCTTCTTCTTCCTCTAATCTTTCACTATCAGTAGGATCAGTACCAAAACCCGTGCTCCCACTGGTTGAATCAATATCATCATTATCGGTGTCAGCCCCTGTGCTCCCACTATCAGAGATATCTTCTGGAGTAACGATCTCCCCATATTTATATACACTCTCGTCTTCAAACTCAACCTGTTCTTTCTGAACCTGTAACTTTTCTTTCCTGCCTTTGTATATAAATCGGCCTCATTAAATGTGACATGCTTGCTTCGGATTACCCTTTTGCTTTCCCAAAGCCTGTAACCCGTACTGTCTGACCCATAACTAATGAATGTGCATTTCTTGGTTTTTGAATCCATTTTATCCCTGTCATCATCTTTCAACAAACTGTAAGCACTACAACCGAAGACTTTTAGATGTTTGAGACTTACCTCCTTTCCTTGCCATTCTTCCTCTCGTATTTTGAAACCCAAAGGAACTAAAGGTCCACGGTTAATCAGATAGGCTGTAGTGTTAACTGCATCAGCCCAGAACGTCTTAGGAAGCCCTGCATTCAATCTCATGCTCCTAGCCCTCTCATTTAGCGTTCTGTTCATCCTCTCTGCAACTCCATTCTGCTGAGGAGTTCCCTGGACAATCTTGATCATCCTAATCCCGTGTTGGGCACAATAATCAAAAAACCTTTTGCTATTGTACTCGCCCCCATTATCCGATTTTAAGCATTTAACCTTCGAATCAGTTTCATTTTCAACAACTTTCCAATTCTTAATGGTATTAAAAACATCAAATTCATTTTTCAAATTTATTAAAAAGCAACTTTCCAATTCATGTATGCCTCGTAATCTCTTCACATGTGCTTGTGTCTTCTCCTCACCTCTTTTTTTCTTCCCTTCTTAATTTATGATTCTATTAACGGGCATGTGGTTGATTGAATTTGGTTGATTATATGCTTATTTACATGTTAGACATTGTTTATGCCTTGCGCCTTCCACTACCTACACTCCATCTAGTATCTCTAGGCCTTTACAGTGTTCAGATTTGATTTGTTTTCTTTTACACTTGCAAGCCTTCCATCCAAGCTAAATGTGACATTTTAGCAATTTGAGGAGCTTGCGGTTGATTGTCACACTTGTAACAACCAATGAACACCAAGCTTATGATAAGATAAAAGAAGACGGGATTTGATTTTTAAAGTCAATGATGTTGTATCTTTCACACCAATCAAGTCCAAACACCTTTCTTTGATATCCATTTAGATCAAAAAAACTCGCAACATCAACATTTTCTATTTCATAGATTTATTTTAAGCCACCTAAATTTTCCTCCATCTTGGTGCTTCATGGGGTTCATAGCAAAATCACATAAAATATCTTTATAGAAATTTGGTGATGTGTAATTTGCACTTTGAGGTGCATTATTAGATCAGATATTAAAGAAGATAAGTTAAAGAAAACTTGACCTTTGGAAATTGGGTAGCAAGGGATGGTGGGAGGTTTCGTGGAAGGCCAAAAGCCTAAGTTAATATTTTCTTCTTGTATATAAAATCATAACAAAACTTACAAGCCTAAGGAATAACATTTTACAATGTTTTCTTTGTATCTCTCCCACTATTCGATTTGTTTGTTCTATCTATGTACCATATATGTTAATATATATGGTTTTTCATGGCGGCATTGGGGTTGGCCGAGCACCAAGCAACCACCCAATCAGCTCCCCATCCTGTGCTAGGGAGAGAGCAATTAATGTAGGATATGTGTAAGTGTGTGGAACGGACGAAATTTTCCTAAAGTGCCTCTATAATGCACAAAACCTCTTAATCATTTTTATTAAAAAATCTGGTTACTATCAAGATAATATGATTTGTGTAATCATGCCTGGCACACTAATTACTTATAGAAAGTTCAAATACTTTTGAACGATGTTAATCCTAATATCTAAGTTAAAAGGGGTTAAGTTAAAAAGAAAAGAAAAGGGTTGTAATAGCTGATCGAGATTTGCAAGAAAAGGAAAAAGATTGAGTTAGTTGTTGGTTTATTAGTTTATTGAGTTGCTTTGTCTAGAGATTTGATTTTAGTTTGTTTTCTGTTTGAATCAGTTAGGGTTTCTTGTTTAGCAAGGGTTAGATTAGTATAAATAGGAGTCATCGTATTTGCTTTATTTGTGTGGTATTCAATTAAAAGAAATGAGTCGACCTTTGAGATCAAAATTCGGTGTTTGGGACCTGATTTTCCAACAATTTTAGACAGGTGTTTCAGGCCAACTCGCCCCTTTTCTTTTTAACCCATGCGAAAAATTACCGGTTTTTGCCTGTTACCCAACTCGCCAACACACCCATTTCATCTCTAGATTACACAGTGCAGGACAGGCGGTTAGAGACCTATTAACTAACTTCATGGCCAATGTTATATCAGTACTTTTTCATCTCTACTTATTAAATATCTGAGTGCTTTAATTTGTAAAATGTTGAAGCCATCTCATTTGTCAATAGTGCAGTTTTAAGCTTATTAACAAGTGTAGTTTATGTGGTTTTGCAGGTCGTGATATTGGAGTAAATCTTCCAATTTTATTAAATGCAATAGTGACAGCACTCCCATCAAATGGGAGCACAATGCTTAGAATTGGGATGACTAACCCTCCTTATATTCTGGAGCACTTGAAGGAGATAGCTCATATCTTGCGTCATCCTTGTGTCTATTCATTTCTACACGTACCTGTTCAATCTGGGAGTGATGCTATTTTAACTGTAAGTGATAATATTTTTTAACAGACAGAATTAAAGGAAGCAATTTCAGCCCTTTACATGTAAATAGGTCGATTTGGTTTATGTTTTATGGTAATGGATCATAACAGATTCAAAACAGGCCAGTTTTTAGTACGAGTCAAAATGGGCTGTGCCATGATGGCCTGGAAGACCTTTTGTCGTTTTTAAATAGATTATGCACTAAATATGATTACAAAAACAATATTGATACAATAGTATTCTGAAATTTTGAAATAAACGATTTACGAAGTTGTATGAATTAAACATACCCTTTGGGCAACTTTCAACCCGTTTACATTTTTAAATGATCTTTTTTCTTTGACCCATTTGTGATAAAGATAACCCAAATCGACCCATTCATAAGTAAATGGGCCGAATTTGCCATCTCTAATTTTCTCTAATGGGTAAGACGGGCCAATTAAAAAAATTAGTTAAAACCAATGCGGGTCAAATGGTGTATTTTTAAAGATACAACCTCATAAATCACTTTTATGCAAAAAAATAGATTACTACTATAATGGTTATTTATTCTAATCATTAATCATATTTAATAAATTAATTAGTAACATTTCTTTTAAAATCTGGGCATAATGTGTTCGAGTCAATCGGAAGCAAAAATTACCAGTTTGCCCAATTTCACCACATCTAACAAATAATGTTATGGTTGTTGAATTTAGTTTTGGTTACACCAGAAGTTGCAAACATGTGTTTACAATATCTCTTGGTTGTGGATGACAGGCAATGAATCGAGAATATACAGTAGGCGAGTTCCGGAGGTAGTAGATACATTGACTAAACTGGTTCCTGGGATGCATATTGCAACTGATATTATTTGTGGATTTCCTGGTTAGCATACATAGTCCTTTTGTGTTGGTTTCTTATATGTAAAAGTCCATACTATATATTAATGCATGTCTTTTTAAGATCTTAAAATATAGAATCTAGGTCATTCATTGATCTTGTGTGGTTAATCTTAACCATTCAATACCTCATTCAACCCACTATACATATTAGACTACAATGTCATTAGGTTATAATGTAGGGATTGGACTTGTAATAGTGTGCTCTATATAAGCACAACTCATTGTAAACCCTAATACACATTCTAATACACTCGCAATTACAAGGTTTAAGTTGGTATCAGAGCCTTGAAGACACCATCTGGAAAATTCGCCGGAGGTGCGGCTGGCCGCCCTACCCACCACCACCGCAAACGGCTGCGCACGGTCTTCTTCTACACCTCTTTCTGCCACCGTCAACCACCACGCAACAGAACCCTAGCCGCTGCTGCCGCCGAAACCCTAGATGGCGACCCAGCCGCCGCTTCCACCGAAACCCTAGATCTGGTCGACCTCCATGCTGCATCTGCCACCACAAGGCAAGCCTGCCCAGCTTTTCTTCGTCGCCACCACCATACATGTGTGGCCGGTTTTCCGGCAACGTGCTCCTCGCAAAAGCCATAAAGCTTTCGGTTCCATATTTTGCGAGGGTTGCAATATTTCAGACACAATTGGGGAGAAGAAGAAAGCACGGGGGAACATAACCCTAAAACCTGTTTGGAGAGAAGAAGAAAGAACAAAAAAATGGTCTAGTGTAGTGTCGCCAAAGCAAGGTAGCGACAACTAGCATGTCAACATCACTAAGCGGGTGGCGACATTAGGCGTGCGACACCAAAAAGATTACCAAACAGTAAACGGATGGTCGGAGGAGAGAACGGGAGAAGATTGAAGACCAACTATCTTTTAAGTTTGTCTTTTACATTTCAAACAAAATCGCTCCCGCGCTTAGTTTGCGGGGGAGCATTAGACTACAATGTTATTAGGTAATAGTGTAGGGACTGGACTTGTAATAGTGTGCTCTATATATGCACACCTCATTGTAAACCCTAATACACATTCTAATACACTCACAATTACAAGGTTTAAGTATACGTAGTCACTTCCACCCCCATTTCAAACACATTCTCTGAGTAGGAAGATAATTACTAACTGAACTAATGGCAAGGAGTACAAATAGCATGTTTAACATACAAACAACATTTTTAAAGGATTTGTTAATTTAGAAAAAAGGCAACTACACAAAGCTGTGTCAAGTAATCACACGCACCACACAATAAACGAGAATGAAAGACATGAGATTTAACGTGGTTTGGTCGGTGTGACCTACTTCTACGGGTTGCAACTAGCAGTATATTATTATACAAGTGCTCAAGGAATTATAAGTACAAAGCTATGTATTTAAAGACTAATTCTAAGCTGTGTATTGAGGGGTATTTTTGTCATTTTATACTCATTTAACATTCAAACTTAACGTCCATCCAACTCAGGGGCTAAATTTGTTACATTCGTGCAAACTATTGGTTTGAACCTATAGTTTCCCAATCCTAGTGGGCGTAAGTGAAATTCGTGTAAACCACCGGGCTATCCATGTAATTAATTCTTATTTAAGTTTCCTACCTCTCCCGGACAAGTGCAATCAATGTAGTTATACCTTTGGTTAACATTTTTAGAAAAACTAAAAGAGATCAACATCAAAAGCTCCAATATCTCTGTTTCATCACATACCTCTTGTATTGATATATGGTTGAATAAATAAAGAAAGATAAATAAAAAAGGTGTGGAATTACAATTGATACAACATTTACAGGAAATTGGATCACCATTTGAGGCAAACTTAAGTAAAAATGTATCTTAGTTGTTGACATTACTTATGCGATGAATAAAACTGAGTCGTAAATTGATTCTGCATAAGATTTTATTCTATAAAATATTGAGCTTTTATGTACCAAGCTATAATATGATAATGACTGTATATGTCATCACTACGTGTTTTACCCTTTTGAATACGATAAAGTTTATGAGATTAATGTCAAACATCCATTTCATATATAGTTTGGATGAACTTTGAATTTTTAAATGAATGTATCCAAAAAGAAATTGATAAAATATATGAAATTCAAATCGTAAATTTTTTGTCATACGTTTGTTTGTTTGTTCATATTTGAGGCTTCATCCACTTAGTCAAAGACACATTGTTTGTAAGCTTAAAGAATAGTTAAAACTAGGGTTTGTTCTTGCATCATCCGGTTGACCATAAAATATTGATAAGATATCTATTTTTCTTTTAGATATACCAATAGTTTTGCATTGAAGAGAAACTTTTGCTTATCATCTGATATCTTAGTTCTCATTTAAAACCATATTTTTTTAAATGCCCTCACTGAATTAAATCTAAAAGCGTAAATAATGTGGTTTTGTATGGAAGTAACTTTGAAATAGTTTGCAAGAAATACGTTCTTTCCTTTATAAGGACCACATAAATTGTGTAAAGATTTTGTTTTTGGTACTATGTATAAAGAGTTCTTTTTTTCTTTTGGGTTTGCAGGTGAAACAGATGAAGATTTTGCTGAAACAGTTAATCTAATAAAGGAGTACAAGTTTTCCCAAGTTCACATCTCTCAATTCTATCCTCGACCAGGTATTCCTTTCTCTTGTATACTAAAAGGGTTGTGCTAAATAAAACCCCCTGAATACAAGCATACAATTAGTCGATACGGGCGTTTAAAAGTTCAAAACAGTCATATACGGGCGTATACAAGTTCAAAACGGTCATATGCGGGCATCTACAAGCTCAAAATGGTCATAATCAATTAAAAAGGGGAGGGGGTCATTTAGCCAACCCCATACTTTAAATGTTACATTAAGGCCTTCTTATGAATGACACCCTGTAGTTGAAAAAGGGACATTGGAGAATTTTAAAAGGGATATTGGAGGATTTTAAAGTAAAATTACATATTGGTTCTTTCATGGAAAACCGGGTTACTTGCAATATGAATAGCTGTTTCATTATCACACCATAGATTCATTGGTTTAGTTTGTCTAAACCCTATTTCGTCAAGAAGATTCCGAACCTAAACTAGTTCACAAGTGGTCTGTGCCATAGCCCTGTATTCTTATTTTGCACAAGATCGAGACACAACGCTTTGCTTCTTGCTTCTCCAAGACACTAGATTACCTCCCACGAGAACACAATATCCAGTAGTGGAACGCGGGTCTCCATTATAATCAGCATCTGTAAACCCTTTCTACTGTGTGATGGCCTTGGTTTTGGTATGGGATTCCATGACCTGGGCTGTTCGCCCTTAAGGTACTTAATGTGACAAACAACTTCCCAATGTGAGGTTCTAGGGGATGACATGAACTAACCAACCAAACTTACTAGGAGAGCAATATCCGGTCGATAGTCAGATTGTTTAACTTACCAATGGTTCTTCTATATTTTTCCTGATATTCAAGAAGGACACCTTCATGTGCTTTTAACTTTCCGTTCGGTATCATTGGCGCATCACAACTTTTTTGCTTCAATTATCCCTTGGTTTTAAATTGCGCGCGTAATGCGCGCATAATGCGTTTTGCGCTGTTGCGTTTGATTCAGCGCATCGCTGCACTTGATGCGTAGCGATTACATGATGCGTGGATATTGCGCCGTTTTGCGCATTAAGCGGTGGTCGCAAAATTCGCTCTGATGCGCGCAAGATTGGTTTGTTGTTGAATTTTTTAAACTGAACTGGGTCAGGGACTTGAAGTGGACCTAAATAAAAGTGGGCTTGAAAATGGGCTTGAGATAGTGAAATGGTCGGCTGTTTTTCCGTACAAAAAGTAACTTTTTAAAAAAAGTTACCTACTAATACCTAGGAACTTGTATCTTTTCTTCTCCAAAAAGTAATGATCCAAATCAAATCATTTTCTTCTCTTCCAAAAATTCATTTTCGGTTTTTTATTCACTGCTTGCTCTGAATCAAAATCAAGCTTCAGTGACTTCAGCGCTTCTCAAAGAATCAGAGGCTTCAGTCTTCTTAGAGAATCAGCATCAGCAATTTTTTTTAATCCAGGTACCAAATCCACATTTTTTTTTGTTTTTTTGGTCAAGTAGCATAATTAAAGTAATGTTTTCTGTTTGCTGTTAATGATTGACTTTTTTGCTGTTTGATGTTTGATGTTTGCTGTTTGATCATTGATGTTTGGTGTTTGCTGTTTGATTTTTTTGCTGTTTGATTTTTTTGCTGTTTGATTTTTTGCTGTTTGATTTTTTGCTGTTTGATTTTTTTGCTGTTTGATTTTTTGCTGTCTGATGTTTGTTGTTTGATGTTTGCTGTTTGATTTTTTTGCTGTTTGATTTTTTGCTGTTTGATTTTTTGCTGTTTGATGTTTGCTGTTTGCTAATTTTTTTTTTAGGAACTTGTATCTTTTCTTCTCCAAAAAGTAATGATCCAAATCAAATCATTTTCTTCTCTTCCAAAAATTCATTTTCGGTTTTTTATTCACTGCTTGCTCTGAATCAAAATCAAGCTTCAGTGACTTCAGCGCTTCTTAAAGAATCAGAGGCTTCAGTCTTCTCAGAGAATCAGCATCAGCAATTTTTTTTAATCCAGGTACCAAATCCACATTTTTTTTTGTTTTTTTGGTCAAGTAGCATAATTAAAGTAATGTTTTCTGTTTGCTGTTAATGATTGACTTTTTTGCTGTTTGATGTTTGATGTTTGCTGTTTGATCATTGATGTTTGGTGTTTGCTGTTTGATTTTTTTGCTGTTTGATTTTTTTGCTGTTTGATTTTTTGCTGTTTGATTTTTTTGCTGTTTGATTTTTTTGCTGTTTGATTTTTTGCTGTTTGATTTTTTTGCTGTTTGATTTTTTGCTGTCTGATGTTTGCTGTTTGATTTTTTTGCTGTTTGATTTTTTGCTGTTTGCTAATTTTTTTTGTTTTTTTGGTCAAGTAGCATAATTAAGGTTCAAAGGCCTGCTGTTTGCTAATTTTTTGCTGTTTGCTAATTTTTTGCTGTTTGATCATTGATGTTTGGTTCTAAGTGTTAAATGCCTGCTGTTTGCTGTTTCAGAAACACAATGGCTTCAGGTTCAAAGGCCTCCATATCATCCAATGACCCGTCTAGAAAATATGGAACGCAAGACCCCAAAGTTCGTAATAATATTACTTGTAGTTTTTGTGGGAAAGTGTGCAAAGGAGGAGTTTCTCGATTGAAACAACATTTTGTTGGAGGTTTTAAGGATGTAGCAGATTGCACAAAATGCCCGCCATCTGTAAAGGAGG
Organism: Smallanthus sonchifolius; assembly: GCA_023525975.1. NCBI lineage: Eukaryota > Viridiplantae > Streptophyta > Magnoliopsida > Asterales > Asteraceae > Smallanthus > Smallanthus sonchifolius. The sequence continues at coordinate 45,473,085 of CM042034.1, read as the reverse complement.
AGATGAGAACATACATGCAGAAAAAGGAAATGTCAAAGGTTGGAAATATTATGAACTCCTCCATGATTGACCTTGATGATTATGATCGTGGTGATGATCATTGTGTAGAAGTAGAGGGTGGCAGCGTGTCTCAACGCAAAAAACCAAAGGTAAAAGGTATCATGAATATGTTCTACACTCAACTTAAGAAGGATGTAAGTGGTGGAAGTGGGAGACAACAAACAATTAATGAACTTTGTAACAAGGAGCTAAGAGAGAAAGCTTGTAGAGATATAGCAAGATGGTTTTATGATGCCGGACTACCTTTCAATGCGGCCACCTACGATAGCTTCAAAGTAGTTATTGAATCCATTGGGCAATTTGGTCCCGGGATGAAACCACCGAGCATGTATGAGTTGAGCGTTCCTTTACTTCTTAAGGAAGTCAAAGATGTTGACAACCAAGTTGATGAGCACAAGAAAGAGTGGGCAAGCCATGGGTGTTCAATTCTATCCGATGGATGGCGAGATTCGGTGGTCCAAAAGGACATTATTAACTTTTTGGTCAACTCACCAAAGGGTTCGGTGTTTATAAAATCTCTTGATGTTTCCACCGTGACCAAGGATGCATCTTTATTGTGTAGGGTTCTTGATGCAATGGTGGAGGAAGTTGGGGAGGAGAACGTGGTCCAAATTGTAACGGATAATGCATCTAATTACAAATTAGCGGGTCAAATGCTAGAAAGGAAGAGGAAGCATCTTTATTGGACTCCATGTGCGGCGCATTGCATAGATCTTATGTTGGAGGATATTGGGAAACAAATCCCGAGAGTGAAGAATTGCTTAAAGAATGCAATGTTCATAAATGGATACATATACAACTTTGTTGGCCTTGTAAACTTGATAAGGAAGTTCACAAATGAAAGGAACTTGCATAGACCCGCAATCACAAGATTTGCCACATCCTTTATCACACTTCTCCAATTTTACAAGCAAAAAAATAATTTGAGAAATATGATCATTTCCCAAGAATGGAGAGATTGCAAGTGGTCAAAGGATCCAAAAGGTAAAAAGGTTGAAAGTATCTTTTTACAAGATACTTTTTGGAGGAATATTGGGTATACTCTCAAGTTAACGGGTCCTCTTGTTAGTGTCCTTAGATTAGTTGATGGTGAAAGAAAGCCGACCATGGGTTACATCTACGCGGCTATGGAAAGTGCTAAAACAACTATTAAAAATAGTTTTAAGGAGAACGAAGCATTCTATGATAAGGTTTTTGAGATCATAGATAAGAGATGGGATTGTCAACTTCACCAACCATTACATGCTGCGGGACACTACTTAAACCCGTCTATCTTCTATGATGATGCATAAACTATTATGGAGAGTGAAGAAGTTATGGGTGGTTTATTTCAATGTATTGAAAGGTTGTCTCATAGAGGAGAAGAACAACAACAAAAGATCACCGCAGAACTTACTCGATATCAAAATGCCGAAGGGCTTTTTGGTAATCCTTTGGCTATCAACCAAAGGAAGACCAAAGCTCCCGGTAATTACAAACATATATTTTTCCTAAAATATTACTATATAGTATATATGCATTAAATGCTCACTTATTAATTTTGTTATCTTTTAGCGGAGTGGTGGGCACTATTTGGATCTTCGGCTCCTAATTTACGAAGATTTGCTATACGAGTTCTTAGCCTCACTTGTAGTGCTACAGGTTGTGAAAGAAATTGAATAGAAACCGGTTGGCTCAAGAAAAATTGAATAACATGGTGTATGTGAAATTCAATCGTGCTTTGGAACGTCGACATAGAACTGAGGGAACCGCCGATCCAATCTTGTTGGAAGAAGACATTGATGAAAGCAATGAGTGGTTGATGGGTAGGATGGAAGAGGATGATGTTCAAGATGATGATGATCTAGTTTTTGTTGGGGAAGATTTGACATGGGATGACGTAAATATAGCTTCGGGGGCAAATGAGCCAATTCGTGTAACTAGAGCTTCAAATGTAGCAAGAGATGAAGGATCCGGGCCATCAAGAAGTGATAAAGGAAAAAAACATGCTCTTTATGATGAAGATGATGAGATTGAAGAAGATATTGAAGTGGTCGATGATGAGGGAGATGAACCCGCGTTTGGGAATTATGATGATATGATAAATATTGATTAGAGGAAGTAGTTGGGATCATTAGAGTATTTTAGTATGCATTTTGTGCTTTTGGAAATACTTTAGTATGCATTTTGTGCTTTTGGAAATACTTTAATATGCTTTTTTGTGCTTTTGGAAGTATTTTAGCATGCCTAATTTAGTCATTTGGACAAAAAAATGCAACTTTATCTTCTTACTATATGATTTATTTTTTGTTTAAGTATGTTTTTACATCTTGTTATGTATAAATAATATTTTAGTATTTTTTTTTAATAAAGAGCGCATCGCATACGTGATGCGCTCGCAACGCGCAAAACGCATCGCGCAACGGATTTTGGGACCAAACGCATCGGAGCGCATCGCGCAATTTAAAACCAAGAATCATCCTAGAATCTTTTAGTACATCCAAACAATATTTTCGCTGATTTAAACAAATCCCCTTCTTGCAACGAGAAACTTCAATTCCTAATAAGTACTTCAGTATTCCTAAATATTTTGTTTGAAACCGAGTCCCAAGAAAAACTTTCATTTTCTTAATCCCAACTTCATCACTTCCAGTAATTAATATATCATCTACGTATACCACGAGGAGAATATATCCCAAATTTGACGAAATGAAGAACATCGAATGATCATACGAGCTTCTTTTTAATCCGAATTCAGTGACCACCAATGTTGTAAAAATTGCTAGGCGCTAGTCGGGTCGAGCGGTGGGGTACCGGCTAGGGATTAATCTGTCGGAATTTTATATGTAATTTTTCAAACTTACATATACACACACACAATCTTTTTCAAAATTTTATACATAAAGTTTCAAATTTATTAATTGGATTGGATAATATTTCAAATATTTCAAAGATTTGACCAATTTTGATCAATTTTGACCGATTTTCGACCTATTTTTATCTTTGACTGATTAATGGACCTCCGACTAACGATTAATCGGCGATTAATCACCGATTATCCCGATTTATACAACACTGGATACCACAATATTGAACTTTCCAAACCAGGCACGAGGAGATTGTTTGAGACCATACAAAGATTTTTTTAATGTGCATACTTTCCCTATCTCTCCCTGAGCAACAAATCTAGGTGTTTGTTCAATATAAACCTCCTTCTTAAGATCACAAGGCATTTTTTATGTCAAGTTGATAAAGGCCCCCAATTATATGTAGCTGCCAAGGAGATAAAGAGACGCACATATGATATTTTGGCAACAGGAGAAAATGTCTCAGAGTAATTCATTACATATGTCTAAGCATAACCATTTGTTACCAAACGAGCCTTTAGCCGAGCAAGATAACCATCTGGATTAGCCTTCACTATGAATAGCCATTTGCAATTGCAACCAGTTGCCTTTTTAGTAGCAGGTAAATCTACTAATGGCCAAGTATCATTTTCATCAAGGGCTTCAATTTCCTCAATCATAGGCCCGTGCCATCCGGAGTGAGCAAGATCTTCACCTACAGTCTTAGGAATGGAGATTGAATCGATGGTAGCAACAAAGAACGAGAGGCTGCAGATAACTTGTCATATGAAACAAATGAAGCAACATGATAGGTACATGTGCACTTGCCTTTTCGAACAGCAATAGGTAGGTTTTTATGAGAGGTTCACTCGATGAATCTGTTGAAGGAGCATCAGGTAACAATTTTCCAGGTGGATCTGTGTCCAACATAGGAAGAAGGAAAGTGGTTGTATCGGTTCAGCCGAGAGGAAGTCAGAAGCAAGCAGGTTGTCAGCTTTCCGGGGTGAGAAAGTAAGCAGAAACAAGTTTCTTGATGATTTGCAAGGAAGAGAATGTAAGTAGGAAGAAACAAGGAAAAACCTTTTCCTTGTTGAGTAGGCAATCAAGAACTAGTTTCTTGATATATTGAAGGAGTAGGAAGAATAAGGAAAAAAAATTTCTTATTGAGTAGGTAATCAAGAGTTCGTTTCTTGATGTGTTGAATGAGTAGGAGGAAAAAGGAAAATAGTAGGAAGAAGGAATCAAGTAGGAAGAAGGAATCAAGTAGGATGAAGGAAGAACAAGTAGGAAAGAAGTAAAAAAGTAGGAGAGTGGGAAAAGAAGGTCAAGAAGGTAAGAAAGAGGGTAGGAAAGCAAGAAAGAAAGATAGTAAGCAAGAAGTCAAGAGAAAGATAGCAAGGAAGAATGAAGAACGAACAAGAACGTGTGGTTCAATTGGGAAGAAAGCAAGAGAAGGAACGGGAAAGTTTGCAAGCTGAAGGGGTGAAGATTGTGAACTCAACAATTAAGGGGTGATTGTTGGGTTAATTATTGAGTTCACATGTGAAGGCTACTAGTTTGAGGAGGTATTTTTGGTTAAAGTATGAAACTTGGAAGAGTAGGAGACTTTGGCGAATTCTTGGAGAAGAAAGAAGCTTGATGTGCAAGTTTGGTATTAGTATGAGTTTAGGAAGGTTTATTTTAATTTTGTATTAGTTTGATTTATGGTAGGAGTCTTTATTTTGGTATGCTTATTTTAGGAGGTTATTTAACTTGGAGGCTAAGTTAGGGTTAGCTTTTTTGAGTCTATTTAAAGTGTCCTTGTATGCTAGTTTTAATGAATTAATGAGAATAGATTATACGTATTAGACTAAGTGATATAGTATATGGACTATACTTGTAATATGATGTTCTATATAAACACCTCCTTATGTAAACCTAATCACACAATTATAATCTAATACAATCGTATTACAAGGTTTAAGTTGGTATCAGAACTATAGCTCAACCACCGGAAAACATTGTCGGAGGGGCGGCCCGACCCACCACCACAACAACAAACCTCCTCTAATGTCTTCTTCTTACACTCCTTCTACCTCTGCCGTTAACCACCACCACACCCACAATACTGTCGTCAGCCCCACCACCACGCGGCTAAACCCTTGCCGCCGCCGGAACCCTAGATGGTGCCACCTGCCGCCACCATCATTCTACACCCCACCGACAGCCACATCGGCGAGCCGCCGGAACCCTTCCGTTGACAACGTTGTCGCCGCCCTAAACCCTAATTTTGGCCGCCGCCACCACAAAAATACAGATCCGGCCGCCGTTGCCATCTCGGCGTCTCCGTACCTGCTGCTACTACCACCACCACAAGGTAAGGCACCGCAGCTCCTCCCCGTCGCCTCCACTATACAACAGTGGTCGTTTTTCCGGCGACGTGCACCTGGCGAAAGCCACAATGCTTTCAGTTTTAAGGGAAACCCGAAGTTCAACCAGTAGATCTTGGAGCCAAGTTAACTCAGCCACTGTATCTGCTAAAGCCTTATATTCAGACTCTGTGGATGACCTAGACACAGTTCGTTGCTTGTGAGCAGACCATGAAACCAGATTAGATCGAAGATATATCACATATCCCCCGGTGGATCGACGGTCATCCAGGCACCCAGCCCAATCTGCATCAGAGTAAGCTGTAATGGTGTTAAAAGTGACATATGTATATGCATGAAGCCTAGTTTTCGAGTCTCGTTGTATCTGTAAACCATAGGAGACAGTGCCCTGCAAATAACGTAGGATCCTTTTTACCGCAGACCAATGGTTTTCTGTAGGGGAGTGCATAAACTAGCACACTTTATTGACAGCATAGGTAATATCTGGACGGGACAGCGTAACGTACTGTAGAGCCCTAACGATCTGTCTGTATTTGACAGGATTATCAAGTGGCGGACTGTCACCTAAATGAAGGTTTGCTGTGGTCGTGATAGGTGAGGAGACGGGCTTAGAAGAAGACAGGCCTGCTCGTGCAGTAACCTCATGGATGTATTTCTTCTGAGACAAAATAAGATGGCCTCCTTTATAATAAATTTCAACACCTAAAAAATAAGATAATGGCCCCATGTCTTGTACAGCAAAAGTGTTGCTAAGCTTGGACACAACCTGATCAATAGCATGTTGATTATTACCTATCAATATGATGTCATCAACATAAACAAGCATGTACAATAAGGTGCCTCGGGAAGAATAAACAAACAATGACAGATCAGTCTGAGACCCCTGGAAACCAATAGATGTAAGAGCACCAGACAGTCTGTTAAACCAAGCTCGAGGCACTTGCTTCAGGCCATATAGAGATTTGTGTAGACGACACACATGATCTGGTTTGGTTTGATCTATAAAACCAGGTGGCTGCCTAAGGTAAACTGTTTCCTGTAAATCCCCATGTAAGAAAGCATTTTGTACGTCAAGCTGACGTAAAGGCCATCGTTGTGTGACGGCTAGAGATAAGACAACTCGAATAGTGGTGGCTTTCACAACCGGACTAAATGTCTCATGATAATCAAAACCCGGTTGTTGATTAAACCCTTTTGAAACCAGTCGCGCCTCGTAGCGCTTAACAGCCCCTGTTTGATCACGTTTGAGTTTATATACCCACTTACAATCGACTCATTAGCGTTCGGGACTTGGGGAACCAACGACCAAGTGCCATTTTTCATAAGGGCTGAATATTCTTCACGCATGGCTCGTCTCCATTCCGATGTAGTATTGGCAATAGTAAAGGTTGGTGGTTCAAATTCTGAAGAGGGGAGTGTTATGTGAAAAGCAGAAGGATCAAACGAGGTGGATTGTTTAGGGTGAGGACGAAGCTTGGGTGGACGTTGGCGGGAAGGGGGTGGTGCAGCCTCGTTGGAAGGAACATGAGAATTGGGGATCGAAGGGGAAGGGGATTGCGGAGATGATGGAGAAGAGGTTGTAGGTGAGGTAGGTGGCAGCCGTACCAGATGTGTGTCACGAAAAGGAGGGGTTTCGGTGTGGAATGTTGAGGTATTAGTGGGATGAGTTTGAGATTTGCGTTTATAAGTGTGGATAATTGGAGGTTTCAGAAGGTTAGGTGTAGGTGGTTGAGGAACAGAGAGGGACGGAACAGGATTAGGATATGAGGAGACATACGGGTCATGTGTGGGTACATGTGGGACACTCGTGGTTGGTGCGAAAGGAAAGGATGACTCAACAAATCGGACATGTCTAGCAACATAGATGCGATCAGATGTGGGATTAAGACACCTATAACCGTGATGAGAGGTGCTGTAGCCTAAAAACACGCATGGAGATGAGCGGAAGTCCATTTTGTGTTTATTGTATGGACGGAGGTGTGGATAGCACCGGCACCCAAAAACACGTAAAAAGGAGAAATCAAGTTTAGTTTGGAAAATATGTTCGAAAGGGGAGGTGTTGTTGGTACAAGAAGGCATTCTATTTATCAGGTAAACATAAACAAGCATGTACATTAAGGTTCCTTGGGAAGAATAAACAAACAATGACGGATCAGTCCAAGACCCTTGGAAACCAAGAGCTGTAAGAGCACCAGACAGTCTGTTAAACCAAGCTCGAGGCGCTTGCTTCAGGCCATATAGAGATTTGTGTAGACGACACACATGATCTGGTTTGGTTTGATCTATAAAACCAGGTGGCTGCCTAAGGTAAACTGTTTCCTGTAAATCCCCATGTAAGAAAGCATTTGGTACGTCAAGCTGACGTAAAGGCCATCGTTGTGTGACGGCTAGAGATAAGACAACTCGAATAGTGGTGGCTTTCACAACCGGACTAAATGTCTCATGATAATCAAAACCCGGTTGTTGATTAAACCCTTTTGCAACCAGTCGCGCCTCGTAGCGCTTAACAGCCCCTGTTTGATCACGTTTGAGTTTATATACCCACTTACAATCGACTCATTAGCGTTCGGGACTTGGGGAACCAACGACCAAGTTCCATTTTTCATAAGGGCTTAATATTCTTCACACATGGCTCGTCTCCATTCCGGTATAGTATTGGCAATAGTAAAGGTTGGTGGTTCAGATTCTGAAGAGGGGAGTGTTGTGTGAAAGGCAGAAGGATCAAACGGGGTGGATTGTTTAGGGTGAGGACGAAGGTTGGGTGGACGTTGGCGGGAAGGGGGTGGTGCAGCCTCGTTGGAAGGAACATGAGAATTGGGGATCGAAGGGGAAGGGGATTGCGGAGATGATGGAGAAGAGGTTGTAGGTGAGGTAGGTGGCAGCCGTACCAGATGTGTGTCACGAAAAGGAGGGGTTTCGGTGTGGAATGTTGAGGTATTAGTGGGATGAGTTTGAGATTTGCGTTTATAAGTGTGGATAATTGGAGGTTTCAGAAGGTTAGGTGTAGGTGGTTGAGGAACAGAGAGGGACGGAACAGGATTAGGATATGAGGAGACATACGGGTCATGTGTGGGTACATGTGGGACACTCGTGGTTGGTGCGAAAGGAAAGGATGACTCAACAAATCGGACATGTCTAGCAACATAGATGCGATCAGATGTGGGATCAAGACACCTATAACCGTGATGAGAGGTGCTGTAGCCTAAAAACACGCATGGAGATGAGCGGAAGTCCATTTTGTGTTTATTGTATGGACGGAGGTGTGGATAGCACCGGCACCCAAAAACACGTAAAAAGGAGAAATCAAGTTTAGTTTGGAAAATATGTTCGAAAGGGGAGGTGTTGTTGGTACAAGAAGGCATTCTATTTATCAGGTAAACATAAACAAGCATGTACAATAAGGTGCCTTGGGAAGAATAAACAAACAATGACGGATCAGTCCGAGACCCTTGGAAACCAAGAGCTGTAAGAGCACCAGACAGTCTGTTAAACCAAGCTCGAGGCGCTTGCTTCAGGCCATATAGAGATTTGTGTAGACGACACACATGATCTGGTTTGGTTTGATCTATAAAACCAGGTGGCTGCCTAAGGTAAACTGTTTCCTGTAAATCCCCATGTAAGAAAGCATTTTGTACGTCAAGCTGACGTAAAGGCCATCGTTGTGTGACGGCTAGAGATAAGACAACTCGAATAGTGGTGGCTTTCATAACCGGACTAAATGTCTCATGATAATCAAAACCCGGTTGTTGATTAAACCCTTTTGCAACCAGTCGCGCCTCGTAGCGCTTAACAGCCCCTGTTTGATCACGTTTGAGTTTATATACCCACTTACAATCGACTCATTAGCGTTCGGGACTTGGGGAACCAACGACCAAGTGCCATTTTTCATAAGGGCTTAATATTCTTCACGCATGGCTCGTCTCCATTCCGGTATAGTATTGGCAATAGTAAAGGTTGGTGGTTCAGATTCTGAAGAGGGGAGTGTTGTGTGAAAGGCAGAAGGATCAAACGGGGTGGATTGTTTAGGGTGAGGACGAAGGTTGGGTGGACGTTGGCGGGAAGGGGGTGGTGCAGCCTCGTTGGAAGGAACATGAGAATTGGGGATCGAAGGGGAAGGGGATTGCGGAGATGATGGAGAAGAGGTTGTAGGTGAGGTAGGTGGCAGCCGTACCAGATGTGTGTCACGAAAAGGAGGGGTTTCGGTGTGGGATGTTGAGGTATTAGTGGGATGAGTTTGAGATTTGCGTTTATAAGTGTGGATAATTGGAGGTTACAGAAGGTTAGGTGTAGGTGGTTGAGGAACAGAGAGGGACGGAACAGGATTAGGATATGAGGAGACATACGGATCATGTGTGGGTACATGTGGGACACTCGTGGTTGGTGCGAAAGGAAAGGATGACTCAACAAATCGGACATGTCTAGCAAAATAGATGCGATCAGATTTGGGATCAAGACACCTATAACCGTGATGAGAGGTGCTGTAGCCTAAAAACACGCATGGAGATGAGCGGAAGTCCATTTTGTGTTTATTGTATGGACGGAGGTGTGGATAGCACCGGCACCCAAAAACACGTAAAAAGGAGAAATCAGGTTTAGTTTGGAAAATATGTTCGAAAGGGGAGGTGTTGTTGGTACGAGAAGGCATTCTATTTATTAGGTAAACATAAACAAGCATGTACAATAAGGTGCCTTGGGAAGAATAAACAAACAATGACGGATCAGTCCGAGACCCTTGGAAACCAAGAGCTGTAAGAGCACCAGACAGTCTATTAAACCAAGCTCGAGGCGCTTGCTTCAGGCCATATAGAGATTTGTGTAGACGACACACATGATCTGGTGAAACTGTTATGGAACATGAGATTGGGCAAGAAGAGTAAGCCCGGTTTCAACATGTCTGTGTCGTCGTTCCACCGTACCGTTTTGTTCACTTGTATGGGGACATGAGAGCCGATGGATAATACCTCGTGAGGAGAAAAATGGAGATAGGCTTCTGAATTCTCCACCCCAATCAGTCTGAACAGATTTAAGTGTGTTAATGTGGAGAAAACATCAGATTTTAGTTTTAAAGGGAAAATCCACATAAAACTAGAATAATGGTCAACACATAGCAAGAAATAATTGTGCCCGTCAAACGAAGTAACGGGCGCTGGTCCCCAAACATCACAAAATACAAGATCTAAAAAATTTGAACTTTTATAATCAGAAGAATGCAAATGTAGTTTGGATGATTTTCCAATGAAACAAGAGTCACAATCCGAACTAGAACATTTATTTGATAACGGTAAATTATATTAGATAACATAGAATTTAAAAGCTGGTGATGAGGATGCTCAAGTCTTTGATGCCAGGTTTGAGCGGAAGCACGAACAGCCGAGAAGGCAACTTTAGGAAGAGGTTGCATGCTTGGCAGATTGATGGAGTAGAGACCATTATTACTTGGACTCGTGAGGAGGGTAGTGTGTGTAGACTTGTCCTTCACAGGAAAAAGGTAGAGTGAAATTCAAAATAAACTTTGTTATCATGACAGAATCGTTGTACGGAAAGTAAGTTACGTTTGATTTGAGGAACATGAAGAATATTTGACAAAGAAAAGGTTTTAGATGGAGAATAAAGTTTTGAAGAGCAAATATGAAGAATAGGTAAACCTTTACCATTGCCAACATGGAGACTGTCCTCGCCATAGTATGGTTCTGAATGTTCAAGCTCTGAATGATCAAAGGCAACGTGACTATGGGACCCCGTATCCGGAAGCCATGAGGTCGATGCTTGTGAGCGATGATCAGTATATTTTGCCGATGGTGGTGGTCTCCTGTATGTAGACGGGTCACGGTTTGGGCATTGTGATGGAATGTGACCAATACCACACCTGTTACATGTGCCAAAAACAGTGTTTTGATTAGATGCCCAAGAGAACTGATTACGATTACCTCCTCCGTTCTGATGTCTGTTGGTAGAATTGTTGTAGTTTCCTCTTCCTCTGTTTGAAGGACGATAGCCTCTACCGCCCCTGTTACTACCTCTGTTAGCATAAAAGGCTTGCGAATTAGAAGTTGTCTGAGGTTGGACCTGGAGACCAAACTGGGACAGCACCTGCTGTAATGTAGCAACCTGATCTGGTAAAATAGGAGAGGAGGCAACTCCTGTACGACTGTTAGAGACAGCAGCAAAAGCCTGAGCTGGGGCAACTTCAGGCGTTGGTTTCTTCAACATATAATCATGATCAGCAAGCAAGCTATAGAGGTCTGAAAACTGTGTAGGAGAACAAGTAAGAAAATTGGACTTGAGAGTGTTGTATTCTTCACAAAGACCTGCCACAGCCAACAGAATAACATCCTTCTCCTTCATTGGCTCACCTATATTGGCAAGAGAATTCGAGTATTCATGAACCCTATTCAAGTATGTAGAAGCAGACTCGTCACCCTTCATCTCAATCTTCAACATTTGAGTTTTTAGTGTATATTCCCTGGAAGAGGTGTGAGGGGCATAAGCACGCTCAAGAGAGAGCCATAGATCACGCGATGTAGAACCCTGAACATGCTGAAACGATGCTTCAGAGATGGTAGACATTATCAACATACGAACATGAGCATCGTTGGAAACCCAAGTTGTATAATCAGGGTTGAGGCAAGGAGCCGGCACTGTGGTGGCAGAACTTTCTTTTTCTTTTGATGTTGTAGGCGAAGGAATGAACTGTTGTGGACTAAGAACCGTACCATCAACATATCCAAACAGACCATTGGTAATCAGAAAAGGCTGCAACATGGTTTTCCAATAGCTATAGTTGGAAGGAGACAAAGTAAACCCAAACTTATGTGAGTTATGGGTTGTCTTTTCGGCTGTAGTGAAGGCAACAAGGGAAGCCATGAGAAGAAGAGAAGAGACCAGCAGTTAATCGGAAAAAAAAAAGAAGGACCAGCAGTGAATCGCTGGATGTGGATGTTTGTATTTTCGGCGGCAGAGAGGCAGGAAGCAGCGATTTAGGGTTAGAACCTAGGATGCTCTAATACCAAGATAAACTTGGTAATGATTTGTATTATTGATTGTGAATAAACAGGGTTACAATATGTGACATATATAGGAGAAATATTTACACTCTAATCCTCCTATTATAATAATAATAATATAAACACTATTTAATTGTCTAATAGACCCGATCCATGGATCCATGGGTTTTTATTTAACCTAATCGCAAAACTGAAGGTCATTCTCCACCTCCGACCTGTTCTCGCTGATGCTTTAACGTAATCGCTACATGCTGCTTCAAATCGACTACCACCTGTGCTTCAAATCGATGATGAATTTTGAGGTTTAGAAGTATTTGAACTATTTTATCTTTGAAGTATTTTAAACTATTTGATCTTTATTTGAGATTTTTGAACTAATATAATATGTTAAGTTTGTAAAATTACTTATAAATTCCAGTCCGATTAATCCCGACTAATCCCGATTAATCCCTGGTCGGTACCCCACCGCCCGACTAGTGCCTAGCGATTTTTACAACACTGCTTGGGTCGTAAGAAGAGGAACCGTTGTGAGGGCAATGGCTTTGTGAAAACATCGGCAATCTGATAATTTGTAGAAATAAACTGGACCGAAAGCTTTCCTTGGGCAACCTTCTCTCTGAAAAAATGAAAATCTACTTCGACATGTTTGGTACGTGCATGGAAGACTGGATTCGCTGACAAATACGTAGCACCCAAGTTATGACACCATAATGTAGGAACTGATTTTGTAGAAACTCGAAGCTCATGTAGAAGTGCTTGAAGCAAGGTGAGTTCAACGACAGTATCAGCTAAGGCCCTGTATTCAGACTCTCTTGATGACCAAGAAACAGTTCTTTGTTTTCTGGCAGACCAAGAAACAAGATTGGATCCAAGATATATAGCATAGCCCCCGGTGGATCGACGGTCATCCGGGCAATCAGCCAAGTCAGCATCAGAGAACGCAGTGAGAGAGTGAGAGACCGAATCTGTATAGGCATGAAAAAGCATTCCAGAGTCATGTTTAATTAGAAAACCATACTCAACTGTGCCTTGCAAATAACGTAAAATCCGTTTCACGGTCGACTAGTGGTTCTCTGTCGAAGAATGCATAAACTGACAGACCTTGTTGACTACAAAAGTAATCTCTGGTCGGGACAAGGTGACATACCGGAGAGCACCCACGACATGCCTATATTTCACCGGATCTGAACAGGGTGGGCTATCACCGACAGTGTTGTAAAAATCGAGCCTAGGCGCTAGGCGGCCATTTAACTTGTAATTTTGAGTTAAGCGGACCATTAATCAGAATCGGTCCTAGGCGGCCAGATTCCGGCGAAAATTCCGGCAAAATCTTGAAATTTTTGGCCAAATTCCGGCAAAAACCTTGGATTTTTCGGCAAAACCTTGGATTTTCGAGCCAAACCCTTCAAATTCCAGCCAAATATGTGTATAAATATTTAAAATGAACATTTTTATAAAAATTACTTATAAAAATGTGTGTATATATATAAAAAACTGAAAATTACATATAAAAATTCCAATCTGATTAATCCCGCCTAGGCCCACCCCACCGTCCGCCTAGCGCCTAGCGATTTTTCCAACCATGATCACCGAGAGCTATATTAGTCGTTGTAGTAATCAATAATGGCACAAGTTTGGCATTAGAGAGACCAGCCCGCTGAAGCAATTCAAGTATATGCTTATTCTGGGAGAGAATCATGTCCGAGCCTTGAGTGGTGATTTCAATACCGAGAAAATAGGACCAAGAGCCCATGTCTTGAACAACAAAGGACCGGCTAAGACTGTTGACAATCCGATCTATTTCTTGTGAATTATTACCCGTCAAAATAATATCGTCAACGTATACAAGCATGTATAAGAGAGTACCCGTGATGAGTAAATAAACAGGGAGGGACCTGCCTGAAAACCAAGGGCATGAAGAGCTGTAGATAAACGGTGAAACCATGCACGCGGTTTCAATCCATACAAGGATTTGTGAAGAAGGCACATATGATCCGGTTTGGTTGGTGCACAAAACCGGGAGGTTGTTGTAGGTAAACTGTCTCTTTCAAGTCACCATGTAAAAATGCATTCTGCACATCAAGCTGTCTCTAGGGCCATTTTTGAGTGACAGCTAAGGAGAGAACCACCCGAATAATGGTTGATTTTACCACTGGACTAAAGGTCTCCTAATAGTCAATGCCTGGTTGTTGACGAAACCCCTTGGCAACAAGGCGTCATTTATAACGTTTGATGGCCCAATTTGATCTCTCTTTAATTTATAAACACACTAGCAGTCAACAACATTGGAATTCTAAACACGTGGAACTAGAGACCATGTACCGTTTCTCAAAAAAAGCGTTGAATACTCGTCAACCATACTAAAGGTCTCTTGATAGTCAATGCCCGGTTGTTGACGAAAACCCTTGGCAACAAGGCGTGTTTTATAACGTTTGATACTTTGATGGCCCTAGTTCGATCTCTCTTTAATTTATAAACCCACTTGCAGTCAACAACATTGGAATTCTAAACACATGGAACTGGAGACCATGTACCATTTCTCAAAAAAGCGTTGAATACTCGCCAGCCATAGTGTTACGCCACTGGGGATGCTTGTTAGCAACAGTAAAGGTGGCGGGTTCGTTGTCAGGAGAGGTAGTATGGGTATGAAAGGAATGTACATTGTAGGGTTGGAACGGAGATTGGATGGACGGGGACGAGAAGGATTGTGAGTGGACGGCGATGATACATGTGAATGAGAGGTGGGGTGGTTATGGGTGGTTGTTGGATGGATTGGGGGTGTGTCGTAGGTGGTGGGACTGCAAGTTGCTGGGCCGTAGGTAGTGGGGAGGGTTGTTGTGATTGGGCTGCACCATTTTGGGTAGGTGAGGGCGGAAGGTTTGTAGGTGGTTGGGCTGAGAGGGGTTGGTGTGGGGTAGAATGAGTCAGGGGTTGGTGAGATGGGGGTGGTGGTAGGCTGATCGTGAAAGGGGAAAACATGTTCATGAAAGCGAACATGTCTGGCGACATAAATACGGTCAGAATTAGGATCAAAACACCGCCATGGTGGGAAGTGCTATAACCAAGAAAGACACATGGAAGGGATCGGAAGTCCATTTTGTGTTTGTTGTAGGGAAGGAGATGTGGGTAACATCGACACCCAAAACCCTGTAAAAATAGAGAAATGAGGTGGGTGGTGAAAGACTTGCTCAAATGGTGGAATGTTGGAGTTGGTTCTAGATGGCATCCGGTTAATAAGGTAGACCGTCGTGTCGAATGCAAAATGCCAAAAGCGTTGTGGGACATGAGATTGGGCTAGTAGCGTAAGTCCGGTTTCGACAACGTGACGGTGTCGGCGCTCAACAAAACCGTTTTGCTCACTCGTATGTGGGCACGGGAGTCGGTGAGTAATACCAACAGAGGTGAAAAAGGGGGAGAGGCTTTGGAAACCCCCCCCCCCCCCCTCCCCAATCGGGTTGAACAAGTTTTAATTTGGTTTTGAATTGTCGTTCAGCCATAACAATAAATTGTTTAAAGATACTACATAAAGCGAGAATAATGATCAACAAACAATAAGAAATAGCGATGACCACGAAAGAAGTAACGGGAGCAGGACCCCTCTATTCCATCCCCACACCCACCACAGACCATCCAAACTCGCAGCATGTCGGGCATCTCCAAACTTTGTCATCCCTTTAACTTCCAAACATCCACATCCTCCTCTTCTTTACCCCGAAACCCAACCGAGGCCCTCTGTAACTCGGATTGGAAATGAGCTATGAGCAACGAATTCTAGGCTCTTATTAATAACAGCACATGGGAGTTAGTCCCGAGACACAATAATATGAACGTAGTACGTAGCATGTAGATTTTTCGTCACAAAACTAAATCTGACGGTACCTCAGCACGGTACAAAGCTCGTTTGGTATGTGAGGGCATGTACCAACAGATTGGCATTGACTATGGCGAAACGTTCAACCCTGTTGTTATGCCGGCCACCATACGTCAATGAAATAACTTGATGTGAAGAACGCCTTCTTGCACGGAAACGTCAATGAAATCGTGTACATGTACCAACCTCCGGGTATTCGAGACAACCGATACCCAAACCACGCTTGACTTCTGAAGAAGTCTCTATATGGTCTAAGAACAATGTGTACAACTATCAGAAGCAGATGGCTCTGATACCATGTAATCAGAACTCAGATTAATATAAACAGAGAACTAACTTGTTATTTCTCAATCTTGAACTATACAATATACTTTCTATTTATAGAAAACAAAGTAAGGCTATCTAGGGATAAGCAACTGACAAGTTGGCAAGTTGTAGTCTACAGGGAACTAACAGAACTTATCTTATTATCTAACACTGTACTTGGAGAGTCTGAGGGCCTGTTGTGCTATACACGGGAACTTTTAAGGGGCGATCTTTTATTTGGTTAAATGTTAAGGGGCATCATTATTCATTATTTATTTATGATCAACACTGTTTTTGATTCTAAATGAGTAAGTTTCTGAGTGCAGGAACCCCAGCTGCACGGTTGAAGAAGGTGGCGAGCAATGTAGTGAAGAAAAGGAGTCGTGAGTTGACTTCAGTTTTTGAATCATTTACACCTTACAACGGTCTGGAGGAAAAAACTGAGAGGATATGGATTACCGACATTGCAACTGATCAAATTCACCTGGTAACTCTTTAATTGAGACCCTTCTCCGGGTGTTTTCATTTATGTTTTGCAACTGATTATTACCTTTTGAAGTCACAAAACTCAGTTCTAAACAAATTCTGCTTCCAATTATTAAATAAGCAATTCTGAACAATCGATTCATATCAGCCTGCAACAAAACTGATGGTCCAGGGGTAAAATAAAGTTGCCAATCTGGCTATTTATCCCCACTTTTAATCTAATTTCATTCACAAAATTTAATTTATTATTGAAATGATATACATCTTTATAATCATACTTGACACACTTTTATCTATAAAAAAATCATTAATGTTTGACGAAAAGTGTTCTTGGTAAACCCAATCAGTTTTGACCCGTGCCTAAAATCATCTGCTTTGACCTGAACACTTCACTCGTTATTTAATTTAACCTGCCCGACCCACCTATTTTAATACCTCTTATCTTATTGGTGCTTCTTAAAATCTTTTAGGTTGGCCATACAAAGGGATATGTGCAGGTTCTGGTTGTCGGACCCAAAAGTTTGCTCGGGTCTTCAGCAATAGTAAAAATAACATCAATTGGACGGTGGTCGGTTTTTGGGGATGTCATTGAGATTCTTACTGAAAGTAATGATATAACACTTCCAAGTGACAGTAAGGATATAATCAACAAAGAAAGATCCTCACCCTGCAGCAACCAAGAAGATACATGCGTGTTTTCACCAGCAAAACCAGAACCTTGTGCATGTGAATCTGATGCTTGCAAATCCAATGGTTGCGTAATTGGTTCATTCCCAGAAGCCCAAAATGCTCCAACTAATCCAAGTTTATTACTGAGGAGGAAACCTTCACCAACCATGGTGGAAACAGAAGGCAAGGGTAGTCAGAAACTGGCCACAAGCAATATGCATGGTCATGATTGGGGTCTTCTTGATACGGCTCTTGTCAGTGGGATTTTTATCAGCTTGTTGATGATAATAGCTTTATTTTTGTATGTGGGTTTTTGAAAACATTTCTTGACGCCATATTCGATCTTGATTAGATAACAAAACAGAGTTTGTTCTGGAGTTGGTTGCTTGTAATTTCCGTGTTAAACTAGTGTTTTTTCATGGATTTGATTTCGGTTACTCTTGAAATTCCTTCAGTTAATGATACCTTCAAATGCTCAGGGGTTTTATCATCTAGACTATGTTTCCATACATTTAACACAGGACTAAATGTTCCACCTCATACATCTTCCAACAGTATCAGAAGATTATTATTTTAGGTTTCTTGTTAACCATATCCTGAATTTCGTTGACCTACATGTGAACGTTTGTTTAATTTTTTGGTTTTTGGTTCTTTTCAGAACTGAACAGAACATCAAACCGGATGCCTTACCTAGTCGGAGCGATATAACTGTATGATGGAAAATAAAATAAAAACTACGAATTAATTTAGACATTAATAAAATCAAAAGTATAAAGAATGTATATGTTTTATAATACAAGTATTTTACAAGGATTCTATAAATATAAACTATATAAAATATAACAAATAGTGTGACTATATTTATATATTTTAGATAGATATCATCAAGAAGTTAGCATTACAACTTGTTTAAAGCTTTGAGCTTTTAATAAAATGAAAACACTGTTTTCTGGACAAAGAAACGAGCATAAATTACTATTACCAACACTAGGTTAAATGTAACATTTCCTGGTCTAGTTGCTTAGCCTTAGCGGGTCCCTTGAGTTTTCCAACTTCTTATGGTTAAAAAGGGAAAGGAAGAAAAATAAAAATGTTACGATTAACAATCATAATTCATACTGATTACAAGTTTACAACGATTAAATACTCGTTTCAGATGAGAACCCATAAAAAGCAAAAATCCCAAAATTGAATTTTTATTTCATTTTTTAAACAATTTTTAAGAGTGCTGGTATTTCACTTCAGGTAGGGTCCTCAAAATAAAATAAAAAAATACCTGTCCCTTTTGGGTATGCCCCAATAACTTTTTGTTCTCAAAAGTTTACATCTTTCCTATGAAACTCTTGCATAATATTATATGCTTTCAAGACTAATCTGCATATGCAAAACAAGAATCTTGAAAGTGCTGTCTGTGTGTTTTGATGAATCAGGAGCCTCATATGAACAACCACAAACCACAGTACCCAGCCATGCTGCAGGACCTGCGTCTACAATTAGTTGAATCGATTCCACAATCATCATCGGTTAAACATCTGTGATCATCACGCAAGTCAGGGACATGGCAAACGCTCTCGATCTCTTGACCACCATGTCCAGGGTTCAATAAATTTGCTGGACAGACTTGCATAGACATCGCACTAGCTTGTTTCTTTTGTGTATTAATCTGTAATATATATTAAATAGTTCAAGGACCATCATCTTTAAAGTCAAATTACAAAAATAAATCTGAAAAGTCACTTGTAAAGGGTCAAAACGGGTTCAGGTTGCAACAAATTTTGTGCTAGTCAAAACGAGCCTGGTCAGGTGGGTTGACCCACAAACACTTTCTATACATTTTTATTTTCTAAAATACATAATTAATTTGTTAACTATGATTATGAAAACAATATTATTACATGATAATCTAAATATTTGAAAAAAAATATTAGGACGTTGTATGCATTAAAAAAAAACTTTTGACCGTTTGACTCATTTCCCTTTTAGCTAATTTTTTTTATTAGACCATTGGACCCGTATGAAATAAATACAACCCAAATCGACCACCAAGTATACCACATGTAGTTATGAAATTGGCACCTTGAGAGAGGTCATGTTAGGGGGGGTGTATACATCAGGAAGCCTTTCATGCCAATCACTTAAAACAGGAAGAGGGTGACCTTCAGTTGTGAATATATAATTGCGACCCACCAAAGGTGAATCATCAAACAGAAGATATAGATACTTGCACCTATTCATGACATAACAACTTTAGAAACAATTTCAAGTGCAAATAGAAGTCATGCAAGATTTGACCATTCATCAGATGTCGAAACATGCGTAAGCGACGAAAAAATAGGTAAACTGAACTTCCATAAGTATAAATAATGAAATTTTCATGGTTAGCTATTTCGTGTTGATTCAAAAAACGTTGCAGCGAAAATATGACCTGTGTATATGACATACTCTCTTTTCATTCAAAGAGAAAAAGATACAGTTTGACTTTAATGCCATCGGGTCAACTTTCAAAACGAGTTAAACTTCTTAAATTATCACAGGTCATGGCGATGTTCACAAAGTATTGAACTTTATAACAAATACTCATGGCGATGTTCACAAAAAGTTTATAGAACAAACCACATCTAATCTATTTATAGATAAATAAAGTAAAAGGTGACCTCAAAAATCAAATTGCATGTCTTTCTGGAATAGATGGAGCATATATTGCACAATCAAAAATGGAAGCATTTTGTAATATACTAGTGAATTTCCCCCGCGCGTTGCGGCGGGATTTCCGTATGTGCGTAAAACAGGAAATAAATTATAGGGTAAATTACAGAAAACAACCTTTATGTATATACCAACTTGTAGGTTTGGTCCTTAATCTACATTAATTACGTTGAACATCCTTTCTACCAAAGTTTAAAAGAACGGAATCGCGCCTCGAGGCGTTTTCCCTTCGCCTCACGAGGCGTAAGCCTCGAGGCGAACCGAGGCGTAAGCCCGAGGCGGAATTAAAAATTAAATATAAAAATTATATATCTTACAAAAATAAAATACTAAACATCAAACATTATGGGTCAAAAGTCCAGTAAAAAGTCATTTTTTTCCATTTCTACCACTTCACCGCCTCAGCCCCGCCTCAGCCCGCCTCGACCGCCTCAGCCCCTGTGAGGCGTACGTACAAAAATACCTTGTGAGGCGTCGCCTCAGACTCGTTTTTCTACCGCCTCGCCTCGAGGCGTACGCCTCGACCGTTTTTTTAAACCATGCTTTCTACTAACGGATGTTAACTTTTTCTCTTTACCACTTAAAGGACCAAATGTAACTTTCACTATTCTTTTTTTTTCTTTCTTTTTATTTTTATTTTATTACTTTACTTTTCTTTTAATTTTTCATCACTTTTAGTTTATAAACTTATAATATTATTAATTAATTAATTTAATTCTTTTCTAAAAAATATAATTTTATTTATAGATTTTTATTTTATTACAAAATTTATTCCCATTTGCTCAAATTATTTAGGTTCGTACACACGCCGAAAGTGTGTGGGACTAAGGTACAAACCATGAGCCAACTTCTAATCCTTTATTTATTTGGGTTTTTTTTCCTATTTATATAGATGATAAGTTATAGTAAAAGATTAATTCTCCTATTCACTTAAGTTGCAAACTGTATATAATAAAAATAATAATAATAATAATAATAATAATGATGATGAGCATAGCCCTTACGTTTCAGCCAGGAAGAAACTATGCTGGTGATCTTCTAATTGCATGGTCGTTACATCTTTAATACTTGCAAATCCACCTTCAACTTTTGTGTGTAAGTTAAGGGAATTTACAATCGCTTCACCAACTTCCATGTACCAGGGGTCTGGTAGAAGAAAAAAAGATTATTGACAAAAAGTTCCTGATGCGTGATAATCAACTACAGATTACAGAATCAAGAATTGAAACAAATAGTAGCAAACCTTTTGTTGCTTGATACAAGTAATACGTTGACTCTGCCAACTCTGGACGTAAAGGATAATATTTTTCTGTAGGGTGCACAATCTGATGGTCCAACAGATATCTGAATCGTTTCAAATTCCGCCAACCCAACAAAGATTTTAGGATTAAAGCATAAAAAAGCAGTGGAACACTAAAATTGAAGCTTTATACCTCTCTGGAAGCACCCCAAATTTTTTCCATACATAAAAAAATTCACGATGTGTTAGGTTAGCAGCTGCAACATCCCCAACAAGAACCTGATAAAAGAAAATATTATAAGGACGGATTTTAGTAGCCACTGTTGTTGATTTTGTTTGGAGTGTCACTTACTTGTACACCTGGCCAAAATGCTTGCAGACTTGTAAGCTGCCAGTAAGTTGCTCTTCCCGTCCTCATATCGGCTTCATGATACCTGCATTGTAAAGTTGAATCTTTTCATTATAGCAAAACTCTATTTTTCAACATTCTTGGAAGGGTAAATTGGATGTGCAGTCAATTTATATTGAATATATTTGAATGACGTTTGAAGTCAGCTTACTAACCAAGAGAGTGGGTCCCTAATTTGATTATAAGCTTATAACATAAACCCTTAAACGTTTATTACGAAAGTACATCCTCTGAGATAGAATTGATGAAAGTATGCTCTTTTACATACAAATATACAATTTACCCTTCTTGGAAAGATAATCTGAATAATTAAATTGAACATACGAGGGAGCATCAAAATGCCAAGAAATTTCTTGAGGAGCAAATAAAAAAAACATTACCATGAACCGTATCTGAAATATTTCTGGACAGCAAGATATGCTGAATGAAACATCCTCCAAAATTCCTCTTTTCCAAAGAGAATGTGAGCTTTGAGTAAATACTCGTAAAAAGAATCAACCCCTATTACAAATAAGTTCATAATCACTATATAACCAGATCTAAAAATAAAAGGACAACATACCAGCACCAATGCCAGAAGAGTATTCAATCCATTCTCCAGTTGCTACATCAAGTGTAGTTCCTAAGAGGTTCAGAGAACTCCGCATGCCCCACAACTTATGAAGAGCATTCAAAGCTGCATGTTCAAATCTTGCATCACCAGTTAATCGTGATAATGCTCCCATTTCAAGAATAAGTGATCCTGTGTTGGTGTAAAATATTTAGTCCACACAGAATTCTCAGAGGTTTTAATTTGAATTAGAGGTGGCAAGATAGACGGATCGAGCGCTTAAGCTCATGGGTTGAACAAGGAACTTTTAGTGCCAGTCAAAATGGGTCAGATCGGGTAAGGTTGATCCACAATGTGTTTTGTCCATATTAACCATTTTTATATTATCATCTAATGTGTAAAATTAAACTTGGTATGGAAACTGTTTGTATTGATTGTAAGAATTCGGTACAATAGGGGGCCCTATATAAAGGGACTTATACAAGCTAATTATAGTAAACTGCCATCTAATGCAATCTACTTTATAGTCAAAGATAATTACAATAATTATAATTAACATATATAGAGCACTAATTTCGGTCTAACATTCCCCCTCAAGCTAAGACCGGGGAGCGACCTGCAGCTTGGATCTAAGAAGTAGAAACCGTTGTGAGGATAGAGGCTTTGTGAACACATCTGCAATTTGATCATCTGTCTTGATAAACTGAACTGAGAGCTTTTTTTGAGCGACTTTTTCCCTGACAAAATGAAAATCAATCTCCACATGTTTTGTGCGAGCATGAAATACCGGATTAGCTTAAAGGTAGGTGGCACCAAGATTGTCACACCACAGAATAGAGACTGCTGTCATAGAGACGTGAAGTTCCTTTAGAAGTGCCTCAAGCCATGTTAGCTCAGCAACCGTATCTACTAAAGATTTATACTCGGACTCTATAAATGATCGAGAGACGGTACGTTGTTTACGAGCACGCCACGAAATGAGATTAGATCCAAGGTAGATGACATATCCCCCGTGGATCGACGGTCATCGAGAGAGAAGGCTTTGAGAGACTGACTGTAAGCATCTGGTATGCGTGGATGACAGGGGCTGATTTTTGTTGAATTAGAAAGCCTAAATGAGAGGTTCCTTGATGATACTGAATAATCCTTTTGACCGCCGACCAATGATTTTATGTGGGGGAGTGCATAAACTGACAGACTTTGTTAACAGCTAAGGTGATGTCAAGTCTGGAAAGAGTTAAGTACTGTAGTGCCCCCGCTATTTGTCTGAATTTAACCGGATTATCAAAGTGAGGATCGTCACCAATAGCTAAGTTTGAGTTGGTGGCCATAGAAGAGTGATGAGGGTCGACCGGTTTGGATTGAGAGAAACCAGCTTCATGAATAAGGTCAGAGATGTATTTTTTTGGGAGAGAAGCATACCAGTACCTTTGGACAGAACCTCGATGCCCAAAAAATATGAAAGCCGACCCATGTCTTAGATTGCAAATGTAGTGCTTAGCCTTTGAATGATGTGGTCAATGAGCTTGGGATTGTTGCCGGTTAGGATGATGCTGTCCACATACACGAGCATATACAGTAAATTACCATTGTGGGAGTAAATAAACAGTGATTGATCTGTTTTAGACCCTTGTGACTGAACAGAGACTGGTCCTACAGCTTGTTCGCGGGTTACCCCCCGAATTTGATGTTACTACTGCCATCATTAATCAAAGTCTCCCTTCTTGGGAAGAGGCGTGCAACCTTCTGGACTTGGAACAGAGACGCCAGCAGACTCGGGATTCCATCGCTTCATCTCCTACAGTTGTGGCCCATGTTTCTCACGAACCACCTCAGCCAAGTCATGACCCACAGCCACCGCCCACTGGCAGCAGCCACGCCGCGAGGACCAGCCACAACAGAATCAACGCAGAGGAAACCGTGGAGGCCCATCTTCAGGCCGTAATCAGTATCGCGGCCATCAACAGCCTCCAGCCCAATCACAGTTGGTTCGGCCCAATATTTGGAATCCCAACATGTCACCATATTGGGCTCCATGGTGGGCCTCGGTCCTTCTTTGTCTGTACCCAACTCAGTCTGGTTGGCCTGGCCCCACCTGGCCCACATCCTCAAGACCAGTCCCATAAAACAGTGGTGGTCAGACTACTTCACCGGCCTATTTTGCTGCTGCCCCAACTGATCCACAGGTCCACTTTGCTAATGTCAACCCGCTGGAACCTACTGAGCTTGGAGCAGCCTTTCATGCCATGACATTAGACCCGGGAGATGACCAATGGTACATGGACTCTGGTGCTACCTCACATCTCACTGTAAATCCAGGTAATCTACACACTCCCTGTGTTAATTCTATTAAATATGTGTATGCCGGGAATGGTAATCGGGTGCCGGTTCATGGGTCAGGTAACTAAACCCTAAATTCCTCTTCCCGACCCCTTAACCTTAACAACATTCTCTACACCCCCCCTCCCCACATAATCAAAAACCTAATTTATGTCTGTAAATTTACCACCGATAACAGGGTTTCTGTGTCACTTGACCCCTTTGGTTTTTCTTTGAAGGATTTCAAGAATGGGACACTCCTAAGCCGTCATAATAGTACCAGTCCGCTCTACTCCTTCAATACCAACACACCTGCTTCCGCTTCTGCTTTTACTGCTTCATCACTCTCTGATATCTGGCATGATAGACTTGGCCATACTCAGTTTGTTTGGACTTTTCCACTTAAATTTAAGTCCGAGACTTTCACAAAATTCACTCAATTTCACAAATATGTACAAACTCAATTCAATAGATCTATTAAAAATTTCCAATGTGAGACAACTCTAATTTTCGATCTTTCGCCTTAAAATCATGGCCTACAATTATGTTTCTCGTGTCCTCAAACTTCTCAACATAATGGTAAGGCCGAGCGTATGATCCGACGACTTATTGATAGCATCATGTCTCTTCTCACCCGAGCCTCGCTTCCCCCGGCCTTTTTGGTTGAAGCGTCACACACAACTGTGTATTTACACAACATTCTCCCCACTAAACTACATGATTTCCCAGCCCCTACCTCACCAAACAGCCCCCTTTCATCGTCTCCCAGCCCTTCTACCACTGCTACCACTTCAGCCCCCTCACCACCACTCCAATTCACCTATAGTCATCAAGCTCGTGCATCCACACTACCCCCGTCCCCACCTTACCCTCCCCCACCCCCTCCTCCCCCTCCCGGCCTACACATCCCATGCGCACTCGTTCGAAAGTCGGTTCCCTACAGCCAACCGACCCTATCATCCTGTCCACTACAACCAAGTCCCCTCCATCTCCTTTACCTAAGTCCCACACCCAGGCCTTAACTGACCCGAACTGGCATCCAGCTATGACTGACGAGTACCGGGCTTTAATAGCAAATAACACGTGGGAACTTGTGCCGAGACCCTCGGATGCGCATGTTATCATATGTATGCGGCTCTTTCGCCACAAATTTCATGCCAATGGTCCCTTACAGCGCTATAAGGCCCGTTTAGTTGTTAACAGGAAATCACAGCAGATTGGTATTTATTGTGACGAGACCTTCAGCCCGGTGGTTAAACCGACGACCATTCGTACTGTCCTTGGTCTCACCACATCGCGTTCTTGGCCTATCCACCAGCTGGATGTTAAGAACGCTTTTCTTCACGGGGATCTACATGAGATAGTTTATATGTTTCAACCCCCAGGATATGTTGATAGCAAAAGTCCTACTCACGTGTACCGCTTAAAAAAGTCCTTATACGGATTGAAACAGGCTCCCCATGCTTGGTATCACAGGTTTGCATCCTATATTCAAAGGTGTGGTTTTAAGTCCACTACTAGTGATACCACCTTGTTCATTTACAAAAAGGGAGATCAAATGGCTTATTTATTGCTATATGTCGATGACATCATCTTAAGAGCCTCCAATCAGAAACTTTTACAGTTCTTTATTGATATACTCTCCAAAGAAATTGCAATGTCAGATCTTGGACCACTTCATCATTTTTTGGGCATTGAGGTAACAAAACAAAATGGTGGTCTATTCCTGTCACAGGCATCTTATGCAGCAGATATATTGCCTAGGGCTGATATGGGGAACTGCAAACCATGTGCCACTCCTGCTGATACAAATTCTAAGTTAAGCGCTACTCTTTCTGACGGAGTCTAGCCGGGTCTTTACAGTACTTAACCTTCACCAGGCCGGACATCTCTTATGCTGTCCAGCAGATATGCATGTTTATGCACTCCCCTAGAGAGCCTCATTTCAACTTCATGAAACGGCTTCTTCATTATTTGAAAGGCACTTTGAATCACGACATTACCATTTTACCTTCTAAGTCCATTCATGTAACTGCATATTCTGACGCAGATTGGGGAGGTTGCCCTGATTCCTGAAGATCTACCTCTGGTTACTGTGTGTTTCTTGGTGATAACTTCAAGGTAAGGTTTCTGAATACCTAAGGTTCCATTATGCAAACTTAAGATAGGGGTATTAATTATGATAATATCGGATATAATCTAGGGTATACTCGAGGTGTTGATCTTGATAGTAATTCAGAAGGAAGTTCTATTGAGGTGAGTTCCTCTAAATAGTGCTCGATATAAAATGTTTTTAAATGATTTTATATATCGAAACGAGTCGGATCCCTATTAGAGGTCATCCAAACGCCAGCCGATTATATCTCGTTCAAGTGCCGAGGGAGAATATCGAGTAGTTGCTAACACAGTGGCAGAAACAACTTGGCTACGTAACTTATTGCTTGAGCTTCATGTACCTCTTAATTGAGCCATTGTTGTATACTGTGATAATATCTCCGTTGTTTATCTCTCACAGAACCCCATGCAACACCAGCGTACCAAACATGTTGAGATTGACATACATTTCGTAGGGGAAAAGGTACGTGTGGGCTCTGTTCGTGTTTTACACGTCCCTGCCGATTACCAAAATGCTGACATCTTCACAAAAGGTCTTCCGAGACAACTCTTCGAACAATTTAAATCCAGTCTATGCATTCGGTCTCCTACTACTGCGACTGCAGGGGCATATTAGCGGATGAATATCCGCTGTTTATTATGTGATTATTATTGTATTTTTGGTATATATTTTTTTGTATATTTAATCCCTGATTTTAAGGGATTTAGGTAGATTTCTTTGTATTATTTATAGCCTTCGTATTATTTAATGAGATCATCGATTTTATCAAGAATCTCTGAAAGTATGTCTCATTAAACCGTGCGTGTCGGGCAATGCAAATACGATCAGTAGTAGGATCGAGGCATTGGTACCCGTGATGAGAAGGGATACACCTAAAAAGAAACAGGGTAGTGAGCGGAAATCCATCTTGTGTGGATTGTATGAGCGAAGTTGAGGGAAGTACTGGCACCCAAAGACACGTAAGGACATATCGGATTTGCGGTTAAGGAGATGCTCAAAGGGAGAGATATTTGATGAAGTGCGAGAGGGCATACGGTTTATTAAGTATGTAGCAGTTTCAAAGGCAAAGTTCCATAAACGCATTAGAACACCAGATTTTGCCAAGAGAGTGAGACCGGTTTCCACGACGTGGCGGTGTCGTCTCTCAACAAGGCCATTTTGTTCGCTTGTATGAGAGCAAGATAGACGATGTATGATTCCAAGAGTGGTGAAAAAGGAGGATAAGTTTCGAAATCCCCCCCCCCCCCCCCCAAAAAAAAATATGTTTAAACAGATTTGAGTTTTGTTTTAAATTGTCTTTCGGCCATTGTATGACACTGTTTAAAGGTGTTTAAGACATCGGCTTTTGTTTTATGAGAAATTGGTGTAATGATCAACACAAAGTAATAAATAACGATGACCATAAAAGGAAGTAACAGGAGCGGATCCCTAAACTTCACAAAATACCAAATCTAAGACATGTGTAGTTTTGTTATTCGAAGAAGACAAATGCATTTTTGAAGACTTTCCCATAGGGCACGCATTACAAAAGGAAAAACAGAATTATTTTTAACAGGAAGATAATTTTTTGAAATCATAGATTGTAAGAACTGTTGATAAGGATGTCCTAGTCTTTGATGCCAAGTTGTGGGAGAAACTCGAACTGTTGAAAAGGCAACGTTGGAAACCGAATGAATTTTTGGTAGAGAGAAAGGGTAGAGACCATCTTTACTTGGACCCATGAGGAGGATAGCTCGGGTAGCCGTATCCTTCACACAAAAAAAGGTAGTGAACTCAAAAAATACATTATTGTCGTGACAAAAACTTTGTACCGAAAGAAGATTTCGTTTGATTTGTGGGACATGAAGAATTTTGTTAAGAGAAAGGGTTTTAGTTGGTGAATTAAATGTGGTAGAAGCAATATGAAGAATAGGTAAACCTTTGCCATTACCAACAAGAAGTGTATCCTCACCGTAACAAGGCTCAGAGTTGTCCAAGCCGCTGGATCAGGCGCCACGTGACTGTTTGCACCAGTGTTCGGCAGCCAAGATGATGATGCTTGTGAGCGATAATCAACAAAGTTTGCTTGTGGAGCCTGTCTCGGTGGACGAATTGTGGTTGGGTCATGATTGGGACATTTGGATGGAACATGTCCAATGCCACACCTGTTGCAAGAACCATAGACTGTATTCTGATTAGATGCCCAAGCAAATCAATGATTATTACCTGTAGTAGAACCCGTGTTCCTATTGTTTTGATTGTTACTGTTGTAAGATTGGTTGTTGTAGTTTCCACGACCACGTCGACTATAGGAGCCACGGTTATGGTTGGATGGTCCACGAGCAGTATAAAAGGCTTGATTCTGCTGTCGTGCAGGTTGCACGTTAAACCCTACTTGTGTCATCAGTTGTTGAAGGGACTACATTGTTTCAGATGGAAGGTGGAACCTGGTGGAAGAGGCAGAATCTGAGCTACTTGTAGCCGTGAAGGGTTGGGCAGCCTGAACCATCGGATCAGCCTTTTTCATCATGTATTCCTGATCATCAAGCAATCTAGGAAGTTCCAAAAAGGCAGCAGGAGGTTGTCGGGCAATCAAATTGGACTTCAGAGGATTGTATTCTTCCTTGAGACCTGAAATAGCCAGCATAAAAATATCTTTTTCTTTCATAGGCTCACCGATGTTTTGCTTAAGCATCTGAAAGTTCTTGTGCTCATGTAAGATAGGCAGCAAATGTTTCTTCCGGTTTCATTTCGATTTTGAGCAATTAGGTTTTGAGGGTGTATTCTCGTGAAGATGTATGTGGTGCATAAGCACGTTCCAAGGAAAGCCACAATTCACGAGAAGTATCACCCTGTACATGTTTGAAGGAGGCTTCGGAAATCGTTGAAAGCAGTAGCATGCGCACGTGAGCATCATTGGAAATCCGGGCAGAATAATTAGGGTTTGGTTGTGAGGCAGGCGGTGCTGGAGTTTCGTCAGAGGAAGAAGATGTGGTGGAAATGGTTTTAGATGGACACGAAATAGATCCATTGACATGGACAAAAAGACCATTGGTGATGAGGAAGAGTTGGATCATTGTTTTCCAATATCCATAATTGGTAGGGCTCATAGTTGTTAAAGGCGCGAGCCTGGTGGAGAGGTAGGCGCGATTTGGAGCTTTTCTTTCAAAGGCGAACCTAGGCGCAGAAGCGCAACCAGTTGCAGACAATTGGGCACTGGGTCGGGTCTTGCACATGTTGGATTTTTGAGTTGAAGAGGGAGTATTGAGTTGCAGGTTCATGGAGATGGTGAGATCTGATTGTGAAGAAGAAGTGGATCGAAAGATAGGTTTTAGGTGAAGTAAATAATAAAAAAAATATTAAATTAAGAGATGTGTCACTCTCTAACTGATTGAAAGGTAGTGAGTTACTGTAGTAAAAAGTAAAAACCTTACTTTCTCTAAATTTTTTTTGTTTTTTCCATACTGCAGTAGTGCAGTACTTACTTTTTCTTATTGTTTTGTTTTTTCCCCTCTCATCCTTTTACTGATTTTTATTTTTCTTTTATTTTTTTTTCTTTTCTTTGATTGTTAGAAAGCTTAACTTTTAAGTGTGTTTCTATATAAGCATGTTTTATGAGTGTGTTTTTATGTTCAAATATTAACAATATAAAATTTAAAACCAAGGCGTAGGGTTATTGTTTTTTTTAGAGTAAATTACACATATTGTCCTTTATTTATACTATAAATTACACTCTGTGTTCTTTGACTTCAATAAGTACACCACAGGTCCTTTTTTTACATACTTTTATACACTCTATGTCCTTTACACTAACTCCCATCCATTTTCACCGTTAAATTCCATCATGTGCCCCTCACAAGATGGGTAAAATAGTCATTTCAGCTTTATATGTGCCTTCTCAATTAACAGTCTCAACATGTGACCTCCACCATTATTATCCTTAGAATCTCCAGCTCCACCGCCGCCGGCGCTGATCCGGCCGGAGTCCAGAACTCCTCCGCTGGCTTCAGTCAAGTAAGATTCGACCTTCTCCATGGTCGATCGTTCAACACTCGAAGTCAGTCACCGCTAACGAGATCGTCGTTCAACACTCGGGGGTAGCAACAACAATGGCTGCCAACAAGTTTGCTACCAAAATCACACTCGTTCTAACCTACGTCATTCTTGAATGGAATCCACTTCTCCTCTTCAACTCCCTCTTTTCTTTTCTGATCATCAAATTTTCCCAATTATTTGCCCTAAAATCACCATGCTTCTGTGTTCTACTTCCCAATTATCAAGGTTCAGATGAAAAGGGAGATTCAAGTTCAGATTGCCTGTCATCGTCTTCAGATTTGAGCTTGGATTTGGATTTAACGGATCTTGCCCAACTCACAGGTCCCGAAGTAAATGGCGGAAGAAGCGGTTAACCCCCTTCACAGCGATTCCGAAAGAGACTGGTACTCCAAGGATTGCCGTCGGTGAGTCTAATGGACTTCGACATGTTATAGATCCACTTCCGGCGATTCCGGTACTGATACTTTATCCTGATTGAAACATTGGCCAACATCCTCTAATGCTGCTTGGGCTACCATCTTATTCATCAAATTGAATCAAATGGTCTGGTTGGTTGTTTGTATGTAATTTTGACTTTTTGGTTGTAGACTATATAAATAAACAATATAAAAGAACAATAATCAATTTAGATTTGAATCTATGAACCATTGCCTTATATTCGTAGATTTGGAAATGTTCGGTGGGTGGAATGGTGGTGCAGTGGTGGCTGGTGGGGGAAAATTAAGATACGGAATGTTACATAATTGGTCCTTGAATTTATGGTGAAATTGGAGATTTGGGAAATTACATAAATTGTCCTTTAATGGGTAAAAAGACCATTATGCCCTCATGTCCAAGGCACATGCCAAAACTTAACACCAGTTAGTGTAAAGGACATAGAGTGTATAAAAGTATGTAAAAAAGGACCTGTGGTGTACTTATTGAAGTCAAAGGACACAGAGTGTAATTTATAGTATAAATAAAGGACAATATGTGTAATTTACCCCTGGAATATATAATATATGGTTTCTCTCAAGTGTTTTAGTTGTATTTTTGAAACCAAGGCCAGAACTTGTCTAAAACCCCTAATCACCTGTGGAATCAACCTAAAAAAAGCCTAAACTAACCCTAAACAAGCCTAAAACAAGTTTAAAACCCCTAAAAATGGTATTCTTATACTATGCGCCTAACTTAAAAAAGCCCTCGCTTTTTTTGCGCCTGGCGACTAGGCTCCGGGCTCGGCCTATGCGCTTTGAGTGCGCCTATGCAAACTTGTGAGAGTTGTGATTAGTTTTCTCCACTGTTCAGGCTGTGATGGCCATGGTTGACCGATTTTGAAGAAAAAAAGAGCAACAGAGAGGAAGAGAGGAGATGGCTCTGGTACCAAATTAAACTTGGTATGGAAATTGTTTGTATTGATTGTAAGAATTCGGTACAATAGGAGGCCCTATATAAAAAGGGACTTATACAAGCTAATTATAGTAAACTGCCATCTAATACTATCTAATTTATAGTCAAAGATAATTACAATAATTGACATATATAGAGCACTAACTTCGGTCTAACACGTAAAATACGAGTATAAGATTATATTATTATAATAATGATGTAATTTATGAATAAAGCGACTTAGTATGCACCAAGCTACACGTAGAGTAACTTCCCACCGGTTTAACCCATTTCCTTTTTTAGTTTTTTTATTTGACTTATTAGAAAAATATCACACAAATTGACCAATTCATAAGCAAATGGGTCGAAATTGCCACCTCTAGTTTTAATACTAAGACAGATGGTCCCGATCCCTTACCGCAACCGGAAGTGCTTGTTTCGGTTGTCTCATTCTCCATAACTCCATACTGCCCAAAATTTCGCATTTGATAAGGTGTCATAAATCCTTCTTACAAACAAAAGCAGAAATTTTTTTATTATACCCTCAAGTTGCAAAAAAAACAATAACTTTACTAAGACAAGGAAATCTAGTCATGCATGACCTTGGTTTAAAAAAGCGCCCTGAGGCGCTGCTTAAGGCGTGAGGCGCATGAGGCGCTGAACAAAACGCCTCAAAATGGTGAGGCGCCCCATATACATGAAGCGCCCTGAGGCGCCGCCTCAGGCTTGACAGGCGAGGCGAGGTGAGGCGCGCCTCATGTATTTTTGCCCTTTTTCACTGTTTTTTTATGAATTTGAGTTCCAATTTTAGTTCCTCTTTACTTAAATCAGTTTTTTAAGTTGTTTTTCTTGCAAGTTTTGTGAAAATTACTCAAAAAGGAAGAGTTTTTAGACTAAAACAACATTTACTGGGAGGTTTTAAGAATGTTACTAAATTTTTTATTACTTTTTTAGCTTAACGCCTCGCATACGTGAAGCCCTCGCCTCGCGCTGGAGGCGTGGAGCCTCGGATTTTGGGACCGAAACGCCTCGCCTCGCCTAGCGCTTTTTTAAACCAAGTGCATGACAAGAGAAGTTATGTAAGAAAAGCTATGGCATAATGAAAGATGTGAGAAATAACCACTTTTATATTATTTAATTAAGAGAGTAAAATCGTGCAACAAGATGCTATAGGGTTTCTTTGGTAATTACCATAAGCACCAAGCCATATTGAGAATATCATCATACCCACTTATAGGATAAGACAGACATAAATAGTCATACCACATTACAGTTATTGAACAACTGCAGTTGTTCGAGGCAAGTCATCACACACTACAAAATTTCCAGTTATTTTGGAATGAAATTAAATGCAATATGTCATACACCAAGAAATTTCATTCCGTCGCCCTTCTGCCGTTTCTTCTACACATCCACCGGTTGTTATCTAGTCGAACGTGGAAATCCTTTGTTTAGCGTCCTGTTGCACGGCGGTTGCTTCTCCTCTGCCGCCGCCACCTCTCCTGCATCATCCGCTCGCCGGAGCTAAGTCGCCAACCAGTGGCAGTCGGTAGTCGCTGCACTCAGGTAGATAGATTATGGTACGAGCCACCCTCCGCCTTTTTCTGCCTCTGTAGAAGGAAAAATAGCGAAAGAAGATCAAATTGAGCCTCTATTTGTTGCTTCAGATTTTGCAAAAAAGTAGAGAGTCGGTCGCTAATCTTCATCTTCTTTATTAATCCACCAAATCTTTCAAATTGGGAGTCTAAATTACTTAATTTTTCAAGAGAAACACATCCTTGGTGTTTATTTTCAAAGAAGTGCAGAGATTTGTGAGAAATCTGAGGTGTAAGTGACGAACCCTAAATTCTCATTTTGGGGGTTTTCACTTTTGGGTTCATTGAAGTAAAGAAGAAGCATATCCTAAGCATTTTAAGGAGTAAAGATCAACTAAATCATCCTCACCGCTGCACCGTCGTCTGAAATCAGCCCCGCCGCACCGCGATTATCGCCACCGCTGCGAGTCCGATTCAAGACTGGGAGGAGACCTGCGGTCTAAAACCCTAGTTCTACTGACGGTGGTACCAAGGTGGAATAGGAAGGAGTACCCTAACTTGGGCGCAATTGGGTTAGTTCGTTCCAACTCCTTTATTTCTGTCCGTTTTACCTTCTTGTTACACGAATTGCATGCTTAGGCATTCTTGGTCTGGGTTAGGAGGACCAGCAATTGTTCTTGATTCACAGGGAGAGACATACCCTGTTTTTTGTTTTGACTGTTGCATATACGTGTTGCATCTGTTTGATTAATGAGCAATTTGTCTATTCTATTTGCCTAACTGTGGTTAAAATAAAAATAAATATTCTATTTGCTTAACTGTGGTTAAAATTAAAATAAATACATCTTGTGTATTATTTCAAACATAGACGGTAGGTGGAATAATGTCTCCTTGAGATCATGTTCAGAGGAGAGGGGTGCATCTAGTGCTAACCATAAGGGGTATAGGTTACGTTTGGCATCTTGGAATGTAGGAAGCCTAACTAGTAAGTTGTTAGAGTTAGTAGACGTGCTTAGAAAACATAGGATTCAGGTAGCTTGCCTTCAGGAGACTAGGTGGAAGGGTCAAAAGGGGGGTGAGTGTAATGGCTACAAACTGTTGCATTCTGGTTGCGATGGAACAAAAAATGGGGTGGGTTTTCTAGTTGCTAAAGAACTGCACGGTAATGTGGTGGAAGTGAAAAGATATAATGATAGGATCATGGTGTTGAGAGTAGTACTTGGTGAGGAAGTTGTGGCAATTGTTAGCGCTTATGCACCACATGTAGGTCTAGGAGACCAAGAAAGGAGGGATTTTTGGGGTAGTTTAGACGGAGTAATGAGGTCATTACCTAGACAAGAGAAAATATGCTTAGGAGGTGATTTTAATGGTCACGTTGGTAAGGAGAGTGATGGTTTTCCGATGGTTCATGGAGGTTTTGGTTATGGTGTTAGAAACGATAATGGTAGGGAGCTTCTTGACTTTGCGCTTGCGCATGATCTTGGTATTATAAACATGTTCTTTATAAAGAGGGAATCACATTTGATTACTTTTAGTAGCGGGGGGCGCAACACGCAGATCGACTATTTCCTGATGAGACAAGGGGATCGCAATTGGTGGAAGGATTGCAAGGTAATTCCAGGAGAGTCAGTAGCGACCCAACATCGTCTATTGGTGGCCGATTTTACCTTGAGAAAAAGGGTGGCGGAGAGGAGAAGAAAAAATAAACCAAGGATCAGATGGGGGAATTTGAAGGACGAAAA
This sequence comes from Smallanthus sonchifolius, assembly GCA_023525975.1. NCBI lineage: Eukaryota > Viridiplantae > Streptophyta > Magnoliopsida > Asterales > Asteraceae > Smallanthus > Smallanthus sonchifolius. The sequence goes on along the minus strand of CM042034.1, from coordinate 45,437,475 downwards.
CATCAATTTGTTTAAAGATAAAGTCATGGCGATGAACACAAATACTAAGGATGGCGACACAAACCAGATGTGGGTAGCTATGGCAACCACTGTTACGAAGGCAGCAAAGGAAACCCTCGGAGTCACATTGGGAGCAACAAGAGGACATCAGGAGTCTTGGTGGTGGAATGAGGAGGTGCGGAGCAAGATAAAGGACAAGCAACAACGCTTTAAAGAGATGTTGCAGTGCAGTAATGGAGAGGAGATAATGACACTACGGGAGAACTATAGACAGGCAAAGAGGGAAGCTAAAAAGGCAGTGAGTGAGGCAAAGAATTTTGCCTATGAAACGATGTATAGAAAACTAGACACCAAGGAAGGGGAGCATCATATGTTTAAGATTGCCAAAAATAGGGAGCGTAGGAGACAAGATCTTGGGGTCGTGAAGTTTATCAAGGAAGATGATGGAAGAGTTTTGGTAAAGGGACGAGACATCAAGCTGAGATGGCAAAACTATTTCTACACCCTTTTCAACAGTTGTAGACCAAGTCTAGCCATAACGGAGAATCCCACTACTCAATCCAGTCAACGAAATAATTGTTATTGTCGAAATATCACACAGGAAGAAGTGAGGAGTGCTCTTAAGAAGATGGGAAGAGCTAAGGCAGTCGGTCCAGACAACATACCCATTGAAGCGTGGAAGTGTATGGGAGAGGAAGGCGTTCAGTGGTTGACAAGACTGTTCAACAATATCTTCAAAACCGGGAAGATGCCAGATCAGTGGAGGCGTAGTGTCTTAGTACCCCTATATAAAAACAAAGGAGATGCTCAATGTTGTGCTAACTACAGGGGGATTAAGCTCCTATGTCATACAATGAAATTATGGGAAAGAGTTATAGATACAAGGATTAGACGACAAACCAAGGTTACAGCAAACCAATTTGGGTTCATGCCAGGCCGGTCCACTACGGAGGCGATACACATTTTAAGAAGATTAATGGAAAAGTACAGAGAGAAGAAACATGATTTACATATGGTGTTCATCGATCTTGAAAAGGCGTACGATAGTGTGCCTAGAAGATTGATCTGGGAAAGTCTGGAGGGAAGAGGTATCCCTAGTAAATATATTGAGGCAATTAGGGATATGTATCATGAGGCTAAGACATGCGTCCGAGCTCCCGTGGGGGATACAGACTTTTTTCCGGTGGAAGTGGGAGTTCACCAGGGGTCGGCACTAAGCCCCTTTCTCTTTGCAGTAGTTTTGGATGAGTTGTCAAAGTCGATTCAAGATGCAATCCCATGGTGCATGCTTTTTGCTGATGATATCGTGTTGATTGCAGAAAGTAAAGAGACATTGAACAACAGACTAGAGGAATGGAGAACAGTCTTAGAGCACAAAGGTTTGAAGATAAGCCGATCTAAAACCGAGTACTTTCACTGCAACTTTAGTGGTGCAAACGTCGACGAGGAGACCCAGATTTCTATTGAAGGTGGGGTTGTCCTAAGACACTGAAGTTCAAGTATCTAGGATCTGTCATCCAGAGTAACGGGGACATCGACAATGATGTAGTCCATCGGGTGCAGGCTGGTTGGTGTAAATGGAGAGCGGCCTCAGGTGTTTTGTGCGACAAGAGGTTCCCAATAGGGTTAAAGGGTAAATTTTATAGGGTAGCAGTTCGCCCAGCGATGCTATATGGAACCGATTGTTGGGCCATCAAGAAGACACAAGCTCGAAAAATGGATGTAGCTGAGATGAGGATGTTGAGGTGGATGTGTGGACACACAAGAAAGGACCGAATAAGAAATGAAGTTGTTCGGAAGAGATTGGGAGTCACATGTATCTCAGATAAGATAAGAGAAGGAAGATTGAGATGGTTTGGACATGTCAAGAGGAGACAGAGCACAGATCCAGTGAGAACGGTGGAAACTCTCGTTGTAGAGGGGAAAAGGAGCAGGGGGAGACCGAAATTAACGTGGGATGAGAGGATTAGGCTTGATTTGCTAGATTTACACCTCTCAGAGGACATGATCAATGATAGGATTTCATGGAGACGTCGTATTAGGGTTTTAGGATGAGTGACCCCGTTGTGTGGAAGAGTAGAGTTGTTTAGCAAAGATTTTGCGTATGTCTTGTTTCTTGTAGGTGTGTTGTGTTTCTTGTGACTAATATACTCTAGTCATACACTGCTAATTGTTAGATTACTGTTAGATTTATTTTACTTTATTACTCATTAATTTTATTTATATTTTTATCTTTTTCTTTCCCATGGAGCCGGGGGTCTAAACGGGAGCAGCCTCTCTATCCCTTGGGATAGGGGTAAGGTTTGCCCTCATCACACCCTCCCCAGACCCTACTAATAGCGTTAGCTATGTGTGGGATTATACTGGGTACGTTTGGTTTGGTTTGGTATGTCATACACCAAGAAATAATGATTTTAAATGCAGTAAAAAGATGAAAAACAACAAAGTACAGTGTTTTACGGATTAGCAATAATACTGAAACTATATTATAATATATACAAAACACCGGGGTTCCTTTAGTGACATCAGAGAGAGAGAAATACCTTCAGGTTAATCCAGGCATAAGGCAAACCAGTGGGTGTATTAAAAGCTGGTAAAAAACGATGCCCTAAATCTTGAGCCAAAACAAGGAGCTGATTATTGTAAGTTCCTTGAAGGAACCTATTTGTAGACTCAGTTGCAAGAATATGAGCAGATACAAGTCCTCCAAGAAGTCTTATGTTGCACTACACAATAACGATTAACAGAATAACACACCATAAATTTTTTCTAATTCAAATCGTTTATAATAAAGATTAAAGAGGTGGCAAGATGGGGGGGGGGTAATGAGTTAAAGACATGATTGAGTGAAAATGGATCATTTTTTAGCACGGTTGAAACAGGCAAAGGCCGGGTTGAAACACACACTTTTTTGTCCATCTTTAAATTAATTTGTTAATTATGAGCAATATTATAATAATAATACTCTAAATCTTTCAATAGAACAATTTAGGAACCCAACCCAAATTGACCTGCTTGAAGCATTTCCCAACTAGCTAAGCTTTTGAATTTAAGATAAAACACAACCCAAGCTGAATTATTCTTAAGTAAAATAGTAAATAAATCTGATTCCTGCCTATTAGTAAAGATCACTCCTTTATGAAGATTAGAAAGACCATTTTGGAAGCTTATCCCGCATAATACAACTGATACACATCAAAACGATAAAAGACTAGTACTTTTTGTGGAGAAATTTATGTTTTTCAGTTGCAAAAGTAAACTTGAAGCTTGTTTTAGCAAAAAGAATTTCTGTCATTCTAGATAGCTACATGAAAACAAGTTCTAGCAAACAGATTTAACTAACTATGTTATATACCTCAAAAAGATTTATCCTTGCATCAACATCAAATGTTAAATTTTCTGAAAGCCACATAACTGCCTTTTCAAATTCTGTGTTGTTACCCAATATTACAAGACTGCAAGAAAGAAGAGAAGCAACAAAACGTTTACTGTTATCAGTGAGATCAAGAAGATGGATTGAAACAAACCTAAATTTATAAGAATTAAGGGGGTGTTCAATTTGTATTTTGGAACTGACAATTGTGACTTCAAACACCAGAAGCAGATCCAAACACTTTCCTGTAGCCCTTTTATTACAACTAAGTATCGAATTATGGTTATCCAAGACCACATTATCATTTGGAAAATAAACATATAGTACCTGGACAATGATTCAACAAGTGTAAGTGCTGTTCCATTATATTCTCGGGGTAAGTTTTCAAGCTATAATGAAAAAAAAGGAAGATTAGGCTTCAGCAAAGGAAATAGTGATTATGACTTAATTCTAGTTACAACCTTTAAATTCCCAAGCTCACTAAGGGAGTTGGTGAAAGTTTTGGTCATGGGTTTTAATTCATCATGCTGCATAACCATGGAAACAATAGAATATTATTATCTACATGATTTCTAAAAGAAACAGTATGTGATAAGGCTGTTGATGCTTACAGGAAACGCGTAAGTCATGTAGTTGTCATAAGCATGATAAAACCTGTAAAAGAGGAAATTCACCCACAATTGGGATACAAGTAAAACAGAAAACCCTAACCTAACTATACATCATCTGTTGTAAAATTATGCTGCTTAATTGACATTTCAAATTTACTGTTTTAAGTTTCTCATACCTAAAAAACAGTTAACATGATAAATTGACTTGTAGCATTAGGTTAACAATGATCAAGGTAAATACTTCAAATTTTGAAAGAAAATCAAGTTGACTTACATCTTCCGGACCTTGTCACTCATGCGTCTTCTCTTAGCTGACAGACCGGAATCGAGTTCCGACATGACGGCTGTTGGAAATATTAATAGAAAAATGATTAACGCTGTCCAGCAACTTCTGCCACGAATCATTATTCCAAATCAAGGATCGAGGCGGGAATGGTGTTGTGAGATCTTTGGGGCTAATCAAGAAACTGGGATGATTCCATAGTTTTGTTTCATCTGTGAGCTGGCATAAGTCGACTTTTTTTCACAAGGTTCAGGCCCGTAGCCCTGTATCAGATTCCACAGTCTTATATTTCTTTAAATTTGAGGAAAATACATTTTTACACCCTTTCACACTATCACATCAACACATATCAGATTTCGTAGTTTTTTCACATTTCTTTAAAGCGATATGAGTTTCATACATTATCTTTTATATATAAATTTAAATTTAAGAATTTTACACCATTTGATATGACAAGAAAGTCAAGCGAACAAAACCAACTTAACATAAATAAACAAAAAATATTTATATTTTAAGCTATTAGCATTTTAAAAAAATATTGGATGTGTATAATATATTTATAGTTTTTTTACATTATTTAAAATATCTAAACTTTATTTTTATGAATGGCAAAAAAAAATTATAGTACTTTTTACATTATTTAAAATATATATTTAGTACTTCAAATAAAAGAATTAACGAAATATTCAATTTAAAAAATTATTTTATGAACAAACCTGACTTTTTTTAAAATAAAAAGCGTTTTATAAAAAAGAAATTAGAAACTCAGTTTAAAGAAGAACGTAGGCGAACAGTAACTCTCTCAATGGGGGAGTGTCACGTGTCAGTTAAAAAAAATATTTTCATTTTTAACCCTTAAAGTATATATAATATACGTTTTTAGCCCGTTTCATTTTCTATTAATTTCGTTTTTCTTAAATAACTTTCGTTCGTTAATTTTTTTTTAAATACGAAGGGCGCAGTTATTTATAGTTTTTTTTGTTAATGTTTGTAAGGCCCAAATCCCGGGTGATCTCACTTGTTGGATTTACTCATAAACAAAGTCAACGATACTGAACTTCAAATTAGAAACATTCAAACACAGCGGAAGCAATTTAACATTTGAGTACATGACAGCGGAAGTCTTAACATTTAAAACATAAACATTGTCTTAACATAAATTAAAGTGGGGTGTCAGTCTCATGTCGGGTAGCCATCACGCCTTCGTACAACCCTTCTTTATGTTACCTGAAATGTATACTAAAAGTCAGCTAACGCGAGTGAGTTCTAGTTTAAAACATGTAGACTTAAACAATATTTCTTTATAAGTATACTTACATATATACATATATAAATACACATTAACACATCCGTTATCATCATTTATCGTTCATATGCGAGTACATAAATATGTATTCACCTTTACTTTCATTAAACATTCATTGGTCATACACATATGAGTGATCAACCCGTCATAAGAACTACCGTCATAGCCCATTTACTCGTACGGTCCTAGGACCGTCCATCATAACATAAATCCGTCCGGAAACCTTTGTCCGTCTGCCTAAACCGTCCTACCGTCGTAGTCCGTCATATTCGTCTGTCTGCCCTAAGGCATCCGTTTCCCACTCGAACTAGTTATACAGTTGTGCATCGACTAAGGGACTTAATCCACCTTAGTGGCCATAATTTAGTCTACCTTTCTAGACTTTCATTTCTGGCTGCATAATATTCGAGTGGTCGTCCATCTACCGTAGTAGTCGTTAGCATCGAAGCGTCCATAACATTTACATACATTCATAACATGCATTATAATATATATAACGCAAGTTTTCCTTCTTATATGTTATAGCATACTTTTATTTCATTATTCATATCATACTTCTAGTATTAGCATGTAACACACATAATATTCATATCATATCATATCATGTATACATTTCAGCCCCAAAACATTGAAAACATTTGTAGATAACACATAGGGGGCACATAAAACTTACCTGAAGAGTGATTTCTGAATACACCTAGCTGGTTTAGGAGCGTCAATTAAGGACACTCACAATCTGTATAATCAAGTCATACAAGATAAGCTAATGAACCTAACCGACACTTAACATTTCTATTCTTAGAGTTAGGTGAACTGGACACATTAATATCAAATCATTTTGTCCGGAATCTCTATGCCCGAAATCTATTTCGATCGAAAAAAAATTTTCGACCGGAAACTAGTTACTTGGAAAGTTCTTTATCCTCATATTCCTTTGCTCGAAAACTTCGTCCAAAACCCTTTTCGATCGAAATGTTCTGTCTGAAATCTTTGATGTCCGAAATAACTTTTCGACCAAAATGTTCTGTCCGAAATCTTTGATGTCTGAAATCACTTTTCAACCGAAATGTTATGTCCGAAATCTTTGATGTCCGAAACACTTTTTCGGTCAAAAACCGTTTTTGGCCCATTCATCCGACTTTTCGGGCGACGCATCAAATTTTCATAAACTTCATCGTTTTTTATCCGAGCTTCGATCTTTTTACGTCCAGAACTTGTATCTAGCTTCCATGAAGCTAGATACATGCTTTTTAAGCGATTTCATACGTAAAAATGTCGTCTTTTGATTCAAAACACATTAGAACCCTAAAACCCATTTCTTAACTAAAAACTCGTGTTAGAGCATGAAAGTTACCTGTTTTCGTTTCCTCTTTGTTGCTAAACATTCCTGCGATGTGGAGTGATGATTCCCGAGACTTTGAGCTTAATTCTCAAGCTTTCTCTCTCTAGACCCGAGCTCTCCTTTCTCTCTCTAAGTTTGCACAAATGGGGTGGTGAAGGAGAGTGAGGGCTGCCTTGATTCTTATATACATGGGCTTCCCTCGGCCCGTTGGAGCCGAGCCCAAGCCCATCCATTTTCCTTTCATTCTTTTTGTTTTTAGTTTTCCACGTTTCAATCCCGCTCCCGTTATTATTTATTTATTTACTATTTTTGGGATGTTACAAGTCTACCCTCCTTAAAGAGGTTTCGTCCTAGAAACCAGTTATATGTTAAACAGCTGAGGGTATAGTTCCCTCATTTCTTCTTCTTTCTCCCATGTAGATTCTGACCCTTTTCTGTGTTTCCATTATACTTTTACTAAAGGAATCAACTTATTGCGTAGTCGTTTCTCGGCTTGGTCAAGGATGGCTATTGGTTCCTCTACATAGTTTAGACTGTTATCTACATCAATCTCGTCATAGGTTATGTGAGCCGTATCATCAGCAAGGCACTTGCGTAAGTGCGACACGTGGAATGTAGGGTGAATTCCACTGAGTTCATTGGGTAGGTCAAGTCTATAAGCAACGTGACCAACTCTTGCTAAAATTTTGAAGGGTTCGACAACGAGATCTTTATCCGCGTACGATTTATGTCTGTCTTTAGCGGCTTTCATTCGAGCTTTTATCTTGTCGAAGTTCTCCGAAGTAGCTTTGACCACTTCGAGACATGCAAATTCTTTTTTTCCAATTCCCCCCCCCCCTAATAGACCGGGTTTCTACATCGCCTTCCATACAGCATCTCAAATGACGGCATGCCAATGGTTGAGTGGTAGCTGTTGTTATACGAAAACTCAGCCAGAGGCAGGTGGCTATCTGTCACACCCCAACCGACGGCGGAAACGTCGGGGCGTGAAGCGTGCAGACTGTTCATAGCTCATGGTTTGCTAAGGTTGAAGTGATTAAACATGCAGTTTTCATTGAAATCAAACAACAATCCAACAAGTACACGAAACATAACAAAATACATAACAATGTTTATTTTAGAGCCTTTTTAACTAGGTCCTCAAACTAGGTGGAAGCAACTTGTAATCATCTCAATTGTTAGCACCTGAAACATGATTTAAAAACAAGGGTCAACTAAAAAGTTGGTGAGCATACATAAGTTTTGACACACAAATAAGAGTTCAAAAATGTTTATACAATTCCCTGATTCGCATGGTATATAAGACAAATATGGAGAATCTATAGTTATACTAGGTGCACAATCAAACGTTGTGACTGGGGCATAACACGCAGGTTACCCAAATGTAAAGTCGGTAACAAACACCCTACCCGGGTGGGTTTGTCAGACTCAATAGTACTATCCTTGTTTACCGTTGGCTTGTACAGAGTTAATGATTGCACGAGTTGCGTCATGTATGTATAGTAATAACTCATAGCATTCAAGCATATTGCACAAATAATTCATGTAATCAAGTAAGGATTGTACTATGAAAGAGTTGCAATTTGTTTAATGTAAATCATGTCCACCCCAAAGGTGAAAAAGAGTAAAAGTGGGGTTATGTAGACTCACTTGTATTGGAGAGTGTAGATTGCACAACCAAGTAAATGTTAAGTGTTTGTGGGTCACGGAGCTTGATCTATCGAGTAAATGTATGACGTGTATTAATGCGGTGTATAAGGTTTAAAGTAACTATAGTGTTTCAGTGTATTGCAAGCGTAAGGATTTGCACTAATGAATTGTATCGTTTAGTTATGTATTTAAAATATAAGGTAGTGTGGTATATATATTTAATTGAATGTAATATAAACAGACGAATTCGTTTTATCTACTTATTTTAGAAAACGTCACAAAATATAAAGTAGTTTATATTTATATAAGTTTTATTTGATGTAACTAGGATTTATACAATTGGTTTATAAAAGTCTTTTTCATAATAAAGTGTTTTATAAAATCTTGTTATAACTTTTTATAATTTTAGAAATTTTTACATGAAAATGTATTTTCAATTGGTAAGAATCGGTTTAAAACAATTTAATCGATGAAAATAATTGTCGTGCTTAATAATGGTGAGATTCTGTTTAAACAGTTAAGTTTATAACATAAGTTTTATAAAAATCATCAAATCTGAGAAACTGTAAAGATTCAGTTCTGACTGAGCACGACCGTGCTCATCAACGGCACGACCGCGCTCGCCTCCGGGCGTGACCGTGGTGGTCTGGGGCGCGCCCGTGGTCGAGTCAGAAGGCTATAGAGGTTCTGGTCATGGAACACGACCGTGCTCGTGTCCGGCACGACCGCATCTAGTGTTTGTTTTTGGTCAAGACTTGTTTGCTCGGTAAGCACGACCGGGCCTTACTCGGACCACGACTGTGCTTGGTTGAGCACGACCGCGCTCAGTGATGAGCGCGACCGTGTCGGGTCTTTTCCAGACTGAATTCGCTCGATTCTTATATTAAACACTTCTGGATTCTTAGGGCTTTCATTAGTGGATGATTGCGAAGCTATCTATATGGTTTAATTGGATTTATTTCGTGTTTAAGTGGTAGTGTAGTTTCGTTTTCTAGTTCAAAAATCTGGTCGATTTGAGTGTTTCTACTACGAATTGGCATAGGGCTTTCGTAGTAGGGGGTGATACGAAGCTAGTGGTGCATTACTTACTTGTTATAATAGGGCAATTTAATGCAGTCGGCTACGGGTCGACGGCTTTGCTTCTCGGCGATCAATCAGACGACAGAGGTTGTATGAGTGTCGAGTGAGAGTTCTGGGTGATTGTGTGGATGCATATGAGGGTGTAGGAAGCGTGCAACTGGCTCTATATCGGCGAATTCGCGAGTCATGATTGTGGTGGGTATGGGATTAAACAAATCTGTAAATTGGAGTGTAATTGATGCGTGTTGCAGGTTGTATTCAGTCAAGTATGGTCTGACGCGCGAAAACCGGCTTTGACCATTCATTAAATTTTGCGAAATCGTCGAGTATGGCTGTGATCTGACTTCTGCAGAGTCACGTGGTTTCAGCAGCGCGACCGTGTCTGTATTAGGCACGACCGTGCTTAGGTCTTCAGGCGCGACCGTGCCTAGTCCTAGGCGCGACCGTGCTTGCCTAGTTTTGTAGTTTTTGAGTTTTGTCAGTTTTGATCCTCGAGGTTTGTGAGATGATGGCGTTTTCAGTTGTTATTGTAACATAATGTATTGTATGTGTAATTGCATTACAGTTGTTGCACACGAATTGAAATTGAAATACTCGTTTATTGCATCGAAACGTTTACATGGTAAAAAAAAAACAGAAATGTTACACTATCCCAGCTCCCACCGAAATCAATAATATAGGCCCAGAGCATGTCCTCCAAGGTCTGAATGGTCCTTTTCTATTGACCATCGGTTTGAGGATGGTAAGCGGTGCTGATATTTAGTCTAGTGCCCATTGCCTCATTGAATTTCATCCAAAATCTTGACATGAATCGAGTGTCCCTGTCGGACATGATTAACACTGGCATACCATATATTCTCACAACTTCGTTGATGAACAACTCTGCTAGCTTCTCTGATGAAGAAGCCTCACGTATTGGTAAGAAGTGAGCACTTTTCGTCAAGCGATCGATGATCACCCAGATGGTATCATTGCCTTTATCTGTTCACGGTAGCCTGGTAATGAAGTCCATTGTGATCTCTTCCCACTTCCATTCCGGTATCGGTAAGGGTTGAATTTTACCGCATGGTTTCTGGTGTTCATCCTTGACTAGTGAACATGTTAGGCACTTGCTCACATATTCGGCCACATCATTCTTCATGCTAGGCCACCAGTACTCTTTCTTCAAGTCCTGATACATTTTGTTTGTCCCAGGGTGGATATAATAGCGGGACTTATGGGCCTTATCAAGGATTTTGCCTCTAAGCTCACCAATCTTAGGTATCCACATCTGGCCAAAATGAGTTCGTACACCGTACGCATTGGTCGCCAGATTACTTTGTTGTCGAACTATTCTCTCACGTTTCACATTTCTTTCTAACAGTGCTTCACCTTGTGCTTTTGCTATCTCATTCATCAAATATAGTGTTATAATTAGTTGACATGCTTTAATTAAAGTAGGTGTTGACTCTTCCTTTCTGCTTAAGGCATCAGCCACTACGTTTGCCTTACCTGGATGGTACAATATCTCACAGTCATAGTCCTTTAGTAGCTCTAACCACCTCCTTTGCCTCATGTCCAATTCCTTCTATTTGAAAAAGTATTTCAGGCTTTTGTGATCGAAGTAAATGGTGCATTTAACTCCATATAAATAGTTTCTCCAAATCTTCAATGTGAAAACTATAGCCGCCAACTCTAGATCGTGAGTCGGGTAGTTAACCTCGTGGATTTTTAACTGACGTGAGGCATAAGCGATCAATTTTCCTCGTTGCATAAGTACACAACCCAATCCTTGACCCGAAGAGTTAGAGTAGACTACGAGGTCTTCGTTTCCCTCATGTAAGGTCAAAACTGGAGCTTGGGTTAATCGTGTCTTTAGTTCTTCAAACGCGTTGTTTTGAGTCGGGCCCCATTCATACTTTACTTCCTTACACGTTAACTTTGTTAATGGCGAGGCTATTCTCAAGAAATCCTGAATTAATCTTCGATAGTAGCCTGCCAAACCCAGAAAGATTTGTATCTCGGTTGGTGTTTTCGGGATGTTCCATTCCTTCACTGTTTGGATCTTTGCACATCCACCATAATGCCGTCTGGATTTATTACGTGACCTAGGAATTGAACTTCTCTAAGCCAGAATGCGCATTTGGATAATTTTACATACAACTTTTCCTGCTTCAATACATCTAATACCTCCCTTAAGTGACACTGGTGATCACCCTCATTCTTTGAGTATATGAGAATGTCATCTATGAAAACTATTACCGATCGATCCAACATTGTTCGGCACACTCTGTTCATTAAGTCCATAAATGCCGCTGGTGCATTTGTTAGCCCGAAGGACATCACGAGGAATTCATAATGTCCATAGCGTGTGCGAAACGCTGTTTTCGGTACATCTTCCTCCCTCACTTTCAGTTGATGGTAACCCGACCTGAGATCGATCTTTGAGAACCAGCTCGCACCTTGAAGTTAATAAAAAAGATCGTCTATTCTGGGCAGTGGGCATTTATTCTTTATTGTTCGTTTGTTCAATTCGTTGTAGTCGATGCACATGCGCATGTGTCACAACCCGACATGGGGCTAGGCATGATGATCGAATACCAAAACAAAACACAGCGGAAATAACGTGACATATATTTTATAAATTTCATGGGTCCAACTAAGTCAAAATATACATTTACAAAGGTACATATCATCTATACACTAACTAAAAGTAAAATAAAATATTGGATGATATCTTCCCATCAAAGCTTTCTCGGGTGGAATCTATGGCTCGACATAAGTCTTCTAAGGGAATCATCTATCTTCAAGCAAGCTTGTGTCTAAGTTGCTAGTTTCCAACTCTAGAAGGGTACCTGAATACATGCTTAAAAATATTGTATCAACTAAAAAGTTGGTGAGTTCACGAGTTTAGTTAATAGAGCATTTATATTGAGACTCCAAATATGTATGGTGTAAAATTAAACAAGTTCACAATCAACCATGTGCCCACAACCCATGGACATCTAGAAATAATAATAATATAGCCCTAACCTATACACCTTATTGTTATGGGTCTAATTACTCATGCCTGCCAACATAAGTTCAAAACTATTAAACGATATATGTCACAAGATATTTATCATCATCATATGATTATCATTCCATGGGAGGTTGTCCCGGTTACGTCAGACCCATGGTGTGCGGGGGTTTCACCAGATAGTACTACCCATATATTCGTTGGCTCCAAATGAGTTAATGATTGTGTGCTAAAGTTCGGGGATTCGTTATGGCAGCTAAAAATTGCCTTATTTAATTAATACACCAATTATGTAAAAAAAATAGAAGCATGTAATCACCCCAAAATGTTTAAGTAAAAGAGGGGAAAAAGCACATGAACTCACCTGGTAATCTTGTATATGTCCAAACAATATGCTAAAGTTGCGAGGTTGATGTCATGTGTGTAAGCATTAAGACAAATCCTAATTATGATTGTGACATTAGAATATTGTACTAGAGTAATGTCATTAACCGTGTGGTTGAGAACGACCGATTCGTTCAAGTGTTAGGGTTGTTTTGGTAAAAGTCTCGGGTTGTAACCTCTATTTATTATTCTAAAATAGTTGTGTTATAAAAGTGTTGGTTTGACTTAGTATTTGTGTATAATAGTAATACTCGTATATACGTTCTAATGAAAGTAGTAAAAATAATGTTTCGACCCAAATGAATGTAATGCTAAATATTATAATAATGGTTCGATTCACATTATGCATTATTTACTTATATGATATATGTGTATATGAAAATAAGCATATATTCGAGTAGTTATATTTGTTTCAAAAATAATAATCAAGAATTATAGTTGCATATATAACTAAGCATAAAAATCATCAAGTTATACTTATATATTATAAATCATAAGTATTAAATAAAGTAATTATGGTAGTCTTATATTAAAATATAGTCATGATGCTTGATTTACAAATATTGGTAAATGTCAAAGCTTGAAATTATATGAATTCTCATAAATATATACTTGTCTAAAAAATAAAGATATATAGTTTATAAAATGTTTGAGTATATCTATACATACTATATGTATAAAGTATCATGTCAAATATCGTTTTTGAAACTAATGCCAAGTAAAATAAAATATGATTATGTACGTATATCAAAAGTATATTCTATAAAACTTTAATTATTATATAACCATAATAGTAACAACCATTTAAGATTCCTAAAATATATACGTGATTCGATGTAAGTTTATTCACGCAAACGAGTCAAACCAACCCGTTGCGAAGCTTGGGGGTAAAAACTAGTTTATATAAATCATTATTATTTAATAGGAGATAGGTAGGAAACAAAAAAATATAAAAATAATTAAACAAATTTATATATTTAATAGGAGAGAGGGTCGAGAAAACACAAGTTGAGGAGACATACAATCATGCATGTTAAGTAAATGAAATATTCATAAAGAAATAGTTAGATCGATAAAATATTAAACAGTTACTAATAAACGGAAAAAACAAAAAAAAAATAGTTGAAAAAAATATAAAGTAATGTAAGGCCTCAAACCCGGGAGGCCTCACTTGTTGGATTTACTCATTCACAAACAGTTCTTATACTTGAATATCAAAGCAACGCAGCGGAAAATTTCATTAAAACATAATGGTGACATTGTTCCACATGCGGAAGCGTAACATAGTCTATTACATAAACAAAACATAAGTTAATCATAACGGGATGCCAATCTTCATATCTTCCGGGTAACTCATCAAGCTGCCCAGCATCACCATCTATCCTCATAACCTGCCTTAACCTGAATGTGCATACTAAAAAAAAGTCAGCTACGCTGGTGAGTTCTAGCTTTTCATAAAACCTTAACTTCAAATATTTGCCAAAAACATATCATTTAACTTCATTAATAAAAGCGTACGTAAAATAATGCAATAAAAAAAACATAACACATCATAAACATAAGTCAACGAACATATTGAATATGCGCCTTCTCGTAACTGTCAAATCCAAACGTCACATACTAGTGGAATAACCTAAAGATCACCACCACTAGGCCCATCAACACCGTACTGTCCTTAGGGTGAAGAACTCCTAGGGCCCGATACTTAGGTTATTCAACACCAAACTTCAAGCACGGCATCACAAGGATGGCACGTACCAAACTTCAAGCACTGCACCCCATAAGGCACAAGTACCAAACTTCAAGCACGACTACCCCGTAAGGTAAATCGTACCAACTTCAAGGATCACGATAATCCCCTTGGTGACCGTCATCACCCCAGTTGTACAACAGTTGGCCAGCCACAAAGGCCCCTAAAAGGTAAAGGCCCATAACATACTTCCCATACCCATAACCTTCATTCCCTAAGGAATATTGGCAGATTCGTTCGTTTGTGACTTTCGTAAACATTCACTTCTTTTACTTCAAAACTTCAGTTAAAACATTTGTACATTTTATTAAAAATCATTCCTTCATTCATAAACACTTCATAAACTTCTTTTGGCAAAATATTTCATAAACACTTCTTTCATAACCCTTCCTTCCAAAACATCGTTCATAAACATCATTTTATAAAACGTCACATACAACATTCATAAACCTCATGTTATAAAATAGTCACATCGTTACGTATGCACACCAGCCCAAAAACATTATTCAAAACATTTAAAAGAGGGCTTCTAGAACTCACCGAATAAGCTAATCTGGGTTGTCCTAAACAAAGGTCCCACAACGTCACTTCCGATCTGAATTGATTAGTTAAATACACATCAGACCAAATCCTGACTCTAACGGTTTAACCTTCTAAACATACCGACTTTACCTAAACAGCCTGATGCATGCGCACTTAGCAAGTGCGCAGGGCTTTGTTCTTGCGTACTTAATAAGTGCGCAAACTTTACTTCATGCGTACTTGATAAGTACGCAGGATCCCCTTCATGCGTACTTGATAAGTACGCAGGATCCTCTTCATGCGTACTTGATAAGTACGTAGGGTCTGTTTCATGCGTACTTGATAAGTACGCAGGGTCTGTTTCATGCAAAAACCCTAACTTTGGCATTCGGGTCTGATCACGTCAAGATCCTGAACTTGTTTACATTCAAAACGTTTTCTTTTCATTAAGGATCTCAAATCCATATTTTTCTTCCAGTTTCATCCGTAAAAACGTCACATTTTCGTCCAAAACCCAAAAAAGCCAAAAATGAACAAAAACTCAGATCTAGGTTGGATCGTTACCTGTATCGAGCTTCTAATCCGGAGGTTCTTCTCACAAGCTCTGGAGCAACACACTTCTTCAATATCGGGTCGATCCGCCAACTTTCTCTCTCTACAGTTTCTCTCTCTAGAACTTGCAAATGAAAGAAATGTGGAGTGTGTTGGGCTATTTATAGGGGAGGCTCCCCTATGTTCGCCCCTTCAAGCCCGCCGGCCCATCCGGCCTGGCCCGTCATGTCTCATTCGTTTATTCTGTTATTATAATTGTCGTTTTAAATTTTGGGATGTTACAAGTCTACCCCCCTTACAATAGGTTTCGTCCCCGAAACCAATCATAAGTCAAATAGATAAGGGTACGACTCCCTCATTTCCTCCTCCGTTTCCCAAGTAGATTCCGATCCCTTTCGGTGCTTCCATTGGACTTTAACCAATTGAATAATATTATTACGCAAACGCTTCTCCTTTCTGTCTAAGATGGCCACGGGTTCTTCGATGTAGTTAAGGCTGTTGTCGACCTCGATGTCAGTAAGTGGTACGTGCGCCGATTCATCCACCAAACACTTCCGCAAGTGTGATACATGGAAGGTAGGATGAATCCCACTTAACTCGTCAGGAAACTCTAGCCGATAAGCGACTTCACCAACCCGTGCCGTTATCCTGAATGGTCTGACGAACCTCGGACTTAACTTTCCTCTCTTCCTGAATCGTATGATTCCCTTCCAAGGTGACACTTTCAACATTACTTTGTCCCCAACATCAAACTCGATAGGCCTTCGTCGTTTATCCGCATAGGATTTCTGACGATCTTGTGCGGCCTTCATTCGTGATTTGATTTGATCAAACCTTTCTGACGTTTCTCTTACGACTTCAAGACTTCCTAATTCCTTCTATCCAATCTCACCCCAACAAACCGGGGTCCTGCATCTTCTCCCATACAACATTTCATAAGACAGCATGCCTATAGTCGTGTGATGACTATTGTTGTAGGAGAATTCGGCTAACGGCAGATGACTGTCCCAACTGCCGCCAAAATCGATAATACAAGCGCGAAGCATATCCTCCAATGTCTGAATGGTCCTTTCGGACTGACCATCAATTTGTGGGTGGTATGCCGTGCTGATATTAAGCCTCGTGCCCATCGCCTCATGAAATCTTTTCCAGAACCTCGATGTGAATCTTGTGTCCCGGTCAGATACGATCGTCAAAGGCATCCCATGCCGTGCTACTACTTCGTTAATAAATACTTCCGCTAACCTTTCCGACGAGAACGTCTCGCGAATAGGTAGGAAATGAGCACTCTTCGTTAAATGGTCCACAATTACCCAAATGGTGTCATGGCCTTTAGCTGTGCGAGGTAGCTTGGTTATGAAGTCCATGGTAATGTGTTCCCACTTCCATTCCGATATGTCAAGTGGTTGAATCTTTCCATACGGTTTCTGGTGTTCAGCCTTCACTTGCGAGCAAGTCAAGCACTTGCTTACGTACTTTGTCACTTCGTGTTTCATTCCAGGCCACCAGTATTCCTTCCTCAGATCTTGGTACATTTTGTTGGTACCGGGGTGGATAGTGTGACAATCCGGACTTTTCAGTTTAACTTCGTTATTTAAATCCAGTTAAAGTTAACCTAACTAACTTATCTCAAACTACAGGGACTGTTTCTGTCATTCCTTCAAACTCTAATTACAAGGACTAAATATGTAAATAGTCTAAACCTAATTCTGTTTGACTTTGTAAAGTCAAAATCCATGATTTAAATCCTGTTGACTTTTGGATAGTCAAACTAACAAGTCTTAACCCAACCCAAACCACAAGGACTTGTTCTGCTAAATCCTAAACTCAATTACATGAAAATCTCAGGGACTAGATCTGTAATTAGACTATTTATGATTATGTTGACTTTGAAAGTCAACCTAGCTGTTCTTAAGTTCAATTCGCATGCCTAAATTGAATTCCGTTGGAGTTGTAACTGAAACTGAACGATCATGATCATTTACGGCCATTATTAATTCAATAAACCGGCATTGATTTGAATTAAACCTCATTATGGTCATGCGAGTTATAACCGTCGAACCTCTAAAAAAAATCGATCAATTCGATCATTTGTTCTATCATTCTCGAAAACAAACGCACTGCAAACCTTGTTTGAATCCCCCAGAAGCTTTTACCTACACCAATTGCACCGAAGAAGCAGTCAAGGTCGCCGGAGAACTAACCCCTCGAGTCGGAAACTCACCTAGTCGATCTCTGTCAATTCGAATCCAATTGAGGTAACAAATCACACCTAGAGTTTCATTTCCATCTTTAGAATAAAAGCCCTATGACTATTGAGGCTTACAATATCGAATTTCACATGAACCAGATCCTAGGGTTCATGTGAAACCGGTTTGATCGAACTCTACATCAAACTCAGTTTAAATTCAATTAACCGATGCCATTAGTTTCGCAATACCCTGTATATTGATAACCCTATGATAATTTAATCTCGTATCATCAAATGGTTCATGATCCGGAAACTAGGGTTCCTTCATAATCGGATTTAGGGTTTTTGATCTTAAACACATTCAAAATCAAATTAAACTATATGGATAGATTCGCAAACATGTACTAAGTAAAAACCCCATGTTAATTTGATTCCTTAACACCAAGTTCTTCAAGATCCAGAACCTAGGGCTCATACGATTTCTGTTTAATCAAATCTCTACCTACATTCGATTTCAATGAAATTAAACTACTGGATTAGACTCGCAATCATATAATCATTGATAGCCCTATGATTCCAGTCACTCATAACATACAAATTGATCAATTCGATTTTGTGTTTCAAATCTAGGGTTTCGGCCCTTCAATCTCAAATTAAAACGATATAGGCTTGATGTTTTTCAAATTAAAACTCATCCCTGGTTCGAAATTCTGTAAGTAACAAAACCCCTATGTCAATCGGATCGGTCGTTATCAGATTTTTGTGTTTGGGGCTAGGATCGATCGATGGTGTGTGGGGGGGAAACCTGTTGAACTGATTGATAAAACCATTTGAATCCGGATCCTAATGCGATGACCCTAGCGGGCGGGACTGGTTAAGTGTGTGTGCTTGTGTGGGAGAGACCCGGGTTCGAGTCTCTCCACACTGTTTTATTTTTAAACATTTTTTCTTGTATTATTTTAATATAAAAATCAAACCCTATAATATTATATTATTATATAAATGTGTTTTAGTCCGGGAAACAACCCGTAGGCTCGGGTTTGAATTATTAACCTATTTTTATATTATTTCCACTTTTATAAATAAAATATTTATGTTATTATCAAATAAAAATAATATGTTTATATTATTTTCAAACCCTAACTTCGTATAAAATAATATGTTTATATTATTTTCAACTCGTGACAAATGTTATTTAATAATATATATTTATATTATTTCGTATCGTTATATACCTCGTGTGACGTTTTAAACTATTTAATAATATAATTGTTATATTATTTACTCGCGTTTATTATATCGATTAAAATATTATATTTATTATTTCTCCGCGCAAATGATTATTTAATTAATCCGACGAGCCTAAAAATAATATATTAAATTATATTATTTTCCTAACTTTTGTAAACGACTTTAACGTACGAATTTATTTATTTATTTAATATTATTCGTTATTAACGTTCGACTCGTAACACTTTGATCCTTAATTAGTATTTTAAGAAATATATATATATATATATATATATATATATATATTTCCGTAGACACATTCGTCTACTCTTTAATCCTTAGAATGCGTTAAGACGTTCAATCTTCTGTGTCGTCGTCATAAATCCCAATGTGTCCCTAACTATTATATTTGTATATCTAGGGCACACGTAAGCCGTGCAGGCTGACACTTGTGTACCGAATCTCTTACTTGTGTGATACTACCTACTACGCAACGCAGGTGAGTTTTTACTGTTTTTATTTGGGGGGAGAAAACATGTCACAACCCTTTTTGGGTTATTGTAATTCATATGATATCACTGTTGAGGCTAAGCGTAACACACTATCATGAAAAGTCCTCACACACATCGGACCGTTAATATGGATCTTAGCGAGGTAATATTTAGTAGTACTACTGGGTTTGACAAACCCCACCCGCGTTAGTCACGCTAACTCGATTGGAGGTCGAACGGGTGTTATATTGACCTTAACACATTAGTCAGAGTTGATAGACCTGGCTGGAGGCAAACAAACAAACACGCTGTCAGTTTCGGTTGCGAGCGCTTTAGCAAAACATGAATATAGGCATGCAACATATTGATATAAATATTGAATGTACATAACCCGTAAACGCTTTACTTTAAATGATTGAAACCTGTGAACTCACCAACCTAGTGTTGACTCGTTTTCTTACATGTTTTCTCAGGTTGGCACTCAGGATCACGTTAAGTCATGCATGTGTCTTGGACTTCAACTGAAATAATTATCTATTGAATAATATTTATGTTTTGTTTGTAATTGGACTTGGGCGCGTTGTTTTGTGCATTTACTTTCGTTTAATGCTTCCGCATATACACTCTTAACCTTGATCTTTTATGTTATTACATTTCAAGTCCCATATAGTGTCGTTTGAAGTAACTGATGTCTGAGATCCTGGTTTGTCACCTTCCAAAACGGTAAAACTCCGTTAGTGGAATTTAGAGGTGTGATAGATTGGTATCAGAGCCATTGGTTATAGAGAACTAGGATTGCATTCTAGACTATAGCCACACACATTAGTTACTTGGCATGGACACTTACTCCTTATGTTTCAGGAATTATGTCTACACCACCATCTTCACCACCTACCATTCAGGAACATGACATTCCTGCCATTGTATCACCGGAGCCCATGAGGCATAGGCTTGAGCCCATTGATAACTCTATTGTGTATGGAGAGCCCATGCATATCCAGAATGGGAGTGACTGGGACTGGTACCCCGGTTTACTGAGCAAATGGGTTAGACAGGAACGAGTTCCATCACCGTACTTTGGAGCTTCATCATCATCAGAACCACGTTTATCATTGCTACCTTATCACTTGGAGCAAGCCTTTGCAGCATTTGTAGCAACTATGGATCGAGAGATCCGAAATATGAGAGACGCAGCAGGAGCGATCACAGGTCTGTTAAGAGGAGAGAAACAAACGGATCACATGATAGATCTGCTAGTAGCAGAACTGGCAAGCACTGACCGCTTGCATAATGCATTAGTGGACGAGGTAAGGGCGTTACAGGCTAGAGTGAATGTACTCGAGGAGGCTGAAGTAGAATCTCAGGAAATAATTGGAGAATTAGAGATACAACTTGCAGCAGCTCTAGAGCCAGCTGAAGTACCCGATTTTGAGCCTGAGGATGAGCCCGAGGAAGTAGAGGAGGATGATGCTGAATCAGTCATCTCATCCGCCGACAGTGGAGCTTGATATTCCATTCTATTCTATCTTATCTTATTTTGTCATTTCTTTATGTTTCAAATAAAAACCTAAATGGGTAAGGATGTTCCCATTCCAATAAAATCTTAGTGAACTGGTTGCGTTGAGTTAGTTATTCCATGGCCTTATGATTTAAGTTAGCCTTGTACTAAAATCATAAACCTACATGTCTTTACACATCTCCTTCTGTTTGCTTACACTTGAATGATGTTAACATGCGATATATTTACTCATTTCTTGTGTTTGTGAATATGAAGAATCATGGCCGGACGTGGCGGTCGCAACGGTGGTCGTGGAAATATAAACCTGACACCAGCCGAACTAGCTGCGTTAATTAATGACAGTGTTGCTGAAGCCTTAGCAGCACACATTGCAGGTAAACCTGTTAACTGTTAACTCTAGACAACCAACTGTACACATTTATTCCACTCTTTCCTAAACCCAACCTACTCTTTCCAATCCAAGGCAAGCAAACAATCCACAGAATAATCAGCATGTCTGTACCTTCAAGACATTTATGGACTGCAAGCCCAGCTGAGGGAGCTGTCGGATTACTCCGATGGTTTGAAAAGATTGAATCTGTGTTCTCCACGTGTAACTTCCCTGTGGCCGACCGAGTCAAATTTGCATCGGGAACTTTAGAGGGTCCTGCCCTCACATGTGGAATGCACAGGTCCAGATGTTAGGTCTGGACACGGCCAATGCATCACCATGGAAAGATTTCAAGATCCCGATGAAGGAAGAGTACTGTCCCAGGGATGAAATTCAGAAACTCGAGGGAGAATTCTAGAATCTGAAAATGGAGGGTTCTGAAATAGAACTCTACACTACTAGCTCGCACGAGCTAGCGGGGATGTGTCCTCACATGGTTACACCACCCTACAAGCGGATAGAAATGTTCATCAGTGGATTAGTACCACAAATCCAGAGCATGGTTACTTCATCCAACCCCACTACCATTTAACAAACTGACGGACCAAGCTGTTACCCAAGGGACACTACCTCCTAGAAAGTCAGCATCCAAGTCTACTGACAACAACAATGTCACACCCCAACCTAAATTTAATAAATAATTAATTAATTATTATTTAATTATTCTAGTTACAAAATAATGTAGTTGTTCGGTTTATTTAAGTATAGCCTAAATAACCAATTTTGTTTAAATATAAATTAAATAAATAATTGTTACTTTATTTATTTATTTATAAAGGTATGTGAGTTATTCATTTAGTTATAAAAATAACTGGCGTATTATATAAAACATAAATTTAATAAATAATTTTTTTACCCTATTTATTTATTTATAAAGATGCGTAATTATGAAGTTGTGTAAATAACGTTTATGTGTAGGGTTTAAATGATAACTATACATTTAACTTTGTAGGTTATAATAAATAAATTTTATTTATTTATTTATTATTTAGAAATAAGTATTTGATCGTTTTAAACAAAATTAATATTTTATAAATTTTATAAAATCAATTATTTTTATTTGAAAATTAATTTAAATATTTAGATTTTTGCATTAAGTATTTAACGTACAAATTTTTAGTTATAAATTCATAATAAGATGAATTTATATAGAAAATTTATACATTTGATTTTTTTATTATGTTAAAAATAAAGTTTAAATTTTATAAAACTTTGTATAAAGTGTTTATGAAATTTTCCCCAAATTTTATAAATAATTCACTCAAAATAAATACTCAATTTAAAATGAGTATTCATTACATAATTTTATAAAAATAGAGATTCTTATGTAAAAATTATAAAACTGGTTTCATCTTGTTCTAATATTTGTAAAGCTTATAAAAATAATTTTTTTAAAATTTTTGGAGTCTTAAAAACGGGTTTTTAAAATATAAGCAGACCCTGGGGCTCGAACCCGGGTCTGCGCTGGGAAGTCCGGACGAACAAACCACTAGGCCGAGGCCTGTGGTTGTGATGAATGACTGATTGAAATGGTTTTAACATGTCGTCGGGATCAGGCCGGGCTTGGTCATATATTTGCGCAAAAAGGCCGGACTGGTGGGTTTCGAACCCACGCCACCTAGTTCGGCGGCGCAGTAACTTACTGGCCGGACCAGGTGGTTTCGCTGGTTGATTACAGATTCGAATAAATTAAAACACGGGTTCAAAACAAAACCCCAAATCAGATTAGCGCCAAGAACAAAAAAACCCTAGAATTCAAATCGGTTCGAAACTGCGTTGTTAACATGAATTGATAAAGGGCTATTGTTCAGAATTCGATTACGAATCTAATGATGTAAAACTTACACGTTATGATTGGTCAACAAGTGCAGATGGCTACGAAGTTGGATCGGCTGTTCTTGGTGATCGACAGAAGTCCAGAAGCGAAAAGCGGTTTGATCGAGGGTTGGGAGAGTTTGTGTGGACGTATACGAGAGTGTGTGAGTGATTTAATTCGTTTAATTTCATTCGTATTAGTCAATTCGATTTCAATTTGACCGTAATGTTTGCGGGGACTGATTACGCGTTAATTCACTGAATTGGGAGTGAATTGGGTCTTGATACAGGTCCAGGTACACCCGAGATTTCCCTGCGAGTGATTTACGGGATTGATTACGCGTCAATTACACAAATTAAATATGAATTGATGCTGTTTGACTTTGAGGAGTGAAATTCGTTTGAATTTGAATCTTGCCCGCTTATTTGAACGAAATGGCATGATGTTTGGGCCTGATTTGGGTCGATTTGTTGCGGGTACACAAGATAGAACCCTCTGGACTCGATTGCATCCATATCATGGCTTGGATTGAAAGGATTCGGCCCTGTTTGACTTTTGAAAGTCAAACACGTCGATCTCTTGGGAGTTTGGATCAATTTTGACTTTTATAAGTCAATCTATTTACATTTACGAGTTCGGGATTAAAAGGAGGGGTTTAGACCATTATGTGTTTATATACTTGTATGTATTTAAAAAAAATTTAAATATATATGCATATAAAGGAATTTTAGAATGAATGAGGATTGGGATTTGCGATTTCGTATCGATAATTAGGGTTTAGTTGTTTGCACAAATAACTTTAAACCATTTCACTAGATTTGAATTTGAAACGTGTTACATTGAGTTGATGGTAAAGGAAAAAAAAAATCAGAAATGTTACAAACAAGAGGAAGTTTGACAGTAGCAATAACAGCATGGGATTTAAGCCAAATCAGCCACAACAACAACATCAGCGTAGGTTTGAACCTACGAAGAACTTCAACCAGTCGACCTCTTCGGGTCAGCATCAGAGTGGTTATACTGGGAGACACCCCAGATGTAACAGATGTAATTACCACCACCTCGGTTCTTGTGACAAAAACCGTTGCCAGCGGTGTGGCAAGGTGGGCCATGCTGCCAAAGACTGCAGAGGGGAATTACAAGCCAAGCAGGCTTTCCAACAACCGGGTCTTACCAAGGGTTGTTTTGAATGTGGAAAAGAGGGACACTTCCGGAAGGATTGTCCACAATTAAAGAAGGGTGACATCGACAACTACAACAACCACCAAGGCAATAATAACAACCAGGGCAATAATGCAGGGAATGGTGCAAAGGGGGCGAGCCTTTGTACTAGGATCCAGAGAAGTTTGTTATGACTACAACGTGGTTACCGGTGAGTTCGTTTTAAACAACTATTTTGCTTCTGTACTATTTAACACTGGTGCTGATAGGATTTTTATGACTAATAAACTTAGTAACCTGCTAAGAAAAACCCCAACCCTGTTAGAGGACAAATACACCATAGAAATAGCCGACGGAAAAATAATAGTCTCACTTACCTCTAGTGGAGTCCTCCTACATTAATGGTTATCACACTATCATCAAGGCGGCACCATTCGAGGCATTGTACGGACGTAAATGCCGATCTCTTATCTGTTGGGCTGAAGTTGGGGATAGCCAACTTACAGGTCCCGAACTTGTATTTGAAACCTTTGAAAAGATCGTTCAAATCCGAAACCGTATGGCGGCAGCTCGTGATCGACAAAAGAACTATGCCGATAAGCATCGTAAACCGTTAGAGTTTCTAATAGGCGACATGTTTCTATTCAAAGTCTCACCTTGGAAAGGTGTATTTCGCTTCGGGAAAACGGACAAACTGAATTCTCGTTATGTTGGACCGTTCAAGATAGTGAAGAGAATTGGCCCAGTAGTGTATGAGCTGGACCTACCTGAAGGACTTAGTGGTGTACACAATGTCTTTCATGTCTCGAACTTGAAGAAATGTCTAGCAGATGAAACACTCGCAGTTCCTCTTGAGGAGCTACAAATCGATGAACAACTGCGGTTCGTTGAAGAACCGATAGAAATCATGGATAGGGAAATCAAAACGTTAAAACACAGTAAAATCCCTATTAATAGAGTTCGTTGGAACTCGAAACGCGGACCGGAATTCACGTGGGAACGCGAGGATCAGATGATACGTAAGTATCCACATCTATTCAAGCAATCCACTTCAAACTCTTAAAGTACTATTCTAATTTTCGGGACAAAAATTCTTATAACTAGGGGATGATGTGACACCTCTGAAATTTTTTTATTTTAATTTTCGGGACGAAAATTCTTTCAACTAGCGGATGATGTGACAATCCGGACTTTTCAGTTTAACTTCGTTATTTAAGTCCAGTTAAAGTTAACCTAACTAACTTATCTCAAACTACAGGGACTGTTTCTGTCATTCCTTCAAACTCTAATTACAAGGACTAAATATGTAATTAGTCTAAACCTAATTCTGTTTGGCTTTGTAAAGTCAAAATCCATGATTTAAATCCTGTTGACTTTTGGATAGTCAAACTAATAAGTCTTAACCCAACCCAAACCACAAGGACTTGTTCTGCTAAATCCTAAACTCAATTACATGAAAATCTCAGGGACTAGATCTGTAATTAGACCATTTATGATTCTGTTGACTTTTGAAAGTCAACCTAGTTGTTCTTAAGTTCAATTCGCATGCCTAAATCGAATTCCGTTGGAGTTGTAACTGAAACTGAACGATCATGATCATTTACGGCCATTATTAACTCAATAAACCCGGCATTGATTTGAATTAAACCTCTTTATGGTCATGCGAGTT
Organism: Smallanthus sonchifolius; assembly: GCA_023525975.1. NCBI lineage: Eukaryota > Viridiplantae > Streptophyta > Magnoliopsida > Asterales > Asteraceae > Smallanthus > Smallanthus sonchifolius. The sequence goes on along the minus strand of CM042034.1, from coordinate 45,411,117 downwards.
ATAACCGTCGAACCTATAACAAAAATCAATCAATTCGATCATTTGTTCTATCATTCTCAAAAACAAACGCACTGCAAACCTTGTTCGAATCCCCCAGAAGCTTTTGCCTACACCAATTACGCCGAAGAAGCAGTCAAGGTCGCCGGAGAACTAACCCCTCGAAGTCGAAAACCCACCTAGTCGATCTCTGTTAATTCGAATCCAGTTGAGGTAACAAATCACACCTAGAGTTTCGTTTCCATCTATAGAATAAAAGCCCTATGACGATTGAGGCTTACAATATCGAATTTCACATGAACTAGATCCTAGGGTTCATGTGAAACCGGTTTGATCAAACTCTACATCAAACTCTGTTTAAATTCAATTAACCGACGCCATTAGTTTCGCAATACCCTGTATATTGATAACCCTATGATAATTTAATCTCGTATCATCGAATGGTTCATGATCCGGAAACTAGGGTTCCTTCATAATCGGATTTAGGGTTTTTGATCTTAAACACATTCAAAATCAAATTAAACTATATGGATAGATTCGCAAACATGTATTCAGTAAAAACCCCATGTTAATTTGATTCCTTAACACCAAGTTCTTCAAGATCCAGAACCTAGGGTTCATACGATTTCTGTTTAATCAAATCTCTACCTACATTCGATTTAAATGAAATTAAACTACTGGATTAGACTCGCAATCATATAATCATTGATAGCCCTATGATTCCAGTCACTCATAACATACAAATTGATCAATTCGGTTTTGTTTCTTTTACTAATTAATAAAAATAAACTAATAGTTAATAAAAGTAAATAATAAAAATAGTTTAATAACCGAACAAAAAAATAAAAATACATTAATAATTAAAAAGTAGATAATAAAAATAGATTAATACATTAACCCAAAACTCTTCACACGTTTAATATAATAAACACCTCTTGCCAGTATCGATATCCCCAAAAACAGTAAAACGTTTAAAAGTAAGGATTGGAAACTCATAGGTTACACTGAGTCTAAATCCTAGCTCCACACCCCGACCGCTTGCTCAGAACCCGAGCCTGTCAAACGTATGATCACATGATCAGACACGTTCTAAAGATACGTTGACATCATATAACAATATTTAAATTCCATAGCCCAATCTCCTCTCTTCGTCCTTGCCAAAACCCTAGTTCACATGATCACTCGAACCAGATCATCATCGACCCGTTTAGATAACGAATACCCGCACTGGGTCTCATGCATGCACATAAACCAAGCCAAGGAAAACCCTAATCTCACCATTGCACTCAAATCCCGCAGACCGTACGTATTAGAGCCGGTCCCCATGTACACCGTCCTCGCCTTCTTCATGGTGCATCACCATGCACACCATCTCCGTCTTCTTGGTCGAGCAAATCCCTAGCCACGCAGAATGCATGCACTTGTGTTGGGTTCCCATACATGCACGCCATGCAAAAACCCTAGCCAATTCCACCATTGTTGTTATACTAGTCCATCTTGTGCTTCACCGTCCCCAATCGCTCTCACCATCTTATATGTGACATCCAACCTTTTTGAGTTAACTTCGTTATCACTAACACAAGGTTCAGAAGGAAAAGTATGTTCGTGTATACAAAGAAAAACGTGCTTGTTTTCATTGTGGTACGCTTGTGTTGGGTCTAAATATGTGAGGCTGGCACTTATCAAATAAGTATAATTATTGGTGTTACCGAATAGATGGGTATTCGGGTTTGTAACCGTGAATATGGGTTCACGAGTTCGGTCTTGGGTCGGCTATGGGCCGAGAACATGTATTTTGGGCTTAGTGTTATTAGGCTTAGTATAAATACTTGTTTATGTAACCTAAATTAGGTAGAGCCACTAGAAAAACGTTTCTGGAATAGTTAGACAAGTGGAAAACCGTCTAGAGGGTTAGCGGTTGTTAAGTGTTTTTTTTCTCTGTAATTCTCTCAATCAATATATGAGTTATTACTTTGAATCCTTGTGTTCTTGAATCACCACAATCAATAGTTTCCGCCTATTGATTGTGAGACTTGATATCATAGTTGTTATTGTGTGTTAATCGAAAATCCATCAAGTTTGGGACTTACAATTGGTATCAGAGCCATTGAAGTCATTCAAGGCTTGGTTGTTGATATCAACGATTCAAGAATCAATATTAAAAGTATTCTCTGTGTTTTTGATTAATTTTTGTATTTAATCAAGTTGTTTGCTGCTGTTTGTGAGGATTATGCTTGTTGAAATCGTGAAAAAGGGAAACTACTGTTATTGGTGCTAATCGTGTTCTTAGAAGTTGATTAAGTTTTAAAATTCACGTTTTGAGATCAGAGACCGTGTTCATCATGTTGCTGCATTTTTGTGAAGTTTTTCCTGAGAATCAAGGAATTATCGCTGGTTCTCTTTGAATTCATTGCTGATATCGCTATTGTTAGAAAGATTTCGCTTTGATTTCTTTAGAAACCTGTTTGGAATCTTACGCGTGTTCATTGGGATTGAGTTTGATTTTTAAATTTGAATTCCTTAAATTTTGGGTTTATTTTCGGAAATAGAATCAAGTCAAGAAACACGGGTTTGCTATAGGATTCTCGGGAATTATACACGGGTTCAGATTCTTGGGTGTATGGTTCACGAGTTCAAGGAGGTTCACGGTTTTGACTCAAGTTCACGGGTCGTAGATTGTTCACGATATTGTTTCAAGGGTGTTGAAGGTTCACGACTTCTGAATTCACGGGTACTTGAAAGTTCACGGGTGATCGATAGTTCACTGGTTTCAAGTAGTTCACGGGTGGTACTTGATAGTTCACGGGTGATCGATAGTTCACTGGTTTGAAGATAGTTCACGGGTTCATTATACTTCATGGGTTTAACAGGTGTTCACGGCTAGATAGAGGTTCACTACTCAGGAAGTCAAATGTTCTTGGTAATCCATAAGTTCACTGGATAAATTTTGTTTGAGAGATCGTTTATACTTCTAATCGGAGTTGTTTTTGAAAAGTTGAAAATATCGGATATTTTTTGTGAAAATTTTGGCAGGAAAATATCAAAAATTTTCTTGTTCAAGATTTTGAGAGGACGGTTACACAACTCTTCGGATTCACTTTTGAGAAGTTGACAATATTGAGTTTTCAGTGAAAAGTCTGGAGGGAAAAGTTTTCAGTATCTAGTAAGGTTTTCAAATTCAGAATGTTTCTACATTTGGAGCAGCAGGAATAATTTCATCATCTTTAGGTTCAATTCCACCAGAGGTAACATCTAGTCCCTATTCTAAGTTGTGTATTGATAAGGTGGAGATGTTTAAAAAGGAAAATGCTGATTTAAGGCTTGAAATTGAAAATCTTAAATATCATAAATCAAAGTTTTCTAAAAACAGAAAAAGCATACAAAGAGGTAATAGAAGCCAGTAAGAAAGATATTTCAGTACTAAAAGAACAACTAAGTCAGAAATGTTGTGTGTATACTGATGCTAAGGAGGAGATTAAGAGATTAACTGCTGAATTAGAACAAGCCAAATCAAATTTTGCTGAAGCAATGTTTAAAGTAGAATTGTTTGGCCAATCTAGTAAAGTAGTTGATATACTTGAAACTCAACTGCACAAGCCGGGCAATTGGAGCAAAGGGCTTGGATATAATAGCGTGCCTCCTCCGTTCAACGGAAACTGTACCACTGTTCTTCCTTCTGTTAAGGAAAAAGTAAAGGAGTTCTTCATGTTCACTCCTGGAAATCTGTCAATCTCTAATGGATCCGAATCATCATCATCCTTAGCTTCAACTGTTAAATGTGTGAACTATTCTAATGCTTCTATTTCTTGTGGAGAAAAAGTAGAGGTCGAGGAATGTGATAGTGAAAATGATGAGTATGAAAAGGCGTGTTTTTGCAAAAATAAAATTAATGCTAATTTAAATTACAAAAATAAAACTGATACTTCCAAGAGCACTGCTTCTGAGAGCAACAAACCCTATGTGCAGGCTTGGAAAAATGGTTCTACAAATTCAAAATTGCCTGCATATAGTGATGGAAAAACTAGCTTTGTTAAACCTGTCACTGACAATGTTGCTAAGTATTCTAACAGGGATTTGTCCAAGTTGATCGAGAAAACCAAGCAGGTTGAAAAACCAAGGATCAGTGTTCAAACCTCAAGTGCTTCACCTAATCACTTCACCAAAGCTGAGTTTTATACAAAGTATGATCATCATCATAAGAGGTTTGAACAAGACCATGCTCAGAAAAACATGAAGTATGCAAGCTGCTCAAAGAGAAGATGTGATCAATCTTATCACTCACAATCATCATCTTCAAACAGTTTGGGATATGCTGCTTATGCTAGGAAGCAGACATGCTACACATGTCGCAAAGTCGGTCACATAGCAAGACATTGCATGCATCGTCCTTATGAGTCATATTACATGAAAAATCAGAGGACTACACCGAGGGATAGAACTTACTCTAAGCTAATGAATGGCTAACCAGTCAAAGGCAATGAAGAGTCAGACTCCCAGAGTTAAGCTCTCTGATGGTGAAAGGAATGTTGCAAAGAGAAACAGACAGGCTTATTTTGAAAGATAAAAAGTTAAACAAAATAAGCAAACGGTGAAACCAAAAGTCTCATTTATAAAGAGACAAGACCGTATGTTCAATCAAAGCCTGTCTGGAAGGCTAAGAAAAATGTTGCGGCAACACCTGCCCTTAATTATAAAAATGATATGTGTTTGCAGGAAGTGTCGTATATTGATGCTTTAGGAATGCCCAGGTCAACAATGGCTTGGGTACCTATGTCTAACTAATCTTCTCATTCGTGCAGGGACAACCAAGGAGGACTGTCAATAACCAGCCTAGTATGTTGATATGGGTTGTTCCAGTCACATGACGGGTGACATCTCTCTGCTTCATAACGTTAATACTTTAACGGAGGGTATGTTTCCTTTGTATGAGATAAGGGAGGTAAGATCAACAATAAAGGTACAATTTACTTTGGTATATTATGCTTTGAAAATAATGAGTTTTTGAAATTTGAGAATGATTACAAAAAGATTTTTCTTTACAGTTTAAATTTGTACATTTTTTTTAATTTTAATGCACAAATTTAGGGGGAGATATGAGAAAAATACAAAAAAGATTGTTTTTAAAGTTTATTAATGTAAAGACAAAAATACAAAAAGAGTTTGCTGTTGAGGTTATTTAACAAAAAAACAAAAAAAGTACAAAAATATTGTTTCTGTCTACATCGGAAGTTCTGCAATTTAATGGGAAGTGATATGAATGTTCGTTTCTTAAGGCTACGATCAACACATGTAAGGCATTAAATTGAAAATGCTAGGATCAATGTTGGATATGTTGATAGGCTCTGCTTGTGATTCACTTGAACAAAATAGTATTATACCCTTAGTGGGGAACATCTCATAGATTATTGTAATTTGCTATCCCTGTTAATAATCGAGAACTTAAACATAAAGGTTGATGAACTGTAGATAATCCTTGCTCTATTGAGATTGCACTAACCGGGACCCTTTACAAAGGGGTTGCGAGCTTGACTTGATACAAGTCAGTAAATATTATATATATTTATAGTGAAAAGACATGCATTGACATGCAATAGGTGAAAAGACACTCAATGACAGTGCAAAGCTAATCTGCAAAGCAGAATCTTGAGCAAAAAGGCACGCAATGTTAATGTCGTGCTATAGGAATAAACTTAAAAGCTATGCAATGCCATATATCAAAAAGATATGTCTAAATACGTACATATTATTATTGTAAATATTTTTATTTTTGGGAATATGTGACTGGGAAGGGATCTCTTGTTAAGGCATGTAAGTCTGTAGTGCTATGACCCTAAGCTTCTGATGATTTTGAACATGTAAGCACGTAGTGCTATGTTTTTGTTCAATTGTTGTCAGAGATTCCCTGAAAAGTTGCATAAACATGTGCTAGTTATGCTAAATTAGTTATAAGGTAGGTGCTCAAAAGATCATGAGGAAGGGAAGGTTTACCTGATAAGCTGTGGGGTCCATTAAAGTTCATCAATAATTCACATAATTCTTAATTCCTAAAGATACAGGTTTCTAAGATATGAGTGTGGGACCCATTAAGTCGTAGCTAACTCCACCCAAAACATGATAAATTAAATCACAGTGTAAAACTTAGGTTTGATGCTAAAGATGAGTTCAGAAGGATCAAAATATTAGCAATCTTCTTGACACGTCTTAGTAAATATACATGCTGAAAAATGTTCCTTGGTATGCCTGTAGAATGATTTGATCCCATTGCAAACTTCCTAAAGACCCGTTGTAACAAGTTTGTGTTAATAGTTGTTAGTTTAAAATTATGTTTAAATTGAGTTACAATTTGTTAAGAAAATTTCAAAAAGATTTTATTTCTTATTTTATCTCTATTTTGTTGAGTTTAGTTTTATATTTTCTATTTTATTTTATCTTTACAAAAATTGACCATTCTTGGATTTAAAGACTTATTGTCAAAAGAATTGAAATTTTAAAGGTTTGATAGTACATGGATGTACTAAGTATTCGTATGGATACTGAATTCCCTGGTGCATACAAATGTCTGCTTACAAAATTTCTAAGAATATGTATGATTTGTTTCAAATCAAGAACTAGGGACTAAAGAAGAATGAAGTGTTGTCAATTGTAGACAAGCTTGAAGTACCTCAACAACAAAATGTACTCGAGTCAGAAGAACAATATATGTTTTTCATCTTCCGACAATGAAAGTACACATGAATCTGCTTGAAAGAGAAAGAATGAAAAAGAAAAGAGCTACTGAGAATCCTCCTCTAGCAAGATGATCAAGCAAATGCTGATTAGTATCCACGTGAGGATCTAACTCCAAGAGAAGAAAGAAAGACCCAAGTTTGAGAGTAAAGAAAATTTGAACTACACCAACATCGACGCCACAACAACAATTAGAGATTCTGATGATAACGTTGTATGCTGGAAGTGGTAATCACAGTGCTACATTCGAGTTATGAAGATCATTTGATAGCATCAGCCTAGGGGGAGATTGTTGGGTCTGAATATGTGAGGCTGACGCTTATCAAATAAGTATAATTATTGGTGTTACCGAATAGATGGGTATTCGGGTTTGTAACCGTGAACAAGGGTTCACGAGTTGGGTCTTGGGTCGGCTATGGGCCGAGAACATGTATTTTGGGCTTAGTGTTATTAGGCTTAGTATAAATACTTGTTTATGTAACCTAAATTAGGTAGAGCCACCAGAAAAAAAACGTTTCTAAGAATAGTTAGACAAGTGGAAAATCGTCTAGAGGGTTAGCGGTTGTTAAGTGTTTTTTTTCTCTGTAATTCTCTCAATCAATATACGAGTTATTACTTTGAATCCTTGTGTTCTTGAATCACCACAATCTATAGTTTCCGCCTATTGATTATGAGACTTGATATCATAGTTGTTATTGTGTGTTAATGGAAGATCCATCAAGTTTAGGACTTACAGGTTGGTCATATCTTGAAAGACTGTCCAAATAAGAATTTGGGAAAGCGTCTAGAGAATCCAAAGTTCGCAAGACCGTTTGTAAATCCACCAGCGAAATCAGGCATAACAATTGGTAATGTGACAAAGAATGTGGATAGTTATGATAAGAAGCCAAGTGTCCAGATTGCTTCTGATTCAGTGAAGAGAGTAGAGAAGATTGTGTCTGCTGGTGAGACTACACAACCAAAAGAAAAATTATCAAGACCACAAAGACGTTGAAGAAATAAACGGTTGAGAAAATTTGTCGAACAACCAGTGGTAAATGACAAGGTTGAGTTATCAAGAGAGACAAACAAGGTTCAGGTTAAATCAATGTGGAAACCTAAATCCACAGTTACTGTTTGTGAGAAACCGTCTCCTAAAATTCAGGAGAAATTTGATTGTGTGTTGAAGGAAATAGTTTATTTTGATGAATCAGGCCGCCCCAATACCACAATGGCTTGGGTCTGTATTACTAACTTATCATTTCTGTTTGTGTGCAGGGAACTCCAAGGAGGACTGTTAGCAACCATTGGTATGTTGACAGTGGATGCTCTCGGCACATGATGGGAAATCTTAACTTATTGGAGAATGTGAAAGAAATTCAAGGAGGATATGTTGCTTTTGCAGGCAAGAAAGGTGGAAATATTTCTTACCAAGGAACAATGTCAAATGGGAGATTGAGTTTTGAAAAAGCCAACTATGTTGAGCAGTTGGAACATAATTTGTTATCTGTTTCGCAAGTCTGTGATAAAGATTTCTCATTTCACTTTAATAAGTTAGAGTGTTTGGTTTTGAAGCCGGGATTTGTGATACTTGAAGATTGGATACTTATGCGAGCTCCTTGAAAGAATGATACATATATGCTCGACATGAGCACAGCAACGACAACTTCGTTTGTTCCAACGTGTCTTCTTTCGAATGCTTCTGAGTCCTATTCAACTTTGTGGCACCGGAAAATGGCTCATATACATATCATAAAAATGAATTATCTTGTCAAGAATGGGTTGGTTTCTTGTGTCCTAGTCATGAGGTTTCATGTGAATGAAGACTGTATTTCAAGCAAGAAAGGGAAGCAGCACAGGAAATCTCATCCTTCAAAGTTGACTAATTCTATTGTGACTCCTTTAGAGTTACTGCATATGGATTTATTTGGACCTATTAGTGTCAAGAGTGAAGGTGGCAAATCTTATTGTTTGGTAGTGACTGATGATTACTCAAGGTTTTCTTGGGTCAAGTTTCTTGCTTCTAAGGATGAAACAGCTGAAATTCTTAAGTTCCTAATTGTAGGGCTTGAGAACTTGTTCAAATTGCAAGTCAGGAGGATTTATAGTGACAATGGCACAGAGTTCAAGAATGGAAATATGGGTTTATTCTGCTTACAGAAGGGCATCCATCATGAATTTAGTGCTTCTTATGTTCCCCAACATAATTGTGTTGCTGAACGGAAGAATCGAACTCTTATTGAGACGGCTCGTACTATGTCATCTGATTCAAAACTGCATGTTACTTTTTGGGCTGAGGTGGTAAATACAGCTTGTCATGTTCTCAATAGGGTTTTGACCGTGAAGAAACACAACAAGATATGTTATGAATTGCTGAACAATCAAAAACCTAATCTGGCGTATCTTTTGCCCTTTGGAAATCCTTGTACCTTGATAAAGACTCGCGATGTTCCTACTAAATTCAGCTCGAAGGCAATTGAGGGAATTTTCTTGGGATACGTTGCAAATTCTCACAACAAGAGAGTCTTTAACAAAGAATCATGTCAAATTGAAGAATGGTTTCATATCGACTGTGATAATCGTTCTGTTCCTCAGGATGCGAAAGGTCCCTCTTGGGCATTTGATTATGATGCATTATTCAAATCTTTCAATATTACTCCTGCATTTTCTCTAGATGAAGCTGCAATACTCTATCAGTCCTACTGCAATGACGATTCAACTGTCGATCCTCGTTCGGTTATTCCTATTGTGGATACTCCTTCAGTTGACCCGAATGTAGCTTCAACTTCGGGTACAACACAACATGATGACACTGACGATGATGAGGCTGTGTTTCAGGAATCATCTAATGATATCCAGAACATAGTTGATGATTCATCAACATTGGCATCTGTTGAGGGGGAGTTGCCTTCAAATCTTGATGCTGTTATTCAAACTTTAGATATTCCTCAATCTCGTGTGCATAAGAATCGTCCAGCTGACAATATTATTGGTGATTTGAATGCGAGTGTTCAAACGAGGCATCGTACACTTGCAGAAAATTCATGTTTATATGCTCAGATTGTGGATACAAGTATCTTGGAGATGTGTTTACATGCTTGCTTTATTTCTCAAACAGAACCTAGAAATATGGTTGAGGCATTAGATGACGATTGTTGGATTGAGGCCATGCAAGAAGAATTAGCTCAATTTGATAAATTACATGTTTGGGATTTAGTTGACTTACCCGAAGGCTTAAGATCTATTGGCACAAAGTGGGTATTCAAATGCAAACGTGATGATCGTGGTGCTGTGGTGCGTAATAAGGCAAGACTTGTTATCTAGGGATTTAATCAGCAAGAGGGCGTTGATTACACCGAAGTTTATGCTCTAGTTGTGAGGATTGAGGCAATTCGTTTGTTTCTTGCATATGCTTCTTTCAAGGGTTTCAAAGTTTTTAAATTGGATGTCAAGAGTGCTTTTCTGTATGGAAAGGTAAAAGAAGAGGTGTATGTGAAACATCCGCCTGGTTTTGAAGATCCTAAGTTTCCTAAAAAGGTGTTTAAATTGGATAAAGCGTTATATGGTCTTCATAAGGCTCCTAGTGCTTGGTACGAAACTCTATCGGTGCATTTACTAGAGAATGGATTTGAGCGTTGCCAAATTGATTCTACCCTTTTCATCAGAAAAACAAGGGGATATATACTACTTGTTCAAATCTATGTAGATGACATAATCTTTGGATCGACGAATGTCAATATGTGCAAAGACTTTGAAAGAGTGATGAAGTTGAAATTTGAGATGAGCAGCATGGGAGAATTATCGTTCTTTTTGGGTCTTCAGGTTGATCAAAAGGAATATGGTTTTATATTCATCAAACAAAGTATGTTACTGATATTCCCAAGAAGTTTGATATGGAAAATGCTTCAGCTTTCAACACTCCAATTCCAGTTAATCACAAACTAGATTCTGACCTGAAAGGGAAAGATGTGGATTATCGATTATACAGAGGGATGATCGGGTCTTTAATGTATTTGACAGCGTCACGTCCAGATATTATGTTTGCGGTTTGCTTGTGTTCAAGATTTCAGTCTAAGCCGAAGGAATCTCATTTGATTGCTGTAAAGCGGATTTTTAGATACTTAAATGGTAAACCAAGGTTAGGATTATGGTATCCAATTAATTCTGACTTTGATTTTAAAGCTTTTACAGATTCAGATTATGGAGGTTGCGGTCTGGACAGAAAATCAACGTCTGGTGGTTGTCAATTCTTAGGGAATAGACTTGTGTCATGGCAATGCAAAAAGCAAACCTCGGTTGCAATTTCAACGTGTGAGGCAGAATATATTGCAGCAGCCAGTTGTTGTTCCCAAATCCTATGGATTCAACATCAGTTGAGGGATTATGGCTTTAACTTCACAGGGACACCAATGATAATTGATAACACAGCCACCATGTCGATCACAACTAATCCTGTGAAACATTCAAAGATGAATAACATTGAAATTAGGCATCATTTCATCCGTGACTGTGCAGAGAAGAAGCTGATTGAATTAGTGAAAGTTCATACGGATGACAACTTTGCTGATTTATTTACCAAAGCATTCGATCGTTCACGGTTTGAATTTCTTACTTAAATGATTGGTATGCTTAATCCAACGTGACAAAAAGGTTTTCAAAAAGGGTTTTTCATGGAAGTTTTTCTTTTAGTTTTCTAAATTATTTAAAATAGATAGTGTTAATTTTATTTTTATAATTCTTACTTGCTTTTTGAAAAACCAAAACAAATTTGAAAATGATAAAATCGGCATTGCTTGAAGTTATAGAAGAAATGATAGTATATCAGTAGGTGATCACATACTCATGACCTTAGAATGACTACCTAGTGTCTGTATTTATAATTGTGCTTACTTGATGTGATCTAAACTTCTAAAGTCTGCATAAACAGGAAATGATAGCTTCATGACTGCATGACATTGTATATATAGTCTTTTAATTTGGATATTTGCATGTGAATTGAATTGTCAGTAGGCTAGAAGCGTTTTTTAGTCCATTAGTAGTGTGAAAACATAATGATCTATGTTACAATTGTGATTTAAACCCATGGTATGCCGGGTGTGTGTGTTAAAAGATCATTATCAGATAAAGAATATGAGGCTTTAAGTATTTCATGAGACTAGTATCGGACTATATTGATTAGCACAATGTTTCAGTTCACTTCACTAACCATGTCCCGAAAAACATGCAATGTGAAGTTGGACTAAGATATGTTTCTGACAACATTTGTTGGAACATATACTAGCCCTTGGATTAGTATCTTGATTCCATTAAATATATTCAGATAACAGTTGGATCACTTTACCCTATGTCATTGAATCAATCGATTCCATCATTCTTCTATTACAATGAATCATGATTTTTCATCCAAATCCAAATAACTTGAATCATTCTGATTCCATATATCATTCGGGATCTGTTTCTTTCCTTGTGCTAATTAAGATAGTTTCATCCTGGAGATTGATCTTATCTTTGCATAAGTCTCATATGTCTTGAAGATAGTGCAATTTTATATTTCTGTTGGCATATTTGTGGGGTACACATTGTTTTCATATAAATGGTACTAACTCACAAGAACGTGAGATAAAAACGCTTGTAGTTTCAAATTTTATAATGCTGACAACTTGGATTAACATGTATTATATTGCAAATTCGGTATGAATAAGTTAGCATGTCATGATCTGATCCTGTTTACTTTGAAGTTTGAATAACATTGATCAAAATAATAAAAAAAATCTGTTGCAAAGATCAAGTAAAAGAAAGTTGTGATAGCAATTGAATACAAAGTTCAAAAGAGTTAATAGTTTATGAAAATATGAAGCGTTAGTTCTAAGAAAATGTTTGCTGAATTAAATATCTGTGTATATGCAGAATGCCATAGGTCAACCCTTAGATCTGCTAGGGATTTTATATTCAGAATGGGTATGTGATACATCAAAGATACTGATATTATCTTCTTACTCGCAGTGTTCGACCAAAAATATGTGATTATGTATGTATAGATAAAAACCAAAAAAGATTTTATTTTTTAGTTGTTTCTAGATTTATTGCTTTAATTCATTTAGAAAAAGTACAAAAAGATTTTAGTGTGTTTTAGTATAAATTTTGAAAAATTAAAAAAATATGTTCTTTACTTGTTCTTTTAGTTTTAGAAGAAAAATCCAAAAATATTTTGTTTTTATCTTCCATGAAAACTTCTTAATTATTTTGGATCAAGTTGTGAACAAGTTGCAAGATGATCGGTTTGTCGGAAAGAAGTGATAAATGATAAATCTCAATTTTTTGGCTAAGTGTTGAATAGGAGAGCTTGGTATGTTCGCTTGGTATGTTCCCATGACATGTTCGCATGAGGGGCGAACTTGTTAAGTTCGCTTGAATCTAGAGAACTTAACCTGAGGAGTATATATATGATTCGACGAACATGACCGGTTTACTCTTTCTTGACTTCTGCGAACTTAGCGAGCGAATTTGTCAAAGTTGTGTGTTTATTTCCTGTTTCTGATCTCTTGTACGGAAAGGTGGAAATTTGTTCGAGTGTTTAGATTGAAATTCAATTGTGAATCCATAGAAGGTATTTTCATTACAAACCATCCATTGATTAATTCGAAATCATGATTTTCACAATCATTTTTGCTCATCACCTGTCGCCTTTATTGTTCATCATCATTCAATGCATAAAAATAAAATTGACTGTTGGTAATCCTTAATCGAGTGTTGGTGAAGCTATGTGTGTGATTAATTTGTGATTACAACATCAAATTGGTTGAGTTGAATCTGTTGTGACTGTTCGAAGATATGAGCGAACTTGCTCAAGTTCGCCTCTTGTAACTCTAAGCGAACTTGTTAAGTTTGCCTAGGGGGTCAGTGTTGCAAAAGACTTAGCAATTTTTTTTTCCTTTCAAAGTTAAATTTTTTTTCTTTTGTTTTTTATTTTGTTTTTTATCTTTGTTATTTGAAAAATTGTCAATGTCTAATCATGTCTTTTGAGCAGGTCATGGATCGTCGTGTCGAATACAAACACAATCAGGTGGCGTTACTTGATCTGGAACTAGCTGAAGCAGCGAATTATCAGGAAATCATAAATTTTTTAAACCGATCAAGAATACGTGTTGCTCTTTCAGCTAATCTGAATATTAGCCTGATTTATATTCAACAATTTTGGGAGACAACTCAACATGATACCAATGTTGATCCACACGTGATTCGGGCCATAGTAAGTAATCAAGAGATTGCCATTTTAGTACAAGACATTCGTGTAGCTTTGACCTTAGGAGGAGTGAATGACGACCCAATTAATCTACCGAATACTTTGATCATGGGTTGTTTCCAAAGAATGGGTTATAGAGGAAGACCAAATGATTCCCAAGCACGTAAAGGTGGTTTGGTTAGTCAATGGAGGTACTTCATGCATGCGATAATACAATGTCTATCTCCAAGAAAAGTTGGAACGGATGGATTGAAGACATCTTTACAAGATGCTATGGTGACTTTGACGTTGAATAGACCATTCAACTTTGCTCTATATATCTACAGGGAGTTGGTGATGCAAATTACACCACATGAGGGTCAGGGTTTCTTAATGTACCCTCGATTCTTGCAGGTTATCTTGAATCATTTGATTCCTAATTTGCCACCGGTGAATCCAAGATTGAATTTAACTCCAATGATAAAGAGGATCTTTACAGATTGTATGAATATTGAATAGCAGAATCTTGTTTTAATTCCAGTTGCTACACCATTGTTTGGGCACATAATCTGTTGAAGCACTTTCCTGTGACAAACACTCTGGATAGATAGAGTCTTAGTCTTAGGTTGTTTTGTCTTGTTTGTAATTGTCTTTGTATGTAAGAGTCTTTATGTATTAGTTTATCGAGTTGTATTTACTTTTACATATTGAATGTTGCAAAATTCTCTAAGTGTTTTGCACACTTATAAGTGCGCAGGAGAAAGCTCCTACGTACTTAGCAAGTACGCAAGAACAACTTTGCGTACTTGCTAAGTACGCAAGAGCATTTTGCCCTGCGCACTTGCTAAGTGCGCAGGCATCAGGTCTTGTATAAATAGGATAGGTTGATAGAAGTTAAGTAAAAAGGCTTTAGTGCAAATACGCAGATTGTAATCTCAGTGCTTTTCTCTGTAACCTTCAAGTGTTTATAATACAAAGAACGTTTAAAGTGTTTTCTCTTGTCGGTTTACTTTGTTTAGCTAGACTCTCCACCTAGTCACGGGCATTCCGCACCTGGTCCGACTAGTAGACCCACTTGCATGTGACGATCCGCCACACCCGAGGGACCTACAAGTGGTATTAGAGCATTGCTCCTGATTTCGAGTGTTGTGAGTGAGTTTGGAGAGTTTTTACAAGCAAAAAGAGGTATTTTTGTTGATTTTTGTGATAAAATAGGGGTAGCTCTTGAGCACTATTTTAGAAATAAAAATCACTCAAAAACTGATTTTTGTTGTGTATGTGAGTGTTTTGAGCATCAAAGGTTGGTTAGAAACAAGTTTCTGACCCTTTGACTCATTTGCATTGATCATCAGACGAATTTTTACCATCTCCGGCGAGTTTCAGGTGACCGGAAAAGTTTGGTGAGAGTTGCTGAAAAGGTATCCTACGTACTTACCATTTCTGGCAAAAAGTACAGTTTTGTGCGTACTTACTAAATACGCAAGACTTATCTCCTGCATACTTACAAGTACGCAAGACTGATCTTGTGCGAACTTAAGTTATATCCTACGTACTTATTATTTACTCCTGCGTACTTACAAGTACGCAAGAGGAAATCTAAATACGCAAGACCATTTCTCAAGTGCGCAAGGCCAAAAATCAAGTGCGCAACTGTGTCTGACTTTTCTGAAATTTGACTAAGTGTTCACTATGTCGAATCTTCAGAATCTTGGAAACCTGTTAAATTATGATAATGAGATCGGTACACCACAGAAACCATCAAAGTTGCTGAACGTGAATGATTATTCTAATTGGAAAACACGTTTTGAGCACTACAATTCGTATACCGACTCATCACTATAGATACCAATGCTTGAGGGATATAAGCATCCCACACACATCTATCTTGATGAAACCATGCCCAAACCTATCTCTAAGCTTTCTGATGAAGAAAAGAAAGCTTATGATCGTGAAAAGAAGGCACTTGGTTCGATCACTATGGCATTAACTCGGGAATTGTTCCACAGTTTCCGAGGGTATGACAATTCTAAGGATCTCAGGAAAGCTTTACAGAAAAGATTTGAAGGAAATAGTGACATCAAGAAGAGTAAGCGGGATCTTCTCAGGAAGCAGTATGAGTGCTTCAGATTTTTAGAGAACGAATCTTTAGATGACCTCATCTCTAGATTCTATCATTTACAGACTGAGTTGAAGGCTTTTGAACTCAGGTATCCAGATGAAGAGATGGTGGAAAAGTTTTTGGATGCTTTACCACCCAAATTTGAGATGTACACAACCCTGATAAGGGAAAATCCTAGTTCTATTAGTTGACAGTCGAGGAGGCAATAGGAAAGGTACAAGCTCATGACATGAACCTAAGAAGAAAGGAGAGCTCTGGAAGACCCCAGATACCAGACCCTTCTATGTATCATGGGACGACTTCTACATCCAAGTCATCGGGCTCTGGAATTGCCCTCTTCACTGGAAATCCTAGTGAAGAAGACCACTCAACTGTGTGTGGTGGTCATGCTTGCTATGCTTCAGGATCAGGGTTGGGGTATCATCATCAAAACACCTCAAGAAATCCTCCTGCTACGTCTTCAGCTAACCAATCAGCTATAGCCAGAATAGCTGAAGATCATGTAGCACTATTCTCATCTTGTATGCTTGCGTATGAGAATTTCATAGGTGGCAAGCTTACTTATCCAGAGACGATTGAAGAAGATTTTAATCAAGTGGATACTGATGACATGGAGGACATGGATATTCAATGGAATATGGCCATGCTATTGAGGAGAGCCAAGCGTTTCCTGAACAGAAAAGGAAGAAAGTTTATTGGCGGGCATCCTAATGCCAAGGTCGGGTTTGACAAATCAAAGGCCAAATGCTATAAGTGTCTAAATTTTGGACACTTTGCTCGTGAGTGTCAGAAAGACAGAGCACCAACCTCTGGTTTTACCCGACCCAGCCAAGGAAACAACCATGGCCACAACAACTCAAACCACCACAATCAGAGCCAAGCTGGAACGTCCAATGCACTGGTAGCCCAACAAGACGAAAGCTTTGATTAGGGTGTTCATCTTGAGGATGCCATCATCGCACAAACCCAGGTTGGTCTCATGGCTGAGATCATGGAGATGATGAAAGCAAAGAAAAGGGAAGCTTCTATGGCTGTCCTAGAAGAATCTACAACTGTTGCTACAAAGGAGGTGAAGGAAGCTGAAGAAATGGAAGCTCCTGTAGCTGATAAAGAGGAGTCGACCACTGCTGTTGCTCTCATGGCCATTGGAGAAGCAACAAGTTCATTGTCTGAGGTAGATTCTAACCCTTTCTCTATTATTTCATGTTCTAAATGTCTAGGGCTAAAACTTGAAAATTCTAGGCTCCAAGACAAAATCGAACCCCTAAGTATGGCAGCTCTAAACTACAAAGAAAATGAAAAACATTTTAAAGATTCTATTGAAACGTTAAAAAAGGAAAAGTGTGAATATTCTTTAAAAATAAGTGATCAATAGCTTCACTTAGATGTTGCATACAGGGGGTTAGAAAAACGAAACAATGAAATCAACAAACTGCAAAATGAGATCTTGCAGTTAAAATGCACTAATGAGAAGTTGAAAAACTCTCGCTTTGTGGTGGAACACTACGAGTCTGTTGTGAGACAACTGAATGGGTTAGGTTTGGGTACTAACGCCATTCCTCCTCCAGTGAGCGGGAAATTTGTCAATAGCTTAATAGACATTGATCTCACTTGTCTAGATGAGTCCTCTGATAAAGATGATTCCCCTAACAAGGATGAATCCTCAAGTAAGGCTAACTCCACATCCAGTGAGGAGTTTGTTACTGCTTCTGAAGATGGGTCGGTTAACACTTACCCTGAAGGAGCAGTATCTGAGGAGTTGTTCACTGAACAAAAGGTAAAGAAGAACGTTATCACTAATGGTGATAATTGCATTTTAACTGTACCCGATATCATTGAAACAAATGATAATCTAAAGGTAATGCTTTATGGGGGGTATAAAAGTCTTAACCAACAAAGAAAGAGGCTTTTTCAGCTCATTATGGGCTTGGGTATAAAGAAAATTTGGAAAAATATTATACTCCCAAAAACCAAACTGTTAAGGTTCAGACTAATGTTCATAAACCAACTCCTCCTTCTCATAATGTTGAGTTATCTAATGCCAGATCTAATGAGCCTTATAAGAGAACTTATGTAGACAAGAGGAATTGTTTTCACTGTGGCTTGGTTGGTCACATTCTTGTGAACTGTCCTTCTAAGAACCAAGGGAAACGACAAGTTGTTTCACAACCAGCTGTTATCCCCAGGTCGCCAGCAGTGAAACCATCTCCTAAACATCCAAAGAAAAATGTGGTGAAACCACCAGTCAAACCAATGGTAAAGCCTAAGATCAAATCTGAAGCTAAACCATCTTTTTCAAGAAAGGTAACGCAGCCCGCTGTACCTTGTGTATCTACCTCCGGTAGTACACGCACTGGTGAGAAACCTATGGCGAGACTTTCAAAGCCACAGAGAAGAAGAAGAAACAAGAGGTTGAGAATGCTGGAACAGCTGACTTCAGTTCAATCAGGTGAAGCTTCCACAAGTTCACCTATGGTTGTTAAATCTAAGTCTCCTGTTCCGGTTAAGAAACAGAAGAGATCCTGGACCGCCAAATCCAAAAATTCTCAATCTCCCAATTCTAATTCTTTTAAAGATTCATCAATTTTGAACAGTTATCACGACTGTGGGTTAACGGAAGTAGTTTATTTTGAAAAGGATGGACGACCCAAGACCACAATGGCTTGGGTCTCCAAATCTAAATAATTCTTTTTATGACTCGTGCAGGGACTTCCGAAGGGTACTATCTCTAACCGTTGGTATGTAGATAGTGGATGCTCCCGGCACATGACAGGAAACATGGACTTGCTTCAAGACGTTAAACCATTCAAAGGCGGCTATGTGGACTTTTCCGGAGAAAAAGGCGGCAGCATCACGTGTCAAGGCGTGGTTTCGAACGGTTATGTCAGCTTTGACAATGTCAACTTCTGCGAGCAGCTGAAGCATAACCTATTGAGTGTCTCCCAAATGTGTGATAAGGAGTACTCGGTGATGTTTGACAAGTCAGAATGCCTGATTCTCAAAACTGGTTTTGAAGTTCCAGAAGATTGGATCCTGATGAGAGCACCAAGAACAAACGACACCTATCAGATCGATATGAGCATGGCAACAACCACCTCATCAGTTGCTACCTGTTTACTTACAAAAGCGACATAGCTTGACTCCATCTTGTGGCATAGGAAACTCGGACATATTTCGTATCGTAAAATGAATCATCTTATCCGAAACGTTTTGGTAACCGGAGTTCCTAAGCTGAGATTTACCGTTGCAGATGACTGTATGCCTTGTAAAATGGGAAAACAACAACGGAAGTCTCACAAGCCCAAGCTCCAAAATCTATTGATAACCCTTTGGAGCTATTACACATGGATCTGTTTGGCCCCATAAGTATCAGGAGTATTGGAGGTAAGTCGTTCTGTCTAGTAGTAACTGATGATTTCTCACGTTTTTCTTGGGTGCATTTTTTAGGTACTAAAGACGAGACTGCTGATATTCTTCAATACTTGATCCTGAGCTTGGAATCTCTTTGCAAGCTGAAAGTTAGAAGAATAAGGAGTGACAACGGAACTGAGTTCAAGAATAATTTGATGGAGCTTTTCTGTCTCAAGAAAGGGTTCCGTCACGAATTCAGCGCCGTACACGCCTCAGCAGAATGGAGTTGCTGAACGAAAGAACAGAACACTGATTGAGACTGCAAGGACTATGCTGTCGGATGCAAAGCTTCCTGTCACATTCTGGGCAAAAGCCGTTAATACAACTTGTCACGTCTTAAACAGAGTTCTGGTTGTGAAGAGGCACAACAAGACTTGTTACGAGTTGATCAACAATCGACTTACCAATCTTGATTACCTAGTTTCTTTTGGTAGTCCCTGTTCCTTGTTGCTACAGTACAAAGACCGCCAGTCTAAGTTTAATGCAAAAGCGGTGGAAGGCATTTTCTTAGGATACGTTGCCAACTCGCCTTGCAAGAGAGTGTACAACATAGGAACTCGTACTATCGAGGAATGGTTTGAAATGGATTGTAGTAAACACAGCATTCCACCCGAACCAACAGGTCCAGCTTGGGGTTTTGATTATGAAGCGCTATTCAAGTCTTTCAATCTTCCTGATCTATCTGCAGTTGACGCCGCAAATGTTTATGAATTATTGGGTGGCGACAATGACTCCAGCTTCTCTACTCATGCTACTGTACCGATTGTATCTCCTGATTCCAATGCTGCATCTGCATCTGCATCTGGAACTCATGACAGTGATAACAGTGAAAGTGTTCATGAGGTTGGAGATGACGCTCAAGCCAATCCTAACACAACTGTAGGAAATGAAGCTCCAGCTGGTCCAATTAACATTGAATCTTCTTCCTCTGGAACACAAGAAATGGGGGAGTTAAGCACGAATCTAGATCCAGAAATTCAGGAACCGATTGTACCAGAGACGAGAGTGCATAGGAATCATCCAATCGACAACATTATTGGTGATCCTTATGCCGGTGTTCAGACTCGTCATCGAACCATCACTGAGAACACCAGTCTTTACACAGAGATATTTGACACTGGTGTCATGGAAACATCTCTGCATGCTGCATTTATGTCCCAGTTAGAGCCGAATAATGTGAAGGAGGCTCTCACTGACAACTGCTGGATTGAGGCGATGCAAGATGAATTGTCTCAATTCCAAAAGTTGCACGTGTGGGATTTGGTTGACTTACCAAAAGGCTTTCAACCAATTGGAACCAGATGGGTGTTCAAATGCAAGACGGATGATCGTCATGTGGTTGTGAAGAACAAAGCAAGATTGGTTGTTCAGGGTTTTTATCAGCAAGAGGGCCTGGATTACACGAAAGTATATGCCCCAGTTGCTAGAATTGAGGCCATTCAACTGTTCTTGGCTTATGCCACATATGTCGGCTTTAAGGTCTATCAACTTGATGTGAAGAGTGCTTTCCTTTATGGTAAAGTTCATGAAGAGGTCTATGTCACTCAATCTCCCGATATTGAAGATCCGCATAATATCAATAAAGTGTATAAGCTCGACAAAGCACTTTATGGTCTTCATCAAGCACCGCGGGCATGGTATGAGACATTATCTAAGCATTTACTGTCTAATGGTTTCAACCGTGGACAGATTGACTCGACCCTCTTCATTAGGAAAGCAGGCGGTGACATTCTTCTTGTACAAGTATACGTCGACGACATTATCTTTGGATCTAACAATGAAGGGATGTGTAGGGAATTCAAGCAAGTGATGAAGTCTAAGTTTGAAATGAGTAATATGGGTGAATTATCATTCTTTCTGGGTCTATAAGTCAGTCAAAGAGATGATGGCATTTATCTACATCAAACTAAGTATGTGCAGGACATCTTGTCAAAATACAAGATGAATGATAGCAGTACTTATGGCACACCTATCCCAGTCAATCATGGTCTGCATCCTGACAAAGATGGAAAGGATGTAGATAGCAGATTGTATCGTGGGATGATCGGATCAATTATGTATCTCACAGCTTCAAGACCCGATATAATGTTTGCTATGTGCTTGTGCTCAAGGTTTCAGTCTCAACTGAAGGAGTCCCACATGATAGCCGTGAAGAGAATTTTCAGATACCTGAAAGAGAAACCCGGATTAGGTCTTTGGTACTCTAAGCAGCAGTCATTCGACTTCAAAGCCTACACTGATTCAGATTATGGAGGTTGTAACCTTGACAGAAAGTCAACTTCTGGTGGATGTCAATTCTTAGGAGACAGACTAGTCTCCTGGCAGTGTAAGAAGCAGTCAACGGTTTCTGTCTCAACTTGTGAAGCAGAATACATTGCTGCAGCGAGCGATTGTTCTCAGATACTGTGGATTCAGCAGCAGTTGAGAGACTATGGCTTAAACTTCACTGGAACTCCTCTATTCATTGACAAGAATGCCACCATGTCCATCACAAATAACCCGGTGAAACATTCCAAAACTAAACATATAGAGATTCGCCATCATTTCATCCATGATTGTGCTGAAAAGCATTTAATTGAACTTGTAAAAGTTCACACGGATGACAATCTTGCTGACCTTTTCACAAAGGCATTTGATCGATCCCATTTTGAGCATCTTGTCAACTTGATAGGAATGTTCAATCCTGAGTGAAAATTAATTTTTCTTAAATCAATTCAATTCATGGAAGTTAAACTATATTTCTTTTAAATTTTCTGTATAGTTCTTTTAATTTTCAAAATATTTTACAAAAACAAAACAAAATAGAAAATGGAGAAAATTTCAAAGTTAACTTGAGGAAAGAGGAAAGGATAGTACATCAGAAATGATCTAAACGTCACAGACTGCTCATATGGGAAATGATTGCGTCATGCTTACTTAATTGTTTAACTTATTAAGTTCTTAATCTGCTTATTTACAAGTAATTTAAATTGTCAGTAGGCTGTATGCGTCTTTGAATCACTAGTAGTGTGGAAACTAAATCTAGATTACAACTGTGAACCCATGTTTGCAAGTGTGTGTGCGTAAAAGAATAGAAAAAATCATTATCAGATAAAGGATGTTAGATTTTGGCAATAATTTTTCTTTTGAGGTCAGTTTCGGGTTATGACATTAGCACAATTAATGCGGTTCATCTCACTGCCCATACTCACAAGTATGCAAGGAGAGATTGAATCAAGACATGTCTCTACATTAACCGTTGAGCATGTATTCACCCTTGAATCACTCCTGATTCATTGAAATCAAATCCAGATAAAAGTTGGATCCCCTTACCTTAAAACTCAAACACCATATATATTATCCTGAATAATCATACCGATATTCAATGACGAAAATCAAATGAAACCAAGACAATTGAATCACTCGATTCTGAATCTTATGATTACTGATAATCCTTATGGATTCTGCTTGATTTTTCCTATTCTAATAGATGTAACTTCATTCTGAAAATTTAGAAAATCATTGGGAAAATCTTAGATGCCTTGAGATAATGCAATTTACATTAGTATAGCATATCAGTGGGGTACACGTTGTATATCTTATAAATAATACCTTAATACACAAGAATGTGATACAAAGATGCTTATAGTTTCAAATCTTATAATATTGTCAACTTGAATTACTTGTTTATGTGCTTATTACGTATGAATAAATAGTAATCCATGACATGATCCCATATTCTTTGATGTTTATACTGTATCGTTTTTGCTAAAAGATAGCCTGATATGATCCTCTGCTCGTGTCTTTGATCAAAAATAGTTTGTGTGAATACTTGTATATTTTTATTAGAAAAGATAAAAAAAAAAGATTTTAAGTTTATGCATAGTTCAATTTTATTCAGAAAAGCCAAAAAAATATTTGTGTTCAACCTTCCTGAATTGTATTTGAATCCTCTTGATTGAATATTTTTAACTTGTTCGTTATTTTACTTGAAAAACTTCATAAATTTGAGTTGAAAGTTTGCGCACTTAAGGGTTTGTGCGTACTTGTAAGTGCGCATGAGGTAAGCCCTGCGTACTTAACAAGTACGCAAGAGTTAAGTCTTGCGCACTTGTAAGTACGCAAGAGTTAAAGCTTGCGAACTTGTAAGTACGCACGAGTTAAAACATGCGCACTTATTAAGTACGCACGGCCTTTTAGTGTTGAGTATATAAAGAGGACTTAGAGATTTTCAGGGTTTTTCACCACATTCAAACAGATTTTTCCCTCTGCAAACTTACTCAAAAAATCCAAGTGTTCTAATCCAATTTTTTCGTCCCACTACTAGTTTCATCACCTCATAACATCGATTTGGTGAGATTTTGGGCTTAATCCATCCACAAAAACTCTCAATTTTGGACCGATTATCTTAGCTTATTGTTCGAGATTTTTTAGACAATTTTTGGGTTGTTTGGGTAAAACCTAATAATTAAAACTTGTTAAGAATCATTTATCGATCACTAATCGACCATTAATCGTCCATTCTAGTGTTTGATTTTGACTTTAGGCTAGAATTTGAACGGACGGTTGCTCATTCGACTGTTAGAACAAATTAGGTCAAGTTTAGCAGGTATCTGGTGTAAATATTGGTACTATAGGCTCGAATCGTTGATTCCGACCTAGTGGTGACCCAATACACACCAATTTTTGATCATCAATTTGGATTTCAAACTTCTGAACTTTTCACCAAGTACGTTTCCTGCGCACTTAACAAGTACGCAAGAAGCACTTCCTGCGTACTTGTTAAGCACGCAGGACCAACACTTGGCAAAAATTCCTAAGTCTGAAATTCAGTTCAAAGAGTAACTGCTATACTGAGTCATGTTTATCCGTTTCCAATGATACATGTTGTTCTTATTATGTTTTCTGTGTGTTTTTGCAGATCATGGCTCGGGCGTTTACTAACGAATTCAACTTGTTAGCTAACACTGAACCAGAGTGGAAGGGTGCAGCATTGCAGTACAGAGACATAGTTGATTTCTTGAACCGTTCAAGAATCAGCTACGCCATTTCTGCTGACCCGATAGTGTCCTGACCCTACCTCGAGCAGTTTTGGGAGACTGCAGAGCACGACTGCATGGTAACCCCCAACTTTATAAGGGCTATCGTTGCTGGTCATGCTAGTGCTTTCTCTGAAGATACTATACGAAGGGTCCTTCAATTCAGAGATCTTGCAACCGACCCGACAGCCTATCCAGACTACTTTATGGATGGCTGTTGGAGACAAAGAATGGGATATGTCGGTGCGAGGGACTATGCTTCATACAAGAAGATGTGGGTGTTAGACCAATGGAGATATTTCGCCCAAGTCATGATCATGTGCATCTCATCAAGGAAAGCTGGGAAAGATGCCATGGGTCATGACCTTGCAGCAGCCATGGTCGGTCTTTCTCTCAACAGGGGCTACAACTTCTCCCGCTACATATTCAAAGCCATCAATGACCAGATCAACACGGCGGGGAGGTTTAGGTTCTTATTATACCCTAGGTTTGTGCAACTTTTGATTAACGACGCGTTGCCAAACCTACCTGCTATAGGGAAGAGACTGCAAGTGAAGAAGGTGGACAAAAGAGTGTTCGCACAATTCTTAAAGCCAGGCAGTGTAGATCCTACCCCTGTGCATAAAGAACTCTTTGGCCACCTCATCAATGAAGCGTATGTAGCCCCAGGTGACTGGAGATGGTACAGTCCCGACTCGGAGCCTGAATTAAGTGTACACTCCGATGAACAACAGGAACAACAACAGGAGGAAATGGAGAGTGATGATGGATCGTCTGATGATGGAGACGACGAAGGAGGAAATGTTGGTGCTGAGGGATCCAACTCGGAAGCGACTGAGTCAGATTCTTCCGATTCCGATGATGCACTGTCGCAGGTACACCCGAGGAGAACGACTAAGGTGTAACATTTCTGATTTTAGTATCCGTATTTCAATTCAATGTAATGCATTTCAAATCCAATTCTAGTGCACTATTTTGTTCTATTTGTACCATCAACTAAATACTATATTTCAATGCAAATCCGCAAACGTTATTCGGTTATAACCTATTAAACACTACATAAGTACCTATTTATACAAATATGTCAAAGACTAAAGTTACAATGTCTGATGTTGAAAAGTAACAAGAAACCCTAATAGGCACGGTCGCGCCTCGTCCTGGCACGGTCGCGCCAAGTGCTTCGGCACGGTCGCGCGACTTGCTTTGGAACGATCGCGCCCGGTGCCTAGGCACGGTCGCGCCTCGTTTGGGCATGGTCGCGCCTAGTACTAGTTGAAACGTAAATGCAGTTTCAATCACCAAACCGTTTGATTTCGTACCGGATATTCACTTCATTACCATTAACGAAAATATTAAGACTACCAATTACAACAATTGACTCAATATCATTCGATTAAACCACCAAACTGTCAAAACATTCTTGAAACCACCGATTCTCCATTTCAAATTCGAAATTCTCTCAATCAAACCCTCCATACGCATCACTCGATCACCTCTAAAGCTTCTGGACACGTCGATATAGCCGGAATCGCATCAGAAGACGCCGGAAGCCAAACCCGTCGTCGCCGGAACTCTCCTCTACCGTACGCTATCGATTCATCGTCTTTCCAGGTAATTGAAACCTTTTCCTCGTTCGTTTCAGTCTATAGATCAAAAGCCCCATATTAATTTGGGCTTCCATTATAGAAATCATCCCGAATCAGAATCTATGTTTTATTCAAAATGGTTTAATCGATTTCGACCCTGAACATGTTGTTAATACAATTAAAACATCCTACCATATTCGTAATAATACTATAAATAAAAGCCCTATGATTTACATCACTAACAATATAAGAATCAGTCAATTCGTGTCTGATTTGGAAGAGACACGGTCGCGCTAATCATCTAGCGCGGTCGTGCCTCATGAGACGCAGTCGTGCTGGTTACCAGCGCGGTCGTGTCCTCCTGTTCAGACCCAGTCATGCCCTTTGGCTAATCTCAGTCGTGTCTCAGAATCATAGACATGATCGTGCCAAGCCAAGGCACGGTCGTGCCTAATGATTTGGTTAGTTATGCCCTCTGTTTGATCAACCCGGTCGCGTCCTGACTAGTACGGTTGCGCCCGTGGTTCGAGCACGATCGTGCCCTTCCCAGGCACGGTCGTGTGTGAGTTAAAATTTTGGCAGAATTATAATTTTTATATATTTTTCAAATAATAAATATTTCTGATTTAAAATTCAAAATAAAAATAGTTGATTTTTATAAAAAATGCATTAATTCTATTTAGAAAGATCAAATAGTTAATCTTGGAATAAATAGAAAATTATTTATTTAAAGTTTATAAAAAAATTAAATTTACAATTATTGTTAAACCTTTCATTTAAAAAGGATCTTAATGGTTAAGTTACATATTTTATAAATAAATAAATAACGAAATGATTATTTATTTAATTTATATTTAAATAAAAATAATTATTTATTTATACTTAGTTACATCAAATAGTTACACTAATTTCATAAACAATAATTATTCAACCTACTTATTTAGCTATTCAATTTCAAACCTTAATCAAAATGTTCCAAAAATATTTATTTCAAACTTGATATCATATTCAATACTTTCAAATACAAATCAATGGCTTTATACACAAATCCAAGTTCAACATTTGACTCAAACTTTGTGCACGCTATTGATACAATATACATTACACTTTAGGTTAACTTGTGCTTTTCAAGGATCCTTATTACTATCTAGTACCTTTTGTTAGCTACACCTTCAAACCAAGTGAGTATTACATAGCCCCTTTTACTCTTTTACACTTTTGGGGTGGAACATGAACACTATACAACACTATTACTTACACTTACACAAACTACACAAGTACAAATCCTCTTTACATTCATGTGTGCAATTCGAGCTTTATGCCGGAGTACTAGTTGTGCTAACTTTTGTATGCGATTATGTGCAATCATTAACTATTCATGCCGACGGTAAACAATGATAGATCTATTGAGTCTGACAAACCCACCCAGGTAGGGTGATTGTTACCGACAACATAATTTTTGAATGCTAGTTACAAAGGTTTGATTGTATTTGGTTACACAATAGCTGCTCCCCATAAATGCCTTATTTTATCATGACATGTAAGGATTTGTTTATTTACAATCTATATGCTATCTATACAGAAACCTGTGTTATACTCTCCAACTTTTTAGTTGACTTTATTTTATTCATGTTTCAGGTACTAATGTGTGAGTTTGATCAAGATGTGCTACACATAGAACTTGGACTTAGCTAATTTAAATAAAGAAGTTTATGTATTGCAATTATGTTTCTTTCTTGGATTTGGTTTTGTTTGAATGTTTGCAATGAAATTTGATGATTAATATATTTCAATTTAGCCAACCTTGTGCTCATGAACAGTGTACATGTCCCGCCCCGATGATTCCGCCATCGGTCTTGGTGTGACAGATTGGTATCAGAGCCTTGGTTATAGGGAATTAGGTTATTAGACACCCATGACCTAGACTATAACTTTAGGACACCCACTTATGCCATGCTTTATGATTATGTAATATGTGCTACCTGCTTACCATGATTAGTTATTATTTTATTTTTGGTGCATTACTTGTTAAAAATTCATGACTTATTAGGACCTCCTTAAATAATAATTAAATAAATAATATCTCTTCCCATATCCTAAAACCTCATAATATTCTTATCTCTTTCTCTATTTATACCTTTTCGTAGCATGTGGAAACTTCATGAAGCTAAATCTATAAAATCTCTTATTTTCCTCGTTAAGGTTTTTAAACTTTGCTAATTATTCGAGGACACGTGCAATCTGGAAGAGTGACACCTGTATTCTGGGTTTTCTGTCTAAGAAAGCATTTCGCATAAATCCCAATCAACCGAGGGACCCGTATGCTTTCCTTGGAATTCCTGGGATGAGTGTTTACTTATAGGCTAAAGCATGTCTCCTTGAAAATTATATGAGTTTAATTAACCTTAAGGTGTCATAGTATTCAAGTGATTATATCACTATTTAAGTACAATCCCAACTACGAATTACTATTTTATTTGCTATCTTATTCTTATAAACCCAAACAACATTCATAAATTCTTACATCTTTTCTTGTCTTATGAAAATCTGTAGAATGCCTCCTCGTCGTGCTCCCGTGGCCAACACCAACATCGACATTGCTACCATCCTTACACAACTCGTAACTCAACTCACTCAAGCTAATGGTGCCGCCAATGGTAACCATGGTGGTAATGGTGGAAATGGTGGTAATGGTGGAAATGGTGGTGTCAACCCATCTCAATGCACCTTCAAGCATTTCAACTCATGTAATCCCCTCAAGTTCTATGGTACCGAAGGAGCTACCGGACTTCTTCAATGGTTCGAAAGTATTGAGAATACCTTTCTCAATAGTGATTGCCCCGATAACCTTCGTGTTCGTCATGCCACAAGTGTCTTACAAAAACGGGCACTCACGTGGTTGAATGGGGAAAAGAGGAATAGGGGTGTGGATGTAGCAATGGCCTTACCTTGGGATGAGGTTAAAAGGCTAATGACCGAGGAATTCTGTCCTCGAAATGAAGTGAAGAAACTTGAAGCTGAGTTTTGGGATCTTGCCCAAGATAGTAGAGAAAATTTGGCTTACACAACTCGGTTCCATGAGTTGAGTCTCCTTGTGCCCCACATGGTCACACCTTTGTCCCGCTGCATTGAAAAGTATATTGGGGGACTACCTAGGCAAATTCAAGATACTGTCCTAGGAAGGAATCTCGCAACACTTGAGGATGCTATCCGTTTGTCCGCTACCTTAACCGATAATCATGTGAAGGCGGGGACTCTTACTAAAAAGGGCACAAAGAAAGTTTCCGACACTACAACTTCTTCCACCCACAACAAAGAAGCCACAACTGAACCCTCCCGACATAATAAGAAAAGAAAGGCTAGAAACTATGCTATGGTTACTCCTGCTATGCCTGTTCACCAAGTTGCTCCTATGGTTCAAGCGCCAGCCAAAAAGCCATATGTTGGAATCTACCCACTTTGTGCCACATGCAACTATCATCACCCTCAAAACATCCCATGTCGCCTTTGCACTTATTGTGGGAAATATGGCCATACGGTTAATGTGTGTAGGGCCAAAGCTCTTGCGGGCCAAGTCAACCCACCAACCAGAACCAATCAACAAGTGACTAATCAAGGTATTCCTGCTATAGCAAATGGGCGAGCATGTTTTGAATGTGGTGACCCAAATCACTTCCGGGGTCAGTGCCCAAGGTTGATCAATGCTAGACAAGGCGGAGCTCGTGGGCGTGCTTTCAATATAAACGCCAATGAAGCTCAAGCCAACAATGATGTGGTCAACGGTACGTTCCTTGTTAATAGTCAATATGCCTCCATTCTATTTGATACCGGTGCCGATAAAAGTTTTGTGTCACTTAATTTTGAACCTTTACTTGCAAAGACACGATCCCAATTAGAGAAAACCTTCACTGTCGAAATAGCAAATGGTGATTCACTTACAATTGAGTCTATTATCTATGACTGTTCTCTAGAACTTAATGAACATACATTCCCAATCAATCTTGTACCAATGCCACTAGGAAGTTTTGATATCATCATAGGCATGGATTGGCTATCAAATCATCATGCCAAAGTCATCTGTTTCGAGAAGTGCATCCGAATACCTATACCATCGGGAGAAACTTTAAGAGTCTTTGGTGAAAAGCCTTGTAAAGGACTTAAATTAATGTCATTCACTACCGCTCAAAAGTACTTACAAAAGAAGTACGTAGCTTTCTTAGCTCATATTGTTCAAAAGGATGTCAAAGAGAAGAGTATACAAGACATTCCCATCATTCGGGATTTTCCCGAAGTATTTCCCGAAGATCTATCCGGTCTTCCACCCGTTCGACAAGTAGAATTTCGCATTGATCTTGTGCCCGGAGCTAACCCCGTGGCTAGAGCTCCTTACCGTCTTGCACATTCTGAAATGCAAGAACTTGCAAGTCAACTTCAAGAGCTCTCCGACAAGGGATTCATTCATCCAAGTCATTCACCGTTGGGTGCACCCGTCTTGTTCGTCAAAAAGAAAGATGGATCATTCCGCATGTGTATTGACTACCGCGAACTCAACAAGCTTACCATCAAGAACCGTTACCCTTTGCCTAGAATTGATGACCTCTTTGATCAACTTCAAGGTTCTACTTGCTTCTCAAAGATTGATCTTCGATCCGGTTCTCACCAACTCCGTGTGCAAGAAGACGATATTCCAAAGACTGCCTTCCGAACAAGGTATGGTTATTACGAGTTCATGGTCATGCCTTTTGGGCTAACCAATGCACCCGCAATTTTCATGGACCTCATGAATCGTGTGTGCAAGCCTTACCTTGATAAATTTGTGATTGTCTTCATCGATGACATCTTAATCTACTCCAAGACTAAATCCGACCATGAGCAACATCTTAGACTGGTTTTGGATCTCTTGAGGAAGGAACAACTATATGCCAAATTCTCCAAATGTGAGTTTTGGCTAAAGGAAGTTCAATTTCTTGGTCACATCGTTAACGAAAAGGGTATTCATGTTGACCCTGCTAAGATCGAAACGGTTAGGAATTGGAATGCCCGGAAGACTCCCACTGAAGTTCGTTCATTTCTTGGTCTTGCGGGATATTACCGTCGTTTCATGTCAAACTTCTCTAAGATTGCTGTCCCTCTTACCGCCTTGACCCACAAGGGTAAAACTTATGAATGGGGACCAAAACAAGAAGAAGCGTTCCAAACTCTCAAGAAAAAGTTGTGCAATGCTCCTATCTTGACTCTCCCTGATGGGAATGATGATCTAGTTGTCTACTGTGATGCTTCCAACCAAGGTCTCGGTTGTGTCCTCATGCAACAAGGCAAAGTAATCGCCTACGCATCAAGACAACTCAAGATTCATGAGAAGAATTATACGACGCACGATCTCGAGTTGGGTGCGGTCGTATTCGCATTGAAGATTTGGAGACATTACCTCTATGGCACAAAATGTGTGGTGTTCACTGACTACAAAAGTCTTCAACACATTTTCAACCAAAAAGAACTCAAAATGAGGCAACAAAGTTAGGTTAAACTTCTTAACGAATATGACTGCGAGATTCGTTACCATCCCCGCAAAGCGAATGTTGTAGCCGACGCTTTGAGTCGAAAGGACCATGTCATGCTTCGATGTGTCTGAGTTCAAACCGACATTCAAAATTGCATCTTAGAAGCTCAACACATCTCAGTCACCGAGGGTAACATGTACGAGGAAATGTCGTGTGGTGTTGAACTTCAACTTGAATCAAAACCTAATGGCTTACTTTATTACTTGAACCGCATTTGGGTTCCCGGTCGCGATGATCTTCGTACATTTCTTATGAATGAGGCTCACAAGACTCGTTATTCTATTCATCCTGGTGCGGATAAAATTTACCAAGATCTTCGCCAACAATATTGGTGGCCCGGTATGAAAAAGGACATTGCTCTCTATGTTGCCAAATGTCTAACGTGTTCCAAAGTCAAAGCCGAACACCAACGTCCTTCCAGATTACTTGAACAATCGGAAATTCCCTTGTGGAAATAGGAGAACTTAGCCATGGATTTTATTACCAAACTCCCTCACACCTCGAGTGGTTATGATGGCATTTGGGTGATCATTGATCGTCTCACCAAATCTGCTCATTTCTTGCCCATCCGTGAAGAATATCGGGTTGAGAAACTAGCCCGAATTTACATTGATGAAATTGTGAGCCGTCACGGTGTTCCCTTAAACATAATCTCCGATAGAGATGCTCGGTTCACCTCTCGCTTTTGGCAATCCCTCCAAACTGCTCTTGGTACACGATTGGATTTGAGCACGGCCTACCATCCTCAAACTGATGGTCAGACCGAGCGAACAATCCAAATTCTTGAAGATATGCTTAGAGCTTGTGTAATTGATTTTGGTGGAAATTGGGATTCACACCTATCCCTAATCGAGTTCTCTTACAATAATAGCTACCACACGAGTATCAACATGGCGCCATTTGAAGCTCTCTATGGTCGCAAGTGTCGTTCTCCTATCTGTTGGAACGAGATTGGTGAAGCACAAATCACCGGTCCCGAGATAATTCAAGAAACATCCGACAAGATTATTCAAATCCGTGACAACATTCGAGTAGCGAGAAGTCGGCAAAAGAGTTATGCCGACAAACGACGAAAACCCTTGGAATTCCAAGTCGGTGACCTTGTTCTCCTAAAGGTGTCTCCGTGGAAGGGTGTGATCCGTTTTGGAAAGAAAGGTAAATTATCACCTCGCTATGTGGGCCCATTTAAGATCCTTGAAAGAATTGGGAAAGTGGCTTACAAACTCGAGCTACCTCCATCACTTGGTAACGTACATCCTACATTTCATGTGGCTAACCTGAAGAAATGCCTTGCTGATGAAAATCTTCACATACCTTTTGACGACGTGCACATTGACGAAACGATGCACTTCGTTGAGAGACCGGTAGAAATCATGGATCGTGAAATCAAACAACTGAAGCGAAGTCATATTCCTATTGTCAAAGTTCGTTGGGAATCTAAGCGTGGTCCTGAATTTACTTGGGAACGAGAGGACCAAATGAAGCTCAAGTACCCCCATCTTTTTACTGATGCTGTCGCTTCCTCTAGCTAATGTTCGGGACGAAATTCCCTCAACATGGGGAGACTGTAACATTTCTGATTTTAGTATCCGTATTTCAATTCAATGTAATGCATTTCAAATCCAATTCTAGTGCACTATTTTGTTCTATTCGTACCATCAACTAAATACTATATTTCAATGCAAATCCGCAAACTTTATTCGGTTATAACCTACTAAACACTACATAAGTACCTATTTATACAAATATGTCAAAGACTAAAGTTACAAGGTCTGATGTTGAAAAGTAACAAGAAACCCTAATAGGCACGGTCGCGCCTCGTTCTGGCACGGTCGCGCCAAGTGCTTCGGCACGGTCGCGCGACTTGCTTTGGAACGATCGTTTCAGTCGTTCGTTTCAGTCCATAGATCATGGTAAAGCATGGCATAAGTGGGTGTCCTAACAAGAAACCCTAATTGAAACCTTTTCCATGTTCGTTTCAGTCCATAGATCAAAAGCCCCATATTAATTTGGGCTTCCATTATAGAAATCATCCCGAATCAGAATCTATGTTTTATTCAAAATGGTTTAATCGATTTCGACCCTGAACATGTTGTTAATACATTTAAAACATCCCATCATATTCGTAATAATACTATAAATAAAAGCCCTATGATTTACATCACTAACAATATAAGAATCAGTCAATTCGTGTCTGATTTGGAAGAGACACGGTCGCGCTAATCATCTAGCGCGGTCGTGCCTCATGAGACGTGGTCGTGCTGGTTACCAGCGCGGTCGTGTCCTACTGTTCAGACCCAGTCATGCCCTTTGGCTAATCTCAGTCGTGTCTCAGAATCATAGACACGATCGTGCCAAGCCAAGGCACGGTCGTGCCTAATGATTTGGTTAGTTATGCCCTCTGTTTGATCAACCCGGTTGCGTCCTGACTAGCACGGCCGCGCCCGTGGTTCGAGCACGATCGTGCCCTTCCTAGGCACGGTCGTGTGTGAGTTAAATTTTTGGCAGAATTATAATTTTTATATATTTTTCAAACAATAAATATTTCTGATTTAAAATTCAAAATAAAAATAGTTGATTTTTATAAAAAATGCATTAGTTCTATTTAGAAAGATCAAATAGGTAATCTTGGAATAAATAGAAAATTATTTATTTAAAGTTTATAAGAAAATTAAATTTACAATTATTGTTAAACCTTTCATTTAAAAAGGATCTTAATGGTTAAGTTACATATTTTATAAATAAATAAATAAGGAAATGATTATTTATTTAATTTATATTTAAACAAAAACAATTATTTATTTATACTTAGTTATATCAAATACTTACACTAATTTCATAAACAATAATTATTTAACCAACTTATTTAGCTATTTAATTTCAAACTTTAATCAAAATGTTTCAAAAATATTTATTTCAAACTTTATATCATATTCAATACTTTCAAATACAAATCAATGGCTTTATACACAAATCCAAGTTCAACATTTGACTCAAACTTTGTGCACGCTATTGATACAATATACATTACACTTTATGTTAACTTGTGCTTTTCAAGGATCCTTATTACTATCTAGTACCTTTTGTTAGCTACGCCTTCAAACCAAGTGAGTATTACATAGCCCCTTTTACTCTTTTACACTTTTGGGGTGGAACATGAACACTATACAACACTATTACTTACACTTACACAAACTACACAAGTACAAATCCTCTTTACATTCATGTGTGCAATTCGAGCTTTATGCCCGAGTGCTAGTTGTGCTAACTTTTGTATGCGATTATGTGCAATCATTAACTATTCAAGCTGATGGTAAACAATAATAGATCTATTGAGTCTGACAAACCCACCCAGGTAGGGTGATTGTTACCGACACCACAATTTTTGCATGCTAGTTACAAAGGTTTGATTGTACATGGTTACACAATAGCTGCTCCCCATAAATGCCTTATTTTATCATGACATGTAAGGATTTGTTTATTTACAATCTATATGCTATCTATACATAAACCTGTGTTATACTCACCAACTTTTTAGTTGACTTTATTTTATTCATGTTTCAAGTACTAATGTGTGAGTTTGATCACGATGTGCTACACATAGGACTTGGACTTAGCTAATTTAAATAAAGAAGTTTATGTATTGCAATTATGTTTCTTTCTTGGATTTGGTTTAGTTTGATTGTTTGCAATGAAATTTGATGATTAATATATTTCAATTTAGCCAACCTTGTGCTCATGAACAGTCTACATGTCACGCCCCGATGATTCCGCCATCGGTCGGGGTGTGACATAAGGTAACCCTACCTGAGTCGTCCTCTAAGAGAAAGCGACAGTCCTCTAGCAGCGAATACGAGCCAGGCTCTGACTCTGACGCTGCTGTACAATGACAAAGAAGGGAAAACATTCACAAGAACAGGGGCGATAGGCAACAGCCCGCTATCCCCAGTGTGGTGGAGGCTCAGCGGCAAGTACAAGTATCAACTGCTAGTCCAGATTCAGCCTCCACCCCACCTTCACAACAGCTTCACCGTAGGAGGAGGAGGCCACAAGTGCAAAGTGAAGTGGCCGTCACCACATTCACAGAAGTGATTCCTGTGATAGTGACCCTCCCTCCCATTCTCACGGAGTCTGTCACCATCACCCCTACCATTACCCCAACAACTCTCGTCACATCTTCCATCCCAACTACCACCATTGAGCCTCTCAGTCAACCCTTCAATTATGGAGACTTCACGCAAGGGTTTGACTTTGATACCATATTCTCCTCCCCTATTCACACTGCCGAGGCGTCATCATCCAGACATCCTGATCCGAATGCTGAAAGGATAGATGTTCGGGAAACCCAAGTTGCTGACTTACTAGAGACTATTCGGAAATCAAAAGAGGAGTCTGACGCTCAACAAGTACATATCAATTCTTTGGTAGACGAAGTCAGAATCATTCGTAGCAAGAGAACGGGGACTGATGAAAGGTTGAAGAACGTCATGGCCCAGAACGAGCTCCTGATCAAGACGAATGAAATGATTCTGGGTCACAGGACGTCCTTTGAGCTGAGGTTTGATACTCAAAGGAAGGAGCATGAGCTGATGGTCAAACTGAAGCTGATCTGACCAAGAAGCTTGATGCTTAGGGGGAGAAGGAGAAAGAGAAAGAGAAAGAGAAGGAAAAGAGGACTACTGGTGATGAGGCGTGTCATCCGGTCGACTTGACTAAGGATGACGACAAGGATAAGGATCCCGGAGCCAGTTCTAGTAGAGGTGAGCACCAAGCTTTAGCAATCGTGCCCATCTCCGCTATTCCAATGGCTCATGGGGAGTCGACTCATCACCTCTGGTGGTGGTGGTGAGAGAGGAAAGTCGGTGGCTGAAGTACTTAAGGACTTATCTGATGATGAGATCCTATATCTAGAGGCTGACTATTCCAATGAAGCACAGATCGATGCTCTCTTAAACCTAGAAGAAGGAGAGATCGACTCTGGTGACGATTGGGATGATGATGACGAAGATGTTGTGATCGAAATTCCCAAGGGTGACGGGGAAGGAGAGTACGAGCTAGAAGATGGAGAGATCTTTGAATTTCCATCATTCGACGCTCCGCTCGACACAGGTTCAGTCGAGCAGGCTAGTAATGTAGAAGCCTTGACTGAAGCCTGCCCAGTTGACCTTGAACCTGTGGACCGAGACGCACCGAAAGAAACAGACATGCCTTCTACTTCATCAAAGGGTCCAGCTCCTGTGTGGCAAAAGACGTCTATACTAGACAAACACGGAGCAACAGGGATGATCTTGGCTGTAAGGTTCGAAGAGGACAAGCAGCTATTCGCTATCAAAAGATCTTGGGGGGTTCAATACTTGAAACCCACTAGTGAAGCGTTCAGCTCCTTGCCCAAATACGAACTTGTGAACCTAGCAAACCGAGAGCTGCTGGGTCATTCCAATCACGCAGTGGCAATGGGTTTGTGGGTGGTTCTGCAGCGAGAAGCAAGATCAGGGAAGTTTGAGATGTTCAAGCCTTAAGTGCCCAAGAGAGTGAAGGATAAGTACGCTGTACATCCTGTGACTAAGAAGCACTTAAAGAAATTGGTATACAAGCCAGTGCGATGTGAAACTAAGATTCCCCTGAGTAAGCTATCTCAGGATATTCTTGGTGACATGTGGTACTGGTACGTAGATCCAAAAACGGGCGAGGCTGTGATCATGGGTAAATGACGTTCAGAGAGCGGGAACATGGTGCCAAAGGAACTGATCATAATTTTTGATGAAGTCTGCTTCATGAACTTTTCTGTGAAAGATCTGGAGGTACTAGCAGAACGCTACTGCGTCTACACGGATGAGTGGACAAAGCTCCTTGCTTCTAAATACGACAAGGTGATTAAGTTCTGCCTTGATTACAAGAAGAAGATGGAAGCTAAAGATCAAGCGCTGTGAAGACTGAAGCTGTGAAGACCGAAGACTGAAGATTATCCATAGCTGTTGTCAAGGGGGAGTTTGTTGAAGCACTTTCCTGTGACAAACACTTTGGATAGATCGAGTCTTAGTCTTAGGTTGTTTTGTCTTGTTTGTAATTGTCTTTGTATGTGAGAGTCTTTATGTATTAGTTTATCGAGTTGTATTTACTTTTACATATTGAATGTTGCAAAATTCTCTAAGTGTTTTGCGCACTTATAAGTGCGCAACAGAAAGCTCCTGCGTACTTAACAAGTACGCAAGAACAACTTTGCGTAATTGCTAAGTACGCAAGAGCATTTTGCCCTGCGCACTTACTAAGTGCGCAGGCTTTAGGTCCTGTATAAATAGGATAGGTTGACAGAAGTTAAGTACATAGGCTTTAGTGCAAATACGCAGATTGTAATCTCAGTGCTTTTCTATGTAACCTTCAAGTGTTTATAATACAAAGAACGTTTAAAGTGTTTTCTCTTGTCAGTTTACTTTGTTTAGCTAGACTCTCCACCTAGTCACGGGCATTCCGCACCCGGTCCGACTAGTAGACCCACTTACATGTGACGATCCGCCACACCCGAGGGACCTACATAATCAATCTTGCTTATGTTGCACCGCCAAACAATAATTGGATTCATGCTGATCCTGCTTTGGAATTACCTCCAGATGATAATCAAGATGAGGAGGAAGAGGAAGAGGAATGTGCTGATTCTGATAATGAAGAGACTGAAAGTGATGATGATGGCAATAATGATGATGATGATAATGCTGATGGTGATGATGATAGTGATAATGATAATGATGATGGTGGTAATGATGGAGGTGATTTGGGTATGCATGTTGATATCAATGAACCTCAAGATGAACAAGTGGAAATTGCTGAGACTAGTACCAGTTCTTCTGAATCTGGTGATGCTGACACTGATGATGAAAGTTCCAAGGACTTTAGTCTTGAGCACTATGCTCAGTTGGCTAAAGTTCCTAGGGTTCCTACAAAAGTTTATGATAGATGTCAGAAGTCTCTTGGCAAGAAGAAGGTGAAACTTCCACGACGCAAGTCTGTAAGGGGTCCTCCTCCCAATGCAATACTTGGCAAAAGGAAATTACAAGATGAAACATCTAGGTCTGAGGACGATGAGGCTCCTGCAGCTAAAGGACCAAAATTGATGGCTTCGGCTATACATGCTGCACATTTTGCACAAGAAAGGGAAGATAGGGAGTTTGTTGATTCTCTGATTGTAACTCCTGATCCTTCATAATCTCCTACTCCTCAGCTGACTCCTATAGTGTCAAAAGCTCATGAAGAAGTTGGTCCATCCACTAGAGATGCTAGAGATGGGAGAATTCAATCCTTGGAAACTTAGGTTTCAGGATTACAATCTCAGGTGGATGAGCTGCTTAGTAGAGAAGCCCAACATGTTCAAACCTTAAATGATTAAAGCAAGGTCCTTGCTAAAATGAAAATCCTTGTTAGTCAATTGGTTGAGCGTCTTGACGCTCAGGGGGGAAGGTTCAAACAGATAAAACGACCTGTCATAGTATTGGTGTTTAGAAGAATCCAGATGGTGATGGTTTACCAAGTGCTGGTGATGGTTTGGGTGAGCGTCAAAACGCTACATCTAATCCTTCATTAACCTAGGGGGGGAGTATGAGGTTATTGTGGAAGCTAATATGATGACTTGTGGTGAAAATGAAGCTGGGATTGATGCTGACATGTTAGATAATTCTTTGTTTGAAGATTCTGATATGGATGAAGCTTACAAAATAGAATGCTTATTGGATTTGGATGATTTACTAAATGATGAAGATATGGGAGAGGAGGAGTTAGAGGAAGGAGAGATTGTTGAAGTAGAAGTGGAGAGTGACAAGAAGAAAGTTGTTTAGGAAGGGTGTGATGGATTAATTGAGATGGATGTCTTTGATGATGACGTGATTCCTGAAGATGAGTTAGAAGGAGTTGCAGATTCAGAAGAGTCTGATCCTAATCTGAAAAATCAAAACCCTGATACTGCCGAGAGCTTACCTAAAGATACTGAAATGTATAAAAATACAGGAAATACTAAGGCACAGTGGGAAGAAATGGTTAAGAGTTGGAGAA
The DNA here is from genome assembly GCA_023525975.1 of Smallanthus sonchifolius. Lineage (NCBI taxonomy): Eukaryota > Viridiplantae > Streptophyta > Magnoliopsida > Asterales > Asteraceae > Smallanthus > Smallanthus sonchifolius. The sequence goes on along the minus strand of CM042034.1, from coordinate 45,371,458 downwards.
CCAAGTTTCCAGTCTCTCCTGCTGCTCCCGTGCAAAAACAGAGATATGTAAACAAAGAGAGATGCTCAGGCAGGATAATAAGTTGGTTCTATGAGGCTGAGTTCAAGTTATTTGCATTGAAAGGATCAGATGGGGTTCAGTATTTGAAGCCAAGGCTTAAATACTATAACTCTTTACCGAGATGTGAAGTCAATGGGTTATCAACTAAGCCCTTGATTAATAGATCGAATAACGGAATAGCTGACTCAATTGCTAAGTTGATAAGGATAGAAGGTGGATAGGGAAAATATGAAAGGCTGAAACCTCAACAGGGTAAAAGATTGAAGGAAGTTGATCCAGTTACTCAAATGTAACATCCAAAAAAAATTATAATAATAAAACGACAGTTATAATAACGGAATAAACGAACGAGGCATGTCGGATCGGGCTGGATGGGCCAGCGGGCTGGAAGGGGAGCCTCCCTTATAAATAGCCAAGGTCACCACCCATTTCTCTCATTTGCAACTTCTAGAGAGAGAAACCGTAGAGAGAGAAAGTTGGCGGATCGGCCCAAGATTTGAGAAGTGTGTTGCTCCAGAGCTCGTGAGAAGAATCTCCGGACCAGAAACTCGATTCAGGTAACGATCTGGCCTAAATCTGAGTTTTTGTTTGTTTTTGGGTTTTTCGGGTTTTGGATGAAAATGTAATGATTTTACGAATGAAATTGTAAGGAAAATGTAGATTTGAGTTCCTTAATGATAAGCAAACGTTTTGAATGTAAACAAGTTCGAGATCTTGACGTGATCAGACGGATGCGAAAGTTAGGGTTTTTGCGAGGAAGCAGTTCGTGCGTAGTTATCAAGTACACATGAAGCTGATCCTGCGTACTTACCAAGTACGCAAGAAGAGGATCCTGCGTACTTATCAAGTATGCATGAAGAGGGTCATGCGTACTTATCAAGTACGCATGAAGCAGGTACTACGTATTTATCAAGTACGCATGAAGCAAAGTCTGCGTACTTATTAAGTACGCAAGAACAAGTCCCTGCGCACTTGCTAAGTGCGCATGCATCAGGTTGTTTATGTAAAGTCAGTATGTTTAAGAAGGTTAAACCGTTAGAGTCAGGGGTTAGTCTGATGTGTATTTAACTAATCAATTCAGATCGGAAGTGACGTTGTAGGACCTTTGTTTAGGACAACCCAGATTAGCTTATCTGGTGAGTTCTAGAAGCCCTCTTTTAAATGTTTTATATAATGTTTTCGGGCTGGTGTGCATACATATGAAATGATGTTTTATGAAATGATGTTTATGAAACTATGTTTACAAAATGAAATGATTTGGAATGAACGGTTTATGGAAAGAAAGTTTTACGAACGAAATGTTTATAAAGAAATGGTTTATAATGAAGGTAAAGGGTTTTGAAAATGAATGAAATGTTTTACGAAAAGAAAAGAAAAGAAAAGGGCAATGGTTTTAAAGAAGTCATTACAAATCTAATCTGTCGAATGAAGGGAATTGACGAATGAAGTCTGGGAATGTAATTCCCGGCCTTGTGGTAGATTATGGACAGCGAGCCATAGTTGCCATAAGAAAAACATGGGTAGTGTCTTTGTGGCATGTCAATGGTTTGATGTTGTACAACTGGTAGGGAGTAACGACGGTTACTCAGGGGTTAACGTTACCCTATGTAAGGTTAAATTATGATTCGACGGTGTTATGGCCGTGAGCCATAGCCGTCGATGGAAGTTGTCGGTTTATGGACATGAGAGCCATAGGGGCAACTGAATGGGTATTGTCGGTCCTCGTGCAGTTAAGCCTTGGGGGCAATACAAAAGGGAATTGACGAAATGTATGGTATTGTCGATCTTCGTGCAGTTAAGCCTTAGGGGTAATACCATACTAAATGACGGTACGAATGGTAACACAGATTTAGATAGTAATGTATGACTTAAAAGAATGTTAAATGTTTTAAAAACAATGATCTGTTCAATGTGTTTATGATGAGGATAAATGTTTGAAGGTTTTTAATGATGAACGAAAGCCCTGTTTTCTTATACATGATGTTAAACCCTAATGAACGATTGAATGATGAACCATTTCTTAAATCGAACGAAAACTAGAACTCACCTGCGTAGCTGACTTTTTAGTGTGCACATTCAGGTTAAGGCAGGTTATGAGGTTGGACGGCGGTGCTTGGCTAGCGATGAAGAGTTACCCGGGCGCTTATGAAGACTGGCATCATGTTACGTTTTGTTTTTGTTAAGTTACGTTTAGACATGTTTACGCTTCCGTATGTTGAACAATGTAATGGTTATGTTTTAATGAAGTATTTTCCGCTGCGTTATTTGATATTCAAGTTTTGTTGAAGCACTTTCCTGTGAAAGACACTCTGGATAGATAGAGTCTTAGTCTTAGGTTGTATTGTTTTGTTTGTAATTGTCTTTGTATGTAAGAGTCTTTATGTATTAGTTTATCGAGTTGTATTTACTTTTACATATTGAATGTTGCAAAATTCTCTAAGTGTTTTGCTTACTTGTAAGTGCGCAGGAGAAAGCTCCTGCGTACTTGGCAAGTACGCAAGAGTAACTTTGCGTACTTGCTAAGTACGCAAGAGCATTTTGCCCTGCTCACTTGCTAAGTGCGCAGGCATCAGGTCTTGTATAAATAGGATAGGTTGACAGAAGTTAAGCACGCATACATAGACGCAGGCATTATTGCAAATACGCAGATTGTAATCTCAGTGCTTATCTCTGTAACCTTCAAGTGTTTATAATACAAAGAACGTTTAAAGTGTTTTCTCTTGTCGGTTTACTTTGTTTAGCTAGACTCTCCGCCTAGTCACGGGCATTCAGCACCCGGTCCGACTAGTAGACCCACTTGCATGTGACGATCCGCTACACCCGAGGGACCTACAAGTGGTATCAGAGCGTTGCTCCTGATTTTGAGTGTTGTGAGTGAGTTTGGAGAGCTTCTACCGAGTTTTTACAAGCAAAAAGAAGTATTTTTGTTGATTTTTATGATAAAATAGGGGTAGCTCTTGAGCACTATTTTAGAAGCAAAAATCACTCAAAAACTGATTTTTGTTGTGTATTTGAGTGTTTTGAGCATCAAAGGTTGGTTAGAAACAAGTTTCTGACCCTTTGGCTCATTTGCATTGATCATCAGACAAATTTTTACCATCTCCGGCGAGTTTCAGGTGACCGGAAAAGTTTGGTGAAAGTTGCTGAAAAGGTGTTGTGCGTACTTACCATTTCCGGCAAAAAGTACAGTTTTGTGCGTACTTACTAAATACGCAAGACTTATCTCCTGCGACTTATAAGTGCGCAAGACTGAACTTGTGCGAACTTAAGTTATATCCTGCGTACTTACAAGTACGCAAGAGGAAATCAAAATACGCAAGACCATTTCTCAAGTGCGCAAGGCCAAAAATCAAGTGTGCAACTGTGTCTGATTTTTCTGAAATTTGACTAAGTGTTCACTATGTCGAATCTTCAGAATCTTGGAAACCTGTTAAACTACGATAATGAGATCGGTACACCACATAAACCGCCAAAGTTGCTGAACGTGAACGATTATTCTAATTGGAAAGCACGTTTTGAGCACTACATTTCGTATACCGACTCATCGCTATGGATACCAATCCTTGAGGGATATAAGCATCCCACGCACATCTATCTTGATGAAACCATGCCCAAACCTGTCTCTAAGCTTTCTGACGAAGAAAAGAAAGCTTATGATCGAGAAAAGAAGGCACTTGGTTCTATCACTATGGCATTAACTCGGGAATTGTTCCACAGTTTCCGAGGTTATGGCAATTCTAAGGATCTCTGGAAAGCTTTAAAGAAAAGATTCGAAGGAAATAGTGACATCAAGAAGAGTAAGCGGGATCTTCTCAGGAAGCAGTATGAGTGCTTCAGATTTTTTGAGAACGAATCTTTAGATGACCTCATCTCTAGATTCTATCATTTACAGACTGAGTTGAAGGCTTGTGAACTCAGGTATCCAGATGAAGAGATGGTGGAAAAGTTTTTGGATGCTTTACCAGCCAAATTTGAGATGTACACAACCCTGATGAGGGAAAATCCTAAATTCTATGAGTTGACAGTAGAGGAGGCAATAGGAAAGGTTCAAGCTCATGACATGAACCTAAAAAGAAAGGAGAGCTCAAGAAGGCCCAGATTCAAGACCCTTCTATGTATCATGGGACAACTTCTACATCCAAGTCATCGGGCTCTGGAATTGCCCTCTTCACTGGAAACCTACTGAAGAAGACCACTCAACTGGGTGTGGTGGTCATGCATGTTATGCATCTGGATCAGGGTTGGGGTCTCATCATCAACATACCTCAAGAAATCCTCCTGCTACAACTTCAGCTAATCAATCAACTATAGCCAAAATAGCTGAAGATCATGTAGTATTATTCTCATCATGTATGCTTGCTTATGAAAACTTCATTGGCGGCAAGCTTACAGATCCCGAGACGATTGAAGAAGATTTTAATCAAGTGGATCCTGATGACATTGAGGACATGGATATTCAATGGAATATGGCCATGCTATTGAGGAGAGCCAAGCGTTTCCTGAACAGAACAGGAAGAAAGTTCATTGGCGGGCATTCTAATGCCAAGGTCGGGTTTGACAAATCTAAGGCCAAATGCTACAAGTGTCTGAACTATGGACACTTTGCTCGTGAGTGTCAGAAAGACAGAGCACCGGCCTCAGGTTTTACCAGACCTAGCCAAGGAAACAGCCATGGCCACAACAAACCAAACCATCACAATCATAGCCAAAGTGGAACGTCCAATGCACTGGTAGCCCAACAGGACGACAGCATTGATTGGGGTGTTCATCTTGAGGATGCCATCATCGTACAAACCCAGGTTGGTCTCATGGCTGAGATCATGGAGATGATGGAAGCAGAGAAAATGGAAGCTTCTATGGCTGACCTAGAAGAATCTACAACTGCTGCTAAAGAGGAGGTGAAGGAAGCTGAAGAAAAGGAAGCTTCTGTAGCTGATGAAGAGGAATCGACGACTGCTGTTGCTCTCATGGCCATTGGAGAAGCAACAAGTTCATCTTTCGAGGTAGATTCTAACCTTTTTTATGTTATTTCATGTTCTAAATGTCTAGGGCTAAAACTTGAAAATTCTAGGCTCCAAGACAAATCGAACCCCTAAGTATGGCAGCTCTAAATTATAAAGAAAATGAAAAATGTTTTAAAGATTCTATTGAAACGTTGAAAAAAGAAAAATGTGAATATTCTCTAAAAATAAGCGATCAACAGCTTCATTTAGACGTTGCATACAAGGGGTTGGAAAAACGAAACAATGAAATCAACAAACTGCAAAATGAGATCTTGCAGTTAAAATGCACTAATGAGAAGTTGAAAAACTCTTGCTTTGCGGTGGAACACTAAGAATCTGTAGTGAGACAAATGAATGGGTTAGGGCTGGGTACTAATGCCATTCCTCCACCAGTGAGCGGGAAGTTTGTCAATAGCTTAATAGACATTGATCTCACTTGTCTAGATGAGTTCTCTGATAAGGATGATTCCCCTAAAAAGAATGAATCCTCAAGTAAGGCTAAATCCACATCTAGTGAGGAGTTTGTTACTGCTTCTGAAGATGGGTCGGTTAACACTTACCCTGAAGGAGCAGTATCTGAGGAGTTGTTCACTGAACAAAAGGTAAAGAAAAACGTTATCACTAATGGTGATAATTGCATTTTAACTGAACCCGATATCATTGAAACAAATGATAAACTAAAGGTAATGCTTTATGGGGGTTACAAAAGTCTTAACCAAGTAAAGAAAGAGGCTTTTTCAGCTCACTATGGACTTGGGTATAAAGAAAATTTGGAAAAATACTATACCCCCAAAAACCAAACTGTAAAGGTTCAGACTAATGTTCATAAACCAACTCCTCCTTCTCATAATGCTGAGCTATCTAAGGCCAGATCTAATGAGCCTTACAAGAGAACTTATATAGATAAGAGGAATTATTTTCACTGTGGCTTGGTTGGTCACATTATTGTGAACTGTCCTTCTAAGAACCAAGGGAAACGGCATGTTGTTCCACAACCAGCTGTTATCCCCAGGTCGCCATCAGTTAAAGCTCCCAAAAATCCAAAACAAAATGTGGTGAAACCACCAGTCAAACCGATGGTAAAGCCTAAGATAAAGTCTGAAGCTAAACCATCTGTTACAAGAAAGGTAACGCAACATGCTGTACCTTGTGTATCTACATCTGGTAGTACATGTACTGGTGAGAAACCTGTGGCGAAACTCTTAAAGCCACAGAAAGAAGAAGAAACAAGAGGTTGAGAAAGCTGGAACAACTGACTTCAGTGCAATCAGGTGAAGCTTCCACAAGTTCACCTGCTGTTGCTGAACCAAAGTCTCTTGTTCCGGTTAAGAAACAGAAGAGATCCTGGACTGCCAAATCCAAAACTTCTTAATCTCCTGGTTCTAATTCTTCTAAAGATTCATCAATTTTGAATAGTCATCATGACTGTGAGTTAAAGGAAGTAGTTTATTTTGAAAAGGATGGACAACCCAAGACCACAATGGCTTGGGTCTCCAAATCTAACTAATTCTTTTGTTACTCGTGCAGGGACGTCCGAAGGGTACTATCTCTAACCGCTGGTATGTAGATAGTGGATGCTCCCGGCACATGACAGGAAACATGGCCTTGCTTCAAGATGTTAAACCATTCAGAGGCGGCTATGTGGCCTTTGCCGGAGAAAAAGGCGGCAGCATCACGTGTCAAGGCGTGGTTTCGAACGGTTGTGCCAGCTTTGACAATGTCAACTTCTGCGAGTAGCTGAATCATAACCTGTTGAGTGTCTCCCAAATGTGTGATAAGGAGTACTCAGTGATGTTTGACAAGTCAGAATGCCTGATTCTCAAACCTGGTTTTGAAGTTCCCGAAGAATGGATCCTGATGAGGGTGCCAAGAACAAACAACACCTATCAGATCGATATGAGCGTGGCAAAAACCACCTCATCAGTTCCTACCTGCTTGCTTACCAAAGCGACAGAGCTCGACTCCATCTTGTGGCATAGGAAACTTAGACATATTTCATATCGTAAAATGAATCATCTTGTCTGAAACGGTTTGGTAACCGGGGTTCCTAAGCTGAGATTTACCGTTGCAGATGACTGTATGCCTTGTAAAAAAGGCAAACAGCAACGAAAGTCTCACAAGCCCAAGATCCAAAACTCTATTGATACCCTTTTGGAGCTATTACTTATGGATCTGTTTGGCCCCATAAGTATCAGGAGTATTGGAGGTAAGTCGTTCTGTCTAGTTGTAACTGATGATTTCTCACGTTTTTCTTGGGTATATTTTTTAGGTACAAAAGACGAGACTGCTGATATTCTTCAATACTTGATCCTGAGCTTGGAATCTCTGTGCAAGAAGAAAGTTAGAAGAAGAAGGAGTGACAATGGAACTGAGTTCAAGAATAATTTGATGGAGATTTTCTGTCTCAAGAAAGGGATCCATCACGAATTCAGCGCGCCGTACACGCCTCAGCAGAATGGAGTTGCTGAACGGAAGAATAGAACACTGATTGAGACTGCAAGGACTATGCTGTCGGATGCAAAGCTTCCTGTCATTTTCTGGGCAGAAGCCGTTAATACAGCTTGTCACGTCTTAAACAGAGTTCTTGTTGTGAAGAGGCACAACAAGACTTGTTACGAGTTGATCAAAAATCGACTTCCCAATCTTGATTACCTAGTTCCTTTTGGTAGTCCGTGTTCCTTATTGCTACAGTACAAAGACCGCCAGTCTAAGTTTCATGCAAAAGCGGTGGAAGGCATCTTCTTAGGATACGTTGCCAACTCGCCTTGAAAGAGAGTGTACAACATAGGAACTTGTATTGTCGAGGAATGGTTCGGAGTGGATTGTAGTAAACACAACATTCCACCCGAACCAATAGGTCCAGCTTGGGGTTTTGATTATGATGCGCTATTCAAGTCATTCAATCTTCCTGATCTATCTGCAGTTGACGCCGCAAATGTTTATGAATTATTGGGTGGCGGTGATGACTCCAGTTTCTCTACTCGTGCTACTGTACCAATTATAACTCCTGATTCCAATGCTGCATCTGCATCTGGAACTCATGACAGTGATAACAGTGAAGATGTTCATATTGTTGGAGATGACGCTCAAGCCAATCCTAACACAACTATAGGAAATGAAGCTCCAGCTGATCCAATTAACATTGAATCCTCTTCTTCTGGAACACAGGAAATGCTGTGTGCTTGTGCTTAAGGTTTCAGTCTCAACCGAAGGAGTCACATATGATAGCCGTGAAGAGAATTTTCAGATACCTGAAAGGGAAACTCCGATTAGGTCTTTGGCACTCTAAGCAGCAGTCATTCGACTTCAAAGCCTACACTGATTCAGATTATGGCGGTTGTAACCTTGACAGAAAGTCAACTTCTGGTGGATGTCAATTCTTAGGAGACAGAATGGTCTCCTGGCAGTGCAAGAAGCAGTCAACGGTTTCTGTCTCAACTTGTGAAATAGAATACATTGCTGCGGCGAGCGGTTGTTCTCAGATACTGTGGATTCAGCAGCAGTTGAGAGACTACGGCTTAAACTTCACTGGAACTCCATTATTCATTGACAACAATGCCACCACGTCCATCACAAATAACCCGGTGAAACATTCCAAAACTAAACATATAGAGATTCGCCATCATTTCATCCGTGATTGTGCTGAAAAGCATTTAATTGAACTTGTAAAAGTTCACATGGATGACAATCTTGCTGACCTTTTCACAAAGGCATTTGATCGATCCCGTTTTGAGCATCTTGTCAACTTGATAGGAATGCTCAATCCTGAGTGAAAATTAATTTTTCTTAAATCAATTCAATTCATGGAAGTTAAATTTTATTTCTTTTAAATTTTCTGTATAGTTCTTTTAAGTTTCAAAATATTTTACAAAATCAAAAACAAAATAGAAAATGGTGAAAATTTCAAAGTTAACTTGAGAAAAGAGGAAATGATAGTACATCAGAAATGATCTAAACGTCACAGACTGCTCATATGGGAAATGATTGCGTCATGCTTACTTAATTGTTTAAATTATTATGTTTTTAATCTGCTTATTTACAAGTAATTTAAATTGTCAGTAGGCTGTATGCGTCTTTGAATCACTAGTAGTGTGGAAACTAAATCTAAACTACAACTGTGATTTGAACCCATGTTTGCAAGTGTGTGTGCGTAAAAGATTAGAAAAGATCATTATCAGATAAAGGATGTTAGATTTTGGCAATAATTTTCTTTTGTGGTTAGTTTCGGGTTATGTCGTTAGCACAATTAATACGGTTCATCTCACTGCCCATACTCATAAGTATGCAAGAAAAGATTGAATCAAGACGTGTCTCTACATTAACCGTTGAGCATGCATTCACCCTTGAATCACTCCTGATTCATTGAAATCAAATCCAGATAAAAGTTGGATCCCCTTACCTTAAAACTCAAACACCATAAATATTATCCTGAATCATCATACCGATATTCGATGAAGAAAATCAAATGAAACCAAGACAATTGAATCACTCGATTCTGAATCTTATGATTCCTGATAATCCTTATGGATTTTGCTTGATTTTTCCTATGCTAATAGATGTAACTTCATTCTGAAAAAATTAGAAAATCATTGGGAAACTCTTAGATGCCTTGAGATAATGCAATTTACAATACTGTAGCATATCAGTGGGGTACACGTTGTATATCTTATAATTAATACCTTAATACACAAGAACGTGATACAAAGATGCTTATAGTTTCAAATCTTATAATAATGTCAACTTGAATTACTTGTTCAAGCACTTATTACGTATGAGTAAATAGTAATCCATGACATGATCTCATATTCTTTGATGTTTATATTGTATTGTTTTTTTTTGCTAAAAGATAGCCTGATATGATCCTTTGCTCGTGCCTTTGATCAAAAATAGTTTGTGTGAATACTTGTATATTTTTATTAGAAAAGATCAACAAAAGAATTTAAGTTTATGCATAGTTCAATTATATTCAGAAAAGCCAAAAATATGTGTGTTTAACCTTCCTGAATTGTATTTGAATCCTCTTGATTGAATATTTTTAACTTGTTCGTCATTTGACTTAAAAAACTTCATAAAATTGAGTTGAAAGTTTGCACACTTAAGGGTTTGTGCGTACTTGTAAGTGCGCATGAAGTAAGCCCTGCGTACTTGTAAGTACGCAAGAGTTAAGTCTTGCACATTTGTAAGTACGCACGAGTTAAATCGTGCACACTTGTTAAGTACGCATGGCCTTTTAGTGTCGAGTATAAAAGGGGGAGTTAGAAAATTTTAGAATTTTTCATCACATTCAAACGGAGTCTTTCCCTCTACAAACTTACTCAAAAATTCGTGTGATCCAATCCGATTTTTCGTCCCACTACAAGTTTCATCATCTCATAACATCGATTTGGTGAGATTTTAGGCTTAATCCATCCACGAATTCGTGACATTGGACCGATTCATTGACTAAGAAAATCTAGGTTCAATCCGTGATTTTTAGGGCAAATTATGGGTTGTTTGGGTAACCTCTTATCATTAAAACATGATTAGATAACTTAATCTACCCTTAATCGTCCTTTTTTGTCTTTGATTTTGATTTGGACTTGAATTCGAACCGTTAGTGGTGTCGTTCGACAGTTAGGTCAAAATCGGTCAAGGTAAGCAGTGTCTTGGTGTAAGTATTGGTCCCATAGGCTCGAATCGTTGATTCTGACCTAGTGGTGACCCAATACACACCAATTTTTGAACATCAAGGTGAATTTCAAACTTCTGAATTTTTCACCAAGTGCGTTTCCTGCACACTTAACAAGTACGCAAGAAGCACTTCATGCGTACTTGTTAAGTACGCAAGAGGAAACCCCTGTGTACTTGCTAAGTACGCAGGACCAACACTTGGCAAAAAATTCCTAAGTCTGAAATTCAGTTCTAAGAGTAACTGCTATACTGAGTCATGTTTATCCATTTACAATGATACGTGTTGTTCTGATTCTGTTTTTTGTGTGTTTTTGCAGATCATGGCTCGGGCGTTTACTAACGAATTCAACCTGTTAGCTAACACTGAACCAGAGTGGAAGGGTGCAGCATTGCAGTACAGAGACATATTTGATTTCTTGAACCGTTCAAGAATCAGCTACGCCATTTTTGCTGACCCGATCGTGTCAAGACCCTACCTCGAGCAGTTTTGGGAGACTACGGAGCACGACTGCACGGTAACCCCCAACGTTATAAGGGCTACCATTGCTGGTCATGCTATTGCTTTCTCTGAAGATACTATAAGAAGGATCCTTCAATTCAGAGATCTCGCGACCGACCCGACAACCTATCCAGACTACTTTGTGGACGGCTGTTGGAGACAAAGAATGGGCTGTGTCGGTGCGAGGGACTATGCTTCATACAAGAAGATGTGGGTGTAATGGAGATACTTCGCCCACGTCATGATCATGTGCATCTCATCAAGGAAAGCTGGGAAAGATGCCATGGGTCATGACCTTGCACCAGCCATGGTCGGCCTTTCTCTCAATAAGGGCTACAACTTCTCCCGCTACATCTTTAAGGCCATCAATGACCAGATCAACACAGCGGAGAGGTTTCGGTTCTTGTTATACCCTCGGTTTGTGCAACTTCTGATTAATGACGCGTTGCCAAACCTTCCTGCTATAGGGGAGAGACTGCAAGTAAAGAGGGTGGACAAAAGAGTATTTGCCTAATTCCTAAAGCCAGGCAGTGTAGATCCTACCCCTATGCATACAGAACTCTTTGGCCACCTCATCAGTGAAGCGTATGTGGCCCCAGGTGACTGAGATGGTACAGTCACGACTCAGAGCCGGAATTGAGTGAACACTCTGATGAACAACAGGAACAACAAGGGGAGGAAATGGACAGTGATGATGGTTCGTCTGTTGATGGTGACGACGAAGGAGGAAATGATGGTGCTGAGGGATCCGACTCGGAAGCGACTGAGTCAGATTCTTCTGATTCCGATGATGCACCGTCGCAGGTACACCCGAGGAGAACGGCTAAGGTAACCCTACCTGAGTCGTCTTCTAAGAGAAAGCGACAGTCCTCTAGCAGTGAATACGAGCCAGACTCTGACTCTGATGCTGCTATACAAAGACAAAGAAGGGAATGAATTCACAAGAACAGGGGTGATAGGCAACAGCCCTCTATCCCCAGTGAGGTGGAGGCTCAGCAGCCAGTACAAGTGTTAGCTGCTAGTCCTGATTCAGCCTCCACCTCACCTTCACAGCAGCTTTACCGTAGGAGGAGGAGGCCACAAGTGCAAAGTGAAGTGGCCGTCAATACAATCACAGAAGTGATTCCTGTGATAGTGACCCTCCCTACAAGAACTACTCAGGTGGCGGTGACTACTCCAATTCTCACGGAGTCAGTCACCATCACCCCTACCATTACCCCTACAACCCTAGTCACATCTTCCATCCCAACCACCACCACTGAACCTTTAAGTCAACCCTTCAATTATGGAGATTTCACACAAGGGTTTGACTTTGATACCATATTCTCCTCCCCTATTCACACTGCCGAGGCGTTATCATCCAGACATCCTGATCAGAATGCTGAAAGGATAGATGTTCTGGAAACCCAAGTTGCTGACTTACTGGAGACTATTCGGAAATCATAGGAGGAGTCTGACGCTCAACAAGCACAGATTAACTCTTTGGTAGACGAAGTTAGAATCCTACGTAGCCAGAGAACGGGGACTGATGAAAGACTGAAGAACGTGATGGCCCAGAACGAGCTCCTAATCAAGACGAATGAAATGATTCTGGTTCATAGGACGTCCTTGGAGCTGAGCTTTGATAATCAAAGGAAGGAGCATGAGCTGATGGTCAAACTGATTGCTGATCTGACCAAGAAGCTTTATGCTCAGGGGGAGAAGGAGAAAGAGAAAGAGAAAGAGATGGAAAAGAGGACTACTGGTGATGAGGCGTGTCATCCGGTCGACTTGACTAAGGATGACGACAAGGACAAGGATCCCGAAGCCGGTCCTAGTGGAGGTGAGCACCAAGCTTTTGCAATCGTGCCCATCTCTAATGTTCCAATGTCTCAGGGGGAGTCTACTCATCAAGAGGGTGGTGATACCTCTGGTGGTGGTGGTAGTAAGAAAGGAAAGTCAGTGGCTGAAGTACTTAAGGACTTATCTGATGATGAGATCCTATATCAAGAGCCTGACTATTCCAAAGAAGCACAGATCGATGCTCTCTTCAATCTAGAAGAAGGAGAGATCGACTCTGGTAACGATTGGGATGATGATGACGAGGATGTTGTGATCTAAATTCCCAAGGGTGACGGGGAAGGAGAGTACGAGCTAGAAGATGGAGAGATCTTTGAATTTCCATCCTTCGACGCTCCGCTCGACACAGGTTCAGTCGAGCAGGCCAGTAATGTAGAAGCCTCGACTGAAGCCTCCCTAGTTGACCCTGAACCTGTGGACCCGGAGGCTCCGAAAGAAACAGACATGCCTTCTACTTCATCAAAGGGTCCAACTCATGTGTGGCAAAAGACGTCTATAATAGACAAACACGGAGCAACAGGGATGATCTTGGCTGTAAGGTTCGAGGAGGACAGGCAGCGGTTCGCTATGAAAAGATCTGGCGGGGTTCAATACTTGAAACCCACCAGTGAAGCGTTCAACTCCTTGCCCAAATACGACCTTGTGAACCTAGCAAACCGAGAGCTGCTGAGTCATTCCAATCATGCAGTGGTGATGGGTTTGTGGGTGGTTCTTCAGCGAGAAGCAAGATCGGGGAAATTCAAAATGTTCAAGCCTCAAGTGCCCAAGAGAGTCAAGGATAAGCACGCTGTACATACTGTGACTAAGAAGCACTTAAAGAAATTGGTATACAAGCCAATGCGATGTGAAACTAAGATTCCCCTGAGTAAGTTATCTCAGGATATTCTTGGTGACATGTGGTACTGGTACATAGATCCAAAGACGGGCGAGGCTGTGATCATGGGTAAAGGACGTTCAGAGAGTGGGAACATAGTGCCAAAGGAACTGATCAGAATTTATGATGAAGTCTGCTTCATCAACTTTTCTGTGAAAGATCTGGAGGTACTAGCAGAACGGTATTGCGTCTACACGGATGAGTGGACAAAGCTCCTTGCTTCTAAATATGACAAGGTGATTAAGTTCTGCCTTGATTACAAGAAGAAGATGGAAGTTAAAGATCAAGCGCTGTGAAGTCTGAAGATGTGAAGACCAAAGACTGAAGATTATCTAGAGCTGTTGTCAAGGGGGAGTTTGTTGAAGCACTTTCCTGTGACAAACACTCTGGATAGATAGAGTCTTAGTCTTAGGTTGTCTTATGTTGTTTGTAATTGTATTTGTATGTAAGAGTCTTTATGTATTAGTTTATCGAGTTGTATTTACTTTTACATATTGAATGTTGTAAAATTCTCTAAGTGTTTTGCCCACTTGTAAGTGCGCAGGAGAAAGCTCCTGCGTACTTAGCAAGTACGCAAGAACAACTCTGCGTACTTGCTAAGTACGCAAGAGCATTTTGCCCTACGCACTTGCTAAGTATGCAGACATCAGGTCTTGTATAAATAGGATAGGTTGACAGAAGTTAAGCACGCAGACATAGACGCAGACATTATTGCAAATACGCAGATTGTAATCTCAGTGCTTATCTCTGTAACCTTCAAGTGTTTATAATACAAAGAACGTTTAAAGTGTTTTCTCTTGTCGGTTTACTTTGTTTAGCTAGACTCTCCGCCTAGTCACAGGCATTCCGCACCCGGTCCGACTAGTAGACCCACTTGCATGTGACGATCCGCTACACCCGAGGGACCTACAAGTTTAAGAACTGTTGTGAATGAGTAAATCCAACAAGTGAGGCCTCCCGGGTTTGGGGTCTTACAAGTTGGTATCAGAGCAATAGTTTGAGAGATTCGGACACTCCTAGTGTCTGAACTTAAGCTGTGAATGGTTCCGAAAGTGGATGCCAGTACGGGTAACTCGAGCCACAGCATCAAGTATGAAGGTAGTATATATTTACATGTATAGTATGTCTTAGAAAGGGTTAGGTAAAGACTTGTGTTCTGATGGAATCACAAAGGTGGCCAAATAGAAATCGAAAGGTAGTGTAATGGTTAATTGCAGATGGCCAGTGTATATTAACATCTTAGAGTGCTTATTGAATTTTATTTGTTAACTAGCGTGATGACATTGGATTCCTTGTCTTATAGAACGAAATGGCGGGACGAAAGAGCGGAAGGCGTGGTGGTGGTCGTACCGGTGGTCGAAATGGTGGGTGTGGCAGGACCCCTGCGCGCCAAGAGTATAGTGAAGAAGTAAGTGTTCACACTGAACCGGCGGTTAGTGTGCATGGAACTGAGCAGACACAGATTGAAGAACAACCTTTCACTTTTGAACCAGAAGTGAGAGCAACTATAGCTCGAGAGTTCACCGAGTTGATGAAGACTTCTCTGCCAGGTCTGTTACCTGAAGCATTGAAGAAGGTTAATGGGGAAGGTGGGTCTAGCGCGGCAGCTGGTGCCCAGAACAACGAGACTGACAACGAGCCGCCTGCTCGCGGATGCGACTATAAGTCATTTAAAGCATGTGACCCGCCGGTCCTGACTGGAAAGAAAGACGCGGTGGCTACGTTTGACTGGGTAATCCGTATGGAGGCTGCCATCCGTCTCAGCGAATGCCAGACGGATCAAGTGGTGAAATTTGCTGCTAACTCCTTGAGAGAAGAAGCGTCCCATTGGTGGGAAGGAGTGTGAAAAGCTAAGGGACATACAGCTGTTGACTCCATGTTATGGAATTATTTGAAGGCGTCAGTTATTAAGAATTTTTGCCCAAGGAACGAAATTAAGAAGGTGGAGAGGGAATTTTTGAATTTAAAGGCTGGTAACATGACTCACCGTCAATACACCACCTGGTACAATGAGTTGGCACGAATGGTGCCACACCTAATTACTACCGAAGAGAGAAAGATTTCTTCTTATATCCGGGGACTGTCGGACAAAGTCCGCACCTTTATCAAAGCAAACACTCCTACCACTTTCTATTCTGTGGTGGAACTCAGTGGTGTGGTGTATGATGATCTGGCATTAAACGATGCCGCCATTGAGGAACCGAAGAAGAGACCGAGCTTCTCAAACAAGCGAACTGGTGGAAAGATGTTTGGGACTCGTGATAAGAGGGCTCGGGTGGATGAGCCGACTGTTTGTAAGAAGTGTGGAAGGGAGCATACAGGTGAATGTAGACTGGGATCTAACTTGTGCTTTAAGTGTGGCAAGACCGGGCACTACTCACGTGAGTGCCCACAACACTTCAAGTGCTATAACTGTGGGGATGCCGGTCATCTGAGTAGGGAATGCCCGAAACCGAAAATGGGCGAATCTGGGAAAGGAAAGAGTGCCGAGAAGAAAGAAGAGAGGCCCTAAGCAAAGACTCGTGCGTACGCGCTGACGCAAGACCAAGCCAGGGCAGACCCCGACGTGGCGTCAGGTACGTTCATCCTTGACAACACTTTTGTTTCTGTGTTATTTGATTCGGGTGCCAGTAAGAGTTTTATATCTACCAATTTTTGTAAACGAGTAAAGTACACTGTCAGTAAGCTAGAAAGGGCCTTTAGCGTAGAAACCGCTGAGGGAAGAACTGCGAGAGTGACCGATATAGTTTACAACTCCACGATAAAAATAGAAGGTCATAGGTTCCCTGTCAGATTGTTGGTTATGGTTTTGGGAGGGTTCGATGTCGTGTTAGGTATGGATTGGCTAAGTGCCAATAAAGCGCAAATTATATGCAAACGAAAGATAATCCGACTCAAGGCTCCGAATGGTAGCAAAGTTGAGGTTTTTTGAGATCGTGACGCTCCAATGCCAAATGTCATCTCAATGATTAAGGCAACAAATTACTTGAGGTGCGGATGCGAGGCTTATCTGGTATACGTAATTGACAAGTGTAAGGAAGTGAAGCAACTAGACGATGTACCCGTGGTACGCGAGTACCCGGAAGTGTTTCCAGAGGAGTTTCCTGGGATACCACCCGACAGAGAGATTGAATTTCGAATCACTTAGTACCAGATGCCCAGTCCGTGGCTAAGGCTCCATATCGACTAGCACCTGTGGAAATGAAAGAACTTATGGTCCAATTAGACGAACTACTTGAGAAGGGATTTATACATCCGAGCATCTCCCCATGGGGTGCTCCGGTGTTGTTTGTGAAGAAGAAGGATGGTTCGATGAGAATGTGTATTGATTATCGCGAGTTGAACAAATGAACGGTGAAGAACAAGTACCCTTTAACAATGATCGATGACCTGTTCGATCAATTGCAAGGCGCAAGTTGGTTCTCAAAAATCGACCTTCGATCCGGGTACCATCAGTTGCAGGTGAGGGAAGAAGACATACCGAAAACTGCATTTCGCACGCGTTATGGACGTTTCGAGTTCCGCGTAATGTCTTTCGGATTGACGAACGCCCCCGCAGCGTTCATGGATTTAATGAATAGGGTGTGTCGACCGATGCTGGACCGATCGGTAATTGTGTTCATCGATGATATCCTCATCTACTCCAAGAATGAGGGTGATCACGCATGTCACTTAAAGAAGGTGTAGCGTTCATGGATTTAATGAATATGGTGTGTCGATCGATGGTGGACCGATCGGTAATTGTGTTCATCGATGATATCCTCATCTACTCCAAGAATGAGGGTGATCACGCATGTCACTTAAAGGAGGTGTTGGAGGCTCTGAAGAAGGAAAAGTTGTATGCTAAGTTCTCTAAATATGCGTTCTGGCTTAGGGAAGTCCAATTCCTAGGTTACGTCATCAACCCGAATGACATTATGGTTGACCCAGCGAAGATAATGACGGTAAGGGAATAGAATATTCCTAAGACGCCAACTGAAATCCGTAGTTTCTTGGGATTGGCAGGCTACTATCGGAGATTCATCCAGGATTTCTCGAAAATAGCTTCGCCATTGACAAAGTTGACTCGGAAGGAGGTAAAGTACGAATGGAGTTCGACGCAGGATGAGGCGTTTAAGGAATTGAAGGAAAAGCTAACCAATGCCCCAGTCTTGGCCCTTCCCTAGGGCAATGAAGACTTAGTGGTATACTCTGACGCTTCAGGTCAGGGATTGGGATGCGTGTTGATGCAACGCGGAAGAGTGATCGCGTATGCGTCACGACAATTGATGATTCACGAAGCTAATTATCCAACCCACGATTTGGAACTTGTTGCTGTCGTATTCGCATTGAAAATCTGGAGGCACTACTTGTATGGGGTGAAGTTTACTATTTACTCCGACCACAAAAGTTTGAAGTACTTCTTCGAACAAAGAGAGCTTAATATGAGGCAGAGACGATGGTTGGAACTATTAAAAGACTATGACTGTGAAATTATATACCATCCTGGAAAGGCAAACGTGGTGGATGACGCTCTAAGCCGGAAGGATATGCCTGCTCCTATTAGAGTGAAAGCTTGCCAGTTGGTGGTAACATCTGATGTGATGAGGGAAATTGAAAGAGCTCAAGATGAAGCACTTAAGGAAGAAAACATAAAGAAGGAAAGGATGGTTGGCCAACAGGACAAGTTGAAATATAACACCCTTGGTGTTAGGACAAGTTTTGGACGGGTATGGATACCTATGGGTGACGAGCTTAGAATCAAAATCTTGGATGAGGCTCATAAGTCTCGGAACTCTATCCATCCTGGAACCAATAAATGTACCAAGATCTAAGGAAGGAATACTGGTGGCCTGGAATGAAGCATGAAGTGACAAAGTACGTAAGCAAGTGCTTGACTTGCTCGCAAGTAAAGGCCGAACACTAGAAACCATATGGAAAGATTCAACCACTTGATATACCGAATTGGAAGTGGGAACACATTACCATGGACTTCATAACCAAGCTACCTTGCACAGCTAAAGGTCATGACACCATTTGGGTAATTGTGGACCGTTTAACGAAGAGTGCTCATTTCCTACCTGTTCGTGAGACGTTCTCATTGGAAAGGTTAGCGGAAGTATTTATTAACGAAGTAGTAGCACGGCATGGGATGCCTTTGACGATCGTATCTGACCGGGACACACGATTCACATCGAGGTTTTGGAAAAGATTTCACGAGGCGATGGGCACGAGGCTGAATATCAGCATGGCATACCACCCACAAATGGATGGTCAGTCCGAAAGGACCATTCAGACATAGAAGGATATTCTTCGTGCTTGTATTATCAATTTTGGCGGCAGTTGGGACAGTCATCTGTCGTTAGCCGAATTCTCCTACAACAATAGTCATCACACGACTATAGGCATGTCGCCTTATGAAATGTTGTATGGGAGGAGATGCAGGACCCCGATTTGTTTGGGTGAGATTGGACAAAAGGAATTAGGGAGTCTTGACGTAGTAAGAGAAACGTCAGAAAGGTTTGATCAAATCAAAGCACGAATGAAGGCCGCACAAGATCGTCTGAAATCCTTTGCGGATAAACGACGAAGGCCTATTGAGTTTGATGTTGGGGACAGAGTAATGATGAAAGTGTCACCCTGGAAGGGAATCACACGATTCAGGAAGAGAGGAAAGTTAAGTCCGAGGTTCGTCGGACCATTCATAATAATGGCACGGGTTGGTGAAGTCGCTTATCGGCTAGAGTTGCCTGATGAGTTAAGTGGGATTCATCCTACCTTCCATGTATCACACTAGAGAAAGTGTTTGGCGGATGAATCAGCTCACGTACCACTTACTGACATCGAGGTCGACAACAGCCTTAACTACATCGAAGAACCCGTGGCCATCTTAGACAGAAAGGAGAAGCGTTTACGTAATAAGATTATTCAATTGGTTAAAGTCCAATGGAAGCATCGAAGGGGATCAGAAGCCACTTGGGAAACTGATACGGAAATGAGGGAGTCATACCCTCAACTATTTGACTTATGATAGGTTTCGGGGACGAAACCTATTGTAAGGGGGGTAGACTTGTAACATCCAAAAAAAAATAAATAATAAAACGACAGTTATAATAACGGAATAAATGAACGAGGCAGGTCAGGTCGGGCCGGATGGGCCGGCGGGCTGGAAGGGGAGCCTCCCCTATAAATAGCCAAGGTCACCACCCATTTCTCTCATTTGCAACTTCTAGAGAGAGAAACTGTAGAGAGAGAAAGTTGGCGGATTGACCCGATATTTGAGAAGTGTGTTGCTCCAGAGCTTGTGAGAAGAATCTTTGGACCAGAAACTCGATTCAGGTAACGATCTGGCCTAAATCTGAGTTTTTGTTCGTTTTTGGGTTTTTCGGGTTTTGGATGAAAATGTAACGTTTTTACGGATGAAATTGTAAGGAAAACGTAGATTTGAGTTCCTTAATGATAAGCAAACGTTTTGAATGTAAACAAGTTCGGGATCTTGACGTGATCAGACCCGGATGCGAAAGTTAGGGTTTTTGCGAGGAAGCAGTTCGTGCGTACTTATCAAGTACGCATGAAGCTGATCCTGCGTACTTACCAAGTACGCAAGAAGAGGATCCTGCGTACTTATCAAGTATGCATGAAGAGGGTCATGCGTACTTATCAAGTACGCATGAAGCAGGTACTGCGTATTTATCAAGTACGCATGAAGCAAAGTCTGCGCACTTATTAAGTACGCAAGAACAAGTCCCTGCGCACTTGCTAAGTGCACAGGCATCCGGTTGTTTATGTAAAGTCAGTATGTTTAAGAAGGTTAAACCGTTAGAGTCGGGGGTTGGTCTGATGTGTACTTAACTAATCAATTCAGATCGGAAGTGACGTTGTGGGACCTTTGTTTAGGACAACCCAGATTAGCTTATAAGGTGAGTTCTAGAAGCCCTCTTTTAAATGTTTTATACAATGTTTTCGGGCTGGTGTGCATACATACGAAATGATGTTTTACGAAATGATGTTTATGAAACTATGTTTACAAAATGAAATGATTTGGAATGAACGGTTTATGGAAAGAAAGTTTTATGAATGAAATGTTTATGAACGAAATGTTTATAAAGAAATGGTTTATAATGAAGGTAAAGGGTTTTGAAAATGAATGAAATGTTTTACGAAAAGAAAAGAAAAGGGCAAAGGTTTTAAAGAAGTCATTACAAATCTAATCTGTCGAATGAAGGGAATTGACGAATGAAGTCTGGGAATGTAATTCCCAGCCTTGTGGTAGATTATGGACAACGAGCCATAGTTGCCATAAGAACAACATGGGCAGTGTCTTTGTGGCATGTCAATGGTTTGATGTTGTACAACTGGTAGGGAGTAACGACGGTTACTCAGGGGTTAACGTGACCCTATGTAAGGTTAAGTTATGATCCGACGGTGTTATGGCCGTGAGCCATAGCCATCGATGGAAGTTGTCGGTTTATGGACATGAGAGCCATAGGGGCAACTAAATTGGTATTGTCGGTCCTCGTGCAATTAAGCCTTGGGGGCAATACAAAAGGGAATTGGCGGAATGTTTGGTATTGTCGGTCTTCGTGCAGTTAAGCCTTAGGGGCAATACCATACTAAATGACGGTACGAATGGTAACACAGATTTAGATAGTAATGTATGACTTAAAAGAATGTTAAATGTTTTAAACAAATGATCCGTTCAATGTGTTTATGATGAGGATAAATGTTTGAAGGTTTTTAATGATGAACGAAAGGCCCTGTTTTCTTATACATGATGTTAAACCCTAATGAACGATTGAATGATGAACCATTTCTTAAATCGAACGAAAACTAGAACTCACCAGCGTAGCTGACTTTTTAGTATGCACATTTAGGTTAAGGCAGGTTATGAGGTTGGACGGCGATGCTTGGCTAGCGATGAAGAGTTACCCGGACGCTTATGAAGACTGGCATCATGTTACGTTTTGTTTTCGTTAAGTTACATTTAGACATGTTTATGCTTTCGTATGTTGAACAATGTAATGGTTATGTTTTAATGAAGTATTTTCCGCTGCGTTATTTGATATTCAAGTTTAAGAACTGTTTGTGAATGAGTAAATCCAACAAGTGAGGCCTCCCGGGTTTGGGGCCTTACTTCAAAAGGTAACTTGAAGATACAAGTTTAAACCTGTGAGATCAGTACCGAAGATTCCTTTGAAGCTGATTGCTTATGATTGCTTGAATGATCTTAAATGGTGGTATGTGGATGTCTATACAGGTGAAGCAATAATAGAATACTTGAGTGGCAAGGTTATAGTAAAGTTTTTCGACACTATGAACCTTGTTAACTTCTCAAGGTTTGATCAGAAGATGCTGAAGCATAGAAAGATCATGTATACTGATGAGAGTAGAGAGCAAGCACTATAGTACAAGAAGGTATTATATGTGTGTCTGAAGCATAGGATTTGTGTAGGGAGCTCATTGTCGACGAATTGGAAGAACAAGACTTAGAGATAAAGACCAAGCTGTTGTCAAGGGGGAGTCTGTTGGAGCATGTTTTGTGACAACAAGCCTTGTAATAGATTAGTATTTATGTTTACTGTTTTGTTTGTTTTGTATTTGTAATTAGTTAAGTTTGCACAGGTAAACTTAATATGTTCGCCTGATAAAGTTCGCCTGAACTAAAGGTGGTGAACATAATAAGTTCGCCTGAACCAATATGTGTTGCCTATAAATAGTGCAGTAGTTGTTCTCATTTGTAATGTTCAGAATTTACAGAACTTTTATGTGTGTACTGTTACAGAGTAATACAAGAAGCTTTTTATGAAATCATGTCTTGTGTAAGTATTCGAGACTACGTATACGTATTACGTGTTTTACATTAGAGATCGATCGTTAGACCCGCTGGGACTTACAGTCTTGGTCAAAATGTCTAAATGGTTCGTTGTGTATAAGGTCAACCAAGAAGAACCGGAGATAACATTTGGAATGTAGATAGTGGGTGTTCAAGACATATGATAGGTCAATTTAACTTGCTGCAAGATTATCATCCAATGGATGGAGATTATGTAGCTTTTGCTAGCAATCCAAGTGGAGGAAAGAATGAAGGACAAGGAACAATATCGAATGGTGTAAATAGTCTGGAACATGTCAACTTCATTCCCCATTTGAAGTACAATCTAATGAGTGTTTATCAGATTTGTGATAAGGATTTATGTGCCCTGTTTAATTCAAAAGAATGCCTGATCTTGAAGCCTGGAGTGGTGATTCCAGAAGAACTCATTCTCATGCGTGCTCCCAGAAGATACAACATCTATAGCTTGGATATGAACAACCCGTCGGGAATTGAATCGTGCTTTCTTTCAAAGGCTTCTAAAGATGAATCATTTATGTGGCATAAAAGGTTGGGCCACGTAAATTTTAAAACCATGAACCGCCTGGTTCGAGGAAACCTTGTCACCGGATTGCCTCTCAAAGATTTTTCTCCTGTGGAACACTGTATCTCTTGTTCCAAGGGAAAATAGCACGAATCTTCTCATAAGCCCAAAACCACAAATTCCATTGACTCCCCTCTCCAATTACTTCACATGGATCTCTTCGGTCCTGTGAGTGTCATGAGTCTTGGATGAAAATCCTATTGTTTGGTGGTAACCGATGACTTCTCTTGGTTTACTTGGGTGCTCTTCTTAGCTAAGAAAGATGAGACGCCAGAGATTCTGAAGACCTATCTGCTTCAAATTGAGAACCTCTTCAATCTGAGTGTGAAGACTATCCGATGTGATCATGGAACATAATTCAAGAATGCCACTCTTGATTCCTTCTGTGAATGCAAAGGAATTTCTAGGCAATTCAGTGCACCGCGTACTACCCAACAAAATGGTGTAGCTGAAAGGAGAAATCGCACGTTGATTGAAGCTGCTAGAACTATGATTGTTCATTCCAAGCTTCTCGTGACATTTTGGGCAGAGGCGGTCAACACTGAATGTTTTGTGCAAAATCGAGTTCTCATTACCAAAAGCTGCAACAAGACACCCTATGAGATCATGTACAAGCGAAAGCCAGTTATTGATTTCTTTAGAAAGTTAGGGTGTGTGTGCACGATGCTAAATACTTCAGATCAGCTAAACAAGTTTGAACCCAAAGCCGATGAATGCTACTTTTTGGGCTATTCTTCTAATCAACGAGCGTTTCGTGTTTACAACAAGAAAAGAAAAATGGTGCTGTAGTCCATTGATATCAATTGGCATGAAAGCAATCATACGGACGCTGGGGACGGTCCTAATTGGCTTTTTGATGTTGAATCACTGTTTAAGTCATTTAATCTTCCTGTACTTTCAAATGAATTAACTCCTGCTAATCCTTACTTTTCTGTGAACAATCTAGGGAACATAAATGATCAAAGTTCTTCCTTATCCACTTAAAATGAAATCCCTGCACCTGCTGATGCTGAATCCAATATGGACTCTTCCAGTTCTGGTGCAACAAGTGAAACTGTTGAAGACAACGCCACTCCAATAGTAGATGTTGCACCACAATCAATTGCTGAAGATCCTATTGTTAATGAAGCTGATCCTCCTGCTGACAATATCACTAATCTTGATGAACTCTTTGAATAAGATGAGATTCCTCAGTTGAGAATTCACAAAAATCATCTCACCGATAACATCATTGGTTCGCTCAATGTGGGTGTTCGTACCCGAAGTGTCTGTGATGCATTAGATAACAACATGTTCTTGTGCTTCATATCTAAAATAGAACCTAAGAACATCAAAGCAGCTTTGCTTGCGAACAGTTGGGTGGAAGCAATGCAAGAAGAGTTACAACAATTCTCAAAACTGAATGTGTGGAATCTAGTGGATCTTCCCAAGAAAAAAGTTCCAATTGGCACTCGCTGGGTATTTCGCAACAAAAAGGATGAAGGAGGAATTGTGATTCGAAACAAAGCTCGTTTGGTTGTTCAAGGTTTATATCAAGAAGAAGGGATTGACTTTGAGGAAGTTTTTGCACTAGTAGCTCGCTTGGAAGCCATCAGAATGTTTCTCGCCTATGCAGCCTATACGGACTTCACTGTTCATCAAATGGATGTCAAAAGCGCATTTCTGTATGGAAAAGTTCAAGAGGATGTTTATGTCAAGAAGCCACCGGGTTTCATTGATCCTAACTTTCTAGACCGTGTATACAAGTTAGACAAGGCACTGTACGGTCTTCACCAAGCACCTCGTGCAAGGTATGAGATGTTATCAAAGCATCTGCTTGAAAATGGTTTTACACGAGGAGCGATTGACCAAACTCTGTTTAAATGAAAGAATGGAAATGATACAATCATGGTGCAAATTTATGTAGACGATATCATCTTTGGATCCACAAATCCTCGTTTGTGCAAAGAATTCAAAGAAGTGATGCGTTCTAAGTTTTAAATGAGCTCTATGGTCTAAATGATGTTCTTTTTGGGAATGCAAGTTGATCCGTCCGAGTCAGGAATTCTCATTCATCAAGAGAAATACGTGAAAGAAATCCTGACCAAGTTCAAAATGGCTGAGTCCCATCCAGTTAAAACTTCCCGTGGATGTTCGACATTGTCTGTCTCCCGATTTGGATGGTGAAAGCGTTGATCAGCACCTCTATCGCTCTATGATTGGATCTCTCATGTATCTCACTGCCAGCAGACCCGACATCATGTTTGCAGTGTGCTTGTGTGCACGTTTTCAGGCTAATCCTAAACTCTCTCATTTATCTGCTGTCAAACGTATTTTGAGATATTTAAAGTACAAGCCAAAATTGGGTCTTTGGTATCCTAAAAATGATTTGTTTGATCTTGTGGATTATTCAGATTTAGACTACGGGGGATGCAACTTAGACAGTAAATCCACTTCAGGAGGTTGTCAGTTCCTGGCAACCGCCTTGTCTCATGGCAATGTAAGAAACAATCCACCGTTTCCCAATCCACTGCCAAAGACGAATATATTTCCGCCGCCCTTTGTTTCTCCCAAGTCAGATGGATACATCATCAGATGCTTGACTATGGGATCACATTCCATGAGACACCCATTCTTTGTGATAACACTACCATTCCCCATATCACCAAAAACCCAGTTCAGCATTCCAAAACCAAACACATCGAGATCAAACATCATTTTATCCGTGATTGTGTTGAAAAGAAACATATTCAAATCGTTGAGGTCAAAACCGACAAGCAAACCGCAGACATCTTCACAAAGGCTTTTGACTCTACTAGATTTGCCCAACTGCTGGAGATGCCTAGAATGATAAACTTTTAGTAATCCTTGTATATATATTAGATGTTTTATATTTATGCTTAAAAGTCAAGAAAATTTCCAAAAAGATTTTCCTTTTGTGTATAGTTTATTTTTATTACCTAGCAAATCTTTTGGGGGAATGAGAATTTTAATATGTCAAAAATTAAAAAGAATTGCTTTGTGCACAGTCTTACAAGTGGTTTTGTTACAGGAAAATTGAATCTGACCTTTGAGAAATGATAGCGTCTGATCAAATCTCTTGAACATGGAATGGACCAAAAGCGATGGTGTTTACTGAGGTATAGCTGGTAGGCCCGGCATATGGTTAAAACTTGTAAGTAGTGTGAAAAACCTAAATCTTATCTCATACTTGTGTGTTTGAACCCATTATTGAAACATCTAATCCATTTTGTCTATTAAGAAAACCAATTCAATCAGATACAGTCCTACATGTTGGATTCCTATTCATACGCTAGGTGACCGTCAAAGTAACGATATTTATCGCCGATGACTCCGTATGTTTTGCTTACGCAAAGATCCAGGGTGTTCATCTTTTTCCCATCCGCTTGGATGATTTGACCCCGTATGTTTTGCTTACGCAAAGATCTCGGGTGTTCAACCTTTTCCTATCCGCTTGGATAATTTTACGACTTCTTTTGTTTTGCTTATGTAAAGATCTAGAGTGTTCGTATCTTTTAATATCCACTTGGGTATCTTTTATGTTACATCTTCTAATCCACTTGGATTTATCATTTCTATTTTGGTGGTATCTTTGACCTACTAAGATGGTACCTTGGCTAATCAGAAAGAGATGATAGGATGAATATGAGTATTTCTTGAGGATTGATAGGTTTTCAAAACCATTTTATTTCAATATGTGGGGTACACCTTGTATTTTGCTCAAATGCTACCATTTAATCACATGAAAAACTATGTACAAACAAATGTTTGGGTTTACTTTACACAAATATCAGCTATATTCAGGGACTCATAGTAGTTGATTGCAAAAGGAAGTGGTTCAAGAGACTGACCAGATCTGATCTCATGTTGGATCTTTTCCAAGAAGATAAGTGTAAATAACATGTGAATAGTTCATTTTAAGTCTGTATAAAGTTGTAAATAGTTTACTAATTTGGCTCTAATTTTCTTTATCTGTTCATGACTATCGAAACTACCCTATTTCACCTGAAACTACCAAGTCACCCGAAACTTCCATGTCACCCGAAACTAGTTTTCTCTATCGAAACTAGTTATTTCGACAGGGGTAAAAATGTCCTTTGCCACATGGGAAAATTAAATGACTTTTCTCTACCGATCATTTTACACCTTCTCTCTCACACACAAAAGCTCTCAAACCCTCGGTCTAAGTTTGAGAAAACAACGTCTGTAACCTGATTCCCCCATCGTCTCCATCATCTTCATCATCAGGTAAAGATATTGTTAAAGTTCTGTTTGAAATGTCTGGTGATCCAACCTAGGGTTTGAGATGGATAGTTTTTCACGACTAACACTTCACATTTATGGCCGATCAAGGTTTAGTTTCTGTTAATAGACTCACCATTTTTAATATCTTACATCTTTGTGTACATATTTGCAGATGTTTCTTGAATCATTAGTAAGATGGAGTTTCGACACTCACAGGCCACTCTTACTCCTTCCTTTGTCTTTTTCGTCAATTTCATGCTTATATGAGTCTGTAAATCTCTTTGTTTGTTGATTATGTGTGTTAAGTATGTTTAAGGGTTTGGGCATTGAAACTAAGTAGTTTCGATAGAAGGGTTTTCTTTGTTTTAAAATGTGTTTTTCAAAATTTAAATAGATTTTACCAAAATTTGCCCAAGTGTTGTCTCTTTGCCCAAAACTACTTAGTTTTGATCACTCTTTTCTGAAATTGTCTAAGTGTTGATCGAAACTTGTTGTTTCGATCGAAACTAGTATTTTTGATAAGGCCTAGTCTGAAATTTTCTAAGTGTTAATCGAAACTTGTTGTTTCGATCGATACTAGTAGTTTCGATAGGACTTGTTTATGAATTTGTCTAAGTGTTGGGCCAAAAAGTTTTGATCAGTTTTTCTCTAAAATTTCTCTAAGTATCAAACTTGATTAGTCTTGTGTGTTTGCAGATATGGATCTATTGTTCGTTAAAAGGTACAATGTTTGTGCTTTTCTTGATGCTAATGATCCAAAGAGTGCCGAGTTCGTTCCAGTCCTGAACTTTCGCTAATTCAAACATAAGCTTTGCCATCAGTCACAACCTTCCGGTGTTTGAAGCATCTATCAGAGAATTCTGGGAAACTGCTGAATTGGTTACTGTTGATAATGTGGAGCACATAAGGGCCACAGTTCGTGAGTAAGAGGTTTTATTTTCTGAAGCCAAAATAAGACAAGTGCTGATGTTCAATGATAATCCAGAAGCACCAATAGAGTTTCCAAGCTTCTATATAAAAGAATGCTTTAGAAGAATGGGCCATCCAGATGAATTCAAGAGTGGCCAGATCATTAAGAACTCCCTACCTTCACACCGGAGATATTTTGTGCATATATTCATCCACTGCTTGTCCATTCGACAAGGTGGTTTTGCCTCTTCAAATGCAATGGTGGCATCTACTGTTTTAGGGTTAATCAAAGGGAGCAACTACAATTTCTCTGGGCTGGTATTTACACAACTCAAGGAGAATCTAACTGGGGCTGTGAAAGAAAAGTTTCTAGTCTACCCAAGATTCCTTCAGATCATCATAAATCATCTCCATCCAAATCTACATCAGGGAGGAAATATCTTGGTATTTGATCATATGGGAGCAAAGACTCTGAGCTTTATGAAGAGCAAAAACAAGAGAACAAATAGAGTCATTGCTGATATGTCCTTATTTGGTCATGTAATTGGTGAGGAAGAAGAATTTGTACCTGATATTGACCCTGATCTACCAGTTGAAGAAGATAATGACTCATCTGAGGAAGAAGAAGTAGAGGTAGAACAAGATCAAAGGAACCAGCAAGAGGCTAAAGGTGAAGATGATATTGAGATCCCCATCATTCAAGAAGAAGAGCAACCAGCTGATGAGCCTGTTCTAGAAGCTCATTTTGTTGAGGAAGTACAAATCCCTGTTGAGCCAGTGGTTAATGTTGAAGCTGGTATTCAAGGAGATGAGGAGGAGATTGCAGAGTCCAGTGGGACTCTAGATGCAGGAATATATGGGTCAGACTACTACAAGTCAGACTCCGATGCTCAAATTGAACCCCGTGCATCATCCTCCAAGAGACAGGCTGACTCAGACTCCGATTATGAACTTGAAGAGCCTAAGGCGAAGAAAATAAAGACTGGGTTGGAAGATCTGTCATCTTCCTCTGAATCAGCATTTGATACACCACAACCCACACCACCACCATCACCACAACCAACACCACAACCCACACCACCTCCATCCCCACAACATGCACCCATCCCTACACCACCACCATCACCTCAACAAGTACACATTCCTACTCCACCTACATCACCATCTCATGAACCAACATCATTAGTACCAAGAGTCAAAACCTTAAACCTTGAAGTGAAGAAACTACAGGATCATGTTAAGGAAAAGGAGACAGTGATTGAAGGATTAAGAACCGAGCTGAATGAGTGCAAAGAAGAAGTTAAAGACTTGAAGCTGGAAGTTGGGGGCTTACACACCCAGCTTGAAGTCCAGCAAACTCAACTGGAAACACAACAAAAGCTCATCTCAAAGCAACAAGAAGAATTCAAAGCCTTAGCTGAAATAGTTGAGCAACTCAAGGATTCTTTAGTAAAGCCAGATCAGCAACAAGCAACCACCTCCACAGCTCAGGGGGAGATCACCTCGGGTGTTGAACCCTCTTCCCCTGCCTTGTTCACAAATCCAGAATCAGCATTGATCATCTTCTCTGAACCTGCCACTAAGACAAAGGAGGTTGTGGAGGTTAAGATTGAAGAGCAAGAGTTCGACCTTCCCTCAACAAGTGAAAGAAGATAAGCTAGGAAGAGAGGGAAGGGAACTAAGACTGAAGTTGAAACGGTAATTCTGGATGAAGAAGATGTGGCATCTGACGAGGAGCTCAATGCCCTTCTAGATGAAATTGACAGCTTTGGCTAAAATGATCTATATCTAGAAATCTTACCTACTGAAGAGCTAGAGACTGAAAGAGTCCGATACTTTACATAAGAAGGAGATGAAATTCAAGCTCTCTCTGTTGAAAATCAAGCTGAAGATGATGTACAGGTCAACATTGTGAAGCCTGTTGTGACTGAAGAACCCACTCTAACAGTGGCTGAAGCCACTCAAGCTCCAACTCAACCTACTATTGATCCTAACTACCCAAACCCAAAGAAACCTTGGTTGGGAAAGCTTGTAGAAGAGGAGAGCCCTCAGACTTATGAATGGATAGCCGAACATCAAGAGCTGAAGCGGCCTCCTGTTGGATGGAAGTATAATGCAAAAAGGAAGTTGTTCATCATTAGAAGATATAGGGGAGGAGTTTAGCACTTCAAGAATATGACTGACTTCCAAACTCTCCCCTTCTATGACCTAAGAGATCTAGCCAGGCTTCCCCTTCAAAATCCAGGGAAGGTGATGATGGCTTCAGACTTTGAACACTTCCTACACACCCAAGTCAACTATGAATTTAAGGGAATGAAGCCTAGAAAAACAAAGAAAAAGATTTCAAAGACTAGGTTTCATCCAAAGACCAAGAAGCCTTATGTCTTCTTGAGGTACAAACCCAAAAAACCATCACTCTTTCCAAATTCGTGCCTGTTCAACTACAAACCTTCAAGAAATGGTACTACAATCCAAACATTGGAAGTGCCGTGATTGAGTGTGAAGGCAAGGAAGATATGGTGATCTTTGAACCGATGGAGATGCTGAAGTTTCAACCAGATGATATGGAGGTGCTTTTCAAGAATCATATTTAAGCCTACAGTGATGAAGATGAGGCGGATGCAAAGGCATATCAACGGGTTGTGACCCTACATGTCAAGCCTTACATCCAGAAGCCTACTGAAGGACCAACTGCTTAGTGAAGGGCTAAAGACAGTAATGCAACAGCTTAGGGGGAGATTATAGAGTCATGTAATTTTATTAAGCTGTTGTTATTATTGTATTTTGAACAATCTTAGCTTAGCTTACTTTAATTGTAATTTCAGTGTAGGATCGTAAGATTACAAGGTGATTCTGTTCTAGTTGATATTGGCGGAAACAATAGCAACCAACAAAGTAAACAAGTAAACAGCAAGAATACTGATAAATGCACTGTTGTATTAGACTTCTGAGATTACAAGTTTACAAGTAAAACACTATCAAGAAGCACTATCAAGGCACACAAGCACTAGTAACCACACTTTGTTTGAAGTGTTTACAAGATATATATAGTAACTTAGAATCAAGACAGACCCTTGATTCTAAGGATCAGATCTAAGACAGACCGTTGATCTTGTTTATTAATCTAAATTACACGCAAAGGCTAATCTAGATAACTTTATTGAAACGTCTTCTTTGGCATCATTGTTTGCATGCTTGGAGAAGCGCGTTATTGTCCTTTATTGGTTGCACCATTGAGGTTCCTTCTGCTTGGAGTGTGGCAGTTGCTTTTGCAGAAAGGTGTCAGAGGCGCTTCACATGGATAGTCAGCTGCAATGTTTGGTCTTCAGAGAATAAGGCTATCAGCAGCAGAGATGAGAATAATACTGCTGATAAGCCCATCAGCAGCACCTTGTGTTGAACGCTGCTGATAAGCCTATCAGCAGCAACAAGTGTTGAATGCTGCTGATAAGCCTATCAGCAGCAACATGTGTTGAATGCTGCTGATAAGCCTATCAGCAGCAACATGTGATGAATGCTGCTGATAAGCCTATCAGCAGTATTTGTACTTAGAATAATTTGGTAGCAATCAGTCTTTGGTTCTACAAACTCCCCCTAGACTGATGCAACCAAAATTCTTCTAATTACTTTGCTGCTGAAGCTTTTGCATGTGGCTGACTATCCTTTCAACCTCATAGCCTCTTGGATCCTTGCCGGGATTGTTCAGTGGAAGTTCAGACAGAGTCTTGATGTCTTTGTGTGGCATTTTGTAGATTGCTTTGCTTGAACATCTCATCTGCTGCTTCTTTACATCAATCAGAGTGAACTCATCCAAATCAGCATTGTAGGACCAAGATACAAATGGAGAGTGGGACTTGAGTGGTTTGATATCCATGACTACATCTTTGCTAGGGTTGAAGTAATGTCTGATTGCTAGCATAAGATGTTTCCCTCTCTCATTTGCAGGCTCTTGAGCTTCACCCAGCTCCAAAATTCTTCTTAGGTCTGAATCTGGTAGTTGCAGAACTTCATCAACAGACTTGTATGTAGATCTTCTTCTTTCAGTTCTCCCCCTGAAGATCTCAAACCTTTGATCCTGTGGATTGTAGACCCATTCAACTATGTTTCTTGAGTCTTCATGTTCAGATGAGGATTTGGATTTCTTTAAGGGAGGCTGTTGATGAGTGGGAGCTGGGTGGGATGATTTGGACTTGTTGGGTGGAGGAGTGGAAGGTTTGGGGAGGAGAGTGGGAGGATGATGGACTGAGGAAGAGGTAGGTGAGGGAGAAGGCTTGGGTTTCTTTGTCTTTGGTTTTTCTTCTTCTTTGATAAGTACCCTTTTCTTTGAGCCCTTCTTCCCTAGTCTTTCTTCCTCATCCTTTTTAACTTTTAAGTAGAGGGCTTGCAGGTTCATGAAATTCATGGGACCTAGCCTCTTTCCACTATCTCCTCTAGCCTTAAGGAAGTCAATCATGACCTTCCTTTCTTCATGGGTTCTTTTATTCAGTGCAATGGTCTTCTTGGACTGTAGCTTGGCTTTTTCTTCTTCTTCAGCCTTTTTCTTGCTAGCCAATTGACCCTGCTGACCCATGAAGGCTCTGTAGATCTCTTTGTTTGAAAGTTTTTCAAGGTAGTCTGCATCCTCACCTTGAGAGATCAGAGCTTCAGTCCACTCCTCCCTTAATTCTTTTGCTAATTTAGAATCAGTGATTCTAAACTTAGCATCTTCCTTCCTCTTCTTTTCATTCTCTTCTTCTACTTCCTTGGCAAGCTGTTCCTGCAGCTGTCTGGCAAGTTGTTCATCTTTCTCAACTTGGTCGACTGCAGGAATCTTTCTTTTCAGTTCATCCAACTGTCTAGCATACAGCTGGATGGTTTGTTCTCTTAGGAGAATGGCTGTTTTTCTTTCTTGAGCCTTTTTCATGTCAGCCATCTCCTCTTCTTCTCTTCTTCTTCTTTTCTCTTCCATCTCTCTTTTCTCTTTTTGCAACCTCTCTTCATCTTCTTTATTTGTGGCTGGCAAGTCATGAATTTGTACAAACGCAGGCTTGAATAGTGAGCTTTGAAGTAGAACCTGCTCTTGAATCCAGTCGTCAAGACTGTCTGTATCTTCTTCCATAGAGACCATCTCCCCCTTTTTGGTTGCATCAGTAGACAGGTAAGCATCAGTTTGGGTGCCTGCTGATACAAGAGAGGGAGTGGCTAAGGTTGGGCATTGATGGGCTTCATGCATAGAGACTTGGTGTCTTAGTTTGGACACTTCAGCCTCTAGCATAGCCACCCTGGCCGTCAATTCCAAGTTATGAAGTTTCAGTCTGTCCTCATCCACAGTTGTGGAATCCTTGGACCCAGATGGGGCCGTAGGCCGAGCCTCAGCATCCCCATCACTCGTGGTTTCTTGGCGCCTGGGATTTCCCTCAGTGAGGGGAGTTTCCAAGGAAACACCCTCACCATGAGTTGTCGTGGTTGAGGTCTTAAAGATGTTGTCACTGTCCTCCTGGTCATTTGATGGACCAGCAGTAGTGACAGCCTCGTCCACATCCACTCTTTTATTACTCCTAGAGTGGACCTTCAAGGGTGAAGAACTGAGGTTGGGTGTTTCGGAAGTAAGACCAATCAGTACCTCCTTGATAGTGGTAGTTGGAGAAGGTACATCACTTTGGTCAGGTTCCTCCACACTTAAGTTCAAAGAAGATAGGAATGGCTCAAAGGGCTATTCTATGGATCCGGGAAGTGATCCTAATCCTAATAGAGAGACTTCCGAAGGAGTCTCCCTAGCAATGTGGCTTTCCCTTATGATATTCTCACTAGAATGTTGTGATTCTGAGTGAGGGATGTTGGCTTGGGTTTAGGCCTTGGAGGCAAGAGAAGAAGGAGTTCTCTTGCCCCTCTTCCTTGTATACTTGGCTGCAACCGGGGCGCTGTGTTCCGGTTGAGCAATCAAACTGTGGGTGAGTAATGTATGTGCCTGTGCATCCTCAGTAGAATGCACAGGGGTTCGATCAAGGGAAACAGTAGTTTGAGTTTGTGGCAGTGAGGTGGAGGGTGTGGGATCAGTATCAGCTGGGTTTGCTGAACTGTCACCCTGGGCACTTTGCGTGTTCAACATTGTAGACAACAATGGAACATCGGCCCCTGAGAACTTTGGTGAAACTGTTCTCATGCTTTGAAAAATGTTGTTCTTATGTCCCAGAATTGAGTAGATTCTTGCAGTTTTTGAAAGATCTTGGTGCTCAATGTTGAACACTTCCTGCAAGAATCTTGGGTACATGAAGAACTGTGATTTCACCCCTTCTTGAAGGTTGTATCTCAAACCGTCAAGAATGAGGTGGGAAAAATTGAAACCCGCCCCAGTTATCATACCGTGAATTGCCGACGCAAGTCCGGAGCTAAGTTGGTTCCAGCCACTCCTCTTCTGGGATATGCATTGGAGAAGAGTGTGGCAAAGATACTTCCATTTGGGACCCATGAGTGCCTTCTCTATCGTATACTCTGTTTGATTCCCAGTGTACCCTATGGATACAAAGGTCCTCATGTATACGTCTCTGGGGTAAGAGATGGCGTCCCCTTCATCTTGAAGCTTGAGGTGTTGGCGGAGCTTTGCTTCAGTGATTATCATCTCCTTGCCGTCTACTGTGCCACTGATTTGGGGAGTGCCCTGGTCAGTAGAATACACGGCAGAGCTCCAAAAATCTTCCATGTGGGAAGTATAGATGGTTGGGTTGACTGTTAGGGCATGGTGGATTTTGGACCGACAGAGGAAGTCGATCATATCATCGAATCCTTCGGATTTCTTGCCTTTTATTAGGCATGCAGTGAGGTTGTGATATGGGGAAAACTTGTCGTTTGGGTTGTTTATGTCTGCGCCTGCCATTGTTATGGATTTGGAGGGAAGAGAGAATGGTGTTTGAATGGTGGTTAATTATTTAGGGCTTTGAATGCTGTGGGGACGGGAGAGAAAGTGACGGGAGATAGGTTTGAAATTGAATATGAAGAGGTTGTGGGAACGTTTGAGATTGTGATATAACGGCAGACGAAGAAAAAGCAACTTTACTTGTATAGTACAACCTGTTTCACTTTTCATTGTTACAGCTGTAAAGCACTCGAGCAGTCATGGTGAAGACTGAGAGTAGTTTTTACCTCAGGTAAAAGTTAATGTAGACTTGTTTTACCCATCAGTAGCAAACTTGGTTGCTGCCGATGGTGAGCTATCCGCTGCAAACTTGGTTGCTGCGGATAGTGAAGTCTTTCAGCAGCAGATTTGGGTGCTGCTGACAGTTGTATTCATTCCGCAGCAAAAAGGTTGCTGCTGACCGTCTTAAAGCTGTCCGCAGGAAACTTGTTCTTGCTGATAACTTAAAGCGATCAGTGGCAAAGGTTTTGCTGCTGAAGAGAAGATCTGTCAGTAGTGAAAAAGTGCTGCTGACTATAATTTTTATTTACAACAAAAGACAGACATATTTACATCAAAGGATAGATGCATTCAGCTTAACCGATGATGATGCTTGGTGGTTTCTTTAACTTCCATTGTTGAGTTGGTGGTTTTACAGCTTTCTTTGTCTTTTCAGCAGCAGACGTTGTATCTGATGATTTGGCTTTCCATTGCATTATTGTTGTTTTTCTAGTTTTCCTCACACTGCAAGCAGCAGATTTTGCTACTGATGTTTCTGGCTTGTTGACAGTAGATCCTGCTGCTGACAGCGTTGTTGAAGTGTCAGCATTCTTTGCTACTGTAGGCTTTGCCTTGGATTTTGCCTTATCAGCAGTGGGCACTCTTGCTGCTGATGTCTTTGCCTTATCAGCAACAGTTTGTGCTAGAGGATTGACATGTTTTTGCTGTTGGTGTCTTGGCTGAGCTTGGTGTGCTTGTCTGGTAGGATAGTAGTCGCTTGAACTAGGACCTGAGTGGTCAGAGTGGAGCGCGGGAGAGGTGGTGGAAGAGGCTGATTGATGGCTTGAGCTTCTTTCTTTGGCTTGAATTATTTCTAATTCATAGGCTTTTAGCATACAAAAGAGCTCGGTTATCTGCAGAGTCTTCAGATTCTCAGTTCTTCTTATTGACACTGTGTAAAGTGTCCAGCAACTAGGAAGAGATCTGATGAACCTTTTGAGAATGTCTTCATTCTCTAGCTTTACCTTAGAGCACTGCAGCTCTCCTACCAAGTAAGTGTACCTGTTATACACACTGGTTAGTGACTCACCTTCATTGCAGACAAAGTTTTCGTATTGTTGCTTCAGGATGTCTTCAGGTCCATGACTTTGTGCCATTTTGTTTTGTGTGACTTGATCAAGAATAGAGTTTGGAATAGAATCAGAAAGTGATTAAACAAATGTTAGTTTGTTTAATCTTGAGCCAAAGCTCTGATACCACTTGTAGGATCGTAAGATTACAAGGTGATTCTGTTCTAGTTGATATTGGCGGAAACAATAGCAACCAACAAAGTAAACAAGTAAACAACAAGAATACTGATAAATGCACTGTTGTATTAGACTTCTGAGATTTCAAGTTTACAAGTAAAACACTATCAAGAAGCACTATCAAGGCACACAAGCACTAGAAACCACTAGTAACCACACTTTGTTTGAAGTGTTTACAAGATATATATAGTAACTTAGAATCAAGACAGACCCTTGATTCTAAGGATCAGATCTAACACAGACCGTTGATCTTGTTTATTAATCTAAATTACACGCAAAGGCTAATCTAGATAACTTTATTGAAACGTCTTCTTTGGCATCATTGTTTGCATGCTTGGAGAAGCGCGTTATTGTCCTTTATTGGTTGCACCATTGAGGTTCCTTCTGCTTGGAGTGTGGCAGTTGCTTTTGCAGAAAGGTGTCAGAGGCGCTTCACATGGATAGTCAGCTGCAACGTTTGGTCTTCAGAGAATAAAGCTATCAGCAACAGAGATGAGAATAATACTGCTGATAAGCCCATCAGCAGCACCTTGTGTTGAACGCTGCTGATAAGCCTATCAGCAGCAACAAGTGTTGAATGCTGCTGATAAGCCTATCAGCAGCAACATGTGTTGAATGCTGCTGATAAGCCTATCAGCAGCAACATGTGATGAATGCTGCTGATAAGCCTATCAGCAGTATTTGTACTTAGAATAATTTGGTAGCAATCAGTCTTTGGTTCTACATTCAGTTTCTGTAATTTACTGCTTTATTGTAGTTAAGTCTGGGCCATCGAAACTACTTAGTTTCGATTGAGTTATGTTCAATCAAAACTAGTAGTTTTGATAGACGGTAGTTTCGACAGGGTGTTCATTTGTAAATGTTCAACCGAAACTAGTAGTTTTAGTTGACATAGTTTCGATACCCGTCAATTACTATAAATAGCTTAGTTTGTTATGGATTAGGGTGTGAGTAGCGGCTGTAACCCTAAACCTTCTCTTTCATTGTTCATCGATCAATACATTGGCATTTTGAGTTATTGTGCACTGCTCTTACAATTTCATATCATATTTGTATTGATTGTGAGTGTGTTTAGCCCGTTATCTTCACCAAAATAAATTTCTATCATCTGTTTCACCTCCATACACATTGTTTCTGCCTTTGTGTGTGGAGAATCGATCATCTATGAGATTTCTACGTGAAATCTGGACCTACAAAAGGAAGTGAAGCTAATGATGAGATTTTACTTTAGAGTTCTTTCAAAATAATTCTGATATTGAAGATGAAGCTGAAAAACTTGAATGTTTGGACGATATTGATGAATTATTTGATGATTTAGAAGTTCATATCTTGGATTCTGAAGTTGAAGAAAGAGAGATTGTAGAGATAGAGATTGAGAAAAGCACCAATGATATTACTTAGAGGGATGTGATGGTCTAAATGTGCCTTATAACTTCATCCAAGATGATGTTATTCCAGAATTCTCTAATGAAGGAATGACAGACTCTCTGGATTCTATTGAAGA
Organism: Smallanthus sonchifolius; assembly: GCA_023525975.1. Taxonomy (NCBI): domain Eukaryota; kingdom Viridiplantae; phylum Streptophyta; class Magnoliopsida; order Asterales; family Asteraceae; genus Smallanthus; species Smallanthus sonchifolius. Next base: position 45,333,063 of record CM042034.1, on the reverse strand, counting down.
TGTGTCTAAGCCTAAAGTTAAAGATGATAGTGTTCAATCAAAGATTGAAAGTGAAGCTGAAACTACTTAATCTATGCCATCCATGTCATCTGAAGAACCAGTGATGTATAGGGATACTGATATGACAAAGGAGCAGTGGAGAGAGGTAGTGAATAGCTGGAAAAAGGTCTTACCTAAGTCTCCTTTACTACCTGCTCAGAAAGAAAGGTATGTAAATAAAAAGAGGTGGATTGGAAGGATTATAAGCTGGTTTTATGATGAAGAGGTGAAATTGTTTGATTTGAAGAGATTAGCTGGTGTTCAGTATTTGAAACCAAGGATCAAGTATTTTAATACCTTACCAAGGTGTGAAATAAATGGTCTAGCTACTAAACCACTGATAAACAGATCAAAGTTTGGATTAGCTGATGTGATTGCAAAGTTGATAACTAAAGAAGGTGGATCTCGTGATTATCAAAAGCTGAAACCTCAATAGGGAAAGAGAGTGAAGATAGGTGACCCCAGTACTGGTGTGATAACTTGGAAATATAAGTTCAAACCAGTGAGAGCTGTTAAAAAGATTCCATTAAGGAAAATACCACAGGATTTTCTTGGAAACATGAAGTGGTGGTATGTAGATGTGAATACTGGTGAAGCTAGAGTTGAAGATAAAGAGAATAAGGTCATAGTTAGCTTCTATGACGCTATAAACCTTATAAATTTCTCAAAGAAAGACCAGCGAACATTAAGGAAGAATGAGATTATGTTTACTAAGGAATGGAGAGAGCAGGGACTACAATATAAAAGAGTTTTGGAGATATGTAACAAGTATGGAGTGCATGCAGGTAGCAAGTTACCTGAGAATTGGAAGAGCTCGTCATGAAGACAGAAAATTGAAGATCAGGCTATTGTAAAGGGGGAGTCTATTAGGACATAGTTGTGTGACAAAAGCTTGTAATAGTTTAGATATTTATGTCTTTATGTTTTGTAATATTTTGTTAAAATTGTCTAAGTGTTTTGTAAGTTTTTCTTCGCCTAATTCAAGGTGAGGCGAACTTACTAAGTTCTCCTTTAGCAGAACAAAGTCTTAATATATAGTTTACATGTTCAGTTTTGAATATGCTTTGAATGTTCTAAATTCAAGTTCTGTAAATTCTATGATTTGGTGAAATACAAAGAGAAGATTATTTACATTGTTGTGATTGTTTCTGTCATCTTGTATACACAATCAGTGATACGGTGGATTTCGCACTCCGTGTTATTGATACGTCACGTCTTGAGTACGATCTATAGGAGAGTCATGTGGACCTACACCTGTGGCTGCCTCCTCCATTGATGTAGTTGGGTAGAAGTTGAGGTAGAAGTTGAAGCAGTGCTCATGACCTCTGTGATTGGATGCCGTGTAGTACGAGCCTCAACTTCTCTAAGGATGACATCAAATGGCCTATCCCCCCTTTTGCTTTACTCTTCACTCTCTCCTCTGTCTTTGTACATCAGTATCTGACTCTGGGTTATACTCGCTGTCGGTACTGTCTTGTCTTTGTCTCTTCGAGGATGACTCGGGAAGGGAAACCTTCGTCGTCCACCTTGGGTGTGATTGGTCTGGTGCATCATCAGAGTCAGATTAATCAGATTTAGTCGCTTCAGAATCCGACTCTTCAGCACCATCTCCTCCTTCTCCTTCTTTATCACCGCCATCAACAGATTCATCACTTTCAGAACCTTCATCTCCTTCCTGTTCCTCCTCTACTTGTTCATCAAAGTGTTCACTCAGTTCTGGCTCTGACTCAGAACTATACCATCTGAAGTCATCAGGGGCCACATATGCTTCATTAATCAGGTGCCAAAGAGAGGAGTGTGCTCAGGGGTAGGTTCTACATTGCCTGGCTTTAGGAATTGTGCAAACACTCTCTTGTCCACCCTCTTGACTTGTAGTTTGTCACCAATTACAGGTAGATTTGGCAAGGCATCATTGATCAGCTGCTGAACAAATCCTGGGTACAATAGGAATCTAAAACTTTCCGTTGTATTGATCTGGTCGATTATGGCCTTGTAGATATACTTGGAGAAGTTGTAGCCCTTAATGAGAGACAACCCAACCATTGCAGCAGCCAAGTCGTGACCCATGGCATCCTTGCCTGCCTTCCTTGAAGAGACGCACATAATCATGACGTGTGCAAAGTAACGCCACTGATCCAATACCCACATATTCTTGTAGGAGGAATAATCTCTGGCACCCGCATATCCCATTCTTTGTCTCCAGCAACCATCAACAAAGTAGTCAGGGTAAGTCACCGGATCAGTTGGTAAGTCCCTGAATTGCAGAACCCTTCGAATGGTGTCTTCATAAATAGCTATCTCATGACCGGCTAGAGTAGCCCTAATGACGTTTGGGGTCACTGTATAGTCGTGATCAGCCGTTTCCCAGAACTGTTCCAGGTATGGTCTTGAGACAATGTGATCAGCAGATATGGCATAGCTAATCTTGGAATGGTTCAGAAAGTCAATGATCTGTCTGTACTCCAGTGCATCACCCTTCCATTCTGGATGAGTGAGAGCAAGCATATTGAACTCACTGGTAAAAGCACAAGCCATCACTACAAGAACACGAAATAAACACAATACGAACAAATAGAATCATTGGAATGGAACAAACATGACTTGGTATAGCACTTACACATTGAACTGAATTTCCAGACTTAGAAAATTTTCCAAGTTTCCCTTCCCGCGTACTTAGAAAGTACGCAGGATGAGTGTTCTTGCGTACTTGGTAAGTGCGCAGGAACTCAACACTTAGACAATTTTTCCAACTCCAAAATCCAACAGATTGAGTGATTTTGCTGTGAGTTATTGATTTGAGATTAAATATCTCGTATATTAGAGTCTAAGTTTATAGTTTTAAGTATTTAGCTTTGTATATCAACTCTGTTTTATGTGCGTTTGGTATTTGTGTCTACTACAGGTTTAATGTGGTAAGTGAGTGGGAAAACACGAGCTTAAAATCATGAGGATAGTAGCATACACGGGCCCCGGAGAAGTTAAAGTCAAGAAAAGTAAAAAATGTGGAATTTAGGTTCTTCGCGCCACACAAAGATAAGGAGGAAGAATTTCACAACACGCGAGGGCCTTGAAAAGCCCACCCGACTAATTAGTTCTTCGCGCCATGCGAAGAACATCCATCCTAAGTTCGCGACACGCGAAGATTCATAAATTCGGCAAATTTAACCTAATTTCAATTATAAAGCATGGAGGAGTCTATAGTCGAAGTAACTTATCATTCTACGATCCAGAGCTTCACTAAGGCGATTTCCAGAGATAAAGTTTCAATCTTTACCAGTTTTTGATGATAGATCAAGTTAGAACAATTATTGAAGAATCGATGATGATGTCGATGAGCGACTAATCTCTTCGTGTCGTTTCCGGGTGTAGGATCTGCTTGTAAGTGATATATCTAGGTTCATACTTGATTTGGTCTAGTATTCTTGTAATCGTTTGATTGTTTGAGTTCTAGGATTGATTGGATTGATTTAACACGTTTAGTTTCTTGATTATCATATGCATCAGTTTTTCGGTTATCTATCTTGAACCATTGTGTGTCTATGATTAGTATTCTGAATTGGTAATTAACTATTGGGTAATTAACCTGTGTCAAACATTTGGTTTTACAATCGTTATTCAATACAGTCGTTATTTGAATGTTAATTATTTATCAATTTGATTAATGAGTTATGTCTATGTAACTTCCAATAAGTACAAACCAGTAATCACCGAACTTGCAATCTGAACCCGGAAGCGATCCGTTTTCTCTTAATGGTTTTTACAAAGTTAAAGTTATTTGCTTTTTAATCAAAACTCGAATAGTTTTCATAAAACAAACACTTTCCACCAATTCCCTGTGGATACGATACCCTACTCCACTATATGATAGTTTAAGGTAGCTAGGGATTATAATAGTTGTTTTTGATTGACCTTGACAACGCGATCAAAATGGCGCCGTTGCCGGGGAATACGTGCGCTTAGTGTTTTTGTTTTAATTATTTTGTTCGGAGCTACTAATCTTTTGTTTATTCGTGCAGATCATAGGTTTATGCATACTCATAATTCAGGAAGGAAGTCACCACTTTTATTCAATCCAGAAATAGAACATGCCACTAGAGCCAACCGAAAGATAAAGAACCAAGTCCAAACCATCATAGAGAAACTCGACAGCCCGAGAATGTCACAAAATCAACCACCGAACCTGGATCCAAACCAAGGAGGGTCCCACCTTTTCCAGATCTCCTATTTCCTAATCAACCACCACCAAATCAACAACCACCTGAACAACCACAACCTCAACCACAAAATCAACCACCACCACCACCATTCCATAACAACCAACCATATAATAGCTACCCAAGTTACTCAGATTTTGAGGATGATGGGCATTTGTCAACAGGACAAAGTTATGGGCCAGAACATGGTTATCAACATGAGAACTGGGATGAAGATGAAGCATGGTATGACCTAAACCACCACCCCATAAATCAAGAAATAAATAGAGTGAACAATTAGGTACAATCACCACCAAGGGTCGACTATGGGTAACAACCGAGAAATCAGGGTAATTTTGACCAAGAGAACCGGTACAGGAAACATCAAGTGAACAGACCAAATCATCAAGAGGAACTGCCTTGGAACAGAAACGTGCCAAGACATGAACAGGGGGTAGACAGTCACTTTCGACCTGCTTTAGCCCTAAACGCTTCCCCCGTAATTCCACCAGTTCGTAGGGGGAACGCATTTGAGATCAGACCGGGATATCTAGGGATCCTCCCACACTTCTTTGGGAGAGCCACTGAGGAGCCCTACACACACTTATCCGAGTATGAGGCCACATGTGGAACCATCGGTGATCAGGGGTTTACTACAGATGAGGTGAAGTTGGTACTCTTCCAATTTTCACTAAAGGACCGTGCTAAACAATGGTTCCTTTCTCTACCGTCTGCTAGTATTGCTACTTGGGCAGAGCTTCAATAACAGTTCTTGGATGAGTACTTCCCACCACATAAGACTAATGAGGCAAGAGCTGCAATCAGAGATTTCAGGCAAGAGTCAGGGGAGCCATTCTATGAAGCTTTCAAGAGGTTTAAAGAATTATTGAGGAATTGCCCACACCATGGTATAGAGAAGTGGTAATTGATCTAGACATTCTATGATGTCCTTCTACCTAAGGATGTCAGAGATGTTAACTCTATCGGTAATGGATGATTTTTTGATAACCATGTTGATGAGGATTATGACATACTTGATAGAATGGCGGTGATATCCAAAAGACATGCTAATGCAAGCACGAGGGGAAGGTCAACTTCATCAGTGAAGTCGGTTGATTATGAGATGCAGAAGCGGTTGGATTCCATGGAGATTCAAATGGTACGTCTTGGTAAGCCGAGTGGTAAAGAGGTGGCAAATGTGAACCAATCTTATCCGGTATGTGACGGATGTGAAGAGTTGGGGAATGTGTTAGCAAACTGCCCAAGAGAGCAAACAAAGCCTGAAGAAATGAATCAACTTGGAGGAGACAAGGCCACTGCTACACAATATCATCCAGGACTCAGAAATCACCCATTACTCAGGTATGGTAATGCATCTAATCAAATGAATCCTAACTTTCAGGATGCTAATGTGCAGGGTGGAGGACAACCACAACAACAACAATACCAAAACTGCCAACAAAATTATAACCAAGGCGGATACCATAGATACCAAAGGGGCCATCAACAGCAAAATTAGCAAGGAGGTAGTACAGGAGGTGAGGGCATGGGGGCTTCCCAATTTAATGCTATCATGGAGGCTATCAAGGAACTAAAGAAAGACAATGAAGTTCGTGACAAGACAGTGGGTGCTTTTGTAAAGCATGTGGGGCAAATGGCTGAAGAGTGGATGGGAAGAGAAACGGGCAAGTTACTAAGTAATACTCAAACCAACCCACAACATCAATGGTCGGGACCAAAGAATGCTCATGTAAGCAAGGTAAGTGTTTTGCGAAGTGGTAAGCAATATGACAACAAAGTTGTCCCTCCACAACAGCTAGTTGAAGGGTTGGTGGAGGATGTGGATGATGAAAGTGATGACGAACCGGTAATTGTTGCATCTAAGACTAAACAACCGGTAATTTCTAAAAAACCAAACGATTCTAGAGCATCCACTAAGGGGCGGGTGTGGAGAATAATACCATCCCATTTCCGAGAGCATTGGTTGATCCATCTAAACTGGTAAATAAAAGGGGCCCACAACAAGATGAAATGTGGGAAATTTTCAGACAAGTTAAAATTAATCTTCCCCTAATTGATGCAATCAAACAAGTACCGGCATATGCTAAATATCTAAAGGAGCTATGCAGTCAAAAGAGGAATTGTAAGATGTCCAAAAAGCATGATCTAACCGATAATGTGAGTGCGGTTTTGTCTGGTATTCTTCCACCTAAGCTCCAAGATCCAGGGGTGCCTTTAATCCAAATTGAAATAGGTGATTTCAAAATAGATAAGGCACTTCTGGATCTGGGAGCTAGTGTTAGTATCTTTTCGGGAAGCTTGTATGACCAATATGATTTCGGTCCTCTACAAAAAGCTGATACCACCGTGGTGTTAGCTTATTTAACTCTTAAGCTTCCCCGTGGGATATTAACAGATGTAATTGTCAAGGTCGAAGACTTCTATTACCCAGTCGACTTTTTAGTGCTTGACTATGCAGCCCCTACTAAAGGGAGCCATCCCAATGTTATTTTGGGAAGGCTATTTTTAAAAATTGCTCAATGTGTCATAAACTGCATGACATGCACAGTTGACATGGATTTTGGTAATAGAAAGATGTGTTTAAATGTCTTCTCATGTACTTTTAATGCTCCAATCATTGATGAATGCTTTAGTGCAGATATCATTGATGGGTGTATTCTTCATGAAATGAGGATGCGCCAAAGGAGCCGTGTGTTTTGTGTAACAGGGAAGAAGCTGAGTATGAGAATGAGCTGAAAGCTGAAGAAGAGAAATTAGAAGTGTGTGCCATTAAAGAGGGACGACCCACATGGACACTTCAAGTGGAAAGTTTGCCAGAGTCCATAGACACCCATTTAAAACCTTTGTTGGAATCACCACCTCAGGTGGAACTGAAAGAACTACCGGCAAGTTTGAAGTACGCCTTCGTAGGAGAGAATGAAACTCTTCGGGTCATTATTGCATCAAATTTGACGGAGGCACAGGAAAAGGCTCTCATGGAGGTTCTGGTTGCCCATAAAGCAGCAATTGGGTAGACGATAGCAGATTTGAAAGGGATTAGTCCTTCGATAGTGATGCACAAAATAATCACTGAACCGGATGCAAAGTCGACAAGAGACGCACAAAGAAGGCTAAATCCAAACATGAGGAAAGTTGTGAAGAAAAAAGTCCTAAAATGGTTGGATGCAGGGATCATCTATCCCATATCTAACAGCACCTAGGTAAGTCCAACACAGACAATATCAAAGAAAGCAGGCATCCAGATCATATGGGGTGAGCAAGGAGAGCAAGTAGCCACCCGACCCTTAACGGGGTGGAGGGTATGCATTGATTACAGGAAGTTGAACACAACCACTTCTAAGGACCATTTTCCTTTACGTTTCATTGACCAAATCATCGAGAAATTATCAAGTTAGAAATTTTATTGCTTTTAGATGGGTACTCAGGATATAATCAGATTGCTATTCATCCTGATGATCAACATAAGACCACGTTAACCTGCTGATATGGCACTTTTGCATTCAGGCGAATGCCAATTCGGTTGTGTAATGCCCCAGCCACCTTTCAAAGGTGCATGATGAGTCTTTGGAAATCTTCATGGACGACTTTTAAATCTTTGGTCAGTCATTTGATGCATGTTAAGAGAAATTGACCAAAGTATTGAAAAGGTGTGTCGAAACAAACCTAGTCCTTAGTTGGGAAAAAATCTATTTCATGGTTCAAGAAGGGATTGTTTTGGGATAGATAGTGTTAAGTAGGGGGGTGGAGGTAGAAGAGCAAAAATCAAAGTAATTTCAACACTACCTCCCCCTACTAATGTCAATGGGGTAAAGTTTTACCGTTTAGGAAGTGACAAACCAGGATCTCAGTCATTAGTTACACTGAACGACACTATATGGGACTAAATTGAAAATATATCATAAACAATCAAAGTAAGTGCGAAAGCGTAAAACAATGTAAATGCGCAAAACAACGCGCCCAAGAAAAATCCCAAAGTGTTCAGTCCAAAACAAAGTACAAAGCAAATCAACAATAACAATTTATAATTTAATCATAAGACTCCATGCATGCCCTATGCGTGCACCTGCGCCTTATCTTAAGCGACCTTAGAAAACATGTAAGAAAAGATATCAACACGAGGTTGGTGAGTTCACAGGTTTCAGTCTGCAACAAAGTTCAATAGGTTAATGTGCATTCAATATATAAATCAATAGGTAGCTAACCCATATGTATGTTAACTAATGCGGTCGCAACCGATAGCTGACTGTTTATGTTTTTACCTCCCACCAGGCCTGTCAACCATGGTGCATGTTTAGGTCAAGAATGCACCCGTTCAACATCAAGTCGGGTTAGCGCGACTAACGCGGGTGAGATTTGTCAAACCTAGTAGTACTACACAACTTACCTCGCTATGTTGATATTAACGGTCCGATGTGAGGACTTAGTGATAGATGTGTACGCAAATTTAAACAAGTGATAACATATATGAATTACATAACCAAAAATGTTTACGTCATGTTTTCTCCCCCAGTTTTAAAACAGTAAAAGGGGTCGTGAAAACTCACCTGATTGCGTAGGTAGTAATCACACAAGAATAAGATTGAAACCACAAGTGTCAGCCTGTAACAGCTTACGTATACCCTAGAATTGTACATACAACAATTAGGGATACAATGGGAATATGTGACGACGACACGTAAGATTGAACGTCCTAAAAAAACGCTCTAATGATTAAAAGTAGACTAACGTGTGCACGTGAATGAAAATTCTTAATTAATAAATACGATAAACACGATACGCGAAAATGACAAAATAATATAAAATAAACATGTTCAAGCGTCATCGTCATTAAGTAGTGATCTAGAAAATAATATTATTATTTATTTTTAAACTCGTAGGATTAATAATATATTATTTATTTATAACTAGAAGTGTTACACAACGCTCGTTAAAGCGACGAAAATAATATATAAATATATTATTTTTAATAGTGGGAAATAATATTAAAACGGTTACAAAACTATACCCGGACATTAATATAAACACAATTGTTTGCATGATTTCATAAATTACATAATAGTTTTGTGAGATAATATAATTAATATATTATTTTTAATATCACTAAAATTCTCAAAAATGTTTAATAAGATTAATCCCGAGCCTTCGGGTGTTTCCGCGTTTCAAAGCACGTTAATATATTAATATATAATAATACAGGTTTTGATTTTATTTAAATAAAATATACAAAAGTGGCTTAAAATAAGATGGGGCAGAAAGACTTGAACCCGAGTCTCCCCCCATCAGTCAAACAACTTAACCAGTCCAACTACTCGATGATTCGCAACAGAACCTGGACCCGAATGTTTTTAATCAGAAGTTCTAGTGAATCCCCCTCCCATTCATATTCGCGATCGGCCAGGACCCCAAAACTCTTTGATTCGATCGCGATAGGACAAAATAGCATAGGGGTTTTGTTATCCGCGGTGTCACGAATCTATTGGTTGTGTTTAATTGTAAAATCGTTTAGTAAAAGGTAGTTTAATTTCTGTATGAACACCGAAACCCTAGAACAAGAACAAGAAATCAAATTGAACGATTCTAATATTAGAAGTTGATAGAATCATAGGGCTTTTGATTAAAATGAGTTTGCGTATCTGTTGGCATCAATTAATTGGATTTAAACAGGTTCTAAGACAGTGATCGATTAACTCGTCCCCATATGAACCCTAGGTGTTTGATCGGGTTCAATTCGGTGTTACAGGTTAAAATAAAGTTAGGGCTTTTGATCTACAAGGAAATGCAAGTCTAATGGTGTAAGAAATTACGAAAATGGAGTACGAGAGGATGGTAATCGCTTGAATGCAGGTTCTGACGGCGTTGAGGTGATCTCGGGCGTCTCCGGTGGCTTTCCGATCAAATACAGAACTTGTAAAAGCTTCGTAGGGAATCGATTAAGGTTTGCAGATGCTTAAATTCAAGAGTGGTGATCTAAAGCCATGAATCCGAATGGTATATATATATATATATATATGTGTGTGTTCGATGAAAACGGTTTCAATACAATAATGGGGGGGGGTTTCAATTCGTGTAATGATGTGTTTAACAGTTTCAAAGGAATCGTTGAATGATCATAACAATCAAAAAGGTTTTTAATCATGGATGGATTACATTTTTAAGTACGAATTGAAGTTTCTATTCTTGTGAAATTGACTTAGAAAGTCAACCAAATCAATAATTGTATAAATACAGAATTAGTCCCTAAGGTTTCCTGTTTGAAGTTTATAAAAATGGCAGAATAGGTCCTTATGGTTTGGGTTGGGTTAAGACTTGTTAGTTTGACTATCCAAAAGTCAACATGAACATGATTTTGACTTTTAAAGTCAACAAGGTGAGTTTTGATTAATTGCAATACTAATCCTTGTAGTTTTAGGTTTGGATAGTGACAGAACTAGTCTGTGGAGTTTAATTAAGTTATTTAGGTTAACTTTTAACTGGATTTACTAATGAGGTTAACTCTAAATGGTCGGGTGTCAAATCATCCCCTAGTTGAAAGAATTTTCGTCCAGAAAATTAAATAAAATATTTTTTTTCCCCGATGTCACATCATCCCCTAGTTGAAAGAATTTTCGTCCCGAAAATTAAAATAGTACCTCAAGAATTTGACGTGGAGTGCTTGAACTGATTAAGATATTTGCGAATCATCTGATCCTCACTCTCCCACGTGAATTTCTGTCTGCGTTTCGAGTTCCAACGAACTCTGATAATAGGGATTTTACTACGCTTAAGCGTTTTGACTTCCATATCCATGATTTCCACGGGTTCTTCGATGAAACGCAACTGTTCATCATCGAGTAGTTCCTCAAGAGGAACGGCGAGTGACTCGTGTGCCCGGCATTTCTTCAAGTTTAAGACGTGAAAGACGTTATGTACACCACTAAGTCCTTCAGGTAGGTCTAGTTATTACGCTACTGGACCAATTCTCTTCACTATCTTGAATGGTACAACATAACGAGGATTCAGCTTGCCTCGTTTCCCAAAACGAATGACACCCTTCCAAGGTGAGACTTTTAACAAGACCATATCCCCTACTTGAAATTCTAACGGTTTACGACGATTATCGGCATAGCTCTTTTGATGATCACGAGCTGCTGCCATATGATTTCTAATTTGAACGATTTTCTCAGAAGTTTCAAGTACGAGTTCAGGACCTGTAAGTTGACTATCCCCAACCTCGGCCGAACAAATAGGAAAACGACATTTCTGCCCATATAGTGCTTCAAATGGAGCTGCCTTGATGCTAGTGTGATAACTGTTGTTGTAGGAGAATTCCACCAATGGTAGGTGAGACTCCCAAGTGTTACCAAAATCAATCACATAAGCTCGTAGCATATCCTCCAGGGTTTGAATAGTACGCTCCGTCTGGCCATTAGTTTGAGGGTGGTATGCTGTGCTCATATCCAGACACGTGCCTAAAGATTTTTGTAACGATTGCCTGAAACGGGAGGTGAATCGTGCATCTCGATCCTAAATGAAGATTGGCACCCCATGCTGAGAGGCTACTTCTTTCAAGTAAATACGAGTAAGTTTCTCCATTTTGCCGATTTCCTTGATTGCTAAGAAGTGAGCAAACTTTGTTAAACGATCAACGATTACCCAAATGGTATCACATCTTGTAGGAGTTCGTGGCAATTTTGTGATAAAGTCCACGGATATCAGCTCCCATTTCCACATGGGAATCTCTGGTTATTGGAGAAGACCAGCAGGCTTTTGATATTCAAATTTGACCTTCGCGCAAGTCAGGCACTTGCTCACATAGGTGGCTATATCGGCCTTCATCTTTGGCCACCAATACAACACCTTTAGATCATGGTACATCTTGTTGGAACCTGGATGAATAGAGTAACGAGATTTATGAGCCTCATCCTTGACTAGTTCCCTTAAGTTTTCGAATACTGGAACTCATATTCGCTCGGCGAAGTAGCGAATACCGTCAGATTTGACTTCGAGTTGTGCTTCCATACTGCGTGTGGCTTCCAGCGGTAGGTTTTCCTCTTTCAGGGCTTCGAGTTGAGCACTACGGATTTTGTCAGATAATCCAGGGTGAATTGTAAGCTGTAATGCTCGAACTCGTTTGGGATTTGTTTCTTTTCGGCTTAGGGCATCAGCTACAATGTTAGCTTTACCTGGATGATACCGGATCGCACTGTTATAATCATTCAAGAGCTCGACCCAACGACGTTGTCGCATGTTCAACTCTTTCTACTCGAAGATATGCTGAAGACTCTTGTGATCGGTGTAGATGGTGCACTTGGTACCGTACAAGTAGTGTCTCCATATCTTAAGGGTGAAAACTACAGCTCCCAACTCTAGGTCATGAGTTGTGTAATTTTTCTCGTGAATATTTAGTTGACGCGAAGCATATGCGATCACCTTTTCTCGTTGCATCAACACACAACCCAGACCCTGAATGGATGCATTGCAATACACTATAAAATCATTTGTTCCCTCCGGAAGAGCTAGAATAGGTGCACTGCAAAGTTTCTGTTTAAGGAGTTGGAATACTGACTCCTGGTTATCAACCCAGTTATAGGCTTTACCCTTCTGAGTTAAGGCAGTGAGAGGTTGTGTAATCTTAGAGAATCCCTCGATGAATCGACGATAATAACCATCCAATCCCGGAAATTGTCGCACCTCAGTCGGAGTCGTCGGTGCTGCCCAATTCTTGATGGCTTCAATCTTTGATGGATCGACATGTATTCCCTTCTCGTTAACCACATGTCCTAAGAATTGAACTACCAGGATCCAGAATTCACACTTAGAAAACTTAGCATATAGATGCTCCTGCTTAAGTAATTCTAGAATTAAACGTAGATGTTCCTCATGTTCCTCCTTGTTGTTGGAATAAATGAGAATGTCGTCGATGAAAACGATGAAAAATTGATCAAGGTGTGGCTTATGCACACGGTTCATGAGGTCCATGAACACCGCAGTCGCGTTAGTCAATCCGAAAGACATGACCATAAACTCATAGTGGTCGTACCTTGTCCTGAAAGCAGTCTTAGAGATATCCTCATCTCGAACTATCAATTGATGGTAACCGAACCTAAGATCTATTTTGGTATAGAAGCTTGATCCTTGGAGTTGATCAAAGATATCATCTATACGAGGCAAAGGATAACGATTCTTGATTTTCACTTTATTTAGTTCACGATAGTCGATACACCTAGGGAAAGTCCCATCCTTCTTCTTGACAAACAGAACTGGAGCTCCCCATGGCGATGAGCTAGGTCGGATGTAACCATTATCCAGCAATTCCTGTAGCTGAGTAGATAGCTCTTGCAATTCACTAGGTGCTAGTCTATAGGGTGCCCGAGCGATCGGTGCTGCTCCGGGTGCAAGATCAATTTGGAATTCAACTTGACGGTGTGGTGGCAGACCCGATAAGTCTTTGGGAAACACTTCCAGAAAATCACGAAAGATGGGAATATCATCAATTTTCTTCTCTTCCGATGGTTGCTCGGCAACGAGTGCAAGAATAGCAGTATGACCTTTACGCAGGCACTTCTGCGCTTTCATGAATGATATGATGCCTACGACTGCACCACTATTTTCTCCTTGAACGGAAAGGATTTTTCCACTAGAGAGAGGAATGCGAACAATTTTCTCACGACAGATAATTTCAGCTTGGTTTTTAGATAACCAATCCATACCAACAATTACATCAAAACTACCAAGTGTGACCGGCATAAAGTCGATATCAAGTTTATGACCATCCAACTCAAGCTTACAACCCTTAAGAATGTGAGTTGCTTCAATTATTTGGCCATCAACTATCTCTATTATATACTTAGCTTCTAACAGAGTTGGAGTTCCTTTTATCATATCACTAAGCTTCTTAGATATAAAACTCCTAACAGCACCGGTATCAAATAGGACAGAAGCAAAGTAATTATTTAAGAGCAACTTACCGGTGACCACATTATGATCATATCGAGCTTCTCTAGATCCTAGTACGAAGGCTCGTCCTTTCGCACCATTTCCCCCATTATTGGCATTATTGCAACAGTTGTTGTTGCCTTGATTGTTGTTGTTGTTACCATTGTTGCCCTGATCATTGTCGTTACCGTTACCATTCCCATTACCATTCCCATTACCACCCCTCTTTAACTGAGGACAATCCCACTGAATATGTCCCTCCTTACCGCACTGAAAACATCCTCTTGTGGACCCTTGCGGTCGTAATGGTTGCTTGTTTTGAAGATCAACTCTACAATCTTTTGCAGCGTGGCCCATCTTGCCACACCGTTGACAACTGTTACAAGCACCGACATGGTCGTAATTGCACTTGGGGTCTCTTCCCGCATAACCACCTTGATTTTGACCCGAAGAAGTCGTCTGATTAAAGTTCTTAGCAGGCTCACACTTTCGCTGCTGCTGCTGGGGTTGATTGAACTGGGGTCCCTTGGAGATGGAGTGAGAGTTGGAGTTGTGATCAAACTTGCGCTTATAATTTTTAGTAGCTTTAGAAACTGAACCCCTCGGGGTAGAGTCCCTTGAGTTACCGCCTAGTCAGTTAACTTGTGGGCAAGTCTGATAGTCTGCTGGATGGTAGTGGGGTTGGATGAGTTCACCATACTATGAATCTAAGGCACTAAACCTCCAATGTACAGCTCAATCCTCTTGTAATCAGGAGTCACCATATGTGGGCACATGGTAGCAAGCTCATGGGAATGTGTGGTATAAAGCTCATATTCAGAACCTTCCATCTTCAGGTTCAGAATTCTCCTTCCAACTTTTGAATTTCATCCCGAGGACAATACTCCTCCTTCATCATTGTCTTAAACTCCTCCCACGTGAGTGCATTGGCCATAGCTAGACCCAACATTTGGACCTGAGCATTCCACCACGTGAGAGCCGGGCCTTCCAAAGTACAAGAAGCGAACTTGACCTGATTGGCCAAGGGACAGTTACACATGGCAAATACTGACTCTTCTTTCTAGAACCAACGGAGTAGTCCATCAGCTCCTTCAGCTCCACTAAAGGTGTGGGGCTTACAGTCCATAAATTTTTTGAAAGTGCAGGTGAGTTGCTGATTTTGTTGACCTGGATTTAGAAACATAATATAGGTTCGAGGTTATAAAGCTTAGGAAAGGCGCTTTGAGAGATGAATTGACCTCACTAGTCAAATGGTTATAGCATTTACCTGCAACATTCTGTGATGCTAGAGCCTCAGCCACACTATCGTTGATTAGTGTCGCCAGCTCCGCTGCTGTCATGTTGATGGTACCTCGGCCACCAGCACGACCTCCACGTCCTCTTCCCGACATGATTCTTCACATTCACAAATACAAAACAATGAGAAATATATCGCATATTAAACATTATTTATGTACAAGTAAGGAAATACAACATCTAACATTTTGAAAATTAAATAAATTGTAAAGCTACAAAATAAATAACTCAAAACATTAAACTTCACATACTTTTATTGAATGGGAACAACCTTACTCATCTAGGTTTGAAAAGAGAATATAACATAAACGAAGCATGAATGAAAAGGAAAGATAGAATAGAAGGATCATCAAACATCCTCATCATCGGAAGAAACGTATGATTGTGCATCGTCGATCTCCACCGGTTCCTCCTCGGGTGGCTCCCTCTAAGGGCTCATCCTCGAAAGGCTCCTCCTCGTCATCCGAAAGTGGAATGTCCTCTGGAAATAGGGCTGCTTGTAGTTGGGCTTCTAAGTGGGTCACTCTCTCCCGAAGTCCTTCAGCAACATGGTCTGCTACTTGTAGTTGGTCTTCCAGATGAGTCACTCTCTCTAGAATCCCTCCTACATCATGGTCCGAGGTGTCCACCCTCGTCTCCAAATGTGAATCCCGATCCACCAAATGGTCATGGACCTTGTCCGTTGCTGCTAGTTCAGTGGTCAGATGCTCTGTTTGCTCCTTGTTTTCTTCCATTTGTGGCTCTCGTTCTAGAATTTCGGGTATCTCATCAGTGGCTTCCTTCATCGCTTTTAACTCCTTAGTTATGATAAACACAAAAGCTGCAAAGGCTTGTTCCATGGTGCATGGCAAGCTAGGTAAAATAGAGGACGAGGAAGTGGAGCAAAAATAGGGTGATGGAACATTTCCCATCTCGATCCATCTTTGGATCATCTTCGGATATGCATTCCAATTAAGTGTTGTGTTCCTTGCTTGTGCATTACTTGGTTCACCCTCTTCTACAGAGTTGTCACTAGAACTAGTTCGGCGCCTTTTGGGCTCCGGGGATGAAAAGGTAGATGCCTTAGGTGATGGTGGTGGGGTTGACGACATGATCATGTAACATAATACATAAGTGCCAAAAATCCAATTGTCTATGACATGTAACTAATGTGTGAGGTTATAGTATTGTATGCAATTCTAGTTCTCTATAACCAATGGCTCTGATACCAATCTATCACACCCCCAATTTCAACTAACGGAGTTTTACCGTTTGGGAAGTGACAAACCAGGATCTCAGTCATTAGTTACATTGAACGACACTATATGGGACTAAAATGAAAATATATCATAAACGATCAAAATACAAAGAAAAATCCCAAAGTGTTCGAAAGTAAGTGCAGAAGCATAAAACGAAAGTAAATGCGGAAAACAACGCGCCCAAGAAAAATCCCAAAGTGTTCAGTCCAAACAAAGTCCAAAACAAAGTACAAAGCAAATCAACAATAACAATTTATAATTTAATCATAAGACTCCATGCATGCCCTATGCGTGCACCTGTGCGTTATCTTAAGCAACCTGAGAAAACATGTAAGAAAAGATATCAACACGAGGTTGGTGAGTTCACAGGTTTCAGTTTGCAACAAAGTTCAATAGGTTAATGTACATTCAATACATAAATCAATAGGTAGCTAACCCATAAGTATGTTAAATAATGCGCTCGCAACCAACAGCTGACTGTTTATGTTTTTGCCTCCCACCAGGCCTATCAACCATGGTGCATGTTTAGGTCAAGAATGCACCCGTTCGACATCCAGTCGGGTTAGCGCGACTAACGCGGGTGAGGTTTGTCAAACCCAGTAGTACTACTCAACTTACCTCGCTATGTTCATATTAACGGTCCGATGTGAGGACTTAGTGATAGATGTGTACGCAAATTTAAGCAAGTGATAACATATATAAATTACATAACCAAAAATGTTTACGTCATGTTTTCTCCCCCAGATTTAAAACAGTAAAAGGGGCCGTGAAAACTCACCTGATTGCGTAGGTAGTAATCACACAAGAATAAGATTGAAACCATGAGTGTTAGCCTGCAACGGCTTACGTATAACCTAGAATTATACATATATCAATTAGGGATACAATGGGAATATGTGACGACGACACGGAAGATTGAACGTCCTAAAAAAACTGTAAGGCCCCAAACCCAGGAGGCCTGACTTGTTGGATTTACTCATTCACAAACAGTTCTTAAACTTGAATATCAAATAACACAGCGGAAAATATTTCATTAAAACATAACCATTACATTGTTCAACGTACGAAAGCGTAAACGTTGTCTAAACATAACATAATGAAATCAAAACGTAACGTGATGCCAATCTTCATAAGTAGCCGGGTAACTCTTCATCGCTAGCCAAGCATCACCGACCATCCTCGCAACCTGCCTTAACCTGAATGTGCATACTAAAAAGTCAGCTATGCTAGTGAGTTATAGCTTTACATAAAACTTTCACAAAACCAATTGCCAAAAACATTACATTCATTCATTAATAAAAGCGTAAATAAAGCATGCAATAACATAACATTAACCATAAGTCAACAATAAACCGAATCTGCGCCTTTTCGTAACCGTCAATTCCCGATTACAGCACGGTACCTCATAGGGTACACGCACCGGCCTTGAGTAAGGTGCTCCATAGAGCACATGCACCCACATTAACCATTTCAAGTACGGCGTCCCAAAGGATAGCTCGTACCACCTTAAATACTATTCCCTCACGGAGAATGGTATCTCATTAGGGATCCCGGTAATCCCATGGTGACCGTCATCACCCCTTTATCCACCCAGTTGTACAACCGTTAGCCAGCCACAAAGGCCCCCATAAGGGTAAGGCTCATTCATGCATACATACCTTAGTTCCCGTAGGAACTAGTGGCAGATTCGTTCATTTCGTGACTTTCATAAAAACCGTTACCGCCTTTACATCATTTTAGTTAAAGCATTCATACATTTTATTATAAAACATTTCATCATTAAACCGTTCGCAAACATTCATAAACCACTTTGGTAAAACACTTTGTAAATACATTTCGACTTTCTTTTTGTAAACATCATTTCATAAGACATCATTTCGTTAAACATCATTTCATAAGTACGCACACTAGCCCAAAACATTAATAAAACATTTAAAAGAGGGCTCTAGAACTCACCTGATAAGCTAATCTGGGTTGTCCTAAACAAGGTCCAACAACGTCACTTCCGATTTTAATTGATTAGTTAAATACACATCAGACCTAATCCCGACTCTAACGGTTTAACCATTCTGAATTAGGCGACTATACTGACTTTACTAACCAGCCTGATTCCTGCGCACTTAGCAAGTGCCCAGGGCCTTGTTCTTGCGTACTTAATAAGTGCACAGACTTCGCTTCATGCGTACTTGATACGTACGCATGACCTTCTTCTTGCATACTTGATAAGTACGCAGGATCTGCTTCTCCACAAAAAACCCTAACTTTCGCATGCAGGTCTGATCACTTCAAGATCCCGAAATTGTTTACATTCAAAACGTTTGCTTTTCGTTTAAGGACTCAAATCTATGTTTTTCTTCCAGTTTCATCCGTAAAAATGTTACCTTTTCATCTAAAACCCGAAAAACCCCAAAACGAACAAAATCTTAGATCTAGGCTAGATCATTACCTATATCGAGCTTCTGATCCGGAGGTTCTTCTCACGAGCTATGGAGCAACACTTGGCTGGAATCTCGGGTCGATCCGCCAACTTTCTCTCTCTACGGTTTCTCTCTCTAGATGTTGCAAAATGAGAGAAAAGGGTGGTCACTTAGGCTATTTATAGGGGAATATCCCCTATGCTCGCCCCCTTCTAACCCGTCATGCCTCGTTCGTTTATTTCGTTCGTTCTCACATTAAATCCCGTTATTATAACTGTCGTTTTATTTTTGGGATGTTACAAGTCTACCCCCCTTACAATAGGTTTCGTCCCCGAAACCTATCGTGAGTCAAATAGTTGAGGGTACGACTTCCTCATTTCCATCTTCGTTTCCCAAGTTGATTCCGATCCCTTTCGGTGCTTCCATTGGACTTTAACCAACTGAATAATCTTATTAAGCAAACGCTTCTCCTTTCTGTCTAAGATGGCCACGGGTTCTTCGATGTAGTTAAGGCTGTTGTCGACCTCGATGTTAGTAAGTGGTACGTGAGCCGATTCATCCGCCAAACACTTTCGCAAGTGTGATACATGGAAGGTAGGATGTATCCCACTTAACTCATCAAGCAACTCTAACCGATAAGCGACTTCACCAACCCGTGCCATTATCCTGAATGGTCCGACAAACTTCGAACGTAACTTTCCTCTCTTTCTGAATCGTATGATTCCCTTCCAGGATGCCACTTTCAACATTACTCTGTCCCCAACATCAAACTCAATAGGCCTTCGTCGTTTATCCGCATAAGATTTCTGACAATCTTGTGCGGCCTTCATTCGTGCTTGGATTTGATCAAATCTTTCCGACGTTTCTCTTACGACTTCAATACTTCCTAATTCCTTCTGCCCAATCTCACCCTAACAAACCGGGGTCCTGCATCTTCTCCCATACAACATTTCGTATGGCGGCATGCTTATAGTCGTGTGATGACTATTGTTTTAGGAGAATTCGGCTAACGGCAGATGACTGTCCCAATTGCTGCCAAAATCGATGATATAAGCACGAAGCATATCCTCCAATGTCTGAATGGTCCTTTTGGACTGACCATCCTTTTGTGGGTGGTATGCCGTGCTGATATTAAACCTCGTGCCCATCGCCTCGTGAAATCTTTTCCAGAACCTCGATGTGAATCGTGTGTCCCGGTCAAATACGGTCGTCAAAGGCATCTCATGCCGTGCTACTACTTCGTTAATAAATACTTCCACTAACCTTTCCGACGAGAATGTCTCGCGAATAGGTAGGAAATGAGAACTCTTCGTTAAACGGTCCACAATTACCCAAATGGTGTCACGACCTTTAGCTGTGCGATGTAGCTTGGTTATGAAGTCCATGGTAATTCCATTCCGGTATATCAAGTGGTTGAATCTTTCCATACGGTTTCTGGTGTTCGGCCTATACTTGTGAGCAAGTCAAGCACTTGCTTACGTACTTTGTCACCTCATGTTTCATTCCAGGCCACCAGTATTCCTTCTTCAGTTCTTGGTACATTTTATTGGTACCAGGATGGATAGAGTACCGAGACTTATGAGCCTCATCCAGGATTTTGGTTCTAAGCTCGCCACCCATAGGTATCCATACCCGTCCAAAACGTGTCCTAACATTAAGGGTGTTATATTCCAACTTGTCATGTTGTCCCACCATTCTTTCCTTCTTTATGTTTCCTTCCTTAAGTGCTTCATCTTGAGCTCTTTCAATTTCCCTCATTACATCTGATGTTACCACCAACTGGCAAGCTTTCACTCTAATAGGAGCAGGCACGTCCTTTCGGCTTAGAGCGTCAGCCACCACGTTTGCCTTTCCGGGATGGTATATGATTTCACAGTCATAATCTTTCAAAAGTTCCAACCATCGCCTCTGCCTCATATTAAGTTCCCTTTGTTCGAAGAAGTACTTCAAACTTTTGTGGTCGGAGTAAAGAGTAAACTTCACCCCGTAAAGGTAGTGCCTCCAGATTTTCAATGCGAATACGACAGCAGCAAGTTCCAAATCGTGAGTCGGATAATTAGCTTCGTGAATCTTCAACTGCCGTGACGTATACGCGATCACTCTTCCGCGTTTCATCAATACGCATCCCAATCCCTGACCCGAAGCGTCGGAGTATACCACTAAGTCTTCATTACCCTCGGGAAGGGCCAAGACTGGAGCTTGGGTTAGCTTCTCCTTCAATTCCTTAAACGCCTCATCTTGGGTCAAACCCCATTAGTACTTTATCTCCTTCCCAGTCAACTTTGTCAATGGCAAAGCTATTTTCGAGAAATCCTAGATGAATCTCCGATAGTAGCCTGCCAATCCCAAGAAACTGCGGATTTCAGTTGGCGTCTTAGGAATATTCCATTCCCTTACCCGTCATTATCTTTGCTGGGTCAACCATAATGCCGTTCGGGTTAATCACGTGACCTAGGAATTGGACTTCCCTAAGCCAGAACGCACATTTGGAGAACTTAGCATACAACTTTTCCTACTCTTGAGCTTCCAATACCTCCTTTAAGTGACACGCATGATCACTCTCATTCTTGGAGTAGATGAGGATATCATCGATGAGCACAATTACTGATCGATCCAGCATTGGTCGACAAACTCTATTCATTAAATCCATGAACGCTGCGGGGGCGTTCGTCAATTCAAAAGACATTACGTGGAACTCAAATAGTCTATAACGGGTGCGAAATGCAGTTTTTGGTATGTCTTCTTCCCTCACCTTCAACTGATGGTACCCGGATCGAAGGTCGATTTTTAAGAACCAACTTGCGCCTTGCAATTGATCGAACAGGCTGTCGATCCTTGGTAAAGGGTACTTGTTCTTCACCGTTCGTTTGTTCAACTCACGATAATCAATACACATTCTCATCGAGCCATTCTTCTTCTTCACAAACAACACCGGAGAACCCCAAGGCAAGATGCTCGGTTGTATAAATCCCTTCTCAAGTAGTTCGTCTAATTGGGCCATAAGTTCTTTCATCTCCACTGGTGCTAGTCGATATGGAGCCTTAGCCACGGGCTGGGCATCTGGTTTTAAGTCAATTCGGAACTCAATCTCTCTGTCGGGTGGTATCCCAGGCAAATCCTGTGGAAACACCTCCGGGTACTCGTGTACCACGGGTACATCGTCTAGTTCCTTCACTCCCTTGCACATGTCAATTACGTACACCAGATAAGCCTCGCATCCTTGCCTCAAGTAATCCGTTGCCTTAATCATCGAGATGACGTTTGGCATCGGGGCGTCACGGTCTCCAAAAACCTCAACTTTGCTACCATCCGAAACCTTGAGTCGGATTATCTTTCGTTTTCATATAATTTGCGCTTCATTGGCAGTTAGCCAATCCATACCTAACACGACATCAAACCCTCCCAAAACCATAACAAACAATCTGACAGGGAACCTATGACCTTCTATTTTTATCATAGAGTTGTCAACTACATCGGTCACTCCCGCAGTTCTACCCTCAGCGGTTTCTACGCTAAAAGCCCTTTCTAGCTTACTGCCAGTGTACTTCACTCGTTTACAAAAAGTCACAGATATAAAACTCTTACTGGCACCCGAATCAAATAACATAGAAACAAAAGTGTTGTTAAGGATGAACGTACCTGGTGCCACATCCGGTTCCACCCTGGCCTAGTCTTGCTTCAGCACGTACGTACGAGTCTTTGCTCGGGGCCTCTCTTCTTTCTTCTCGGTACTCTTCCCTTTCCTAGATTCGCCGATTTTCGGTTTCGGGCATTCCCTACTCAGATGACCGGCATCCCCACAGTTATAGCACTTGATGCCACACTTAAAACACAAGTTAGATCCCAGACTACATTCACCTGCATGCTCCTTTCCAGACTTCTTACAAACAGTCGGCTCATCCACCCGAGACCTCTTATCGCGAGCCCTAAACATCTTTCCACCAGTTCGCTTGTTTGAGAAGCTCGGTCTCTTCTTTGGTTCCTCAATGGCGGCATCGTTTAATGCCAGATCATCATACACCACACCACTGAGTTCCACCACCGAATCGAAGGTGGTAGGAGTGTTTGCTTTGATAAAGGTGCGAACCATGTCCGGCAGTCCCTGGATATAACAAGAAATCTTTCTCTCTTCGGTAGTAATCAACTGTGGCACCAGATGTGCCAACTCATTGTACCGGGTGGTGTATTGACGGTGAGTCATGTTACCAGCCTTTAAATTCAGAAATTCTCTCTCCACCTTCTCAATTTCGTTCCTTGGGCAAAAATTCTTAATAGCTAACGCCTTCAAATCATTCCATAACATAGAGTCAACAGTTGTATCTCCCTTAGCTTGTCGCACTCCCTCCCACCAATGGGACGTTTCTTCTCTCAAGGAGTTAGCAACAAATTTTGCCACCTGATCCGTCCGGCATTCGCTGAGACGGATGGCAGCCTGCATACGGATTACCCAGTCAAACGTAGCCACCGCGTCTTTCTTTCCAGTCAGGACCGGTGGGTCACATGCTTTAAATGACTTATAGTCGCATCCGCGAGCAGGCGGCGCGTTGTCAGTCTAGTTGTTCTGGGCACCAGTTGCCATACTAGACCCACCTTCCCCATTAACCTTCTTCAACGCTTCTGCCAACAGACCTGGTAGAAAAGTCTTCATCAACTCTGTGAACTCTCGAGCTATAGCTGCTCTCATATATGGTTCAAAAGTGAAAGGTTGTTCTTCAACCTGTGTCTGCTCAGTTCCATGCACACTATCCGCCAGTTCAGTGTGAACACTTCCTTCTTCACTATACTCTTGGCGTGCAGGGGTCCTGCCGCGCCCACCATTACGACCACCGGTATAGCCCCTACCACGTCTTCCGTTTCCTCTCCTTGCCATTTCGTTCTATAAGACAAGGAATCCAATGTCATCACGCTAGTTAACAAATAGAATTCAACAAGCACTGTAAGATGTTAATATACACTGGCCATCTGCAATTAACCATTACACTACCTTTTGATTTCTATTTGACCACCTTTGTGATTCCATCAGAACACATGTCCTAATCTATTACTTTCTAAGGCATACTACATACACATACTCTAATTTTCATACCTGATGTTGTGGCTCGAGTTACCCGTACTGGCACCCGCTTTCGGTCCCATTCACAGTTTAAGTTTAGATGTTGGGAGTGTCCAAATCTCTCAAACTATTGCTCTGATACCAACTTGTAAGGCCCCAAACCTGGGAGGCCTCACTCGTTGGATTTACTCATTCACAAACAGTTCTTAAACTTGAATATCAAATAACGTAGCGGAATGTACTTCATTAAAACATAACCATTACATTGTTCAACATACGGAAGCGTAAACATTGTCTAAACATAACATAACGAAATCAAAATGTAACATGATGCCAATCTTCATAAGCAACCGGGTAACTCTTCATTGCTAGCCAAGCATCACCGACCATCCTCGCAACCTGCCTTAACCTGAATGTGCATACTAAAAAGTCAGCTACGCTGGTGAGTTCTTGCTTTACATAAAAATTTCACAAAACCAATTGCCAAAAACATTACATTCATTCATTAATAAAAGCGTACATAAAGTATGCATAAACATAACATTAACCATAAGTCAACACTAAACCGAATCTGCGCCTTTTCGTAACTGTCAATTCCTCATTACAGCACAGTACCTCATAGGGTACACACACCGGCCTTGAGTAAGGTGCTCCATAGAGCACACGCACCCACATTAACCATTTCAAGTACGGCGTCCCAAAGGATAGCTCATACCACCTTAAATACTATTCCCTCACGGAGAATGGTATCTCATTAGGGATCCCGGTAATCCCATGGTGACCGTCGTCACCACTTTATCCACCCAGTTGTACAACCATTAGCCAGCCACAAAGGCCCCCATAAGGGTAAGGCCCATTCATGCATACATACCTTAGTTCCCGTAGGAACTCGTGGCAGATTCGTTCATTTCATGACTTTCATAAAAACCGTTACCTCCTTTACATCATTTTAGTTAAAGCATTCGTACATTTTATTATAAAACATTTCATCATTAAACCGTTCGTAAACCATTCATAAACCTCTTTGGCGAAACACTTCGTAAACAAATTTCTACTTTCTTTTCGTAAACATCATTTCATAAGACATCATTTCATTAAACATCATTTCGTAAGTAAGCACACTAGCCCAAAACATTAATAAAACATTTAAAAGAGGGCTCTAGAACTCACCTGATAAGCTAATCTGGGTTATCCTAAACATGGTCCAACAACGTCACTTCCGATCTGAATTGATTAGTTAAATACATATCAGACCTAATCCCGAATCTAAGGGTTTAACCATTCTGAATTAGGTGACTATACTGACTTTACTAACCAGCCTGATGCATGCGCACTTAGCAAGTGCGCAAGGCCTTGTTCTTGCGTACTTAATAAGTGCGCAGACTTTGCTTCATGAGTACTTGATAAGTATGCAGGCTTTGCTTCATGCGTACTTGATAAGTACGCATGACCTTCTTCTTGCGTACTTGATATGTACGCAGGATCTGCTTCTCCGCAAAAAAATCGTAACTTTCGCATGCGGATTTGATCACGTCAAGATCCCGAACTTGTTTACATTCAAAACGTTTGCTTTTCGTTTAAGGACTCAAATCTATGTTTTTCTTCCAGTTTCATCCGTAAACACGTTACCTTTTCATCCAAAACCCGAGAAACCCCAAAACGAACAAAAACTCAGATCTAGGCTAGATCGTTACCTGTATCGAGCTTCTGATCTGGAGGTTCTTTTCACGAGCTATGGAGCAACACTTGGCTGGAATCTCGGGTCGATTCGCCAACTTTCTCTCTCTACAGTTTCTCTCTCTAAATATTGCAAAATGAGAGAAAAAGGTGGTGACTTAGACTATTTATAGGGGAGGCTCCCTATGTTCGCCCCCTTCTAGCCCGTCATGACTCGTTCGTTTATTTCATTCGTTCTGACATTAAATCCCGTTATTATAACTGTCGTTTTATTTTTAGGATGTTACAGAAACGCTCTAATGATTAAAAGTAGACTAACGTGTGCACGGGAATGAGAAGTCTTAATTAATAAATACGATAAGCACGATACGCGACGAATGACAAAATAATATACAATAAACATGTTCAAGCGTCATCGTCATTAAGTAGTGATCTAGAAAATAATATTATTATATTATTTTTAAACTCGTATGATTAATGCAGTAATCATTTATGTGGCAAAAATAATAATTATATTATTTTTATTGAGAATATATAAACGAGGTTAATAATATAACTAGTTATAATATTTATAACTTCGAAGTGTTACACAACGCTCGTTAAAGCAATGAAAACAATATATAAATATATTATTTTTAATAGTGGGAAATAATATTAAAACGGTTACAAAACTATACCCGGACATTAATATAAACACAATTGTTAGCATGATTTCATAAATTACATAATAATTTTGTGAGATAATATAATTAATATATTATTTTTAATATCACTAAAATTCTTAAAAATGCATTATAAGATTAATCCCGAGCCTT
Organism: Smallanthus sonchifolius; assembly: GCA_023525975.1. Lineage (NCBI taxonomy): Eukaryota > Viridiplantae > Streptophyta > Magnoliopsida > Asterales > Asteraceae > Smallanthus > Smallanthus sonchifolius. The sequence continues at coordinate 45,306,399 of CM042034.1, read as the reverse complement.
TGGGTGTTTTCGGGTTTCAAAGCACGTTAATATATTAATATATAATAATATAGGTTTTGATTTTATTTAAATAAAATATACAAAAGTGGCTTAAAATAAGATGGGGGGAGAGAGACTTGAACCCGGGTCTCCCCCCATCAGTCAAACAACTTAACCAGTCCAACTACTCGATGATTCGCAACACAACCCGGACCCGAATGGTTTTAATCAGAAGTTCTAGTGAATCCCCCTCCCATTCATATTCGCAATCGGCCAGGACCCCAAAACTCTTTGATTCGATCGCGATAGGCCAAAATAACATAGGGGTTTTGTTATCCGGGGTGTCACGAATCTATTAGTTGTGTTTAATTGTAAAATCGTTCAGTAAAAGGTTGTTTAATTTCTGTATGAACACCGAAACCCTAGAACAAGAACAAGAAATCAAATCGAACGATTCTAATATTAGAAGTTGATAGAATCATAGGGCTTTTGATTAAAATGAGTTTCGAACCTGTTGGAATCAATTAATTGGATTTAAACATGTTCTAAGACAGTGATCGATTAACTCGTCCCCATATGAACCCTAGGTGTTTGATCGGGTTCAATTCGGTGTTACAGGTTCAAATAAAGTTAGGGCTTTTGATCTACAAGGAAATGCGAGTCTAATGGTGTAAGAAATTACCAAAATGGAGTACGAGAGGATGGTAATCACTTGAATGCAGGTTCCGACGACGTTGAGGTGATCTTTGGCATCTTCGGTGGCTTTCCGATCAAATACAGAACTTGTAAGACCTTCGTAGGGAATCGATTAAGGTTTGCAGATGCTTAAATTCAAGAGTGGTGATCTAAAGCCATGAATCCGAATGGTATATATATGCGTTCGATGAAAACGGTTTCAATACAATAATAGGGGCGTTTCAATTCATGTAATGATGTGTTTAACAGTTTCAAAGGAATCGTTGAATGATCATCACAAGCAAAACGGTTTTTAATCATGAATGGATTTCAATTTTAAGTATGAATTGAAGTTTCTGTTCTTGCAAAATTGACTTACAAAGTCAACCAAATCAACAATTGGATAAATACAGAATTGCTCCCTAAGGTTTCCTGTTTCAAGTTTATAAAAATGGTAGAATAGGTCCTTGTGGTTTGGGTTGGGTAAAGACTTGTTAGTTTGACTATCCAAAAGTCAAAAGGAACATGATTTTGACTTTTAAAGTCAACAAGGTGTGTTTTGATTAATTGCAATACTAATCCTTGTAGTTTTAGGTTTGGATAATGACAGAACTAGTCCCTAGAGTTTTATTTAAGTTATGTAGGTTAACTTTTAACTGGATTTACTAACGAGGTTAACTCTAAATGGTCGGGTGTCACAAGATCATTCTTGGGGCATGCGGGATTTTACCGCCGGTTTATTAAGGGTTTTAGCACAATCACAAAACCACTTTGTAATCTACTTTTAAAAGACGTCCCATTTGAATTTGATGATGAGTGTTTAAAAGCATTCAATATTTTAAAAGAAAAATTGGTAGACACCCCGATCTTGCAAGCGTCTAATTGGTCACTACCTTTTGAAATCATGTGCGATGCAAGTGATTTTGCAATCGGGGCAGTCTTGGTGCAAAGGGTGTATAAGAAACCAGTGGCAATTTACTATGCCAGCAAGACCCTGGATGGGGCACAATTGAATTATACTACTACTGAGAAAGAATTGCTTGCAGTTGTGTATGCTCTTGATAAGCTTAGGTCTTACATCTGGGGAAGAAAAGTGATATTGTATTCAGATCACAGTGCGGTTAAGTATCTCATGGAGAAGAAAGACGTAAAGCCTAGGTTAATCAGATGGGTTCTATTGCTACAGGAGTTCAACCTAGAGATCTGTAATAAGAAAGGAACAGAGAATGTGGTAGCAGACCACCTATCAACGGTTGTGAACACCAAAGAGGATTCCACTGAAAAGAATCGGGTAGACATTCCTAGATGAGCAAATTTTAAGTGTTTCTACTGACCCATGGTATGCTAACATTGTTAATTATTTGGCTGCAGGTAAAATTCTAGAACATTGGGCTAAGAAGAAGAAGCAACACTTCATATCTCAAGTGAAGCAGTATATCTGGGATGAACCAGATTTGTTCAAAGTTGGGGCAGAGCAAATGATCTTGTGTTGTGTGCCCGAAAGTGAAGTCCAATATTTGTTAGAACATGCCCATTCATATGCTTGTGGGGGGCACTTCAATAGATTGAAAATAGGATACAGGGTCCTCACTTGTGGGTTCTTCTGGCCCATAATTTTCAAGGATGCAGCAGAGATTGTGAAGAACTGCATAAGATGTCAGCAGATTGGGAGCATCACTAAGCGGGATGAGATGCCAATGCGACCCATTATGGTCGTCAACATATTTGATGTGTGGGGCATAGACTTCATGGGCCCCTTCTCTAATTCTTTGGGACATCTATACATCTTAGTGGCGGTTGATTATGTTTCTAAATGGGTTGAAGCAATCACCACTAAGACAAATAATCACACAGTGGTGTGCAAGTTCGTTCAAAGTAACATCTTTTCCAGGTTTGGTGTCCCCCATGTGATCATTAGTGATGGGGGTTCACAATTTAAGAACTTTAAATTTGGTAAATTGCTTAAAAGGTACAGTGTGAACCATCGGATTGCCACTCCATATCACCCACAAACAAGTGGGCAAGTGGAGGTATCAAACAGGCAAATAAAGGAGATTTTACAAAAGACGGTACAGCCTGATCGTAAGGATTGGTCAACCAAAATAAACGCTGCTTTATGGGCCTGCCGAACAGCTTACAAAACTCCGATTGGTACCACACCATACCGACTAGTTTATGGAAAAGGATGTCATTTGCCAGTTGAAATAGCTCATCGTGCATCATATGCAGTTAAATCTGTTAATCTTGAATATGGCAGTGCAGGTAAGGAGCGGACGTTGCAATTATGTGAATTGGAAGAGCTGAGGGATGAAGCTTATGAGTGTGTATCTGCATACAAGGCAAGGATGAAAGCAGTGCATGATTCAAAGTTAAATAAAAAGGTCTTTGAGGTAGCACAGAAGGTGTGGCTGTACAATTCAAGACTGAAACTGTTCCCCGGGAAACTGAAGAGTAAATGGATGGGCCCATACTTGGTGCTCAAAGTTGGAGAGTTAGGAGAGGTCAAAATCGAAGACTTTGACGATTACCCCAGGCAAGTAGTGAATGGGCATATACTGAAGCCCTATTTAGAAACAGATGAAATCAACGACACCAAGGAAGAATAAATAAGTTTTAACATGCATGCATCTGCATATGAATAACCCGGGTAAGGTACACCGCGTCTCGCTGAAGACGTTAAACTTAGCGCTCTTAGGAGGCAACCTAAGTTTTACATTTTGTGTCTAGAGTAAATGAACGTTGTGGGTGTGTTCTCTAGAAACCCTCACGAGACTAAACTCGTCCACTCGGGCTACCGAGGGGTTTAAAAGGCATGTTGCATACGCTAAATGCCTCCGTGAGTCCTACGAAAGTGAGTTTGTTTTTGTTTTCGTTTTGTGCTTTAAATCTGGGAATAGCCCAAGTGTGGGAACGTTCTGGGAATGTTGAGGCTTATGTTAATGCAATGGGGACCATGCATCATTCTCTAGGGGGTTATACCGTGTGTATAGTTTGTAGAGTCTTGAGTCTTCATTTTTAGTGTTTTCGGTATGTTTTTGTGGGGTTTTCAAGTTTTCCCGAAGATTTGGGGCAATACGAGCATGAAAAACCATCCCAAATCTCGTTCCAGGTATATACGAACTTAATTGGAGAGTTGGAATGAATTTTGAAAAAGTTGAAAATTTTGACATGAAAAACTCAAAAATTTTTCTAAGGCAAAAAGTGAAAAAATTTCTAATTCTGTGAAGAAGGTGTCTTCGCGCCACGCGAACTTCCAAAGAAATTTTTTCGCGACACGCGAAGAACAAAAGTAATAACCCGGACGACTATTGGTTCTTCGCGACACGCGAAGAATTGGCCCCATGTCTTCGCGACACGTGAAGACTCTGAAACTCTATTTTTTTTTCTTCTTATTTTTTTATTTTGAGTCCGTCGGGTCTTTTAATTTTTATTGTGTCGTCTTATTGAGTCGATCTGATGCTTGTGGGTATGTTTCAATTCTGATTTTTCAGGTTTGGATTTAGTTTCTCGTACGCAATCTCCATTCGAGAGACGATGATCCAATCTTGAACGTTCTTGTATAATGCAACCCGCTAGTATCCCTGGAGCATGATCGTGAATGAAATACTATACGGTCGTATCTAGCTAAGTTTTTCTTTTATTTTTTGTAATTTTCTTTTGTTTTAGTGTCGCTCTTCCTACGTTGAGGACAATATCGAGTTAAAGTGTGGGGAGGGAAGACCTTGTCCAGGTCTAGTTTTGTCCTTTGTTTTTGAGTTTTGTGTCCTTTGTTTTTGAGTTTTCAGTCATAAATTTTTTTAAAAATGTCCTGGGATTAGAATTTTTGCAACTATATGCAAAATGATAGTACAATCAGAAATTGTGATAATGAGGAATTGAACGGAATAATAAAGATGATTAAGCATGTCTAATTTGTAACGTTTTGCTAGGCCCAGCTGAGTTAAGAGCTTAAACATCCTGATAGTGTATCTAGATAAAATTGAATAATTAATTTAGGATATATTGTGGGTTCTCATCTTAGGGGTATCGGTAAGGTCAAAACTGTAAATATAGGGTGATAGGTACCACTATAAACAAAAATTTATATGTTTTTAAAATTTTTGGCACACTGCTTTCTTTATACGAAAATAAATCCGAAAGATGGTGGCGCCCGCAATCCATAATCCATCAATTGAATGAGCTTATTTAATTAAAATTGAGAGCTTAAGTTCAGTCTACGTGTTACCCTCCGGGATAGTGACTTGGTTGATACACCCATTAGCGGGACTTAATTGATCAATAATTGGATATATAAGTTAGGTTTACTTGTTTTCCTTCGGGATGGTGACTTGAAGTATACACCCATGTTCCGAAGCTTATGTACTTCATTGCTTAAAAACTGCAGCCTACGTGTCATATATCGTATTCCAGCATGATTGAAACACCACCGAGTTAGGTTTATTCATAAGTGTTAACAAAAGCTAAACATTCATCCATCGATCCACAATTCATCTAATTTTTAAAACAAATAATTTTGTGTTTATGATGGTGGGAAATCTATAAGGTTTAACCCGGACCAAAACATAATCTTGAGATGGAATTAGGCTGAGTCGTAAATTCTAAGTGTGAGACCTATAGATAGACTGTACGCTCGGTAATGTATAATATTATAGATCACAGAATTAGGGGCTCGAGAGTAGGTGGTTGGGTTTAATCGGATCGAAATACCAATTGTTATGGTTAATATGTTGAGAAATCAAAAGATATAAAAGAATGAAATAAATTGCAAGTTTTCTGATTACGATTCCATGCATAATTCTTTTTCGGGACGAAAAAGGTCAAGTGTGGGGATGTGATGTGAGGTTAAATATCTCGTATATAAGAGTCTAAGTTTGTAGTTTTAAGTATTTAGCTTTGTATATCGAGTCTGTTTTATGTGCGTTAGGTATTTGTGTCTACTACAGGTTTAATGTGCTAAGTGAGTGGGAAAACACGAGCTTAAAATCATGAGGATAGTAGCATACACGGGCCCCGGAGAAGTTAAAGTCAAGAAAAGTAAAAAATGTGGAATTTAGGTTTTTTGCGCCACACGAAGATAATGAGGAACAATTTCGCGACACGCGAGGACCTTGAAAAGCCACCCGACTAATTTGTTCTTCGCGCCACACGAATAAAATCCATCCTAAGTTCGCGACACGCGAAGATTCATAAATTCGGAAAATTTAATCTAATTTCAATTATAAAGCATGGAGGAGTCTATAGTCGAAGTAACTTGTCATTCTACGATCCAGAGCTTCGCTAAGGTGATTTCCAGAGATAAAGTTTAAATCTTTACCAATTTTTGATGATAGATCAAGTTAGAACAATTATTGAAGAATTGATGACGATGTCGATGAGCGGCTAATCTCTTCATGTCGTTTCCGGGTATAGGATCTGCGTGTAAGTGATATATCTAGGTTCATACTTGATTTGTGTCACACCCCGCCAAGGCGGAAACGCGAGGCGTAATGTTCAAGGTTTCTCAAAGCATATGAATATTGCAAACCCATTCACACAAAATGGATACTTAAATTAAGTTAAGGTTTAAAACCAAAATACTTGTTTGAAAATACAAAAGTCTTGAGATTTTACAAATATGGCCCATCGAAGATGAGTTATACAAGAAAAATCCCCAAAAAGAAGTATCCAAATGCATGCATGCTTCCTACAGTGACGTACTTGAGTTCCACGTTCTAGTTTCCTGAAAAACATATTTAAAATGTGTCAACACTAGGTTGGTGATTTCACAGGTTTAAATCAAATAGTTCTCAAAATTCAATTGTTCACAAATAGTTCCATGTGCATGTGATAATCAGAATAAGTTGTAACATCCATGACATTCCGGCTATATTTGATTTTAACTATTTCAATAATAACGCACATTTAAATCATGTATATTGTTCAAACACTTTATGTCCCATATATCTTTTTTAATATTTCTATTTTAAACCTTGCGTTACATATAACTTTCTAAAACACATGTTTGCGTATCTATATATATGTTTATTTATTTATAAATATATGTATGCAAATATATTCATGTTAGGATTTTATTAATTAAACCTCATAAGAATATTTGTTTAGCATATATATAACTAACATCTTAGATTTTGAATATAGTTAGTTTTATAAAGTTTAAAAAGGGAAAGATTATGGTTTTAAAGTTTTTATACAAAAATCAAATTTATAAATATATATATATATATATATATATATACATATAATTTCTAGTTAAATAAACAAGTTCGAACCCTCATTTATTACATTTAAACCCTCTCTCTCATTGTATTGAACCATCCATAACCCTTGCATTTGAACCCTTTCACCTAAAAATCAATCCTATTTAATAATTTGAATCTTTAACCATCCCCTTTGACTTTTTAAAGTCAAACATAAACGAATTTCTTACGAATTAGCCTTGGATTCAGTCAAACCCGAATGCAAAGGACCTGCCATGTATACTTGGAGGATTCCCGATCAGTTTTCCAGTCCCTTTAACACACCAATTTAACTAATTTTGGGGCCGAATTCGAATGCAAACAAGTTTGACTCGTATGAGTCAAACCAAGCTAAATCAGGAAAGAATCCATGAATTCAAAACGCGTTTTTGACAGCAAATCATGCGTGGGTTAATTGTGCATGAACCCAGACCATAAACATGACTCAATACACTCACAATCAATCGAATTGACGCGTAATTTATTCGACAGCTATCACATTCAAACTCTTAATTGAATCGTGCATTTACAATGGAATTGGACGAATCAATGTAGCCGCACACCTGCGTAATCACCATTACAAACTCTCTGAACCTTTAATCGTGTCTCATTTCATCTCTGCGGCCCGGTCGAGCATCAAGAAATTCGTCCCTGTATCTATAGTTGTCAACTCTTGATACTGCATCTCATCGAGTAAGTCCTGTACCCTTGGCTTCGTAATCCTATAGTGATCAATAGCCCTCTGTCAATTTTATACGGTCGAGGGCATCGAGAGCAATTGCGTTGAAGATCGAAGCTTGTTCATATGGGATTCAATTGGGGATTTGTTTACGTTTTAATTTGCATATTTAGCCTTCTGGGTTTCATACTTAACCAGCGAAATCACTTAGCCCAGCCGGTTAAGTCATTGCACCGCTGGACTAGGTGGTGTGGGTTCGAAACCCACATCCAACAAGTCTTTTTGCGTGTTTTCTGATACTAGAACCCGACCCCTTACCCCTTTTGTTTAACATTCAGTAGAAACGATTATGTATCAAGGATCAGTCCCTGGTCCACCGGTAACATGCTAGTCCCCTCACAGGAACCACCCGGGTTCGAACCGGGTGGACTGTTTATATTTTTTTTAAGTTTTAAAAAGCTCCAAAATTTATAAAAAAATTATTTTTATAAACATTATATTATTTTGAACATAATGAGACAAAAGTTTACAAATTTTAACATAAACTCATTTTATTACGAATTTAGTTAATAAATTTCATTAATTAAACAAAGAGATAAATTTTCTAATTTTAAGAATATAGTGGCAAGCTTTTATAAATAAAATACTTTTCTTGAAGTAAAAGTTATAAAGTTTTATAAAAAAACTTTAAACTACATTACATACCTTTTTTTTAATATTAAATAATGGAATGAACTTATTTATTATTTACAATGATAAATACATTTAGAGTTTTAAATTGTTTTAACATTAAACTCTTATATACTAAAATATAGTCATATACTTTTATAAATAAATAATAAAGTTATTTATTTAAATTATATTTGAATAAATTTATTTTCACACTACGTTCTTAAATAAATAAATTAAGAAAAACTTATTAATTTATTTAGTTATTTAACCCTAAACTCCGAAACATTATTTTAAGGACACTATACCTCAACTTTAATAATTATAAAACACTTATCCAAGAACAAAACACAAACACCTACACAATCCTTTTTCATAATTCGACACGAACTCATTACACAATTCCCTATCCTCACATCCATCAAAACCCTAGACTTTGATTTAGATATTTTATTAATTCATGTTCACACGCAATACACTCTAGGTTAAACGTTGTGCGTTACAAGGATCACGTTGCTACCTAGTCCCTCGTGCTAGCTACACCTTTGAATCATGTGAGTATTACATAGCCCCTTTTACTCTTTTACACTTTTTTGGGTGAAACATGAACTCTATACACACAATTGCTTACATTTACACAAACTACACAAACACAAATCCTCTTTACATTCTTGTATACAAAATTTGAGCTTTATGTTTGAGTGCTAGGTGTGTTAACTGTTTGTGTGCAATTTATGTGCAATCATTAACTTTTCAAGCTGACGGTTAACAATGATAGATCTATTGAGTGTGACAAACCTACCCAGATTGGGGTGATTGTTATCGACAACACAATTTGCATGCTAGTTACAAAGGTTTGATTGTACTTTGGTTACACAATAGTTGCTCCCCATAAATGCCTTATTTTATCATGTTATGTAAGGATTTGATTATTCACATCTATACACTATCTATGTATAAACTTGTGTATGCTCACCAACTTTTTAGTTGACTTTATTTTATTCATGTTTCAGGTGCTAACATGTGAGTTTGATCAAGACATGCTACACATAGGCTTTGGACTTAGTTAAATTTAAATAAAGGATATTATGTATTTCATTTACGTACTTGTTTGAATTTGGTTATGTTTGATTTGTTTGAAATGAAATTTGATGAATAAAATATTGCAATCTAGTCAACCTTGTGCTCATGAACAGTCTACATGTCCCGCCCCGACGTATTCCGCCGTCGGTTGGGGTGTGACAGATTGGTATCAGAGCCTTGGTTATAGGGAATTAGGTTATTAGACACTTTTGACCTAGACTATAACCTTAGGACACCCATACAATGCCATGCTACTACATGCTACATGATTTCTCCTTGTGTGAATATTCCTACATACTATCATAAGTAAATACAATACCTGATACAATATTTAATAATTTATGGGTCACACTGCCTGATAATTGTTGTGCTATATTCATGATATCTATTTGATTCATTTAAGTGCTATCCTAAGTTTTAACACACACTTATACACACTTAGCTTTTCATACACCCTTAAACTCACACATATAATGTCACCACCTCTTGTGATCTAAATCTAAACTATTGGGCCTAACGCCCATTAATAATAAATAAGAAGCCCACTTACCCTCCAAGAATAAGAAGACTACTACAATATATAAGTCTCACTTTCGGGCCTCAAAGCCCAGTCCACAACAATTCCCATCATGACCATGAGCCCAACAATAGTGTTATTAATACATGATGGCTGGAAGAGTGTGTAGGCCCATGAGGGATTCTGGCTAAGGAAAGACAAGGTACTTAAGTGTGTCCTAGTGACCCACCTCTCTTTCTTGGGAATTCCCCTCTGGGATGTATTGCTTATAGGTCAAGTGTATTTCTAAAATATTTTTGTGAAGATTCGGTGTTATGACTAGTCAAACTCTAAACTTATGAGAACTCCTATATTTAACACTCAGTATTTTATTATCACTTACAACCTTTACATTGTTTTCTGCTAGACATGGACTCCTACTCTCCTTCCTCCTCGGTATACCGTCCCGAAGCAGAGTCTGATTGGGAAGAAGACATTGGGTCACCCGTGTATCGGTCACCAACACCCCCAACTGTCAGGCCAATGTTTAACGTAAGGAACGCTGGCCCAAGACTTCGAGCATCTAGATCACCCCCACCTAGAAACTAGTATCAGACACCCTATCTATAGACTCAGTTACCACCCCCACTAAGAGACACATATCTAATGCCCAACCCATACCATCCTAACCCTTGGGCAAGGCGTACCATGGCACCCACTAGTGCTATGGGAATTCCAATCGATGACGTTCACCAATATTTGAGGACCTCAGAGTTTGAGAGGCAAAGGATGGAGCAAGAGATAATGCACGACTTGCAAGGACAAAGAATTGATAGCCTAGCAAACTAATTAGGGTACCAAAAGGAGTTAATCTCCATCCTCGAAAAAAAAATACTGGAGAATCGTACGGAAACAGCTAGAGCTGAAGCCAGATCGGCTACCCGATTGACCATAGCGGTGCTCGTATTGGGAATTATCTTCCTCCTAGTGGAAAGCTACAAGAGACGTTAACATAATTTTTTTTTATTTATTGTCTTTAAATTTTCAGTTTGAGAACCATTTCCCTATGTTTTGAGTAATGTTTAACATTTTCAGCATTTAATCAATTTTATATATTCCAACTCTAAAGTTATTATTCATTGATTCGACACGTTGAGTGTGATTTACACCCATCATATTTTCATCAAAATTTTCTAAGTATCATCTTCTTCATTCAACATGATTTAGTACAATACCGGCAATCTCCTTCGTAAACAACCCAACCTATTAGATTTTAACAACCTCGTTATTTTCAAACCAAACGTTTATCAAACTTTTAGAGAGTATTAGAAATATAAATTTTTCCATAAACATTTTCACTGTGTAAGGGAACTTAATACCACCTATTTTATAAAAATATTATTTTGAATTGATAAATAATTATGATTTTCCTCATTGAAGTAATTATTTCTAAACCGTGGCTAAATCAATATACGACTACTTGTTTAAGCCAATAATTCATCTTAAAAATTTTCTCTTACTAATAATTGAAAATTTAAATTAAAAGAATTTTCCTATAAATTGTTTATTTATTTAGATTATTTAACCCAATAGTTTCATTACTTTATATATCTACAACCAAGAACAATTTACAATTTCATATTTTCAAACAAAGATCAATTATTTGTAAACACATTTCCCTGAGTGTTTTCAGAACCTCCTCGTTACCTTTCACTTGCCGCTTCAAAAGACGATCCATACCGCGTATACTTTAACCATCACCACAAACCTCAACGAGATTTAAAGAGCTAGAACCTAACTACCCACATTATACATGAACACCAAACAACACTCTTGTCTGCAACACTCGACTACCTGCAAAATTCAATACTTTACATTACTCATGAGATCCAATAGCTTACAAATGAACACTCACATGATACATAAAACTTAGTTGCTTACAACATGCATGATACTAGGAGAATCACATAATACATGAAACTTGTTCGTTGATACATGATTGAACACATTATACACGATCACATGATACATAAAACTTAGTTGTTTACAATATGCATGCTACTAGGATAATCACATGATACGTGAAACTTCTTTTGATACATGATTGAACACATTATACACGATCACATGATACATGAAACTTAGTTGTTTGCAACATACATAATATTACATTGATCACATAATACATGAAACATATTTGTTTACAATGTACATGACACTAGATCATACATGGAAACTTGAGCGCTTACATTATACATAGAATTAGATTGTTTACATTGTTACAATTGATTAAGTACATCATACACAAGGCGTGATTATTCATCTTATCCATGAAAGCTACTCGAGGTTTGACGTATTCTTGTTTAAACACGAGGAAGCTATGGAACCCTAAATTATGCCACGTTATTACCCTTTAGTACATGATTGACTCTACTATCTATGGACATAGTTATTTGTTAGCAACACATACGTGAAAACAATACTTACGAATTAAGTGATTTTGTGTCACCCCCATTGACCCACACACACAATGGGATGAACCATACAGACCATGCGACGCTTTGGATAATTACGGGTGCACACGTAATTATAAAAATCAGCGCATGGAAAACATAGCAAATTCTATCGCGTATTATGACATGAAACCTATCATGATATATAATAACGAAACTAATGTGATATGACAAGGTCATGGTGGATACGCCGCTGGTACTTCCTATATATAAGTGTTCCAGTCATATTATCAGAAGTAGCGTTATTCGTGTCACGTAGAGTTTTATGTTATTTGACGGGGTCAATGTTTGTGAAATCTATTATCCGCTTACAACTCCTGAACATATTAGATTACATCTTAAACAAGTTTTGCTAATCAATCCTCATCATCCTCATTTCATGTGATGCTTTTCATTTTCTTTGAGTCCATATTCTGTTTCAACAATTTTCTCCTTAATCGTCTTCAAACAAAATCCACCACCACCGTCTTTGTCTGATGTGATGACCTGAGCTGAATTGAGAATCCAACCTGAATCTTTTCATCAGTTATACTCCTCGGACCGACAATCAAAAATCGGGGAGAATCCAAACTCACCTTTTTCCCGACTCAGTAACATCCACAAGATCAATTTCGGGACGAAATTCCCTCAACATGGAGATACTGTTACATCCATGACATTCCAGCTATATTTGATTTTAACTATTTCAATAATAACGCACATTTAAATCATGTATATTGTTCAAGCACATTATGTCCCATAAATCTTTTTAAATATTTCTATTTTAAACCTTGCGTTACATATAAATTTCTAAAACACATGTTTGCGTATCTATATATATGTTTATTTATTTATAAATATATGTATGCAAATATATTCATGTATCGGATTTTATTAATTAAACCTCATAAGAATATTTGTTTAGCAAATATATAACTAACATCTTAGATTTTGAATATAGTTAGTTTTATAAAGTTTAAAAAGGGAAAGATTATGGTTTTATAGTTTTTATACAAAAATCAAATATATATATATATATATATATATAATTTCTAGTTAAATAAACTAGTTTGAACCCTCATTTATTACATTTGAACCCTCTCTCTCATTGTTTTGAACCATCCATAACCCTTGCATTTGAACCCTTTAACCTAAAAATCAATCCTATTTAATAATTTGAATCTTTAACCATCCCCTTTGACTTTTTAAAGTCAAACAGAAACGAATTTCTTATGAATTAGCATTGGATTCAGTCAATCCCGAATGCAATGGACCTGCCTTGTATACTTGGAGGATTCCCGATCAGTTTTCCAGTCCCTTTAACACACCAATTTAACTAATTTTACGGCCGAATTCGAATTCAAACAAGTTCGACTCGTATGAGTCAAGCCAAGCTAAATCAGGAAATAATCCATCAATTCAAAACGTGTTTTTGACAGCAAATCATGCGTAGGTTAATTCTGCATGAACCAAGACCATAAACATGACTCAATACACTCCCAATCAATCGAATTGACGCGTAATTTATTCGACAGCTATCACATTCAAACTCTTAATTGAATCGTGCATTTACAATGGAATTGGACGAATCAATGTAGCCACACACCTGCGCAATCACCATTACAAACTCTCTGAACCTTTAATCGCGTCTCATTTCATCTCTGCGGACCGGTCGAGCATCAAGAAATTCGTCCCTGTCTCTCTAGTCGTCAACCCTCGATATTCCATCTCATCGAGTAAGTCCTGTACCCTTGGCTTTGTAATCCTATAGTGATCAATAGCCCTCTGTCATTTTTATACGACAGAGGGCATCGAGCGCAATTGCGTTGAAGATCGAAGCTTGTTCATATGTGATTCAAATAGGGATTTGTTTTCGTTTTAATTTGCATATTTAGCCTTCTGGGTTTCATACTTAACCAGCGAAATCACCTAGCCCAACCGGTTAAGTCATTGCACCGCTGGACTAGGTGGTGTGGGTTCGAAACCCACATCCAACAAGTCTTTTTGCGTGTTTTCTGATACCAGAACCCGTTCCCTTGCCCCTTTTGTTTAATATTCAGTAGAAACGATTATGTATCAAGGATCAGTCCCTGGTCCACCGGTAACACGCTAGTCCCCTCACAGGAACCACCCGGGTTCGAACGGGGTGGCCTGTTTACATTTTTTTTTCAGTTTTAAAAAGCTCCAAAATTTATAAAAAAATTATTTTTATAAACATTACATTATTTTGAACATAATGAGACAAAAGTTTACAAATTTTAACATAAACTCATTTTTATTATGAATTTAGTTAATAAATTTCATTAATTAAACAAAGAGACAAATTTTCTAATTTTATGAATATAGTGGCAAGCTTTTATAAATAAAATACTTTCCTTGAAGTAAAAGTTATAAAGTTTTATAAAAAAATTTAAACTATATTACATACCTTTTTTTTTAAATTTTAAATAATGGAATGAACTTATTTATTATTTACAATTATAAATACATTTAGAGTTTTAAATTGTTTTAACATTAAACTCTTATACACTAAAATATAGTCATATACTTTTATAAATAAATAATAAAGTTATTTATTTAAATTATATTTGAATAAATTTATTTTCAAACTACGTTCTTAAATAAAAAAATTAAGAAAAAACTCATTAATTTATTTAGTTATTTAACCTTAAACTCTAAATCGTTATTTTAAGGACACTATACCCCAACTTTAATAATTATAAAACACTTATCCAAGAACAAAACGGAAACACCTACACAATCCTTTTTCATATTTCGACACGAACTCATTACACAATTCACTATGCTCACATCCATTAAAACCTTAGACTTTGATTTAGACATTTTATTAATCTCTAGGTTAACGTTGTGCGTTACAAGGATCACGTTGCTACCTAGTCCCCCGTGCTAGCTACACCTTTGAATCATGTGTGTATTACATAGCCCCTTTTACTTTTTTACACTTTTTGGGGTGAAACATGAACTCTATACACACAATTGCTTACATTTACACAAACTACACAAACACAAATCCTCTTTACATTCATGTATACAAAATTTAAGCTTTATGTTTGAGTGCTAGGTGTGTTAACTGTTTGTGTGCAATTTATGTGCAATCATTAACTATTCAAGCCGACAGTTAACAATGATAGATATATTGAGTCTGACAAACCCACCCAGATTGGGGTGATTGTTACTGACAACACAATTTGCATGCTAGTTATAAAGGTTTGATTGTACTTTGGTTACACGATAGTTGCTCACCATAAATGCCTTATTTTATCATGTTATGTAAGGATTTGATTATTCACATCTATACACTATCTATGTATAAACCTGTGTATGCTCACCAACTTTTTAGTTGACTTTATTTTATTCATTTTTCAGGTGCTAACATGTGAGTTTGATCAAGACATGCTACACATAGGCTTTGGACTTAGTTAAATTTAAATAAAGGATATTATGTATTTCATTTATGTATTTTTTTGAATTTGGTTGTGTTTGATTTGTTTGAAATGAAATTTGAAGATTAAAATATTGCAATCTAGTCAACCTTGTCCTCATGAACAGTCTACATGTCCCGCCCCGACGTATTCCGCCGTCGGTTGGGGTGTGACATAAGTAAAGTGTGACCCATTTGTAAACTAGCTAGGAATACAAATAATATGTTCATACATGAGGCGTAAACAAACCAAGACAATTGTTCTTCACCCCACTCATTTGTTATCCGGTGCTATGCGGCCATAAATCCTCCAGATTGTGGTTAGCGCGACTAACAATGACCGGGGGACGTCACTCCCCATAGTACTATTCATAGGACCCTAGGCTACAGTTAATGGTTACTAAATTGTTCCATGGGACTTTAGCGGCCTAAAATTGTTCAACTCATGCAAACATAATGGTCGAGTTTTATTCTCTTGTTATCACATGAAAAATAGTTGTAAGTATGTTCTTCCCCCAAATATAGAAAACAGTAAAAAGGGGCTGTGAAACTCACCTCGAGTTTGTGTATGCTAGCAAACGATAATTGTTCTAGTCAAACTTGACTACTCGTACCCTAATTAAAAAAGGGTAATTCGTGTTAAGACCATACGTCTTATGTGCAAGTTGTTCATCCGACATAATAATGTCGTTAAAGATGTGTTCATTTTTGAAAAAGGTGTTTCGAGTTGCGACCCGTTGGTGATTATTATTTAAGTCTTGTTATAAATATATTTTCTCAAAACATGTACGTATACTTATAGTCGTTCCAACAACATGTTATGTTGTCACAATTTCCTATATTAACATACGAGTAATGTTGTTCGGGATTATTTGTTTTAATACGTCTACCGGGTGTTTGTCCAAATATAATAAATCAACTATTGATTCTTTTCAAAACGTCCTTATTAACTTATATATTATTAATTTTTCTTAATAATATATTTAAGTCATCTAACCGTTATTTTTAATAAAACGTCATTTTCACGTAATAATAGTTGCGCTTTGTATTTACGCGATCGTTTTAAATATAATAAATAATTCAATCGTTTTTATTTTTCAAATCTTTGATCGTATATAGGCATAATTACACATACTCGTTAAGATATTTACGCCAACATATGTGTATAAGTACCTATATTTATTTACTCCAACACACATTTTCACAAATATATGTATTTATTTATCATCAACAAGCATATATATATATACACACACATACGATATATATTTATATTTATATATATACACACGGTATGCACACACACATACACGACATATACACACACATACGGTACACACATACGTATGTGGCCATATTTTTGTTTGGATTAAATATCTCAACTACTTTTATATTTCCTTAAATATTTTATTAAGGTTTTATAAAAAAAACACTTTTCATCATCATGGTCTCTCTTTATCCAATAACTTATAAACATGTACGTATATATTCATACATGTATATATACGAGATATATATACACACACATTTTTCTATATTTCAAGTATTAGACAAAAATCATTTTGTTAGTTTATTTGATAACAAAGTTTTCATAAAAATCATTTTGTTTTTAAATGAACAATCGTTCACTTTAACCTTGGATTTAAAGAAAAGAGGGTGTACGTCCCGGGAGCCTCG
This sequence comes from Smallanthus sonchifolius, assembly GCA_023525975.1. Classification (NCBI taxonomy): domain Eukaryota; kingdom Viridiplantae; phylum Streptophyta; class Magnoliopsida; order Asterales; family Asteraceae; genus Smallanthus; species Smallanthus sonchifolius. The sequence goes on along the minus strand of CM042034.1, from coordinate 45,288,971 downwards.
TCGCGCAGCGTAAATAACATGGATATGTTCTGTGATTTGTGTGGGAACCAAGAAACGAGACAGAGAAACACAAACAAAAACAAAAGATAATGAAACGATACGTAATCCATAACATAAAATTCATCCCGTATTACAGACTAAATACCAAAGGAGCACACATCTCTCATCTAAGCTCACGGTCCAGGGGTCGGGAGAGCTCGTCCCGACCCGAACACCTCTCAACCTTGTTCCAGAAGTTCCACCTACAAATAAAGACAAGTCTTCTATTTATAGAGGAAGGAACACTACCTGCGTACTTGTCGAAGTACGTAGGGTTTGGTCATGCGTACTTGACAATTACGCAAGGCAAAAGAGGGTTTGTAAAATATTTTACCCACTAGAAGTATAGAGGACGGGTTTGTAGTACAAATGATGAGAAATCTTTGGTTTTATGACTATAATCCTTCAAAAATTCTTGTATTCTTTCGTAGGACACCAAAATGAGTTGATTCTTGCTAGCTCCTTAGTAGGTGTTTCAAGACTTGTGAGTGTGTGTGTGTGTTTAGATATAACCGAGAAAGAGAGAAAGAGATATAGATTTTTAGTTTTTGATGCTTGTATACTTATATATATGGATGATTGAGTGTGGTGATGAGCAACAATAAATGCTCCATACATTGCTCCATACACATCCACCATTTGATTGAATTATTGAAGTGTTGCATGAAAAATATGGTATAATAATGTTGTTGTTGCCGTTCAAAGCAAAGAAAGAAAGGGGGGATTGAGTGTGATATTATCTATCAATAAATGCTTCATATAGTACAATAATTTGATTATATTATTGAAGATATATGTTTGAAAAAGGATGGTTTAATGTAGGTGTTGATGTTGCCGTTCAAAATGAAGAAAGAAAAGAAAGTTGTTGTGTTGATTTGAAAGTAATGAATGGTTCACATGAATGTAAGGACTTTGCATTTATGGTGGTACATGATGAATCAAATAATGGTGCATAAATTTTAGTGTGGGTAGGTCCCCACATGGTGGGTTTCACCCGAATTTAAGGGTAAAGGGGGTGGGTTGGTTTGGGTTTAGTCACAATCTAGTTAGAATTGAATGGAGTAGTTAGTTAGATCATTTGGTGACTCGGTTTTACAAAAGGTAATACGTAGTGATTTTGCTCGAGTGTTACGTTAATGTAGTGCACAAAATATATATAACTAGTTGATAATTAATATGGTCACGTATATTTAGTTCTCATGTTGTCTTGAGTGTAGGTGTGATCATTCGTATATAAAAGTGTTTAAATATATTTATTTGTTACAATGTCATGGGATGGTCAAAATAAATATTCAATTCACAAATATTTATTTTTCACATATAAATTTCATATATTATGCTTCTAAATATCATATGGTTTATTTTTAGTCGATCACCAACGTTTGTATTTGCGGGTCATAAGTGTACGTGTACTAGTAATTCTCATAATTACTAAAAATGCAAATTGTGTAACACATGATTATTGCTAGACTTATAGTCTTTTTAGCTCAAAACTAAATATGTCAGGAAACAGTTAATGTGAACGCATTCTTAATAGGTACGGATATTGACCTGAAATGCTAGGTGTCACATTCTCCCCGTGTTAGAAGAATTTCATCCCGGAATTCAGTTTGTGCTATTTTGAACTGGTGCATTCTCAAACAAAGAAGGGTATTTGACTTTCATGTGGTCTTCGCGTTCCCATGTGTACTCGGGACCACGCTTTGAATTCCAACGCACCTTAACTAGTTTGACCCGACTACGTCTTGTCTTTTGGACTTTCCAATCTGTGACCTCGATTAGTTCCTCGACAAAATGAAGTTTGTTATCTATATGTATCTCATCAGGTGGTATAATCAATGCTTCATTTGCTAAGCATTTCTTGAAAACTCGACACGTGAAACGTGTCATGTACGGTGTTTAGTGCTTTTGGTAATTTGAGTTTGTTTGCTACTGGTCCAACTCTAGCCTCTATCTCGAATGGTCTAACGTATCTAGGGTTAAGTTTGCCACAGTTTCCAAACCTAGCAACACCTTTCCAAGGTGTGACTTTCAACAACACTTTGTCCCCAACATGGAATTCTAATGGTTTACGTCTGATGTCAGCATAACTCTTTTGTCTATCTCGCGCTGCTTTTAGACGATCTTTAATCTTGAAGATCTTATCGGTGGTTTCCTGAATAATCTCAAGGCATGTCAAGTGTTTATCTCCTATTTCTGCCCAACATAACGGCGAACGACATTTTCGACCACACAATGCCTCAAACGGTGCGGTCTTAATGCTGGTATGGTAGCTGTTGTTGTAGGAAAACTCAGCCAACGGTAAGTGAGTATCCCAATTACCTCCAAAATCAATTACACAAGCACGGAGCATATCTTCTAATGTTTGGATATTCCTCTCACTATGACCGTCCGTTTGTGGGTGATATGCTGTGCTCATGTCTAGGCGCGTACCTAGGGCTTCTTGTAAGGATTGCCATATCCTTGACACGAAGCGACTATCTCTATCAGAGATAATAGAAATTGGTACTCCGTGCCTTGCCACTATTTCTTTAATGTACAACCTTGCAAGTTTCTCGGTTTTGTCGGTTTCCTTAATTGGTAGAAAGTGGGCGGATTTCATCAAGCGATCGACAATTACCCATATTGTATCATAACCACTAGACATCCTAGGTAATTTCGTTATGAAATCCATGGAAATCTGTTCCCATTTCTATTGGGGAATCTCTGGTTGTTGTAATAAACCAGACAGTTTTTGATATTCTGCCTTTACTTTTGAGCATGTCAGACATTTACTGACATATGTGGCAATATCTCCTTTCATATTTGGCCACCAATAAAGTTCCTTGAGACCTTTATACAATTTGTCTGATCCTGGATGTATCGAGTATCTGGACTTATGTGCTTCGTCCATGACCAAATCGCGTAGGTTACAGTACCTGGTACCCAAATTCTGTTCATGAAGTATAATGTGTCATCCGAATTAGGCTCCAACCCTTTGATCATCCCACACAATGCTTCATTTTGTATGTTTTCTTCCTTAAGCGCCTCTTGTTGTGCCATTCGGATTTGAGTAGTGAGACTTGTATGAATTGTTAATCCTTGGGCACGAACACGAAGAGTTTTAACTCGTTCTTTGCGACTTAAGGCGTCTGCTACAACATTGGCCTTTCCAGGGTGATATTTGATATCACACTCGTAATCGTTCAGTAGTTCCACCCAACGGCGTTGTCTCATATTAAGCTCTTTTTGATTGAAAATGTGCTAGAGACTTTTGTGATCTGTAAAGATAGTACACTTTGTACAGTATAAGTAATGCCTCCAAATCTTGAGCGCAAACACGACGGCGCCCAATTCTAAATCATGTGTCGTGTAGTTCTTCTCATGTACCTTCAATTGTCTCGATGCGTTTGCTATAACCTTATCTTTCTGCATCAGCACAAAACCCATGCCTTGATGTGATGCGTCACAGTACACGACGAAATTGCCGGTTCCTTCGGGGAGGGATAGGATCGGTGCACTGCAAAGCTTCTGCTTTAGTAGTTGAAAAGCTGATTCTTGTTTATCAGTCAAATCAAATTTTTTGTCTATTTGGGTTAATGTGGTTAAAGGTAGGGCTGTTTTTGAAAAATTCTCAATAAATCTTCGGTAATAGCCGGCTAAGCACAGAAATTGACGTACTTCGGTCGGAGTTCTTGGTGCTTCCCAATTTTTGATTGCCTTAATCTTAGATGGATCTACGTGAATGCCCTTCTTGTTGATTACATGTCCAAGGAAATGTACTTCACTGATCCAAAACTCACAGTTAGTGAATTTAGCGTATAGCTTCTCGTTTCTAAGTAACTCCAAAATTAATTTCAGGTGTTGCTCATGATCCTCTTTGGTTCGTGAATATATCAATATATCATCAATAAACACTATCATGAATTTATTCAAGTATGGTTTACACACTCGGTTCATGAGATCCATGAAAACTGTCGGTGCATTTGTTAAACCAAACGACATGACTAAGAATTCATAGTGACTATAATGAGTACTAAATGTTGTCTTCGGTATGTCTTCTTCTTGGATTCTCAGTTGGTGATACCCCGAGCGTAAATCGATCTTGTAGTAGAAGCTAGAACCTTGAAGTTGATCGAATAAATCATCTATTCTAGGAAGCGGATACCGGTTCTTAATCGTAAGCTTGTTCAATTCCCGGTAGTCGATGCACATCCTAAAGGTTCCATCTTTCTTCTTTACGAATAAGACTAGAGCTCCCCAATGCGAGAAAATTGGTCTTATGAATCCTTTGTCAAGCAACTCTTGCAGCTGACTTGACAGTTCCTACATCTCAGAAGGTGCTAGTCTATACGGAGATCGCGCAACTGGTGCAGCTCCAGGTACCAAATCGATTTGGAATTCGACTTGTCTTGCTGGCGGTAATCCAGGCAGGTCTTCGGGAAACACTTCTGGATAATCCCTAACGACGGGTATATCCTCAAGTCGGCGCTCTTTCGGTTTCTTCTCAACAACATGAGCCAGAAATGTGTAATAACCCTTACGTAGGTACTTGCGGGCTTTCATGCAGTTAACCATTCTCAGTTTTGTTCCACTCTTTTCTCCTTGAATCGAAAGATATTCTCTGTTCGGGAGTGGAATGCGTACAATATTTTCAAACTAGACGATCTCAGCATGATTTTTCGGCAACCAATCCATACCGACAACGACATCGAAACTTCCTAGTTCGACAGGTAGGAGGTCTATACTAAAGGTATGGTTTTCTAAGTCTAAGGTACAACCCTGAATAACCTCTCCGGTTTTAATTAATTTCCCATTTGCTAATTCGATTATGTAGCTTTGATTTATCTTGTTGGCCTTAATACCAAGTAAGGACTTAAAGTCATTTAACATAAAAACTGAAATCAGCACTCGTATCAGAAAGTACAGAGGCATAGTGATTATTTATCGGGAACGTACCAGTGACGATGTTGGGGTCCTGGCGTGAATCCCCTGCTCCCATTATGAATGCCCTTCCACGGGTATGATTATTGTTCCGATTTTTCAATTTTGGGCAGTCTTTCCTGAAGTGCTTTGGATCTCCACATTCAAAGCATCCCTGATTCATCCTTTCAGTCCCTAAGTTGACCTTTCTTGCTACTTGATTGACCTTATAGCATTGCTCCGATAGTCATGAGCTTGATGTCCATGCTTCTTACACTTCCCACATTGGGTACACTTTCCATTGTGATGATATCCGCACTTGTCACATCTCGGTCGTATCCCAAGATATCCATTTTGTTCCACAGTGTTGGCGGCAAAGGCTTTCATGGTTTCAGGTTTCTTGTAAGCCTAATTCTTGATTTGATCACTTGGTTTCCCAAACCCTTTCCTCTTTTCCCCAGACTTCCTTTCCTCAGTCTCCTTCTTTCTAAACAAACCATCATGTACAACATCATCCCTTAGTTTGAAGGCTAGGACTATAGCGCTTTTGGCATCCACAGGGTTCGATGAAGTCGGATTTGAGGTGCAAGACCCCACAAATATCTTTCAACCCTCTTGTATTCTGGGGTGACCTTGTGTGGAACCAAGATTGCTAACTCATTGAATTGGTCAGTGTATCAAGCCATATCATCTCCTACCATCTATAAGTTCTACATCTCAGATTCGATCTTCTGCAATTCATTTCGGGGACAGCACTCCTCGATCATCATGGCTTTCAGTTCCTCCCATGTTAGTTGATATGCAATCTGCCTTCCCAAGGTTTTCATCTGGGAATTCCACCAAGTTAACCCGTTGTCAGTAAGCATGCAGGTAGCGTACTTCACAATGCAGTCGGTCGTGCATTCACTGATATCTAGCACTGACTCCATCTTCTCAATCTAGCGCATAAGACCAACTACACCTTCAGTGCTACTGAAGCTATGGGGTTGCATGACAAGAATGTCTTATAGGTGCACTTCTTATTGGAAGTATCTCCAGAACCTCCAGCACCACCTCCACCGGTGCCACTTCCATTTCCTCCGCCATTATTACGATTTGCTTCATATTGGTCCATGACGGCTGCTACACGTTGTGATATCAGTTGCTCCACTTCCACAGATGTCATGGTGTTGTTCTCGTCAGTAGTGTCACGCGGTGCCCTTATTTTGGGTGCCATTGGTCTGAATTCGAAATGGGGTTAGTATGTGGCGGTATTCAGTGTCTATAATATCCTTATATAACGATAGGTTATGAAATGTATGTGCAATGAAAAACGTCTTAGTGATTCATTTAAATTATAGACTAGGTTCAATTTTTAGACTCCTAGTTCGCTATAATCAATGGCTCTGATACCAATTTGTCACACCCCACCAAGGCGGAAACGCGAGGCGTAACGTACAAGGTTTCTCAAAGCATATTAATATTGCAAACGCCTTCACACAAAGTGGATACTTAAATTAAGTTAAGGTTTACAACCAAAATACTTGTTTGAAAATACAAAAGTCTTGAGATTTTGCAAATATAACCCATCGAAGATGAGTTATACAAGAAAAATCCCCAAAAAGAAGTATCCAAATGCATGCATGCTTCCTACAGTGACGTACTTGAGTTCCACGTTCTAGTTTTTGGAAAAACATACTAAAAATTTGTCAACACTAGGTTGGTAAGTTCACAGATTTAAATCAAATAGTTCTCAAAATTCAATTGTTCGCAAATAGTTCCATGTGCATGTGATAATCAGAATAAGTAAAGTGTGACCCATTTGTAAACTAGCTAGGAATACAAATAATATGTTCATACACGAGGCGTAACCAAGCCATGACAATTGTTCTTCGCCCCTCTCATTTGTTATCCGGTGCTATGCGACCATAAATCCTCCAGATTGCGGTTAGCGCGACTAAACATGACCGGGGGACGTCACTCCACATAGTACTATTCATAGGACCCTAGGCTATAGTTAATGGTTACTAAATTGTTCCAGAGGACTTTAGCGGCCTAAAATTGTTCAACTCATGCAAACATAAAGGTCGAGTTTTATTCTCTTGTTATCACATGAAAAATAGTTGTAAGTATGTTCTTCTCCCAAATATAGAAAACAGTAAAAAGGGGTCATGAAACTCACCTCAAGTTTTTGTATGCTAGCAAACGATAATTGTTCTAGTCAAACTTGACTACTCGTACCCTAATTACAAAAGGGTAATTCGTGTTAAGACCGTGCTTCAGCTGCTCCTAGAAGTTAACATTGTCAAAGCTGACACAACCGTTCAAAACCACGCCTTGACACGTGATGTTGCCGCCTTTTTCTCCGGCAAAGGCCACATAGCCGCCTCTGAATGGTTTAACGTCTTAAAGCAAGGCCATGTTTCCTGTCATGTGCCGGGAGCATCCACTATCTACATACCAGCGGTTTGAGATAATACCCTTTGGACGTCCCTGCACGAGTCACAAAAGAATTAGTTTGATTTGGAGACCCAAGCCATTGTGGTCTTGGGCCGTCCATCCTTTTCAAAATAAACTACTTCTTTTAACTCACAGTGATGATGACTGTTCAAAATTGATGAATCCTTTGTAGAAATAGAACTAGGAGATTGAGAAGTTTTAGATTTTGCAGTCCAGGATCTCTTCTGTTTCTTAACTGGAACATGAGACTTTGGTTCAACTACAGCAGGTGAACTTGTGGAAGCTTCACCTGATTGAACTGAAGTCAGCTGTTCAAGCTTTCTCAACCTCTTGTACCGTCTCCTCCTCTATGGCTTAGAGAGTCTTGCCACAGGTTTCTCACCAGTACGTGTACTACCAGAGGTAGATACACGAGGTACAGCAGGTTGCGTTACCTTTCTAGAAACAAATGGTTTAGCTTCAGATTTAATCTTAGGCTTTACCATCAGTTTGACTGGTGGTTTCACCACATTTTGCTTTGATTTTTTGGGAGATGGTTTCACTGGTGGCGACCTGGGGATAACAGCTGGTTGTGAAACAACAGGCCGTTTCCCTTCGTTCTTCGAAGGACAGTTCACAAAAATGTGACCAACCAAGCCACAGTGAAAACAGTTCCTCTTGTCTACATAAGTTCTCTTGTAAGGCTCATTAGATCTGTCCTTAGATAACTCAGCATTATGAGGAGGAGGAGTTGGTTTATGAACATTAGTCTAAACCTTAACAGTTTGGTTTTTGGGAGTATAATATTTTTCCAAATTTTCTTTATACCCAAGCCCATAATGAGCTGAAAAAGCCTCTTTCTTTGCTTGGTTAAGACTTTTATAACCCCCATAAAGCATTACCTTTAGATTATCATTTGTTTCAATGATATCAGGTTCAGTTAAAATGCAATTATCACCATTAGTGAAACGTTTTTCTTTACCTTTTGTTCAGTCAACAACTCCTCAGATACTACTCCTTCAGGGCAAGAATTAACTGACCCGTCTTCAGAAGCAGTAACAAACTCCTCACTAGATGTGGAGTTAGCCTTATATGAGGATTCATCCTTTTTAGGGGAATCATCCTTATCAGAGGACTCATCTAGACAAGTGAGATCAATGTCTATTAAGCTATTGACAAACTTCTCGCTCACTGGTGGAGGAATGACATTAGTACCCAAACCTAACCCATTCAGTTGTCTCACCACAGACTCGTAGTGTTCCACCACAAAGCGAGTCATTAGTGCATTTTAAATGCAAGATCTCATTTTGCAGTTTGTTGATTTCATTGTTCCGTTTTTCTAACCCCCTGTATGCAACATCTAAGTGAAGCTGTTGATCACTTATTTTTAAGGAATATTCAGATTTTTCTTTTTTTAACATTTCAATAGAATCTTTAAAACGTTTTTCATTTTCTTTATAGTTTAGAGCTGCCATACTTAGGGGTTTGATTTTGTCTTGGAGCCTAGAATTTTCAAGTTTTAGCCCTAGACATTTAGAACATGAAATAACAGAGAAAGGGTTAGAATCTACCTCAGATGATGAACTTGTTGCTTCTCCAATGGCCATGAGAGCAACAGCAGTGGTTGATTCCTCTTCAACAGGTACAGAAGCTTCCTTTTCTTCAGCTTCCTTCACCTTCTCTGTAGCAGCAGTTGTAGATTCTTCTAGGTCAGCCATAGAAGCTTCCCTTTTCTCTGCTTCCATCATCTCCATGATCTCAGCCATGAGACCAACCTGATCCTCAAGATGAACGCCCTAATCAAAGCTGTCGTCCTGTTGGGCTACCAGTGCATTGGACGTTCCACCTTGGCTTTGATTGTGATGGTTTGGATTGTTTTGGCCATGGCTGTTTCCTTGGCTGGGTCGGGTGAAACCAGAGGCATGTGCTCTGTCTTTCTGACACTCACGAGCAAAGTGTCCAAAGTTCAGACACTTGTAGCATTTGGCCATGGAATTGTCAAACCCGACCTTGGCATTAGGATGCCCGCCAATAAACTTTCTTCCTGTTCTGTTCAGGAAATGCTTGGCTCTCCTCAATAGCATGGCCATATTCCATTGAATATCCATGTCTTCCATGTCATCAGGATCCACTTGATTAAAATCTTCTTCAATCGTCTCTGGATCAGTAAGCTTGCCACCAATGAAATTCTCATACGTAAGCATACAAGATGAGAATAGTGCTACATGATCTTTAGCTATTCTGGCTATAGCTGAGTGGTTAGCTGAAGACGTAGCAGGAGGATTTCTTGAGGTATTTTGATGATGAGACCCCAACCCTGATCCTGAAGCATAGCAAGCATGACCACCACACCTAGTTGAGTGGTCTTCTTCAGTAGGAGTTCCAGTGAAGAGGGCAATTCCAGATCCCTATGACTTGGATGTAGAAGTCGTCCCATGATACATAGAAGGGTCTTGTATCTGGGGACTTCCAGAGCTCTACTTTCTTTTTAGGTTTATGTCATGAGCTTGAACCTTTCCTATTGCCTCCTCAAATGTCAACTCATAGAACTTAGGATTTTCCCTCATCAGGGTTGTGTACATCTCAAATTTGGGTGGTAAAGCATCCAAAAACTTTTCCACCATCTCTTCATCTGGATACCTGAGTTCAAAAGCTTTCAACTCAGTCTGTAAATGATAGAATCTAGAGATGAGGTCATCTAAAGATTCGTTCTCAAAAAATCTGAAGCACTCATACTGCTTCCTGAGAAGATCCCGCTTACTCTTCTTGATGTCACTATTTCCTTCGAATCTCTTCTGTACAGCTTTCCAGAGATCCTTAGAATTGTCATATGTAGGTCCCTGATTCGGTGCGTGACGGATCTCTAGACTCGCGGTACGACACGGTGATAACGTGCGGAATCCATGATCAACGTGCTCGTGTGACTCAATCAACAACAACGGTGTAAATAAACGCTTTGTATTTCCACCAAGATATCAGTTTACAAGAATTCACTCTAATCAGTTCCTCCTGATCTCTCTGTCTCACACCCCTTAGTTTCCTATCAAACTGACTCTGTTATGTATATATAAGCTACTGTTCTGCACCAGGCGAACTTAACAAGTTCGCCTCATAGATGCAAGTTCGCCTCTTATAGGCTAAGCGAACTTAATAAGTTCGCCTCCGATATACTAGGCGAACTTAATAAGTTCGCCTCTGATAGGCTAGGCGAACTTAACAAGTTCGCCTCTAGCAGAACTTACACAGAATTTTATCAACAGTTACAAAACATGTCCTAACAGACTCCCCTATAACTGTTGCTAACAATTCTATCAACAGTTACAAAACTTCTTTTTGCTTTATTTTGCAATAGGTTTTGATTCAGTCTTCATCTTCTCAGGAAATACATGCTTCTTCCCTTTATTTTTGTAAGGACAGGTCACCACAATGTGTCCCATCTCATTACAGTGAAAACATGTACGCCTGTCTGTATAATTTCTGACAAATGGAACTCTCCTTGAATTTGAAGAACTTCCAAATGTATAATTTCCAGATGAATTAGAATCAACCTTTGAGTCTTCTTTCTTAACAGCTTTCGGTATCCCCTCTACCTTAGCTTCATCAAAATATTCATCATCACTCTCATCAGAATACACCATATCTTCACCTTTGACTGGATTCAATTTCAACACAGTCGTAGGATCTAAATCCTCATCGTTTATAATCTCAGGTGTAACAGAATAATTTCCGTTGAATGGTGGAGGAACATAGCCAATACCACTAATTCCCTTCCCCTCTTCAGTATTATTATGATAATGTTCTAATAAGAATGATGAATTTGTAAAACTTTCTAATTTTATATGCAATCTGATTACCTCTGCTTTAGATTCAGCTAATTCCTTATCTTTCTCAACAAGATCATTATTTCTCTTCTCAATTTCTGCCAAGGACATATCCAGGTGATATGCCTGCTCTTTGATCTTCAAAGTCAGAGAAGTTATATCTCTCTTCAATGATTCTATCCTTTCAATACACACATTCTCATTATCTTTTAATTTCTGATTTACCGTGTGCATAGATTTCATATCACAAATGAGGTTTACGTTGTCATCCATAACCCTCATCATTTTATCCTTAACTGAAACACAGTTAGAACAAAACGTCTCAGAGTTAGAAAATACCTCAGGTTTTACTTCTGAAGAAGATGCACCAAGAGCCATGAATGTGTCATCATCAGCTTCACTCTTTTGATTAACAATAACAGGCTCTGCATCAGTGTCTGATACACTCAGATCATCTTCAACTGTCTGGAAGCTTACTTCAGTCTTTACATCACTCTCGGTAGACTGAGTACTTTCACCAAATCGAATACTCTCACTATCACTTAACTCGGTAGACGAATCACTTTCAGAAACACTCTGCTTTACTACTTCTTCTTTGATCAAGACCACAAACGCTTGAGTAGTAGCTTCACCCTTTTTCTTCAAAGTTTCCCATAGTTCTCTTGAAGTTGGACACTTCCCGAGACTATGAATGATTTCTTTTGGTAAAGACAACGTTAAAGTTTCACGCGTCGTCATCTCTCGATCAAACTTTTGCTTTTCTAGTTTACTTAGAGCTGTCACTGGTTTAGGAACATCATAATATCCCATATAGTCAAAAGTAGGATGCACATATCCTTCAAATATGAATGTCCAAAAGTTTTCATCAGTTTCTGATACGAACCGGAATTTCCAGCTACGAAAATCTGATATGCACAAAAGTCTCGGTGGCATAGTTCCAATATCATTATCATCACACGAAATTGACATTTTGAAATTTTTGCGAAAATATCCGCTAAAAAATTTCCCGCCAAAATACTCTTTTTAAAAAATTTCGAAAATTCAAAATTTAAAAAATGATCCGAAACAAGCATATAAACCTTCCCTAAAAATTTTGGACAAGATGAAATTTTATTTTATTTTTTTATTTTTTATTTTTAAGAAGACTAGCTAAGTTCGCCTACCTAAGCGAACTTAATAAGTTCGCCTGAACTTCTCCCCAAGCGAACTTAATATGTTCACTTAAACCAGAAACCTGAAAATCCGATTAAGTTCGCCTAAAATAAGTTCGCTTAACCCTGTGAGAAGCGAACTTGACAAGTTCGCCTGCACAGATTTCAGCAAGTTCACTTGCTCCAACAGAATCAACTCAAGAACAGCTCAGAACCATATTCGCGAACCAAAACTTCCGAAATACATGATTTCTTGCTTAATTGATGGAATTTGATAAAATTGAACCGTAGGAATGTGTAGAAACTGATTTGGAACACTTATATCGGATCAATTTCATCAAAACAATTCAAAATCAATCCAAATTGATCAAAAATCTTCCATTTTTATCAAGAACATGAAAAGGATGAAAAATCCTTCAAATTCTCTGAATTTTGATGTTGATTGGACACGAAAACACCATGAATCTTTTGCTAATCAAGAGCAATAGCTCTGATACCACTTGTAGGTCCCTGATTCGGTGCGTGACGGATCTCTAGACTCGCGGTACGACACGGTGATAACGTGCGGAATCCATGATCAACGTGCTCGTGTGACTCAATCAACAACAACGGTGTAAATAAACGCTTTGTATTTCCACCAAGATATCACTTTACAAGAATTCATTCTAATCAGTTCCTCCTGATCTCTCTGTCTCACACCTCTTAGTTTTCTATCAAACTGACTCTGTTATGTATAAATAAGCTACTGTTCTGCACCAGGCGAACTTAACAAGTTCGCCTCATAGATGCTTAGGCGAACTTATTAAGTTCGCCTCTTATAGGCTAAGCGAACTTAATAAGTTCGCCTCTGATATACTAGGCGAACTTAATAAGTTCGCCTCTGATAGGCTAGGTGAACTTAACAAGTTCGCCTCTAGCAGAACTTACACAGAATTTTATCAACAGTTACAAAACATGTCCTAACATCATACCCTCGGAAACTGTGGAACAATTCCCGAGTTAATGCCATAGTGATCGAACCAAGTGCCTTCTTTTCACGATCATAAGCTTTCTTTTCTTCGTCAGAAAGCTTAGAGATAGGTTTGGGCATGGTTTCATCAAGATATATGTGTGTGGGATGCTTATATCCCTCAAGGATTGGTATCCATAGTGATGAGTCGGTATACGAAATGTAGTGCTCAAAATGTGCTTTCCAATTAGAATAATCGTTCACGTTCAGCAACTTTGGTGGTTTCTGTGGTGTACCGATCTCATTATCATAATTCAATAGGTTTCCAAGATTCTGAAGATTCAACATAGTGAACACTTAGTCAAATTTCAAAAAAGTCAGACACAGTTGCGCACTTGATTTTGGCCTTGCGCACTTGAGAAATGGTCTTGTGTATTTAGATTTCCTCTGGCGTACTTGTAAGTACGCATGATTAAATGTAAGTACGCAGGATATAACTTAAGTTCGCACAAGTTCAGTCTTGCGCACTTATAAGTACGCAGGAGATAAGTCTTGCGTATTTAGTAAGTACGCACAAAACTGTACTTTTTGCCAGAAATGGCAAGTACGCAGGATACCTTTTCAGCAACTTTCACCAAACTTTTCCGGTCACCTGAAACTCGCCGGAGATGGTAAAAATTCGTCTGATGATCAATGCAATTGAGCCAAAGGGTCAGAAACTTGTTTCTAACCAACCTTTGATGCTCAAAACACTCAAATACACAACAAAAATCAATTTTTTTGAGTGATTTTTGTTTCTAAAATATTGCTCAAGAGCTACCCCTATTTTATCACAAAAATCAACAAAAATACCTCTTTTTGCTTGTAAAAACTCTCCAAACTCACTCACAACACTCGAAATCAGGAGCAATTGCTCTGATACCACTTGTAGGTCCCTCGGGTGTGGCGGATCGTCACATGCAAGTGGGTCTACTAGTCGGACCGGGTGCGGAATGCCCGTGACTAGGCGGAGAGTCTAGCTAAACAAAGTAAACCGACAAGAGATAACACTTTAAACGTTCTTTGTATTATAAACACTTGAAGGTTATAGAGAAAAGCACTGAGATTACAATCCGCGTATTTGCTATAATGCATGCGTACTTAACTTCTGTCAACCTATCCTATTTATACAGGACCTGATGCCTGCGCACTTAGCAAGTGCGCAGGGCAAAATGCTCTTGCGTACTTAGCAAGTACGCAGAGTTGTTCTTGCGTACTTGCTAATTACGCAGGAGCTTTCTCCTGCGCACTTACAAGTGCGCAAAACACTTGGAGAATTTTGCAACAATCAATATGTAAAAGTAAATACAACTCGATAAACTAATACATAAAGACTCTTTCATACAAAGACAATTACAAACAATACAAAACAACCTAAGACTAAGACTCTATCTATCCAGACTGTTTGTCACAGGAAAGTGCTTCAACAATAGGCTTGAGTTTCTTTTGTTTTCTATCATCAGTTTGAGTGTTTACCCTTTTCTTTGAGCCTGTCTTCCCCAATCTCTCTTCCTCTTCCTCTTCTTTCTTAACTTTGACATATAAGGCTTGCAGGTCATGAAGCTCATGGGACCCAACCTCTTTCCACTCTCTCCTCTAGCCTTAAGGAAATCCATCATAACCTTCCTTTCTTCATGGGTTCTTATATTAAATGCAATGGTCTTTCGGGTTTTCTGTTTGGCTTTTTCTTCTTCTTCAGCCCTTTTCTAATTTGCCAGTTGACCTTGCTAACCAATGAAAGCTCTATAGATTTCTTTATTTGATAATTTCTCAAGGTAGTCTTCATCCTCACCTTGAGAAATCAGAGCTTCAGTCCACTCGTCTCTCATTTCTTTGGCTAATTCAGAGTCAGTTATCCTAAACTTAGCTTCTTCTCTTCTCTTCTTCTCTCTTTCTTCTTCTTCTTTATTAAGTTGTTCCTGCAGCTAAAGAGCTAGAGTTTCATCTTCTTTTAAGTGTGCATCTGCAAAAAAATTGACCTTTAACTTATCTAGTTGCCTAGCTTGCAACTGGATCTGCTGTTCTCGGAGGAGTATGGCAGCTTTTCTTTCTTGGATCTTTTTAAGCTTAGCCATCTCCTCCTCTTCTCTTTCTCTTCTTTTCTTCTCCTTTTCTTTCTTCTCTTTCCCTATTCTTTCTTCTTCTGTCATGATGCCCTTCCCTTTGTCTCTATTGGATGCCTCAACTTCAGCTTCATGGATCACAATAGCAGATGTGAGAGATGCTGTTGAGATCTTAGCTTTAGCTTCAGTGGCAATCTGAGGAGCAGACAAGGTGAAAGGGACTGCTTCACTCTCTTCCTTCTCGCATTCATTCCCATATGCAGGCTTAAAAGCCTCTTTAACATTTTGAGGAGCCACTTTTCTTGACTCTAGTGCTGCATTCAGTATGATAGTTGGTAAGGAGGGAAGGGTTAGGTCTGTGTTAGAATCATGCATAGCAATCCATCCCTCCTTTTCAAGAAAAGCTTTGATAATCTTGATCATTGCTTGACTTTCTATGGAATTGATATTGCAGATGTGTGTCCTGAGCTCAAAGACCTTATATAGGAACTCTAGGTTGAGGAGCAGGATTTCTTGAATGTTGTTAATTTTGAAAGATGATCCATCACACAGGAAGAACTGAAAGCCAGAGGACCCAGTGCCTGACCATCCATGCACTTCCAGGCCCCTGACCACTTCATTATAGAAGAATCTTCTGAATTACAGTACTTGTTCTTCTGTTAAGACCCTGCTCCCTATCAAGTCAAGTCTTGAAGCTGGTCTTTGTTCAGCTGCCCTTGAAGAATCTGCAGTTGATGTATAATCCAATTTAGTTGCTTCTTGAAGAAACCATTCGAACCAGAGCATGTTATCCTCCATTAAATCACATAATCTATCAATTGCAAGTTCTGCTGAGAGATCTGTGGAAGTGTTAATGCATCTTGTTAAGTACAGGTCAAGGACTTTGAGTGGATTCAGTGTATTACAATTCAACTCTTATATTCCACAAAATCTCTCAGATATACCATCATACCCCCAAGCTAGAATAGAGTCAAAATCTAGCTTATGTACAGTCAGTGTGAATTAAGGGGCAATGGTCTGTCTTGATATACTTGCAGCAGCTGGCAGTATGCTGAATAATAGAGGTTTGTCTTCATCTTCACTTTTATTTTCCAGGACCTCATCAACAGCTCTGACCACTAACTTCCAATCCTCAGAGATTTCTTCCTCTTCATCTACCGAGCCTGGCAAGTCATGAACTTGAACAAAAGCAGGCTTGAAGAGTGTACTTTGACATGCATCCTGCTCTTGTATCCAAACATCAAGACTTTCCTTGTCATCTTCAGCAGTAACTATCTCCCCCTTTTTTGTTGCATCAGTGCATAAGGTTTCATCTGTTTGAGTTCCCACTGGTACAAGGGAAGGAGTAGTCACAGGTGGGCATTGATGGGATTCATACATAGAGACTTGGTGCTTTAGTTTGGACACCTCAGCCTCTAGCATAGCCACCCTGGCCGTCAATTCCATGTTTTCAAGTTTCAGTCTGTTGTCATCCATAGTTGTGGAATCCTTGGTACTAGATGTGGCCTTAGGCCTAGCCTCTGCATCCCCATCACCCTGGTTTTCTTGGCACCTGGGATTACTCTCAGTGAAGAGTGTTTCAAGAGAAATATCTTCACTGTGAGTTGCCATGGTTGGGGACTTAGTAATGTTATCACTGTCCTCCTGGTCGACCAGAAGTAGTGATAGCCCCTTCCATATTCACTCTATCATCACTCCCAGAGTGAACCTACTCAGGTGATGAACTTGGGCTGGGTACTTTGGCAGCCAAGTCAATTAGTACCTCTGAGATAGTGGCAGTTGGAGAAGTTACATCATCTTGACATGGTGCCTTTGTACTTAAGTTCAAAGAAGAAGAAAAGTGTATAAGCTCAAAAGGTTGTTCTATGGATCCGGGATGTGATCATGTTCCTAATAGAGGGACTTCCAAGGAAGTCTCTCTAACAATTTAGCTATCCCTTATGATATTCTCATAAGAATGTTGGGATTCTGAATGAGGGCTTTTAGGTTGGGATTGGGCCTGAGAGACAAGAATAGAAGGAGTCTTCTTGCTCCTTTTTCTTTTTCTGGTATAACTTGCCTCAACCGAGGCCCTGTGTTCCAGTTGGGCTTCCAAAATAGGTGTAAGTATTTGTTGTGCCTGTGCACCCTCAATAGGATGCACAGGAGTTCGAATAATGGAAGCAGTTTGATGTTCAGGCTTTGAAGTGGAGGGTGTGGGATCAGTATCAGCTGGGATTGCTGAACTGTCACCCTAGGTGCTTTGTATGTTCAACATTGTAGATAACAATGGAACAATGACCCCTGAGAACTTTTTGGAAACAGTTCTCATGCTTTGAAAAATGTTGTTTTTATGCCCCAACATTAGGTAGATTCTTGCAAGTTTTGAAAGATCTTTTAGTTCATTGTTAAAAACTTCCTGAAAGAACCTTGGGTACATAAAGAAGGCCTGTTTTGCAGCTTCCTGGAGGCTATATCTCAAGCCTTTGAAAATCAGGTGTGCAAAGCTAAAGCCTTGGCCAGTAACCATACCATGGACAGTAGAGGCAAGAGCAGAACTTACTTGAGGCAAAAACTAAAGTATGGCATAGAAACTTCCATGGAGGACCCATCAGCGCTTTTTCTATTGTGTGTTCGTCCTGATTTCCAGTGTACCATATGGATACAAAGGTTCTCATATATTCTTCTTTGGTGTATGAGATGGCGGCCCCCTCGTCCTGAAGCTTGTGGTGTTTTCTGAGTGTTCCTTCAGTGACAGTGATGTCTTTGCCGTCTACCTTGGCTGTGATTTGGGGAATCCCCTATTCGGTAGAGTAGACGGTTGTGTTCCAGAAATCCTCCATAGGAGGAATATAGATGGTAAGGTTGACAGTGAGTGCAAAATATATCTTTAAGCGACAAAGGAAATCAATCATATCATCAAACCCTTCGGACTTCTTTCCTTTAACCAGGTATGTGGTGAGATTGTGGTAGGTTGAAAACTTGTCATCAGGATGGTTTATGTCAACCTCTGCCATTGTCGTTGGATTTGGAGGGAAGGGGGAAGTTTTTGAAAAATGGTTAAGTATGAAAAGCTTTGAATGCTTGAGAGAAAATGGTGAGAGTTAGGTTGGAATTAAATATGAAGAGGTTAAGGAGAAATTTGATTTGTGATATAATGGCAGAGGAGGGAAAAAGCAAAGTTACTTGCACAGTACAACCCATTCACTTTTCACTGTTTTACAGCTGTAAAACACTGTAGCAGTCATGGTAAAGACTGAAGGTACTTTTTACAGTGGGTAAAAGTTAATTTGGACTTATTTTACCCATCAGCAGCAAACTTGGTTACTAGGAATGGTTAAGTCTATCAGCTGCAAACTTGCCTGCTGTGGATGGTTAAGTCTGTCACTAGCAAACTCAATTGCTGCTGATGGATATAATGGTCCGCAACAAAGATGTTGCTGCTGATTGCCTTAAAGCTATCCAAAGGAAACTTGTTCCTGCAGATAACTTAAGGCAGTCAGTGGCAAATTCTTTGCTGCTGATGATTAAACCTGTCAGAAACAAAAATGTTTGCTGTTGACTTATAACTTTTATTTACATCAAAAGACAAACACATTTTATTCAGAAATCTTTAGAGACAGATTTTAGTCAAAGTTCATCATACCAATGGATTCAACTAAATATCTAAATCTATCTTCATCAAAAGGTTTTGTGGACAAGTCAGCATTGGTATGAACTTTGGTTAAAATAATTATCTTTTTCTCCGCTTGATCTCTTATGAAATGATACCTGATGTCAATGTGCTTTCTCTTGGAGTGCCGCACATGATTGTTTGTAATTGATATAGCACTCATGTTGTCAATGTGAACGGGAGTAGCCATGAAAGTCATTCCATAATCCAGCATTTGGTTTTGTATCTAGATGATTTGTACACAGCAACTTGAAGCTGCAATGTATTCTGCTTCTGCTGTAGACGTTGATACACAAGTTTGCTTCTTGCACTGTCGTGAAATCAGTCTTCCTCCCAGAAACTTACATCCCCCTGATGTGGACTTTTTGTCCAAGTTGCATCCTCCATAGTCACCATCAGTGTATGCATACAGGTTGAACATATCATTTTTAGAATACCATAGCCTAAGTCTTGGGGCTCCCTTTAGGTATCTAAAAATTCTCTTGACAGCTTGAAGATGTGTATTCTTTGGAGCTGCTTCGAATTTTGCACAAAGGCATACTACAAACATGATATCTAGCCTTGAGCCAGTGAGATATATGAGTGATCCTATCATTGCACAGTACTGATGTTGATCAGTGTCTTGACCATCTTTGTCTGGAGTCATTTGATGGTGCACTTGCATAGGAGTTCTTACAGCAGAGCAGTCAGCCATCTTGAATCTTTCCAAAATGCTCTTGACATATTTGGATTGGCTGATGAAGATTCCATTTGGATCTTGTTTGACTTAAAGACCCAAAAAGAAATTTAGTTCACCCATTGAACTCATTTCAAACTTTGAGTGCATCTGGACCTCAAAGTCTTTACACAACTTCTTCTTCCTTGTTGATCCAAAGATGATGTCATCAACATAGATTTGTTCCAGTATGATTTCTCCCCCTTCATCTTTGATAAACAAGGTCTAGTCAATGGCACATCTTCTGAAGTTGTTGCTTAGAAGTTATCCAGACAAAGTTCCATACCAGGCTCTGGGAGCTTGATGTAAGCCATAGAGAGCTTTGTCTAGTTTGAACACTTTGTTAGGATGTGCAGGATCTACAAAGGCTGGAGGCTGTCTGACATATACTTCCTCACCATTCTTCCCATACATAAAGGCACTCTTGACATCCATTTGATAAACTACGAAATTCTTGGATGCATCATATGCCAGGAAGATTATGATGGCCTCCAACCTGGCAACAAGAGCAAAGATTTCATCATAGTCAATTCCCTCTTCCCAAGTGTAGCCTTGAGTTACAAGTCTAGCTTTGTTCTTGACTACAATGCCTCTCTTATCTTGCTTGTTCCTGAATACCCATCTTGTGCCAATAGCAGTTTGACCAGGTGGAAGATTAACAAGTTTCCAGACATACTGTCTTTTGAATTGCAGCAACTCTTCCTGCATTGCCTCAATCCAACTGCTGTGTTTCAGAGCTTCATATATCTTCTTTGGTTCTACCTGAGAAAGAAAGCAGGAATACAGGAATATATTGGCCTAATGAGTTTTGCTTCATTTTTGAACTCCTTGTTGAACCTGGCCAATGATATTTTCCAGGGGATGATCCTTGTTGATTCTCTGTGCTGGTACAACATCCAACTGTATTCCTTGCTCAAGATTGCTTTGATTCTGATCAGGAAACTCTTCATTCATGGTGGAAGAGTCTTCAATATCAGTAGCAACATCAGCATTATCAGCAGCAGCATCAGCAACATCTGCAGAAGATGCCTTAACATCATTTACAGATGTGTGCTGAAGTTCATTATGATTTTCATTCTCAGAGAGGCTGTTGCTGGTGACATTTGAGAGGCTGGTTCTGGCTTCACTAGCTTCAATAGCTTCCACAACAGATGAAGGATCAATAGATGGCCTTTTTAGTCTTATAGAGGGATTAGTGAACTCCAATATGTAATCAATGGAAGATGTGGAAACTGGTGCTTTGGAAGAGGTAGACTCCATATTTGAGAAGAGGAGAGGCTCAAATATTTGGGTGAAGGAGTCTATATCAAAGAGACAGTCTGGGCCTTTACCCTGTTTACATGTAATTTGTTCCCTACATTCCACATTGGATGATTCTTCCACAATTCTTGTTCTTGAGTTGAATACTCTGTAGGCCTTGGATTGAGAGGAATATCCCACAAAGTATCCTTCATCAAATTTGACACCAAACTTAGTAAGAACTCCATTTGTGATCAGAATGGTGCATGGACATGCCAAAGGTTTTAGAAATCTAATATAGGGAACTCTTTTGAACCAGAGTTCATAAGTTGTCTTGTTGAGAGGCTTGACAATGAGAACTCTATTCAGCACATAGCAAGCTGTGCTGACTGCTTCTACCCAGAATGTGAGAGGCAGTTTTGAATCAGCCAACATTGATCTTGCTGATTCAGTTAGAGTTCTGTTTCTCCTTTCAGCAACTCAATTTTGTTGAGGAGTTCTTGGAGCACTATATTGTCTTTCAATGCCCTTGCTGCCACAAAAACAATTCAAGGTGTGGTTCTTGAACTATGTACCTTGATCACACCTTATGACCTTGACTTTCTGATTGCTTTGATTCTCTACCCTCAGAATGTAGGATTTGAGAATCTTAGCAGTTTCATCTTTTGTTCTCAAGAAGTATACCCATGATAATCTGGTTTAGTCATCAGTTATCACCAGACAGTATAACTTCTTGCCCATTGACATGACATTTGTAGGACCAAAGAGATCCATATGCAACAGCTGTAATGGGGTGTCAAATTCAATGTCTTGGGCTTGTGAGAACTCTTGTACCTTGATCACACCTTATGACCTTGACTTTCTGATTGCTTTGATTCTCTACCCTCAGAATGTAGGATTTGAGAATCTCAGCAGTTTCATCTTTTGTTCTCAAGAAGTATACCCATGATAATCTGGTATAGTCATCAGTTATCACCAAACAGTATAACTTCTTTGCCATTGACATGACATTTGTAGGACCAAAGAGATCCATATGCAGCAGCTGTAATGGGGTGTCAAATTCAATGTCTTGGGCTTGTGAGAACTCTTGTGTTGCTTCCCCTTCTGGCATGCAATCCAATTTTCTTCAAGTTGGAATTCTTTGTCAGGAAGCCCTCTGACAAGATTTCCCTTCACAAACTTGTTGATGGTTTTTACATTGACATGGCTTAATCTCCTATGCTAGAGAGCTGATTCATCAATTGATGCCTTTAACAGAAAACAAGATACACTACCATATGAAGTGATCTCATTCATGTCAAGCACATATAGGTTATCTTTTCTCTGAGCAGTCAATAGAATCTTCTCTGGAGGAGGTTTGTTTAAGCTAGGGGAGAGCACAAAGTATCCTTCATTAGATTTGGCACCAAACATAGGAAGAACCCCATGTGTAATGAGAATGGTGCATGGACATCCAAAAGGGTTTGGAAATACAATGTAGGGAACTCTTTTGAACCAAAGTTCTTAAGGTGTCTTGTTGAGAGGCTTGACAATAAGAACTCTATTCTGCACATAGCAAGCTGTGCTGACCGCTTCTGCCCAGAATGTGAGAGGCATTTTTGAATCAGCCAACATTGATCTTGCTAATCCAATTAGAGTTCTGTTTCTCCTTTCAGCAACTAAATTTTGTTGAGTAGTTCTTGGAGCACTATATTGTCTTTCAATGCCCTTGCTCTCACAAAAACAATTCAAGGTGTGGTTCTTGAACTCTGTACCTTGATCACACCTTATGACCTTGACTTTCTGATTGCTTTGACTCTCTACCCTCAGAATGTAGGATTTGAGAATCTCAGCAATTTCATCTTTTGTTCTCAAGAAGTATAACCATGAGAATCTGGAATTCTCATCAGTTATCACCTGACAGTATGACTTCTTGCCCATTGACATGCCATTTGTAGGACCAAAGAGATCCATATGCAGCAGCTGTAATGGAGTGTCATTTGAATTCAATGTCTTGGGCTTGTGAGAACTCTTGTTTTGCTTCCCCTTTAGGCATGCAATCCAATGATCTTCAAGTTGGAATTCTTTGTTAGGAAGCCCTCAGACAAGATTTTCCTTTACCAACTTGTTAATGGTTTTTACATTGATATGGCTTAATCTCATGTGCTAGAGAGCTGATTCATCAACTGATGCCTTTAACAGAAAACAAGATATACTACCAGATAGAGTGACCTCATTCATGTCAAGCACATATAGGTTATCTTTTCTCTGAGCAGTCAATAGGATATTTTCTAGAGGAGGTTTGTTTAAGCCAGGGGATAGTACAAAACATTCTTTATCTATGAAAAGCATCCAATGCTTTTGATCATAGATCTGAGACACACTTATGAGATTGAAGTCCAATTCTTTGACAAAGTGTACTCTTTCAATACTCATTCTCTCATTGGATACAGTTCCTTGTCCAGTAATTGATCCTCCTTTTGAATCACTCCCAAAGGAAACATATCCTCCATTGAAATGTCTGAAGTTGCAGAGGATAGATCTGTTGCCGGTCATATGCCTGGAACAACCACTGTCTACAACCCAGGTGTTATCCTTGTGACCTGGTTGTCCCAGCACGTGAGAGAGATCTAGTTAGAGGGAGGAACCCAAGAACTTGCAGACTTGGGTGAGTGTCTCTTTGGATCATCAGCATCAGTATGCTTTCACTCAATGGAGCCAACGATGATGATTCGAGGGATAGAGGCTGGGGTATTGGCTTTCCATTGTTGGGATGGTTTCCCAGATCTTTTGACTCAGTCAGAAGCTGATGTTGCTTTGGCTGCTGAAGGTTTTTCTTGATCAGCAGCAGATTTTGCTGCTGTTGAATTTTGCTTATCAGCAGCAGACTTGGTTGCTGCTGATGGTTTTAATTGATCAGTATCAGACTTGGTTGCTGCTGAATGCTTTGTTTTTGATTTCTTAGGCTTATCATGATCAACAGCGTTTTTGCTGGATGTTGATGGTTCAACAACAGATGCGTGCTTCTCCTGCTTTACCTTTCTATTGAAAATGGGTTTCTATGTGGGAGTTCTTCTATAAATTATTTTTTTTGCTTTGGAGTAGCTTGAGCTGGTTGAACGATCTGGTTGAAAGGATTGAATTTGCAACTTGCAGCAAAGTAGTCTGATTCACCACAAATGACGCAAGATTGTTGGGGTTTTGGGATCTGCTTCCTTGGTGAGGAGAGAAAGTTTCTGAAGTGAGTTTTCTTGGCTTCATAGCTTCTTACCTTTTTGTTTTTGTTTGTCTTCTCAGAACCATGTTGCTTGAGGTTTCTTTGCTGCTGAAAGTAGTAGAAGCATGTGCTAGCAGTATGGTTGTATTTTCCATAGACGAAGCATGATTTAACCAGTTTGTCCCTTTGGAAGTACACATAGTCTTTTCTCTTGAACGGATCTTTAAAATTCTAGGGATGAGCTTTGTTGTGCTCAAAGGTGGCTTCCTCCAATGTCTTTTGAACATATGGAGCTCTCTCTTGGATGGATTTAGATTGGGGATTGGTGGAGGTTGAAGACTATCCCGTTTCAACATTTAGCTTTCTTCCTTCTGGAGGATAGCTAATTTTGATTTGTTTGGATGGTGGGGGTACTAGTATTGAAGCAGCTGGTACTGGTATTGAAGGAATGAAAGGGCTTGGGCCATTTAGTTGGATCATTTTACCAGACTTGGTTGTTTTGAAAAATACTTCATTTGTGGGAAGTAATGGGGCTTCATTTGTTTTAGTGGAGTCTGAGCATGTGGACTTAGACTCAGATGAAGTATTGCATTCTTGCACAAAGGATTCTTGCACAAAAGGATCAAGGTCTCGCTCGGTTTGCCATGTCAAGATTGGAGAGATTGAAGCTTGGTTCATGGATGGTTACATAATCAGCAGGTGGTGCAACAGTTTTGTTCTAGTCAGCATGGTACCCCAGGCCAGTCTTTACTCTGTCATGAACTTGGACATCTAAAAGTCTTTGCAGCTTTTTAGATGCAAAATCATATTTCTCAACATGAACTTTCTATTCTGCCAACTCTGCTCTGGTAGCTTTTAATTTAACCAATAGATCATCAATCTGAGTTTCAAGATTTGTTTGCTCATGTTTTAATGATGAAATCTCTTTCCTTAGGCAGTTAATTTTTTCTTCATAACTGTTTTCAACCTTTTTGAATTCAGATTTCATTTGGTGAAACTCTTCATTTTGATCTATAAGGTTTTGATTATGCTTTATGTAACCTAGAACCTTATCAATACAAGATTGGGAACAAAGATGTTCATTTACATGAGGTGGTATCTATGTAGTGTCTGCCATGAGAGCTTGGATGTTGGCAGGAAGATCCTCATGCTAGAAGCTCCAGTCAAATTCAGCAGTTCCAACAACTGCACAAGCTGCAGTTTGAGCAGGAGGAGTGGCTTGTTGCTGTTGTTGTTGTCTTGGCTGAGCTTGGTGAGCTTGTCTTTGCTTAGCAGCAGCTGTGTTCGCCTTTGGTGCCTTGCATTCTCTAGCAAAATGACCAAGTTGGTTACAGTTGTAACATCTCAGTTTGCTTTTATCCAAGCCAACTTTGTTGTTGGAGTTGTTGCTTGGAATTGTAGGTCCACTTGACTCCACTATAGATCGATCTCATGATGTGATGTATAGAAGACACGGAGTGCGGAATCCAACTGTATCAACGTATGTATACAATATATGTGTAAGGCCCCAAACCCGAGAGGCCTCACTTGTTGGATTTACTCATTCACAAACAGTTCTTAAAGTTGAATATCAAATAACGCAGCAGAAAATATTTCATTAAAACATAACCATTACATTGTTCAACATACGGAAGCGTAAACATGTCTAAACATAACTTAACAAAATCAAAACGTAACATGATGCCAGTCTTCATAAGCATCCGGGTAACTCTTCATCGCTAGCCAAACATCGCCTTAAACTGAATGTGCACAATAAAAAGTCAGCTACGCTGGTAAGTTCTAGTTTTCGTTCGATTTAAGAAATGGTTCATCATTCAATCATTCGTTAGGGTTTAACATCATGTATAATAAAACAGGGCCTTTCATTCATCATTAAAAACCTTCAAACATTTATCCTCATCATAAAAACATTGAACGGATCATTTGTTTAAAACATTTAACATTCATTTAAGTCATACATCACTATCTAAATCTGTGTTACCATTTGTACCGTCATTTAGTATGGTATTGCCCCTAAGGCTTAACTGCACGAAGACCGACAATACCATACATTCCGTCAATTCCCTTTTGTATTGCCGCCAAGGCTTAACTGCACGAGGACCGACAATACCCATTCAGTTGCCCCTATGGCTCTCATGTCCATAAACTGACAACTTCCATCGACGGCTATGGCTCACGGCCATAACACCGTCGGATCATAATTTAACCTTGCATAGGGTCACGTTAACCCCTGAGTAACCGTCGTTACTCCCTACCAGTTTTACAACATCAAACCATTGACATGCCACAAAGACACTGCCCCTGTTGTTCTTATGGCAACTATGGCTCGCTGTCCATAATCTACCACAAGGCTGGGAATTACATTCCCAGACTTCATTCGTCAATTCCCCTCATTCGACAGATTAGATTTGTAAAGACTTCTTTAAAACCTTTGCCCTTTTCTTTTCTTTTCGTAAAACATTTCATTCATTTTCAAAACCCTTTTACCTTCATTATAAACCATTTCTTTATAATCATTTCTTTCGTAAACATTCCATTCATAAAACTTTCTTTCCATAAACCGTTCATTCCAAATCATTTCATTTTGTAAACAGAGTTTCATAAACATCATTTCATAAAACATCATTTCGTATGTATGCACACCAGCCAGAAAACCTTATATAAAACATTTAAAAGAGGGCTTCTAGAACTCACCTGATAAGCTAATCCGGGTTGTCCTAAACAAAGGTCCCACTCCGTCACTTCCGATCTGAATTGATTAGTTAAATACACATCAGACCAAATCCCGACTCTAACGGTTTAACAATCTAAACATACCGACTTTACCTAATCAGGCCGATGCCTGCGCACTTAGCAAGTGCGTAGGGCCTTGCTCTTGCATACTTAATAAGTGCGCAAACCTCGCTTCATGCGTACTTGATAAGTACGCATGATCCTAAGTACGCAGGACCCTCTTCTGGCATACTTGATAAGTACGCAGGATCTGCTTCCCCGCAAAAACCCTAACTTTCGCATTCGGGTCTGATCTCGTCAAGATCCCGAACTTGTTTACATTCAAAACGTTTGCCTTTCATTAAGGAACTCAAATCTATGTTTTTCTTCCAGTTTTATCTGTAAAAAAGTCGCATTTCATCCAAAAACCTGAAAAACCCAAAAATGAATAAAAACTCAGATTTAGGCCAGATCGTTACCTAAATCGAGTTTCTGGTCCGGAGATTCTTCTCACGAGCTCTGGAGCAACACACTTCTCAAATCTCGGGTCGATCCGCCAACTTTGTCTCTCTACGGTTTCTCTCTCTAGAAGTTGCAAATGAGAGAAATGGGTGGTGAGCTTGGCTATTTATAGGGGAGGCTCCCCTTCCAGCCCGCCGGCCCATCCGTCCCGACCTGACATGCCTTGTTCGTTTATTCCGTTATTATAACTGTTATTTTATTTTTGGGATGTTACAAGTCTACCCCCCTTACAATAGGTTTCGTCCCCGAAACCTATCATAAGTCAAATAGTTGAGGGTGCGACTCCTCATTTCCGTATCCGTTACCCAAGTGGCTTCTGATCCCCTTCGATGCTTCCATTGGACTTTAACCAATTGAATAATCTTATTACGTAAACGCTTCTCCTTTCTGTCTAAGATGGCCACGGGTTCTTCGATGTAGTTAAGGCTGTTGTCGACCTCGATGTTCGTAAGTGGTACGTGAGCTGATTCATTTGCCAAAAACTTTCGCAAGTGTGATACATGGAAGGTAGGATGAATCCCACTTAACTCATCAGGCAACTCTAACCGATAAGCGAATTCACCAACCCGTGCCATTATCCTGAATGGTCCGACAAACCTCGGACATAACTTTCCTCTCTTCCTAAATCGTATGATTCCCTTCTAGGGTGACACTTTCAACATTACTCTGTCCCCAACATCAAACTTAATAGGCCTTTGTCGTTTATCCGCATAGGACTTCTGACAATCTTGTGCGGCCTTCATTCGTGCTTTGATTTGATCAAACCTCTTCGATGTTTCTCTTACGACTTCAAGACTTCCTAATTCCTTCTGTCCCATCTCACCCCAACAAACCGGGGTCCTACATCTTCTCCCATACAACATTTCGTAAGGCGGAATGCCTATCGTCGTGTGATGACTATTGTTGTAGGAGAATTCAGCTAACGGCAGATGACTGTCCCAACTGCCGCCAAAATTGATAATACAAGCGCGAAGCATATCCTCCAAGGTCTGAATGGTCCTTTCAGACTGACCATCCGTTTGTGGGTGGTATGCCGTGCTGATATTAAGCCTCGTGCCCATCGCCTCGTGAAATCTTTTCCAGAAACTCGATGTGAATCGTGTGTCCAGGTCAGATACGATCGTCAAAGGTATCCCATGTCGTGCTACTACTTCTTTAATAAATACTTCCGCTAACCTTTCTGACGAGAACGTCTCGCGAATAGGTAGGAAATGAGCAATTTTCGTTAAACGGTCCACAATTACCCAAATGGTGTCATGACCTTTAGCTGTGCGAGGTAGCTTGGTTATGAAGTCCATGGTAATGTGTTCCCACTTCCATTCCGGTATATCAAGTGGTTGAATCTTTCCATACGGTTTCTGGTTTTCGGCCTTTACTTGTGAGCAAGTCAAGCACTTACTTACATACTTTGTCACCTCATGTTTCATCCCAGGCCATCAGTATTCCTTCCTCAGATCTTGGTACATTTTATTGGTACCAGGATGGATAGAGTATCGAGACTTATGAGCCTCATCCAAGATTTTGGTTCTAAGCTCGCCACCCATAGGTATCCATACTCGTCCAAAACGTGTCCTAACACCAAGGGTGTTATATTCCAACTTGTCATGTTGGCCAACCATTCTTTCCTTCTTTATGTTTTCTTCCTTCAGTGCTTCATCTTGAGCTCTTTCAATTTCTCTCATCACATCTGATGTTACTATCAACTGGCAAGCTTTCACTCTAATATGAGTAGGCACATTCTTTCGGCTTAGAGCATCAGCCACCACGTTTGCCTTTCCAGGATGGTACATGATCTCACAGTCATAATCTTTCAGGAGTTCCAACCATCGTCTCTGCCTCATATTAAGCTCTCTTTGTTCGAAGAACTTCAAACTTTTATGGTCGGAGTAAATAGTAAACTTCACCCCATAGAGGTAGTGCCTCCAGATTTTTAATGCAAATACGACTGCAGCAAGTTTCCAATCATGAGTCGGATAATTAGCTTCGTGAATCTTCAACTGCCGTGACGCATACGCAATCACTCTTCCGCGTTGCATCAACACGCATCCCAATCCCTGACCCGAAGCGTCAGAGTATACCACTAAGTGTTCATTGCCCTTGGGAAGGGCCAAGACAGGAGCTTTGGTTAGCTTCTCTTTCAATTCCTTAAACGCCTCATCCTGGGTCGACCCCCATTCGTACTTTACCTCCTTCCGAGTCAACTTTGTCAATGGCGAAGCTATTTTCGAGAAATCCTGGAAGAATCTCCGATAGTAGCCTGCCAATCCCAAGAAACTGCAGATTTCAGTCGGCGTCTTAGGGATATTCCATTCCCTTACCGTCGTTATCTTTGCTAGGTCAACCATAATGGCGTTCGGGTTAATGACATGACCTAGGAATTGGACTTCCCTAGGCAGAACGCACATTTGGAGAACTTAGCATACAACTTTTCCTTCTTCAGAGCTTCCAACACCTCCTTTAAGTGACATGGGTGATCGCCCTCATTCTTGGAGTAGATGAGGATATCATCGATGAACACAATTACCGATCGGTCCAGCTTCAGTCGACAAACCCTATTCATCAAATCCATGAACGCTGCGGGGGCGTTCGTCAATCCAAAAGACATTATGCGGAACTTGAAATGTCCATAACGCGTGCGAAATGCGGTTTTCGGTATGTCTTCTCCCCTCACCTTCAACTGATGGTACCCAGATCGAAGGTCGATTTTTGAGAACCAACTTGCGCCTTGCAATTGATCGAACAGGTCGTCGATCCTTGGTAAAGGGTACTTGTTCTTCACCGTTCGTTTGTTCAACTCGCGATAATCAATACACATTCTCATCGAACCATCCTTCTTCTTCACAAACAACACCGGAGCACCCCAAGGCGAGATGCTCGGTTGTATAAATCCCTTCTCAAGTAGTTCGTCTAATTGGGCCATAAGTTCTTTCATTTCCACCGGTGCTAGTCGATATGGAGCCTTAGCCACGGGCTGGGCATCTGGTACTAAGTCGATTCGAAATTCAATCTCTCTGTCGGGTGGTATTCCAGGCAACTCCTCTGGAAACACCTCCGGGTACTCGCGTACCACGGGTACATCGTCTAGTTCCTTCACTTCCTTACACTTGTCAATTACGTATGCCAGATAAGCCTCGCATCCGCGCCTCAAGTAATTTGTTGCCTTAATCATCGAGATGACGTTTGGCATCGGGGTGTCACGATCTCCAAAAACCTCGACTTTGCTACCATCCGGAGCCTTGAGTCGGATTATCTTTCGTTTACATATGATTTGTGCTTCGTTGGCAATTAACCAGTCCATACCTAACACGACATCAAACCCTCCCAAAACCATAACAAACAATACGACAGGGAACCTATGACCTTCTATTTTTATCGTGGAGTTGTCAACTACATCGGTCACTCTCGCAGTTCTTCCCTCAGCGGTTTCTACGCTAAAGGCCCTTTCTAGCTGACTGACAGTGCACTTCACTCGTTTACAAAACGTCAAGGATGAACGTACCTGACGCCACGTCAGGGTCTGCCCTCGCTTGGTCTTGCGTCAGCGCGTACGCACGAGTCTTTGCTCGGGGCCTCTCTTTTTTCTTCTCGGCACCCTTCCCTTTCCCAGATTCGCCTATCTTCGGTTTCGGGCATTCCCTACTCAGATGACCGGCATCCCCACAGTTATAGCACTTGAAGTGTTGTGGGCACTCACGGGAGTAGTGCCCGGTCTTGTCACACTTAAAGCACAAGTTAGATCCCAGTCTACATTCACCTGCATGCTCCCTTCTACACTTCTTACAAACAGTCGGCTCATTCACCCGAGCCCTCTTATCATGAGTCCCAAACCTCTTTCCACCAGTTCGCTTGTTTGAGAACCTCGGTCTCTTCTTCGGTTCCTCAATGGCGGCATCGTTTAATGCCAGATCATCATACACCACACCACTGAGTTCCACCACCGAATCATAAGTGCTAGGGGTGTTTGCTTTGATAAAGGTGCGGACCTTGTCCGGTAGCCCTTGAATGTAACAGTAAATCTTTCTTTCCTCAGTCGTGATAAGGTGTGGCACCAGACGTGCCAGTTCATTGAACCGTGTGGTGTACTGCCAGTGCGTCATGCTCCTGGCCTTAATCCCCAGAAATTCCCTTTCTACCTTTTTGATCTCATTTCTTGGACATAAATTCTTGATCACTAAAGTTTTCAAATCAGCCCACATCATCGCATCCACAACCTCGCTCCCTTTTGCTTGACGTACACCTTCCCACCAATGGGATGCTTCCTCTCTCAAGGAGTGAGCAGCAAATTTCACAACTTGATCAGTTCGACACTCGCTCAGGCGAATGGAAGCTTCCATACGGATTACCCAATCAAAAGTAGCCACTGCGTCCTTCTTCCCAGTCAGGACCGGTGGGTCACATGCCTTAAAGGACTTATAGTCGCAACCACGGTTAAGCGGTGCGTTGATTGCCTCAGTGTTCGGGGTGTCAACCGCCGTGTTAGACCCACCTTCCCCATTAACCTTCTTCAATGCTTCAGCTAACAGACCTGGCAGAGAAGTCTTCATCAACTCTGTGAACTCTCGAGCTATAGCTGCTCTCACTTCTGGTTCAAAAGTGAAAGGTTGTTCTTCAATCTGTGTCTGCTCAGTTCCATGCACACTAACCGCCGGTTCAGTGTGAACACTTTCTTCTTCACTATACTCTTGGTGCGTAGGGGTCCTGCCACGCCCACCATTTCGACCGCCGGTACGACCACCGGTACGGCCCCCACCACGTCTTCCGTTTCCTCTCCTTGCCATTTCGTTCTATAAGAAAAGGAATTTAATGTCATCACGCTAGTTAACAAATAAAATTCAATAAGCATTGTAAGATGTTAATATACACTGGCCATCTGCAATTAACCATTACACTACTTTTCGATTTCTATTTGACCACCTTTGTGATTCCATCAGGACACAAGTCCTTACCTAACCCTTTCAAAGGCATACTACATACACATACTCTACTTTTCATACCTGGTGCTATGGCTCGAGTTACCCGTACAGGCATCCGCTTTCGGTCCCATTCATAGTTTAAGTTTAGACACTGGGAGTGTCCGAATCTCTCAAACCTGGCTCTGATACCAACTTGTAAGGCCCCAAACACGGGAGGCCTCACTTGTTGGATTTACTCATTCACAAACAATTCTTAAACTTGAATATCAAATAACGCAGCGGAAAATACTTCATTAAAACATAACCATTACATTGTTCAACATACGGAAGCGTAAACATGTCTAAACATAACTTAACGAAATCAAAACGTAACATGATGCCAGTCTTCATAAGCGTCCGGGTAACTCTTCATCGCTAGCCAAGCATCACCGTCCAACCTCATAACCTGCCTTAAACTGAATGTGCACACTAAAAAGTCAGCTACGCTGGTGAGTTCTAGTTTTTGTTCGATTTAAGAAAAGGTTCATCATTCAATCATTCGTTAGGGTTTAACATCATGTATAAGAAAACAGGGCCTTTCGTTCATCATTAAAAACCTTCAAACATTTATCCTCATCATAAACACATTGAACGGATCATTTGTTTAAAACATTTAACATTCATTTAAGTCATACATCACTATCTAAATCTGTGCTACCATTCGTACCGTCATTTAGTATGGTATTGCCCCTAAGGCTTAACTGCACGAAGACCGACAATACCGTACATTCCGTCAATTCCCTTTTGTATTGCCCCCAAGGCTTAACTGCACGAGGACCGACAATACCCATTCAGTTGCCCCTATGGCTCTCATGTCCATAAACCGACAACTTCCATCGACGGCTATGGCTCACGGCCATAACACCGTCAGATCATAATTTAACCTTACATAGGGTCACGTTAACCCCTGAGTAACCGTCGTTACTCCCTACCAGTTGTACAACATCAACCATTGACATGCCACAAAGACACTGCCCCTGTTGTTCTTATGGCAACTATGGCTCGCTGTCCATAATCTACCACAAGGCTGGGAATTACATTCCCAGACTTCATTCGTCAATTCCCTTCATTCGACAGATTAGATTTGTAATGACTTCTTTAAAACCTTTTCCCTTTTCTTTTCTTTTCGTAAAACATTTCATTCATTTTCAAAACCCTTTTAGCTTCATTATAAACCATTTCTTTATAAACATTTCGTTCGTAAACATTCCATTCATAAAACTTTCTTTCCATAAATCGTTCATTCCAAATCATTTCATTTTGTAAACATAGTTTCATAAACATTATTTCGTAAAACATCATTTCGTATGTATGCACACCAGCCCGAAAACATTATATAAAAATTTAAAAGAGGGCTTCTAGAACTCACCTGTTAAGCTAATCCGGGTTGTCCTAAACAAAGGTCCCACTACGTCACTTCCTATCTGAATTGATTAGTTAAATACACATCAGACCAAATCCCAACTCTAACGGTTTAACCTTCTAAACATACCAACTTCACCTAATCAGCCTGATGCTTGCGCACTTAGCAAGTGCGCAGGGCCTTGCTCTTCCGTACTTAATAAGTGCGCAAACCTCGCTTCATGCATACTTGATAAGTACGCATGATCCTCTTCCTGCATACTTGATAAGTACGCAGGACCCTCTTCCTGCGTACTTGATAAGTACGCAGGATCTGCTTCCCCGTAAAAACCCTAACTTTCGCATTCGGGTCTGATCTCGTCAAGATCCCGAACTTGTTTACATTCAAAACGTTTGCCTTTCATTAAGGAACTAAAATCTTTGCATTTATTCCTGTTTTATCCTTAAAAACGTCACATTTCGCCCAAAAACCCGAAAAACCCAAATACGAACAAAAACTCAGATTTAGGCCAAATCGTTACCTAAATCGAGTTTCTGGTCTGGAGATTCTTCTCACGAGCTCTGGAGCAACACACTTCTCAAATCTCGGGTCGATCTGCCAACTTTCTCTCCGTACGGTTTCTCTCTCTAGAAGTTGCAAATGAGAGAAATGGGTGGTGACCTTGGCTATTTATAGGGGAGGCTCCCCCTCCAGCCCGCCGGCCCATCTGGCCCGACCCGACATGCCTCGTTCGTTTATTCAATTATTATAACTGTCGTTTTATTTTTGGGATGTTACAAGATGACAGTAGAAACGATAACAATCAACAAGTAAATAATCTTCTCGTTGTATTCCACAAAATCACAGAGTTTACATAAACCTTCAAAGTCTGATTTGGTTCTCTACCAAACTTGAAACTGTAAAATCCTATTTATTGACTAAGCATCTGCTATAGGAGAACTTAATAAGTTCGCCTCTAATGAGACTAGGCGAACTTGCTATGTTCGCCTCTAGCAGAACTTATACACAAACTTAGACAAAAACATTAACAAAACATAAAGACAATTAGATCTAAACTATTACAAGCTTTTGTCATACATCTATATCCTAACAGACTCCCCCTTGACAATAGCTTGATCTTCTGTCTTCAGTCTCTATGATGAGCTCTTCCAATTCTCTGGTAGTCTGCTGCTTGCATGCACTCCATATCTGTGACATATCTCCAACACCCTTTTATACTGCAATCCTTGTTCTCTCCATTCATCAGTAAACATGATCTCATTTTTTCTTAGAGTTCTTTGATCTTTCTTAGAAAAATTAATAAGATTCATTGCATCATAGAATCTCACAATGATCTTATTATATTTATCTTCCACTCTGGCTTCACAAGTATTTACATCCACATACCACTATTTCATATTTCCTAGAAAATCTTGTGGTATTTTCTTCAATGGAACCTTTTTCACAGCTCTTACCGGTTTGAATTTATATTTCCGTGTAACTACACCAGTATTCTGATCAACAAGCTTCACTCTCTCTCCCTTCTGTGGTTTTAGCTTCTCATACTCTCACGATCCACCTTCTTTACTAATCAGTTTAGCAATAACATCAGCCAGCCCAAACTTTGATATTTTTATCAATGGTTTAGTAGCAAGACCATTCATTTCACTCCTCGGCAAGGTATTGAAATAATTGATCCTGGGCTTTAAGTACTGAACACAATCAGATCTCTTGAGAGCAAGCAATTTAATTTCTTCGTCATAGAACCAACTAATGATTCTTCCAACATAACACTCTTTATTTACATATCTTTATTTTTGAGCTGGTTGTATAAGAGACTTAGGTAACACTTTCTTCCAGCTGTTAACTACCTTCCACTGTTCTCTAGTCATACCTGTATTTCTATACATCACAGGTTCTTCAGTAGTCTTAGGAGACATAGAACGAGTATTATCAACTTCAGTATCCATTTTGGATTGATCAGTATCATCAGGCTTTGTAACGTCTTCAACAGAGTCCACAGAATCTGTCACTCCTTCATTTGAAAATTAAGGAATAACATCATCCTGGATGAAGTTATAAGGCACATTCTGGCCGTCACAACCTTCATAAGTAACTTCAACTTTACTCTTCTCTATTTCAATCTCCATAATTTCTCCTTCTTCAACTTCATTATCAATCATATCATCTTCAGCATCATTAAACAGTTCATCAATATCATCCAAACACTCTAACTTTTCAGATTCATCTTCTTCAACATCAGAATTAGTTTGAAAGAATTCCAGTAACAGAATCTCTTCATTAACACCAGAATCTTTCTTAGTTCCTTCAATATTACATGATGTAGATGACTCCCCTTGAACTCTTGATATTGGATTCACGTCAACTTTTTGACGATCCCCCTCAATATTGCCACTAGGATCATTGTTATCACCATCCTTTCTTTGTATTGACTCAGTATAACAAGTATCATGGATCCTTAACTCCCCCTGAGCGTCAAGACGCTCAACAGGTTTGGAAACCATGAACTTCATTTCATTAATCTGTTGTGCTTGAGTCTGAAGGACCAACTGCCTCTAAGCATCAGTATTCACTAGAACATCTACCTGATTTTGCAATGCAATCACCTGTGATTCAAGATAAATAATCCTTTCAGAATCAGATGTCTGTGAATTACCAGTAGCAGATGATTGAGTAGCTTTAGGAGTAGGAGTAATCACTGGAGAAGGACGGCTTGATGAAGGAGGTGTAACAAGTAAGGATTCCACAAAAGTAGCATCCTCTACACCCTGAGACGAATGAGCAGCAACAATTGAAGCAGACATGAGCTTCTGTGCTTTAGGAACTGGAATAAACTCCCTATCAGAGTCGTAACTCTCATCAATTAATGTTCTTTTCCCAAGTACTGAACCGGAAAGAGGATCCCGAACAAACTTATGCATCGGCTTTCTGGCCTTATACATAACACGTTTCCCTGCATTTGCCAATGGTAAATTAGCCAGCCTCTCATAGTGATCCGAGCTAAAATCTTTAGACGAATCAGGAAGGATTGTATCACTAGAACTTGTATCCACCACATTCCCTTCAGCTTCATGAATGGGTGAGTTCATAGCTTCATCATTAAAATCATCCATATTAAGACTGAAGTCTTGTTCATCTTCATTTGCAACAGCTTCAACTTGAACTGGTTCATTAACAGGAATATCAACTTGAATATGAACCTGTTCTTGCTGAATAGGAACTTGTACTTGTGTTTGAGCTGTGGTTGATGTTGGTGTTGTTGTTGTTGTTGTTCATGTGGAGCTTGATTCTGATCCTATTCTTGAACTAACTCCTCAAGATGAAACCAATTATCATTAGGAGGCTCAACATAATCAGGATTGATTATGTGACCAAACAAAGGAGTTGGAACTGGAATCAAAGCTATGTTCTGTTGTTTAACCTTGATACAATCAGTAAAGATCGTTTTGGTCATTGGAGTCATGGTTAAAAGTTGTGGATGATGAGCAGATTCGGAATAAGATGGTTCAAAATCATTTGTAAGAACCTAGGGTACTTGAGAAACCCTTGACCTTCAGGAGGATTGATTTGCATGACCAACTCACGGATATATAGAAAGCAAAGTTGAACCGTTTGTTCAGGGTCAATGCAACCATTGCCGCTTGTAGTGCACTCTTCAGTCCATCAGTTCCAGCTTTTCATGGAGATAAGCACTGGATGATGACGTGCATAAAGTACCTCCATTCACCAACCAAACCACCTTTTCTGGCTTGAGTGTCATTAGGTTTTCCTCTGTATCCCATCCTTTGAAAATAACCCATGATCAGTGTTCTAGGATAAGATATAGGGATCTCCCGATAAGGCCACATGTAATCTTGAATGATTCAGGAAATTAATGATTCCTTGATAATTTGCTACCTCGGACATATGCGGATCTAACAATGCCACTTGATTATGTTTGTACTCAACACGGCGATCCATCTGTAAATGCATTGGACATGAAACAACATTTGTAAAACAACAAACACCAGTAACACAGAAACATGATATATACACATATATGATACACACACAAAAAAAAAATTTCAAACACAAAAGAAATATGCACAAGTCCAAATTGCATTGAACCTCTAGGCGAACTTACTAAGTTCGCTTAGTGTTGATGCACTTTCCTGTGACAACACTCTGGATAGAGTCTTAGTTTGTATGTCTAATGTCTGTAATTTGTCTTTGTATGTAAGAGTCATTATGTAATAGTTTATCGAGTTGTATTTACTTTTACATAATGTATGTTGTTTTTCTGCTAAGTGTTTAGTGCGCAGGAGAAAGCTCCTGCGTACTTAGCAAGTACGCAAGAACACCTTTGCGTACTTGTTAAGTACGCAAGAGCAACTGGTCCTGCGCACTTGCTAAGTGCGCAGGCATCAGGTGTGTAAAAATAGGATAGGTTCACAGAGGCTAAGTACGCAGAACCATTTGTTTAGATGAACTCAGTTCTGCTAAGTACGCAGCTTGTATTCTCTCTGTAACCGTCGAGTGTTTATAATACAAAAAACGTTTATTGTGACTCTCGTGTTTGGTTTACTTTGTTTAGTAAGACTCTCCACCTAGTCACGTGTATTCCGCAACCCGGTGCGACTAGTAGACCGCTTGCATGTGACGATCCGACACACACGAAGGGACCTACAAGTGGTATCAGAGCGTTGCTCTTGAATTCGAGTGTTGTAAGTGAGTTTGGAGACGTTTTACTGAGTTTTACAAGCAAAAAGAGGTATTTTTGTTGATTTTTGTGATAAAAAAGGAGTAGCTCTTGAGCACTTTTTTAGAAGCAAAAATCTCTCAAAAACCGATTTTTGTTGTGTATTTGTGTGTTTTGAGCATCAAAGGTTGGTTAGAAACTTGTTTCTGATACTTTGGCTCGATTGCATTGATCATCAGCCTACTTTTCACTATCTCCGGCGATTTTCAGGTGACCGAAAAAGTTTGGTGAGAGTTGCTGAAAAGGTGTCCTGCGTACTTACCATTTTTGGTAAAAAGTACAGTTTTCTGCGTACTTACTAACTACGCAAGAGTTATCTCCTGCGTACTTACAAGTGCGCAAGACTGAACTTGTGCGAACTTAAGTTATATCCTGCGTACTTAATATTTCCTCCTGCGTACTTACAAGTACGCAAGAGCAAGTCTTAACTACGCAAGACCATTTCTCAAGTGCCCAAGGCCAAAACCAAGTGCGCAACAGTGTCTGATTTTTCTGATTTTTTGACCAAGTAATTCACTATTTCGAACCTTCAGAATCTTGGAAACATGTTAAATTATGATAATGAGATCGGTACACCTCAGAAACCGCCTAAACTATTAAATGTAAACGATTATTCCAATTGGAAGGCGCGTTTTGAGCACTACATTTCATACACAGACTCATCATTATGGATACCAATCATTGAGGGATATAAGCATCCCACACACATCTATCTTGATAAAGAGGTGCCAAAGCCCATCTCTAAGCTTGATGAAGAACAAAAGAAAGCTTATGATCGGGAAAAGAAGGCTCTTGGCTCAATCACTATGTCATTAACTCGGGAATTGTTTCACAGT
This sequence comes from Smallanthus sonchifolius, assembly GCA_023525975.1. Classification (NCBI taxonomy): domain Eukaryota; kingdom Viridiplantae; phylum Streptophyta; class Magnoliopsida; order Asterales; family Asteraceae; genus Smallanthus; species Smallanthus sonchifolius. The sequence goes on along the minus strand of CM042034.1, from coordinate 45,249,664 downwards.
TTCTGAGGCTATGACACCTCCAAGGATCTTTGGAAAGCACTTCAGAAAAGATTTGAGGGGAACAATGACATTAATAAGAGTAAGCGGGATCTTCTCCGGAAGCAGTATGAATGCTTCAATTTCATGGAAAATGAATCGTTAGATGATCTCATCTCAAGATTTTATCATTTACAAACGGAGTTGAAAGCTTTTGAACTGAAATATCCCGATGAAGAACTGGTGGAAAATTTTCTTGATGCTTTGCCACCAAAGTTTGAGATGTATACAACCCTGATGAGGGAAAATCCTAAATTCTATGAGTTAACAGTAGATGAGGCTATTGGTAAGATTCAAGCTCATAACATGAATCTTATGAAGAAGGAGAGCTCGGGAAGAACTCAGATATAGGACCCTTCCATGTATCATGGGACGACTTCCACTTCAAAATCATCGGGCTCTGGAATTGCCCTATTTACTGGACACTCCAATGAAGAAGACCACTCAAATGGGTGTGGTGGTCATGCTTGTTATGCATCCGGATCAGGGTTGGGAACTAATCATCAACACACCTCAAGAAATCCTCCAGCTACGTCTTCAGCTAACCATTCTGCAATAGTCAAAATAGCTGAAGATCATGTAGCATTGTTTTCATCATGTATGCTTGCGTATGAGAATTTCATAGGCGGCAAGCTAACGGATCCCGAAAATATTGAAGAAGACTTTAACCAAGTGGATCCTGATGATATTGAGGACATGGATATTCAATGGAATATGGCCATGCTTTTGAGGAGGGCCAAGCGTTTCCTGAACAGAACAGGAAGAAAGTTCATTGGTGGACATTCTAATGCCAAGGTTGGATTTGATAAATCCAAGGCCAAATGCTACAAGTGTCTGAACTATGGACACTTTGCTCGTAGCATTGTCAAAAAGACCGAGCACCGGCCTCTGGTTTCACCAGACCTAGCCAGGGAAACAGCCACGGCCACAACAACACTAGCCATCACAATCAACACCAAGGTGGTTCGTCAAATGCACTGGTAGCTCAGCATGACGAAAACTTTGTTTGGGGTGTTCATCTAGAGGACGCCATCATTGCTTAAACACAGGTTGGTCTCATGGCTGAGATCATGGAGCTGTTGGAGGCTGAGAGAAAAGAAGCTGAGGAGTTGGAAGCTTCTGTAGCTGTTGAAAAGGAGTCTACCACTGCCGTTGCTCTCATGGCCATTGAAGAAGCACAGAGTTCATCATCTGAGGTAGATTCTAACCCTTTCTCTGTTATTTCTTGTTCTAAATATCTAGGGCAAAAGCTTGAAATTTCTAAGCTCCAAGACAAAATCGAACCCCTATCTATGGCAGCTCATAATTACAAAGAAAATGAAAAACGTTTTAAAGAGTCTGTTGAAACATTGAAAAAAGAAAAATGTGAATATTCATTACAAATAAGTGAGCAACAAGTTCACTTGGATATTGCGTATAGGGGGTTAGAAAAACGGAACAATGAAATCAACAAACTGCAAAATGAGATCCTTCAGTTAAAATGTACAAATGAGAAGTTGAAAACTCTCGCTTTGTGGTGGAGCACTATGAATCAGTAGTGAGGAAATTGAAGGGCCTAGGTCTTGGTACCAATGCCATTCCTCCACCAATAAGTGGGAAGTTTGTCAATAGCTTGATAGACATTGATCTCACCTGTCTAGATAAGTCCTCTGATTAGGATGATTCCCCTAAAAAGGATGAATCCTCAAGTAAGGCTAACTCCACATCTAGTGAGGAGTATGTTACTGCTTCTGAAGATGGGTCGGTTAACACTTGCCCTGAAGGAGTAGTCTCTGAGGAGTTGTTGACTGAACAGAAAGTCCACAAAAACATTATCACTAATGGTGATAACTGCATTTTAACTGAACCTGATATCATTGAAACAAATGATAAACTTAAGGTAATGCTTTATGGGGGTTATAAAAATATTAACCAAGTTAAGAAAGAGGCTTTTTCAGCTCATTATGGGCTTGGTTACAAAGAGAATTTGCAAAAGTATTATACCCCCAAAAACCAAACTGAAAAAGGTTAGACTTCTGTTCATAAACCAACGCCTCCTGCTCATAATGGAGAGTTATCTAAGGCCAGATCTAATGAGCCTTACAAGAGAACTCATGTGGACAAGAGGATGTGTTTTCATTGTGGCATGGTTGGTCACATTCTTGTGAACTGTCCATCAAAGAACCAAGGGAAACGTCATGTTGTCTCACAGCCAGCCGTTATCCCTAAGTCGCCAATAGTGAAACCTCCCAGAAGTCCAAAGCAGAATGTGGTGAAACCACCAGTACAACCTATGGGAAAACCTAAGATTAAATCTGAGGCCAAACCATCTGTTGCAAGAAAGGTAAAGCAACCTGCTGTACCTCGTGTGTCTACATCTGGTAGTACACGCACTGGTGAGAAATCTATGGCTAGACTCTCTAAGCCACAAAGAAGAAGAAGGAATAAGAGGTTGAGAAAGCTGGAACAGCTGACTAAGACTCAATCAGGTGATGCTTCCACAAGTTCACCGGCTGTGGTTGAACCAAAGTCTACTGTTCTGGTTAAGAATCAAAAGAGATCCTGGAACAAGAAAGTTAAAGGTTCTCAATCTCCTGTTCCAAATTCATCCAAAGATTCACCAATTTTGAAAAGTCATCATGACTGTGAGTTGAAAGAAGTAGTTTATTTTGAGAAGGATGGACGACCCAAGACAACAATGGCTTGGGTCTCCAAATCTAACTAATTCTTTTGTTACTCGTGCAGGGACGTCCGAAGGGTACTATCTCTAACCGTTGGTATGTAGATAGTGGATGCTCCTGGCACATGACAGGAAACATGGCCTTGCTTCAAGACGTTAAACTATTCAGAGGCGGCTATGTGGCATTTGCCGGAGAAAAAGGCGGCAGTATCACGTGTCAAGGCGTGGTTTCGAACGGTTGTGTCAGCTTTGACAATGTCAACTTCTGCGAGCAGCTGAAGCATAACATGTTGAGTGTCTCCCAAATGTGTGACAAGGAGTACTCGGTGATGTTTGACAAATCAGAATGCCTGATTCTCAAACCTGGTTTTGAGGTTCCCGAAGACTGGTTTCTGATGAGAGCACCAAGATCAAACGACACTTATCAGATTGATATGAGCGTGGCAAAAACCACCTCATCAGTTGCTACTTGTTTGCTTACAAAAGCGACAGAACTTGACTCCATCTTGTGCAATAGGAAACTCGGACATATTTCTTATCGTAAAATGAATCATCTTGTCCGAAACGGTTTGGTAACCGGGGTTCCTAGGTTGAGGTTTACCGTTGCAGATGACTGTATGCCGTGTAAAAAGGGCAAACAGCAACGGAAGTCTCACAAGCCCAAGCTCCAAAACTCTATCGATACCCCTTTGGAGCTATTACACATGGATCTGTTTGGCCCCATAAGTATCAGGAGTATTGGAGGTAAGTCGTTCTGTCTAGTTGTAACTGATGATTTCTCACGTTTTTCTTGGGTGCATTTTTTAGGTACAAAAGACGAAACTGCTGATATTCTTCAATACCTGATCCTGAGCTTGGAATCTCTTTGCAAGCTGAAAGTTAGAAGAATAAGGAGTGACAACGGAACTGAGTTCAAGAATAATTTGATGGAACTTTTCTGTCTCAAGAGAGGGATCCGTCACGAATTCAGCGCGCCGTACACACCTCAGCAGAATGGAGTTGCTGAACGGAAGAACAGAACACTGATCGAGACTGCAAGGACTATGTTGTCAGATGCAAAGCTTCCTGTCACTTTCTGGGCAGAAGCAGTTAATACAGCTTGTCACGTCTTAAACAGGGTTCTGGTTGTGAAAAGGCACAACAAGACATGTTATGAGTTGATCAAAAATCAACTTCCCAATCTTGATTACCTGGTTCCTTTTGGTAGTCCTTGTTCCTTGTTGCTACAGTATAAAGACCGTCAGTCTAAATTTCATGCGAAAGCGGTGGAAGGCATCTTCTTAGGATATGTTGCCAATTCGCCCTGCAAGAGAGTGTACAACATAGGAACTCGTACTGTCGAGGAATGGTTCGAAGTGGACTGTAGTAAACACAGCACTCCACCAGAACCAAAAGGTCCAGCTTGGGGTTTTGATTATGATGCGCTATTCAAGTCCTTCAATCTTCCTGACTTATCTGCAGAAGACGCCGCAAATGTTTATGATTTATTGCGTGGCGACAATGACTCCAGTTTTTCTACTCGTGCTACTGCACCAATTATAACTCCTGATTCCAATGCTGCATCTGCATCTGGAACTCATGACAGTGATGACAGTGAAGATGTTCTTGTTAATGGAGATGACGCTCCAGCCAATCCTAACACAACTGTAGGAAATGAAGCTCCAGCTGATCCAATAAACATGGAATCTTCTTCCTCTGGAACACAGGAAATGGGGGAGTTAAGCACGAATCTAGATCCAGAAATTCAAGAACCGATTGTACCGGAGACGAGGGTGCATAGGAATCATCCAATCGACAACATTATTGGAGATCCTTATGCCGGTGTTCAGACTCGTCATAGAACCATCACTGAGAACACCAGTCTTTACACAGAGATATTTGACACTGGTGTCATGGAAACATGTCTGCATGCTGCATTCGTGTCCCAGGTAGAGTCGAAGAATGTGAAGGAGGCTCTCGCTGACAACTGCTGGATTGAGGCGATGCAAGATGAACTGTCTTAATTCCAAAAGTTACAAGTGTGGGATTTAGTGGACTTGCCAAAAGGATTTCAGCCAATTGGTACCAGATGGGTGTTCAAATGCAAGACGGATGATCATCATGTAGTTGTGAAGAACAAAGCAAGATTGGTTGTTCAGGGTTTTTATCAACAAGTGGGATTGGATTACAATGAAGTATATGCCCCAGTTGCTAGAATTGAGGTCATTCGACTGTTCTTGGCTTATGCCACATATGTCCGCTTCAAGGTCTATCAACTTGATGTGAAGAGTGCTTTCCTTTATGGTAAGGCGCATGAAGAAGTCTATGTCACTCAACCTCCCGGTTTTGAAGATCCGCATAATATCAATAAAGTGTACAAGCTCGACAAAGCACTTTAAGGTCTTCATCAAGCACCGCGGGCATGGTATGAAACATTATCTAAGCATTTACTGTCTAATGGTTTCGACCGTGGACATATTGACTCGACTCTCTTCATACGGAAAGCAGGAGGTGACATTCTTCTTGTGTAAGTATATGTCGACGACATTATCTTTGGGTCGACCAATGAAGGGATGTGTAGGGAATTCGAGAAGGTGATTAAGTCCAAGTTTGAAATGAGCAATATGGGTGAACTGTCATTCTTTCTAGGTCTGCAAGTCAGTCAAAGAGAGAATGGTATTTATCTACATCAAACTAAGTACGTGCAGGACATCTTGTCAAAATACAAGATGAGTGATAGCACTACTTATGGCACACCAATCCCAGTCAATCATGGTTTGCATCCCGACAGAGATGGAAAGGATGTGGACAGCAGGTTATACCGTGGGATGATCGGATCACTTATGTATCTCATAGCTTCAAGACCCGATATAATGTTTGCTGTGTGCTTGTGCTCAAGGTTTCAGTCTCAACCGAAGGAGTCACATATGATAGCTGTGAAGAGAATTTTCAGATATCTGAAAGGGAAACCCCGATTAGGTCTTTGGTACTCTAAGCAGCAGTCATTCGACTTCAAAGCCTACATTGATTCAGATTATGGCGGTTGTAACCTTGACAGAAAGTCAACTTCTGGTGGATGTCAATTCTTAGGAGACAGGCTGGTCTCCTGGCAGTGCAAGAAGCAGTCAACGGTTTCTGCCTCAACTTGTGAAGCAGAATACATTGCTGCAGCGAGCGGTTGTTCTCAGATACTGTGGATTCAGCAGCAGTTGAGAGACTACGGCTTAAACTTCACTAGAACTCCTCTATTCATTGACAACAATGCCACTATTAAAGTTCACACGAATGACAATCTTGCTGACCTTTTCACAAAGGCATTTGATCGATCCCGTTTTGAGCATCTTGTCAACTTGATAGGAATGTTCAATCCTGAGTGAAAACTAAGTTTTCTTAAATCATTTCAATTCATGGAAGTTAAATTTTCAATTCTTTTAAATTTTCTGTACAGTTCTTTTGGTTTTAAAATATTTTACAAAAATCAAAAACAAAATAGAAAATGGAGAAAAATTTCAAAGTTAACTTGAGAAAAGATGAAATGATAGTACATCAGAAATGATCTAAACTTCATAAACTGCTCATATGGGAAATGATTGCGTCATGCTTACTTATCTGTTTAAAATTATTATGTTTTTAATTTGTTTATTTACAAGTAATTTGAATTGTCAGTAGGCTGTATGCGTCTTTGAATCACCAGTAGTGTGGAAACTAAATCTAAATTACAACCGTGATTTGAACCCAGGATTGTAAGTGTGTGTGCGTAAAAGAATAGAAAAGATCATTATCAGATAAAGGATGTTAGATTTTGGCAATAATTTTCTTTTAAGATCAGTTTCGGGTTATGTCGTTAGCACAATTAATGCGGTTCATCTCACTGCCCATACTCACAAGTATAATGCGGTTCATCTCACTGCCCATACTCACAAGTATGCAAGGAGAGATTGAATCAAGACATGTCTCTACATTAACCGTTGAGCATGTGTTCACCCTTGAATCACTCCTGATTCATTGAAATCAAATCCAGATAAAAGTTGGATCCCCTTACCTGATAATCAAACACCATATCTATTATCTTAAATCATCATTCCGATATTTAATAAAGAAAATCAAATGAAACCAAGACAAATGAATCACTCAATTCTGAATCTTATGATTCCTGATAATCCCTATGGATTCTGCTTGATTTTTCCTGTGCTAATAGATGTACCTTCATTCAGAAAATCTATAAAATCATTGGGAAAATCTTAGATGCCTTGAGATAGTGCAAGTTATAATAGCATTTCAGTGGGGTACACGTTGTATATCTTATAATTAATACCTTAATACACAAGAACATGATACAAAGATGCGTATAGTTTCAAATCTTATAATATTTTCAACTTGAATTACTTGTTTATGTGCTTATTATGTATGAATAAAGAGTAATACATGACATGATCCCATATTCTTTGATGTTTATATTGTATCGTTTTTGTTATAAGTTAGCCTGATATGATCCTCTGCTCGTGTCTTTGATCAAAAATAGCTTATGTAAATGATTGTATATATCTATCTTGAAAAGAACAAAAAGATTTTAAGTTTTTAAGTTTATGCATAGTTCAAGTTTAAATCAGAAAAAGGCCAAAAATAGTTTATGTTTAATCTTCATGAATTGAATTTGAATCCTCTTGGTTGAATATTTTTATCTTGTTCGTTATTTGACTTGAAAATCTTCATAAGTTCTGAGTTGAAAATTGCGCACTTAAGGGTTGTGCGCACTTGTCAAGTACGCACGAAGTAACACTTGCGCACTTAACAAGTACGCAAGAGTTAAGCCTTGCGCACTTGTTAAGTACGCAAGAGTTAATTTGTGCGCACTTAACAAGTACGCACGAGCAGTAAGTGAGGGGTATATATGTGACACTTAGAATTGTTCTCAGTTTCACGCATTCAAAACTCAAAATTTCCCTCTGCAATTTTACTCTCAAAATCGATAGTGTCTAAACCATCTTTTCGTCCCGTCCATACTTTCATCATCGTATTTCATCTCAGTGGTGAGAATCTTGGCCGATTTCATCCGTTTAATCGTGACTTTGGACCGTATTTCTGACCTAGAATCTTTTTAGGTTAATTCCGACAAAATTTGGGGTAATATGGGGTTGTTTGGGTAACTTATTATCTGTAACAAGCGAATAGGAAGCTTTAATCGACTCCCTAATCATCTCCTGGTCCTCGATTGATCCGTCGGTTGAAGTTGAACCGACAGTGGGTCGGCGATTGGTCTAGGTCAAAAATTGAACGGGTGTAGTGTTGATAATGGTACCATAGGTTAGAATCCTTGATTCCGACCTAATGGCGACCTAATCAACCCACGTTTTGAACGAATTACAAATTTTCTGGAATTTTTGCTAAGTGTGAATCTTGCGCACTTAGCAAGTATGCAAGAAGCAATTCCTGCGTACTTGCTAAGTACGCAAGAGGAAAATCCTGCGCAGTTGCTAAGTGCGCAGGACCAACACTTAGAAATTTTTCTTAAGTCTGAAAATTTTTTTCAAAGTGTAACTACTATACTATGCCATGTGTGTCTACTTCCAGTGTTATATGTTGTTCTGAATATGTTTTCTGTGTGTGTTTCAGGCTGTGGCTCGTGCATTCACTGACGAATTCAACCTATTGGCTAACACCGAACCAGAATGGAAAAGCGTAGCCTTGCAATACAGGGAGATTGTGGATTTTCTGAACAGATCAAGAATAAGTTATGCAATCTCAGCAAACCCAACAGTCTCAAGACCTTACCTGGAGCAATTCTGGGAGACTACAGAGCACGATTGCACGGTATCCCCGAATGTCATAAGGGCCACCGTTGACGGTCGGGCTATTGCTATCTCTGAGGATACCATAAAGAGAGTACTGCAGTTCGGAGACCTTGCCATCGACCCGACATCCTATCCAGATTACTACGTGGATGGGTGTTGGAGGCACAGAATGGGATATATCGGGGCAAGGGACTATGCTTCTTACAAGAAGATGTGGGTATTGGATCAATGGCGTTACTTTGCCCACATCATGATCGTGTGCATCTCATCCAGGAAAGCGGGGAAAGATGCCATGGGTCATAACCTTGCAGCGGCCATGGTGGGCCTGTCTCTCAATCGGGGCTACAACTTCTCTCGCTATATCTTCAAAGCACTCAATGACCAGATAAATACAGCAGAGAGGTTCAGGTTCCTTTTGTACCCTAGGTTTGTGCAGCTCCTGATCGATGATGCATTGCCAAACCTACGTGCTATCGGGGAGATACTGCAGGTAAAAAGGATGGACAAGAGAGTCTTTGCTCAGTTTCTAAAGCCAGGCAGTGTAGAACCTACCCCTGCGCACACTGAACTCTTTGGCCACCTACTGAATGAAGCATGCGTCGCTCCTGAAGATTGGAACTGGTATAGTCCCAACTCAGCACCAGAGATGAATGATGACTCTGGTGAAGAGCAAGAGGAAGAGCATGATGATGATGAAGGTGATGTTGGTGGTGCTGAGGAATCCGATTCGGAGGCAACAGAATCAGATTCTTCATATTCTTATGACGCACCATCACAGGCACATCCGAGCAGGTCGGCACAGGTAACCCTGCCTGCGTCGTCTTCAAAAAGAAAACGACAAAGCTCGAGCAGCGAATATGAGCTGGCTTCCGATTCTGACGCTGCTCTACAAAGACAAAGGCGAGAGAAAGCCAAAAAGAAAAGGGGCGATAAGCAAGAGGTTGCTATCCCCAGGGTTGTAGAGATCCCGACTCTGTAGCAAGTACAACCTGTGGCTGACAGTCCACCAGCACGATTGCTATCAGAATCTACCCCACCAGCACAGCAACTATTTCGTAGGAGGAGAAGACCACAGGTTCAAGCTGAAGTGGTAGTCACGGCGGTCACAGAGGATATTCCTGTGACGGTGACCCTACCTACTCCAACCGTCCCGGTGACGGTGACTACTCCACTTCTCACAGAGTCAGTCACCATCACCCCAACCATAACTCCCATCATTACATCCCCCATCCCAACACCCACCAAAGAGCCGTCAGGTCAACCCTTTAACTACGGTGATTTCTCACAAGGGTTCGACTTTGACACAATCTTCTCTTCCCCTATCCACAACGCCGAAGCGTCATCATCTAGGCATCCGGATCCAAATGAAGCTAGGATCAATGTGCAAGAAACCCAAGTTGCTGGCTTGTTGAAGACTATTCAAAAGTCAAAAGAAGATTCTGATGCTCAACAAGCACAGATAAACTCTCTGGCGGATGAAGTTAGGATTCTGCGTAGCCAGAGAACGGGGACTGATGAACGGTTGAAGAATGTCATGGCATAGAATGAACTGTTAATGAAGACTAACAAAATGATTCTAGGCCACAGAACTTCACTTGAGCTAAGGATGGATTTGCAGAGAAAAGAGCACGCAGCGATGGTCAAATTAGTTGGTGAACTGACCGCGAAGCTAGGTGCTCAGGGGGAGAAGGAGACAGAGAAGGAGACAGAGAAAGAGAAAGAGAAAGACAAAGAAAAGAAATCCACCGGTGCCGAGTCTTGTCATCCAGTCGATCTGACTAAGGATGATGATAAAGACAAGGATCCTGAAGTCGGTCCTAGTGGAGGTGAGCACCTAGCTTTGGCGATTGTGCCCATCTCTTCTGTTCCATTGGCTGAGGGGGAGTCTACTCAGCAAGAGGGTGGTGATACCTCAGGTGGTGGTGGCAGAGATAAAGGGAAGTCAGCGGCTGACGTGCTCAAGGACTTATCTGATGATGGGATCCTCTATTTAGAGCCTGACTATTCCAAAGAGGCACAGATCGATGCTCTCCTTATTCTGGAAGAAGGAGAGATCGACTCTGGTGATGACTGGAACGAGGATGACGAGGATGTGGTGATAGAGATTCCCAAGGGCGACGGGGAAGGAGAGTACGAGTTAGAGGATGGTGAGATCTTTGAAGTACCATCGCTCGAATCTCTGCTCGACACAGGCTCAGTTGACATGGCAAGTAATGTTGAAGCTACACCTGAAGCCTCCCCAGTCGACCCTACACCTGTGGACTCCGAGGCACCAAAAGATAAAGACATGCCTTTTGCATCATCTAAGGTTCCAGCTCCCTTGTGGAAAAAGACGTCCATCACAGACAAGCACGGAACGACAGGTATGATCTTAGCTGTTAGGTTCGAGGAGGACAAGCAGCTGTTCGCCATCAAAAGATCTGGGGGGGTTCAATACTTGAAACCCACCAGTGAGACGTTCAACTCTTTGCCAAGTACGACCTAGTTAACCTCGTAAACCACGTCTGCTAAGTCACTCGAATAATGCAGTAGCAATGGGTTTGTGGGTAACACTACAGCGGGAAGCAAGATCCGGGAAATTTGAATACCTCAAGCCTCAGGTGCCCAGAAGAGTCAAGGATAAGCATGCTGTACATCCTGTGACTAAGAAGCCCATAAAGAGATTGGTATACAAGGCAGTACGATGTGAAACTAAGATTCCCCTGAGCAAGTTACCTCAGGATATTCTTGGTGACATGTGGTACTGGTACGTTGATCCAAAAACAGGCGAGGCTGTGGTAATGACTAAAGGTAAGTCAGCAAGTGGAAACATGGTGCCAAAGGAAGTGATCAGGATATTTGATGAAGTCTGCTTCATCAACTTTTCTGTGAACGATCTGGAGGTACTAGCCGACAAGTACTGCATCCACACTGACGAATGGACGAAGCTTCTCTCTGCCAAATACGACAAGTTGATAAAGTTCTGTCTTGATTACAAAAAGAAGATGGAAGCTAAGGAGCAGATGATATGAAGACTGAAGACCGAAGACTGAAGACGATGAAGATCCCGAGCTGTTGTCAAGGGGGAGTTTGTTGATGCACTTTCCTGTGACAACACTCTAGATAGAGTCTTAGTTTGTATGTCTAATGTCTGTAATTTGTCTTTGTATGTAAGAGTCATTATGTAATAGTTTATCGAGTTGTATTTACTTTTACATAATGTATGTTGTTTTTCTGCTAAGTGTTTTGCGCACTTACATGTGCGCAGGAGAAAGCTCCTGCATACTTAGCAAGTACGCAAGAACACCTTTGCGTACTTGTTAAGTACGCAAGAGCAATTGGTCCTGCGCACTTGCAAAGTGCGCAGGCATCAGGTCTGTATAAATAGGATAGGTTCACAGAGGCTAAGTACGCAGAACCATTTGTTTAGACGAACTCAGTTCTGCTAAGTACGCAGCTTGTATTCTCTCTGTAACCGTCGAGTGTTTATAATACAAAGAACGTTTATTGTGACTCTCATGTTTGGTTTACTTTGTTTAGTAAGACTCTCCACCTAGTCACGGGTATTCCGCAACCCGGTGCGACTAGTAGACCGCTTGCATGTGACGATCCGACACACACGAAGGGACCTACACTTAGTGTTGCAAGAGGCGAACATAATAAGTTCGCCTGTCGATACAACACCTTCACTGAAATTAAACTTGTTCAATACGATGGTTCTTTGCAAATTAAACACACAATAAGCATCTACTCCCAACAACCTAGCACTTTTAAGCTTTAATTTCAAGTGTTACCCACTGATAAACCCTATTCTATCAAAAACCAGTCCAACTGACAAGTTACAATGAACACAGGTTTAAAAATGCAAATTCCAGATGATTTTTCGGATGAAACTCCATGAAATTACCTTAGAATGTAGCGCAAATCAAAACCGATTAATATTTAATCATGAAAATTTCAAACAAAACACACCAGAATTTCAAAAAGAACAAGTTCGCAATGCTGTTGCGTTGTTCGCTCAAAACAAGTTCGCTCCGGAAAAGGAGAAATGGTATGGATTATGTTCGCCTGAAAAGATATTTATACTCTCAGTTAAGTTCGCTTTGTTAGGCGAACTTGTTAAGTTCGCTTAGCAAGCACCACACGAACATGATAAGTTCGCTTCGTTCTTTTTCCTTGAACACTTTTGGAATTTAAACAAACCTCAACCGTCATCATGTCACAACCTTGTGATCTTCCATCTGTAATATGTATCTGATCCAATCCCGAATCATTTTAATAAAATTAAAAGATAGATATTTCATGGAAGACAGAATGGAAAATCTTTTTGGTTTTTATCTATACAAATGGAATCACATATTTTTGGGTTTTATCTGTACAAATTGAAACACATATTTTTAGTTTTTTTTCTGTAAATACACACATATTTTTGCTTGATCATCATGAGTATGAAGATCATATCAGTACCTGATAAATTTATCACACATTCTTATACAAACTATGGGTAAACTATGATGCTTCAGAATACACATCAAGATATGAAATTTGATACTCTTGTGAATTTGATTCACTTATTCTCTTCAATATAATGATCAAGATTACAAACATATTCAATCAGATTTGATATTTAAGAAACAAGATCATTCTCTTTTTCTTTCGTTTCAATCTTTGTATTTCCTTATCAAGCACTATTTACAATCTATCACAGATTTGTTTCTAAAGCTCCATGTCTTGTAATCTTTTTCTCTTTTCAAACTTTTCAATCAATTTAAAACCATCACTTGAAAGGATACGTGATAAATTTCAAAGTAAACAAGATCAAGTCATAAAATACTCAATTATTTATACCGAATTTGCAATACCAATCATGAATTCTTAAGTTGTCAATATTATAAGATTTGAAACTACAAGCGTTTTTCTCTCAAATTCATGTGAATTAGTACCATTTAGATGAAAAACATCGTGTACCCCACATATATGCCCAACAGAATTTAAAATTGCACTATATTCAAGACATATACGATTTATTGCAAGATTAGATCAATCTCAAAGATGAAATTATCTCTATTAGCATAAGAATAGAATAGTAGATCCCAAAAGATATAAGAATCAAGATGATTCAGAATCAAAAGATTCTAATGAATTGGCTTTAAAATGAGAATCAATAGATTCAGGTATGAGGATCCAACTATTATCTGGATAAATTTCAATGGAATAAATAAAGATGATGTATCAATATGATCCAAGATCAATCATATGTTCTAACAGATGTTGTCAGAAAACATATCTTAGTTCAACAACACATTGCATGTTTTTCGGGGCATGGGTAGTGAAATGAACTGAAAGAGTTTGTGCTAAATATATAATCAGATATTGGTCTCATGAAAATCTTAAAACCATTTATTCTTTATCTGATAATAATCTTTTACACACACACCCAGGCATATAATGGATTAAAATCACAAATATAATCATATCATATTTAATTTTCACACTACTATTGGTTCAAAAACGCTTCCAGTCTATTGACAATTCAAGTTTCAAACTCATTCAAATTAAAACAGATTATCAATAGTAGAGCATTTATAACACTATCATTTATTATATATGCATACTTTGAAATTTAGATCAAATCAATACAATTGAAGCACTCATATATCAACATATCAAAGGTCAACTATGGTCATGTGTGATGAATTATTCACTGATGTACTATCATTTCTTCTCTTACTTCAAATGATGTAAATTTTATATTTTTCATTTTGTTTTGAATTTTTATAAATAAAAATTTTAACTGAAATTTAAACTACAGAAATGTAATAAAGAAAAAAAAACTTAAAACAAAATCTCCCACGAAAAAAAAATTGTTTTTGAAAACTTTTATTCGGGATTGATCATACCGATCATTTTGATCAGAAATTCAAAACTGGTACGATCAAATGCCTTGGTAAAGAGATCAGCAAAATTATCATCTTTATGTACCTTCACCAGCTCAATCAACTTTTTATGTGCACAATCACGAATAAACTGATATCTAATTTCAATGTGCTTCGTTTTACTGTGCTTAACAAGATTATTTGTGATAGACATTGTAGCAGTATTATCAATGAACATGGGGGTTCCAGTAAAATTCAAACCGTATTCTCTTAATTGATGTTGGATCCACAAGATCTATGAACAACAACTTGCAGCAGCAATGTATTCTACTTCACATGTTGAAATGGAGACCGTAGTTTGCTTTTTGCACTGCGAGGAAACTAGACGATTACCCAAGAACTGGCAACCACCTGTTGTAGATTTCCTGTCCAAACAACAACTACCAAAATCAAATTCAATGTATGCATTAAATTCAAAGTTAGAACCATGTGGAAACCATAATCCCAATCTTTGTTTTCCTTTAAGATAACGAAATATTCTCTTAACTGCTATCAATTGAGACTCCTTTGGTTTTGCTTGGAATCTAGAACAAATACACACAACAAACATTATATCTAGCCTTTTAGTGGTTAAGTACATGAGAGATCCAATCATTTCCCAGTAGAGTCGACAATTAATTTCTTTTCCATCCGGGTCAGAATTCAACTTATGATTGACCGTAATTGGAGTATCGTATGGGGTACAGTCCTCCATCTTGAACTGGCTCAAGATGTCTTTGATATACTTGGACTAATGAATAAAGAAACCATCTTCCTTCTAATTAACTTGAAGTCCTAAGAAAAATGATAACTCTCCCATAGCTGACATTTCAAACTTCGATTTCATAACACTCTCAAACTCTTTGCACAACCCTTCATTTGTAGAGCCAAAAATAATATCATCTACATATATCTGAACCAGTAGGTCCCCCTGTTTTCTTTATGAATAAGGTCGAGTCAATTTGGCCACGCACAAAGCCATTGTCCATAAGATGTTTAGACAACGTTTCGTACCAAGCTCGAGGAGCTTGATGTAAACCATAGAGAGACATATCAAGCTTGAATACTCTAGACAGATGAACTGGATCTTCAAACCCTGGCGGCTGACACACAAAAACCTCTTCCTTGACATTACCATATAAGAAAGCACTCTTCACATCTAATTGAAACACCTTAAACCTTTGTATGAAGCAAAAGCAAGAAACAACCGTATAGCTTCAAGCCTAGCAACATGAGCATAAACCTCGGTGTAATCAATTCCCTCTTGTTGATTGAAACCATGTACTACTAATCTTGCCTTATTTCTCACCACAACACCATGATCATCTTTCTTTCATTTAAACACCCACTTAGTACCAATTGGATACACGCCCTTTGGACGATCTACAAGATTCCAGACTTTTAGCTTATCAAATTGAGCAAGCTCTTCCTGCATTGCTTCTATCCAATTGTTATCGTGCAAAGCCATTTAAACATTCTTTGGTTCGACCTGCGAAATAAAACATGAATGTGAGCAAACATCAAGAACACCAGTATCCTTAATACATGTATACAAACAACTGTTTTCTAATAAAGAACGTGTCTGCACTCCATCTCTCAAATTCCCAATTATATTTGTCACCGGTTGATCTTTGAGTTCTTTGGTTGATGCAACTTCAGGAACCGACAACACAT
This sequence comes from Smallanthus sonchifolius, assembly GCA_023525975.1. Lineage (NCBI taxonomy): Eukaryota > Viridiplantae > Streptophyta > Magnoliopsida > Asterales > Asteraceae > Smallanthus > Smallanthus sonchifolius. Next base: position 45,233,630 of record CM042034.1, on the reverse strand, counting down.
CAACTTGAGTCATTTCAAATTAAGAAGACAAGTCCTGATTAACTGGTATCTCCGAGTCTAGATTTGTAGGAATCTCCCCCTGAGCTTGTGTCGAAGTAGAAGGTTCATCAACGAATAATGGATCAGCAGAAGAATCTTGAAAAACAACATCTTCTTCCTCACTATAAGAATCTTGTCGTCCCGAGCAAGAAGCAACATTAGGATCTGGGGCCGATGTAGATGGAACGGATGAATGTTGAACCACAGTCGGTATAAAACCACCATTATGTGCATCCTGACAAGACTCATACAACACAGCAGCCTCTTCAGGAGAAATATCATATGGTAAATGAAAAGACTTGAATAAACTGTCATATTCAAAAGCCCAGTCTGGTCCAATCGCCATTTGAGGTAAAAGAACGATTTGAACAGTTAATATGAAAACATTCCTCAACCTGACGATTCTCTTTGTTATAAACCCTTTTGGTAGTAGAATTAGAAACATATCCCAGAAAGATCCCTTCAATAGCTTTAGCACTGAACTTGGTTGGAACATCTCTAACCATCAACAGAGTACATGGATTGCCAAAAGGTAGTAAATACTCCAGATTTGGCTTCCAATTATTAAGCAACTCATATCATGTCTTGTTGTATCGCTTCAGGGTCAAAACTCTATTCAAAACATGACACACAGTATTCACAGCTTCAGCCCAAAAAGTAACTGGAAGCTTAGAATCTGCAAGCATCGTACGTGCCGTTTCAACCAAAGTTTTGTTCTTTCGTTCAGCAACTCCTTTTTGTTGAGGTATATATGGCGCACTGAATTCATGATGAATTCCCTTTTGTAAACAGAATAACCCCATGTTGCTATTTTTGAACTCGCTACCATTGTCATTCCTAATTCTTCTGACTTTCTGTTTGCACAAGTTCTGTAAACCCATGATTAAGAATTTCACCATCTCTGTGGTTTCATCTTTAGAAGCAAGGAACTTAACCCATGAAAATCTAGAGAAATCATATGTTACCACCAAACAGTATAATTTACCTCCTATGCTCCTAATACTAATTGGTCCAAACAAATCCATATGTAGCAGCTCCAATGGAGTTACAATTGAATTCTTTGCCTTATATTTGTGGGACTTCTTGTGTTGTTTCCCCTTCTTGCAAGGAATACAGTCATCAGGAACGGAGAATTTCATTTTTGAAACACCAATAACCGGATCATTCTTCACTAGATAATTCATTTTCCTGTAATTGATGTGAGCAAGCTTCCTGTGCCACATAATAGAATCTGATTCAGACGCCTTAGAGAGTAAACATGTCGGAATAGAATCCGTTGTCGTTGCAACACTCATGTCTGAAACATATGTGTCATTTCTCCTCAGAGCCTTCATTAGAATCCATTCATCAGGAATAACAAATCCCGGTTTCAAGATATAACATTCAGTATCATTGAAATGGAATGAGAACTTCTTGTCACACACTTGGGATACACTCAAAAGATTGTGTTCAAGTTGCTCCACATAGTTCACTTTCTCAAACTTGACTTTGTCATTCTTCAAAGTACACTGACCAGTTATGTACCCACCTTTATTCCCAGCAAAAGCACATAACCTCCATCAATTTTAATAACATCTTTAAGCAAATATGTCGAGAACAACCACTATCCACATACCACGTATTGTTGGTAGTCGTCCTTGGTTGCCCCTACATAAACAAATAAAATCAGTTAGAAATGGGAACCCAAGCCATTGTGGTCTTGGGTCGTCCAGAAGGATCAAAATAATCGACTTCAATTAGTTCACAATCCACTTTATCATCAACCTTTGGAACATAAAGATCACAATCAGACCTTCTCGATGGAGAAACATGATGATTATTTTGAAAAACAGTTTTAGATTTATTATTATCAAATTCCGATGTTTCCAAAATTTTCTTTAATCTTCTATTACGTCTTCTCCTTTGTGGTGGAGAAAGTTTGACCTCAGGTTGAGAATCTTTTGTGATTCCAACACGTGGAATCTCAGAATGCTTTTGAAAAGTAGCAACATTTCTCACACCAGTATGACCAACCACTGGTTTAGAAAAATGTTTATCATTTTGCTTAAGTCCCGAAGATTTAGCAAATAATTGAGTAGGCATAGATTTCCTCAAAAGAACTTTCTTCAAAACATTAGATGTAGGCTTTCCCACATTAGTTCTTTTTAGAATCGTCACCACTTTTTGTTGTGGGGGAACACTTTTGTACTTGCCTTTTTTGAAATCATATGCTTCTTTTCTTGATTCTTATAAGGACAGTGAATCAGAATATGACCCGCTACATTACAATGAAAGCAAACTCTTCTGTCTTGATGATTTCTGATATAGGGACTTTTTCTTGAATTTAATGAACAACCCGATGAACATGCTTCAGAAGATTTTAATGAACTATCAACCATCTTCAGTATCAGAATCAAACACCATTTCTTCACCAGTTTCATGATTAACCTTCAACACTGTCTTTAGATCAATTTCCTCCTCATGAATAACTTCTGGTTCAACTACATAATTCCCATTGAATGGTGGAGGAACAAACCCAACTCCAGCAACCCTCTTTGTGGGATCAGCGTTGGCATGAAAATAAACCAACACCACAGATGAATTTCCAAAACTCTCCAGCTTTCAATGTAATTTAATCACTTCGGATTCCTTGTCAGAAATCTCTTTGTTTATCTGAGCAACAATTTCATTTCGCTTTTCAATTTCAACATAAGCCATATCTAGATGATATGCTTGTTCTTTATATTTCAACCCCAAAGAATTTCAATCTCTTTTCAAAGATTCAATTCTATCCATACACAGCTTATCATTATCTTTCAACTTTTGATTTACCATGTGCATAGATTTCATATCACAAATTAAATTTGTATTATCATCCATAACCTTTTGCATTTGATCCCTTGACCGGATGATACCGGATTGCACAGTCATAATCATTCAAGAGCTCGACCCAACGACGCTGTCTCATGTTCAGCTCTTTCTGCTCGAATATATGCTGAAGACTCTTGTGATCGGTGTAGATAGTGAATTTGGTACCGTACAAGTAATGTCTCCATATGTTAAGTGCGAAAACTACCTCTCCCAACTCTAGGTCATGAGTGGTGTAGTTTTTCACATGAATATTTAGTTGACGCGAAGCATATGCGATCACCTTTTCTCGCTGCATTAGCACACGACCCTGACCCTGAATGGATGCATCACTGTAGGTCCAGGTAACTCAACTACTGATCGAACTCGTAATATGACGTTGCTATAACATGAAGTGCGGAATCCTTCATGTTAACATTTGTATACTAACCGACAATTGAAACAACACGCGTAAATAAACTTCTCGATTATATTCCAATTCACAATGGTTTACAGACTCAATCAGACAATTCTATCTCTCGGTTCTCTCTGATCAGTCTTCTGTCTAATGACTCTGTAAACCTATATATAGAAAACTAACCTGCTGTAAGCGAACTTATTAAGTTCGCCTCCAACAGACTAAGCGAACTTAACAAGTTCGCCTCAGTTAGACCTAAGCGAACTTATTAAGTTCGCCTCTGATAGACCAGGCGAACTTAACAAGTTCGCCTCTAGGCTCACTTGTAAAACACTTAGTAACTTTAGACATTTACATAATCAAAAACATAAAGACATAAAATCTAACTATTACAAGCTTTTGTCATTACAAATCTATGTCCTAACAGACTCCCCCTTGACAATAGCTTGATCTTCTGTCTTCAGTCTTTATCTTGAACTCTTCCAGTTATCCGGTAATCTGCTACCAGCATGCACTCCATATCTTCTGCATATCTCCAAAACTCTTTTGTACTGTAGACCTTGTTCTCTCCATTCATCAGTGTACATGATCTCATTCTTTCGCAGCGTCCTCTGATCTTTCTTTGAAAAATTAATAAGATTCATTGCGTCATAGAAACACACAATGACCTTATTATCTTTATCTTCAATCATTGCTTCCCCAGTATTAACATCAACATACCACCATTTCATATTCCCAAGAAAGTCTTGAGGAATATTCTTTAATGGTATCTTGTGAATAGCACGTACTGGTCTATACTTGTATCTCCAGGTTACTTTCCCAGTCTTTGGATCTGTGCTCTTCACTCTCTTTCCCTTCTGTGGTTTCAGCCGATCATACTTTCCTGAACTACCTTATTTCTTTATCAGGTTTGCTATCACATCAGCCAAACCATTCTTCGATCTATTTATGAGTGGCTTTGAAGCTAGACCATTTATTTCACACCTCGGCAAGGTATTGAAATATTTGATCCTCGGCTTTAAGTATTGAACACCGTCTGATCGTTTAATAGCAAATAATTTTGATTCAGCATCATAGAACCAACTTATTATCCTTCCTACACACTGCTCTTTATTCACATATTTCTCTTTCTGAGCAGGTTGTGCTGGACACTTGGGTAGCACCTTCATCCAACTGTTTACAACTTCTCGCCACTGTTCTCGTGTCATCCCTGTATCTCTGTACATCACAGGTTCTTCATTAATCTTCGGAGACTCAGTGTGAGTAGTTTCAGTTTCAGCACCTTTATTGGATTGACTTGACTCATCATCAGTATCCATCTTTGAATCAGCTGTATCATCAGGCAGTGTGACGTCTTCAACAGAGTCCATAGAATCTGTTACTCATTCATAAGTGAATTCAGGAATAACATCATCCTGGATGAAGTTATACGGCACCTTAAGACCATCACAGCCTTCATAGGTGACACTGTCTTTATCTTTTTCTATTTCAATCTCTACTATTTCTCCTTCTTTTATCTCAGTATCTGTTGATGCACTTTCCTGTGACAACACTCTGGATAGAGTCTTAGTTTGTATTTCTTATGTCTGTAATTTATCTTTGTATGTAAGAGTCATTATTTAATAGTTTATCGAGTTGTATTTACTTTTACATAATGTATGTTGTTTTTCTGCTAAGTGTTTTGCGCACTTACATGTGCGCAGGAGAAAGCTCCTGCGTACTTAGCAAGTACGCAAGAACATCTTTGCGTACTTGTTAAGTACGCAAGAGCAATTGGTCCTACGCACTTGCTAAGTGCGCAGGCATCAGGTCTGTATAAATAGGATAGGTTCATAGAGGTTAAGTACGCAGAACCATTTGTTTAGACGAACTCAGTTTTGCTAAGTACGCAGCTTGTATTCTCTCTGTAACCGTCGAGTGTTTATAATACAAAGAACGTTTATTGTGACTCTCGTGTTTGGTTTACTTTGTTTAGTAAGACTCTCCACCTAGTCACGGGTATTCCGCAACCCGGTGCGACTAGTAGACCACTTGCATGTGACGATCCGACACACACGAAGGGACCTACAAGTGGTATCAGAGCATTGCTCTTGACTTCGAGTGTTGTAAGTGAGTTTGGAGACGTTTTAGTGAGTTTTACAAGCAAAAAGAGGTATTTTTGTTGATTTTTGTGATAAAAAAGGGTAGCTCCTGAGCACTTTTTTAGAAGCAAAAATCTCTCAAAAACCGATTTTTGTTGTGTATTTGTGTGTTTTGAGCATCAAAGGTTGGTTAGAAACTTGTTTCTGATCCTTTGGCTTGATTGCATTGATCATCAGCCTATTTTTCACTATCTCCGGCGATTTTCAGGTGACCGGAAAAGTTTGGTGAGAGTTGCTGAAAAGGTATCCTGCGTACTTACCATTTTTGGTAAAAAATACAGTTTTCTGCGTACTTACTAACTACGCAAGAGTTATCTCCTGCGTACTTACAAGTGCGCAAGACTGAACTTGTGCGAACTTAAGTTATATCCTGCGTACTTAATATTTCCTCCTGCGTACTTACAAGTACACAAGAGCAAGTCTTAACTACGCAAGACCATTTCTCAACTGCGCAAGTCCAAAACCAAGTGCGCAACAGTGTCTGATTTTTCTGATTTTTTGACCAAGTAATTCACTATGTCGAACCTTCAGAATCTTGGAAACATGTGAAATTATGATAATGAGATCGGTACACCTCAGAAACCGCCTAAACTATTAAATGTAAACGATTATTCCAATTGGAAGGCGCGTTTTGAGCACTACATTTCATACACCGACTCATCATTATGGATACCAATCATTGAGGGATATAAGCATCCCACACACATCTATCTTGATGAAGAGGTGCCAAAGCCCATCTCTAAGCTTGATGAAGAACAAAAGAAAGCTTATGATCGGGAAAAGAAGGCTCTTGGCTCAATCACTATGTCATTAACTCGGGAATTGTTTCACAGTTTCCGAGGCTATGACACCTCCAAGGATCTTTGGAAAGCACTTCAGAAAAGATTTGAGGGGAACAGTGACATTAAGAAGAGTAAGCGGGATCTTCTCCGAAAGCAGTATGAATGCTTCAATTTCATGGAAAATGAATCGTTAGATGATCTCATCTCTAGATTCTATCATTTACAAACGGAGTTGAAAGATTTGAACTAAAATATCCCGATGAAGAACTGGTGGAAAAATTTCTTGATGCTTTGCCACCAAAGTTTGAGATGTATACAACCCTGATGAGGGAAAATCCTAAATTCTAACAGTAGATGAGGCTATTGGTAAGATTCAAGCTCATAACATTAATCTTATGAAGAAGGAGAGCTCGGGAAGACCTCAGATACAGGACCCTTCCATGTATCATGGGACGACTTCCACTTCAAAATCATCGGGCTCTAGAATTGCCCTCTTTACTGGACACTCCAATGAAGAAGACCACTCAAATGGGTGTGGTGGTCATGCTTGTTATGCATCCGGATCAGGGTTGGGAACTAATCATCAACACACCTCACGAAATCCTCCAGCTACGTCTTCAGCTAACCATTCTGCAATAGTCAAAATAGCTGAAGATCATGTATCATTGTTTTCATCATGTATGCTTGCGTATGAGAATTTCATAGGCGGCAAGCTAACGAATCCCGAAACTATTGAAGAAGACTTTAACCAAGTGGATCCTGATGATATTGAGGACATGGATATTCAATGGAATATGGCCATGCTTTTGAGGAGGGCCAAGCGTTTCCTGAACAGAACAGGAAGAAAGTTCATTGGTGGACATTCTAATGCCAAGGTTGGATTTGATAAATCCAAGGCCAAATGCTACAAGTGTCTGAACTATGGACACTTTGCTCGTGAGTGTCAAAAAGACCGAGCACCGGCCTCTGGTTTCACCAGACCTAGCCAGGGAAACAGCCACGGCCACAACAACACTATCCACCACAATCAACACCAAGGTGGTTCGTCAAATGCACTGGTAGCTCAGCATGATGAAAACTTTGATTGTGGTGTTCATCTAGAGGACGCCATCATTGCTCAAACACAGGTTGGTCTCATGGCTGAGATCATGGAGCTGTTGGAGGCTGAGAGAAAAGAAGCTGAGGAGATGGAAGCTTCTGTAGCTGTTGAAAAGGAGTCTACCACTGCCGTTGCTCTCATGGCCATTGGAGAAGCACAGAGTTCATCATCTGAGGTAGATTCTAACCCTTTCTCTGTTATTTCTTGTTCTAAATGTCTAGGGCTAAAGCTTGAAATTTCTAAGCTCCAAGACAAAATCGAACCCCTAACTATGGCAGCTCATATATACAAAGAAAACGAAAAACGTTTTAAAGAGTCTGTTGAAACGTTGAAAAAAGAAAAATGTGAATATTCTTTACAAATAAGTGAGCAACAAGTTCACTTGGATATTGCGTATAGGGGGTTAGAAAAACGGAACAATGAAATCAACAAACTGCAAAATGAGATCCTGTAGTTAAAATGTACAAATGAGAAGTTGAAAAACTCTCTCTTTGTGGTGGAGCACTACGAATCAGTAGTGAGGAAATTGAAGGGCCTAGGTCTTGGTACCAATGCCATTCCTCCACCAATAAGTGGGAAGTTTGTCAATATCTTGATAGACATTGATCTCACTTGTCTAGATGAGTCCTCTAATAAGGATGATTCCCCAAAAAAGGATGAATCCTCAAGTAAGGCTAACTCCACATCTAGTGAGGAGTATGTTACTGCTTCTGAAGATGGGTCGGTTAACACTTGCCCTGAAGGAGTAGTCTCTGAGGAGTTGTTGACTGAACAGAAAGTTCTCAAAAACATTGTCACTAATGGTGATAACTGCATTTTAACTGAACCTGATATCATTGAAACAAATGATAAACTTAAGGTAATGCTTTACGGGGGTTATAAAAATATTAACCAAGTTAAGAAAGAGGCTTTTTCAGCTCATTATGGGCTTGGTTACAAAGAGAATTTGCAAAAGTATTATACCCCTAAAAACCAAACTGAAAAAGGTCAGACTCCTGTTCATAAACCAACTCCTCCTGCTCATAATGGAGAGTTATCTAAGGCCAGATCTAATGAGCCTTACAAGATAACTCATGTAGACAAGAGGATGTGTTTTCATTGTGGCACGGTTGGTCACATTCTTGTGAACTGTCCATCAAAGAACCAAGGGAAACGGCATGTTGTCTCACAGCCAGCCGTTATCCCTAAGTCGCCAATAGTGAAACCTCCTAGAAGTCCAAAGCAGAATGTGGTGAAACCACCAGTACAACCTATGGGAAAACCTAAGATTAAATCTGAGGCCAAACCATCTGTTGCAAGAAACGTAAAGCAACCTGCTGTACCTCGTGTGTCTACATCTGGTAGTACACGCACTGGTGAGAAATCTATGGCTAGACTCTCTAAGCCACGAAAAAGAAGAAGGAATAAGAGGTTGAGAAAGCTAGAACAGCTGACTAAGACTCAATCAGGTGAAGCTTCCACAAGTTCACCGGCTGTGGTTGAGCCAAAGTCTATTGTTCTGGTTAAGAATCAAAAGAGATCCTGGAACAAGAAAGTTAAAGGTTCTCAATCTCCTGTTCCAAATTCATCCAAAGATTCACCAATTTTGAACAGTCATCATACTGTGAGTTGAAAGAAGTAGTTTATTTTGAGAAGGATGGACGACCGAAGACCACAATGGCTTGGGTCTCCAAATCTAACTAATTCTTTTGTTACTCGTGCAGGGACGTCCGAAGGGTACTATCTCTAACCGTTGGTATGTAGATAGTGGATGCTCCCGGCACATGACAGGAAACATGGCCTTGCTTCAAGACGTTAAACAATTCAGAGGCGGCTATGTGGCCTTTGCCGGAGAAAAAGGCGGCAGTATCACGTGTCAAGGCGAGGTTTCGAACGGTTGTGTCAGCTTTGACAATGTCAACTTCTGCGAGCAGCTGAAGCATAACATGTTGAGTGTCTCCCAAATGTTTGACAAGGAGTACTCGGTGATGTTTGATAAATCAGAATGCCTGATTCTCAAACCTGGTTTTGAGGTTCCCGAAGACTGGTTTCTGATGAGAGCACCAAGAATAAACGACACTTATCAGATCTATATGAGCGTGGCAAAAACCACCTCATCAGTTGCTACTTGTTTGCTTACAAAAGCGACAGAACTTGACTCCATCTTGTGGCATAGGAAACTTGAACATATTTCTTATCGTAAAATGAATCATCTTGTCCGAAACGGTTTGGTAACCGGGGTTCCTAAGTTGAGGTTTACCATTGCAGATGTATGTATGTCGTGTAAAAAGGGCAAACAGCAACGGAAGTCTCACAAGCCCAAGCTCCAAAACTCTATCGATACCCCTTTGGAACTATTACTCATGGATCTGTTTGGCCCCATAAGTATCAGGAGTATTGGAGGTAAGTCGTTCTGTCTAGTTGTAACTGATGATTTCTCACGTTTTTCTTGGGTGCATTTTTTAGGTACAAAAGATGAGACTACTGATATTCTTCAATACCTGATCCTGAGCTTGGAATCTCTTTGCAAGCTGAAAGTTAGAAGAATAAGGAGTGACAACGGAACTGAGTTCAAGAATAATTTGATGGAACTTTTCTGTCTCAAGAGAGGGATACGTCATGAATTCAGAGCGCCGTACACACCTCAGCAGAATGGAGTTGCTGAACGGAAGAACAGAACACTGATCGAGACTGCAAGGACTATGCTGTCAGATGCAAAGCTTCCTGTCACTTTCGGGGCAGAAGCAGTTAATACAGCTTGTCACGTCTTAAACAGGGTTCTGGTTGTCAAAAGGCACAACAAGACATGTTATGAGTTGACAGCAATCGACTTCCCAATCTTGATTACCTAGTTCCTTTTGGTAGTCCTTGTTCCTTGTTGCTACAGTATAAAGACCGTCAGTCTAAATTTCATGCGAAAGCGGTGGAAGGCATCTTCTTAGGATATGTTGCCAATTCGCCCTGCAAAAGAGTGTACAACATAGGAACTCGTACTGCCGAGGAATGGTTCGAAGTGGACTGTAGTAAACACAGCACTCCACCAGAACCAAAAGGTCCAGCTTGGGGTTTTGATTATGATGCGCTATTCAAGTCCTTCAATCTTCCTGACTTATCTGCAGAAGACGCCGCAAATGTTTATGATTTATTGCGTGGCGACAATGACTCCAGTTTTACTACTCGTGCTACTGTACCAATTATAACTCCTGATTCCAATGCTGCATCTGCATCTGGAACTCATGACAGTGAAGATGTTCTTGTTGATGGAGATGACGCTCCAGCCAATCATAACACAACTGTAGGAAATGAAGCTCCAGCTGATCCAATAAACATTGAATCTTCTTCCTCTGGAACACAGGAAATGGGGGAGTTAAGCACAAATCTAGATCCAGAAATTCAAGAACCGATTGTACCGGAGACGAGGGTGCATAGGAATCATCCAATCGACAACATTATTGGTGATCCTTATGCCGGTGTTCAGACTCGTCATAGAACCATCACTGAGAACACCAGTCTTTACACAGAGATATTTGACACTGGTGTCATGGAAACATGTCTGCATGCTGCATTCGTGTCCCAGGTAGAGCCGAAGAATGTGAAGGAGGCTCTCGCTGACAACTTCTGGATTGAGGCGATGCAAGATGAACTGTCTCAATTCCAAAAGTTGCAAGTGTGGGATTTAGTTGACTTGCCAAAAGGCTTTCAGCCAATTGGTACCAGATGGGTGTTCAAATGCAAGACGGATGATCGTCATGTAGTTGTGAAGAACAAAGCAAGATTGGTTGTTCAGGGTTTTTATCAACAAGAGGGATTGGATTACAATGAAGTATATGCCCCAGTTGCTAAAATTGAGGCCATTCGACTGTTCTTGGCTTATGCCACATATGTCGGCTTCAAGGTCTATCAACTTGATGTGAAGAGTGCTTTCCTTTATGGTAAAGTGCATGAAGAAGTCTATGTCACTCAACCTCCCGGTTTTGAAGATCCGCATAATATCAATAAAGTGTACAAGCTCGACAAAGCACTTTATGGTCTTCATCAAGCACTGCGGGCATGGTATGAGACATTATCTAAGCATTTACTGTCTAATGGTTTCGACCGTGGACAGATTGACTCGACTCTCTTCATTAGGAAAGCAGGAGGTGACATTCTTCTTGTGCAAGTATATGTCGACGACATTATCTTTGGGTCGACCAATGAAGGGATGTGTAAGGAATTCGAGAAGGTGATGAAGTCCAAGTTTGAAATGAGCAATATGGGTGAACTGTCATTCTTTCTAGGTCTGCAAGTCAGTCAAAGAGCGAATGGTATTTATCTACATCAAACTAAGTACGTGCAGGACATCTTGTCAAAATACAAGATGAGTGATAGCACTACTTATGGCACACCAATCCCAGTCAATCATGGTTTGCATCCCGACAGAGATGGAAAGGATGCGGACAGCAGGTTGTACCGTGGGATTATCGGATCACTTATGTATCTCACAGCTTCAAGACCCGATATAATGTTCGCTGTGTGTTTGTGCTCAAGGTTTCAGTCACAATCGAAGGAGTCTCATATGATAGCAGTAAAGAGAATTTTCAGATACCTGAAAGGGAAACCCCAATTAGGTCTTTGGTACTCTAAGCAGCAGTCATTCGACTTCAAAGCCTATACTGATTCAGATTATGGCGGGTGTAACCTTGACAGAAAGTCAACTTCTAGTGGATGTCAATTCTTAGGAGACAAGCTGGTCTCCTGGCAGTGCAAGAAGCAGTCAACGGTTTCTGTCTCAACTTGTGAAGCAGAGTACATTGCTGCAGCTAGCGGTTGTTCTCAGATATTGTGGATTCAGCAGCAATTGCGAGACTACGACTTGAACTTCACTGGAACTCCTCTATTCATTGACAACAATGCCACCATCTCTATCACAAATAACCCGGTGAAACATTCCAAAACTAAACATATAGAGATTCGCCATCATTTCATCCGTGATTGTGCTGAAAAGCATTTAATCGAACTTGAAAAAATTCACACGGATGACAATCTTGCTAACCTTTTCACAAAGGCATTTGATCGATCCCGTTTTGAGCATCTTGTCAACTTGATAGGAATGTTCAATCCTGAGTGAAAACTAAGTTTTCTTAACTCAATTCAATTCATGGAAGTTAAATTTTTAATTCCTTTAAATTTTCTGTATAGTTCTTTTAGTTTTAAAATATTTTACAAAAATCAAAAACAAAATAGAAAATGGAGAAAATTTCAAAGTTAACTTGAGAAAAGAGGAAATGATAGTACATCAGAAATTATCTAAACTTCATAGACTGCTCATATGGGAAATGATTGCGTCATGCTTACTTATCTGTTTAAAATTATTATGTTTTTAATCTGTTTATTTACATGTAATTTGAATCGTCAGTAGGCTGTATGCGTCTTTGAATCACTAGTAGTGTGGAAACTAAATCTAAATTACAACTGTGATTTGAACCCATGTTTGCAAGCGTGTGTGAGTAAAAGATTAGAAAAGATCACTATCAGATAAAGGATGTTAGATTTTGACAATAATTTTCTTTTGAGATCAGTTTCGGGTTATGTCGTTAGCACAATTAATGCGGTTCATCTCACTGCCCATACTCACAAGTATGCAAGGAGAGATTGAATCAAGACATGTCTCTACATTAACCGTTGAGCATGTATTCACCCTTGAATCACTCCTGATTCATTGAAATCAAATCCAGATAAAAGATGGATCCCCTTACCTGATAATCAAACACCATATCTATTATCTTAAATCATCATTCCGATATTCAATAAAGAAAATCAAATGAAACCAAGACAAATGAATCATTCGATTCTGAATCTTATGATTCCTGATAATCCCTATGGATTCTGCTTGATTTTTCCTGTGCTAATAGATGTAGCTTCATTATGAAAATCTAGAAAATCATTGGGAAAATCTTAGATGCCTTGAGATAGTGCAAGTTATAATAGCATTTCAGTGGGGTACACGTTGTATATCTTATAATTAACACCTTAATACACAAGAACATGATACAAAGATGCGTATAGTTTCAAATCTTATAATATTGTCAACTTGAATTACTTGTTTATGTGCTTATTACGTATGAATAAAGAGTAATACATGACATGATCCCATATTCTTTGATGTTTATATTGTATCGTTTTTGCTATAAGTTAGCCTGATATGATCCTCTACTCGTGTCTTTGATCAAAAATAGCTTGTGTAAATGATTGTATATATCTATCTTGAAAAGAACAAAAAGATTTTAAGTTTATGCATAGTTCAAGTTTAAATAAAAAAAAAAAGAAAAGAAAAAAAAAAAAAAAAAAAGGCCAAAAATATTTTATGTTTAATCTTCATGAATTGCATTTGAATCCTCTTGGTTGAATATTTTTATCTTGTTCGTTATTTGACTTGAAAATCTTCATAAATTCTGAGTTGAAAATTGCGCACTTAAGGGTTGTGCGCACTTGTCAAGTACGCACGAAGTAACACTTGCGCACTTAACAAGTACGCAAGAGTTAAGCCTTGCGCACTTGTTAAGTACGCAAGAGTTAATTCGTGCGCACTTAACAAGTACGCACGAACATTAATTGAGGGGTATAAATCAGAGACTTAGAACTTTTCTCAAGTTTTACGCTTTCAAACCCAAAGTTTCCCCCCTGCAATTTTACTCTCAAAATCGCTTGTGTCCAATCCATCGTTTCATCCCGTACACATTGTCATCTTCGTATTTCATCTCAGTGGTGAGATTATAGGCCAATTCCATCCATTGATTCATGACATTTGGACCGTTTTCTGACCTAGAATCTTTTTAGGTTAATTCCGACAAAATTTGGGGTAATACGGGGTTGTCTGGGTAACTTATTGACACTAGATGCTAATAGGTCACTTAATCAATTCTATAATCACCATTTTTTAGTCTTAGATTGTTCCGTCGGTTGAAGTTGAACCGACAGTGGGTCGGAGACTGTCTAGGTCACAAAATAGTGTGTTTTGGTAGTTACTGGTTCGATATTGGTCCCATGAGTTAGAATCGTTGATTCCTACTTAGTGGTGACCTACTCGACCCGGTATTGGGACAATCTGTGATGTTTTCAAGTTTCTGAAATTTTTGCTAAGGGTTGTTCTTGCGCACTTAGCAAGTACGCAAGAAATACTTCTTGCGTACTTGTTAAGTACGCAAGAGGAAAATCCTGTGCACTTGCTAAGTGCGCAGGACCAACACTTAGAAATTTTTCCTAAGTCTGAAATTTTTTTCAAAGTGTAACTACTATACTATGTCATGTGTGTCTACTTCCAGTGTTATAAATTGTTCTGAATATGTTTTCTTTTTGTGTTTGCAGGCTATGGCTCGTGCATTCACTGACGAATTCAACCTATTGGCTAACACCGAACCAGAATGGAAAGGCACAGCCTTGCAATACAGGGAGATTGTGGATTTTCTGAACAGATCAAGAATAAGTTATGCAATCTCAGTGAACCCAAAAGTCTCAAGACCTTACCTGGAGCAATTCTGGGAGACTGCAGAGCACGATTGCACGGTATACCTGAATGTCATAAGGGCTACCTTTGACGGTCGGGCTATTGCTATCTCTGAGGATACAATAAGGAGAGTATTGCAGTGCGGAGACCTTGCCACCGACCCGACATCCTATCCAGATTACTACGTGGATGGGTGTTGGAGGCACAGAATGGGATATGTCGGGGCTAGGGACTATGCTTCTTACAAGAAGATGTGGGTATTGGAACAATGGCGTTACTTTGCCCACATCATGATCGTGTGCATCTCATCCAGGAAAGCGGGGAAAGATGCCATGGGTCATGACCTTGCAGCGGCCATGGTGGGCCTGTCTCTCAATCGGGGCTACAACTTCTCTCGCTATATCTTCAAAGCACTCAATGACCAGATAAATACAACAGAGAGGTTCAGGTTCCTTTTGTACCCGAGGTTTGTGCAGCTCTTGATCGATGATGCATTGCCAAACCTACGTGCTATCGGGGAGAGACTGCAGGTAAAAAGGGTGGACAAGAGAGTCTTTGCTCAGTTTCTAAAGCCAGGCAGTGTAGAACCTACCCCTGCGCACACTGAACTCTTTGGCCACCTACTGAATGAAGCATACGTCGCTCCTCAAGATTGGAACTGGTATAGTCCCAACTCAGCACCAGAGATGAGTGATGACTCTGGTGAAGAGCAAGAGGAAGAGCATGATGATGATGAAGGTGATGATGAAGGTGATGTTGGTGGTGCTGAGGAATCCGATTCGGAGGCAACAGAATCAGATTCTTCTGATTTCGATGACGCACCATCACAGGCACATCTGAGAAGGGCGGCACAGGTAACCCTGCCTGCGTCGTCTTCAAAAAGAAAACGATAAAGTTCGAGCAGCGAATACGAGCCGGATTCCGACTCTTATGCTGCTCTACAAAGACAAAGGCGAGAGAAAGCCAACAAGAAGAGGGGCGATAGGCAAGAGGTTGCTATCCCCAGGGTTGTAGAGATCCCGACTGTGCAGCAAGTACAACCTGCGGCTGACAGTCCACCAGCACGATTGCTATCAGAATCTACCCCACCAGCACAGCAACTATTCCGTAGGAGGAGAAGACCACAAGTTCAAGCTGAAGTGGTAGTCACGGCGGTCACAGAGGAGATTCCTGTGACGGTGACCCTCCCTACTCCAACCGTCCCGGTGACGGTGACCCTCCCTACTCCAACCGTCCCGGTGACGGTGACTACTCCACTTCTCACGGAGTCAGTCACCATCATCCCAACCATAACTCCCATCATTACATCCCCCATCCCAACACCCACCAAAGAGCCGTCAGGTCAACCCTTTAACTATGGTGATTTCTCACAAGGGTTTGACTTTGACACAATCTTCTCCTCCCCCATCCATAATGCCGAAGCCTCATCATCTAGGCATCCTGATCCGAATGATGCAAGGATCGATGTGCTAGAGACCCAAGTTGCTGAACTGTTGAAGACCATTCAAAAGTCAAAGGAGGAGTCTGACGCTCAACAAGCACAGATTAATTACCTGGCCGATGAAGTTAGGATTCTCCATAGCCAGAGAACAGGGACAAATGAGCAACTGAAGAATGTTATGGCACAGAACGAGCTGCTGATAAAAACCAATGAAATGATTCTAGGCCACAGAACTTCACTTGAGCTAAGGATGGATTTGCAGAGAAAAGAGCACGCAGCGATGGTCAAATTAGTTGGTGAACTGACCGCGAAGCTAGGTGCTCAGGGGGAGAAGGAGACAGAGAAGGAGACAGAGAAAGAGAAAGAGAAAGACAAAGAAAAGAAATCCACCGGTGCCGAGTCTTGTCATCCAGTCGATCTGACTAAGGATGATGATAAAGATAAGGATCCTGAAGTCGGTCCTAGTGGAGGTGAGCACCTAGCTTTGGCGATTGTGCCCATCTCTTCTGTTCCATTGGCTGAGGGGGAGTCTACTCAGCAAGAGGGTGGTGATACCTCAGGTGGTGGTGACGGAGATAAAGGGAAGTCAGCGGCTGACGTGCTCAAGGACTTATCTGATGATGAGATCCTCTATTTAGAGCCTGACTATTCCAAAGAGGCACAGATCGATGCTCTCCTTAATCTGGAAGAAGGAGAGATCGACTCTGGTGATGACTGGAACGAGGATGACGAGGATGTGGTGATAGAGATTCCCAAGGGCGACGGGGAAGGAGAGTACGAGTTAGAGGATGGTGAGATCTTTGAAGTACCATCGCTCGAATCTCTGCTCGACACAGGCTCAGTTGACATGGCAAGTAATGTTGAAGCTACAACTGAAGCCTCCCCAGTCGACCCTACACCTGTGGACCCCGAGGCACCAAAAGATAAAGACATGCCTTCTGCATCATCTAAGGGTCCAGCTCCCGTGTGGCAAAAGACGTCCATCACAGACAAGCACGGAGCGACAGGTATGATCTTAGCTGTTAGGTTCGAGGAGGACAAGCAGCTGTTCGCCATCAAAAGATCTGGGGGGTTCAATACTTGAAACCCACCAGTGAGGCGTTCAACTCTTTGCCCAAGTACGACCTAGTTAACCTCGCAAACCGCGATCTGCTAAGTCACTCAAATAATGCAGTAGCAATGGGTTTGTGGGTAACACTACAGCGGGAAGCAAGATCAGGGAAATTTGAATATTTCAAGCCTCAAGTGCCCAAGAGAGTCAAGGATAAGCACGCTGTGCATCCTGTGACTAAGAAGCACCTAAAGAAATTGGTATACAAGCCATTGCGATGTGAAACTAAGATTCCCCTGAGCAAGTTATCTCAGGATATTCTTGGTGACATGTGGTACTGGTACGTAGATCCAAAGACGGGCGAGGCTGTGATCATGGGTAAAGGACGTTCAGAGAGCGGGAACATAGTGCCAAAGGAACTGATCAGAGATGAAGTCTACTTCATCAACTTTTCTGTGAAAGATCTGGAGGTACTAGCAGAACGCTACTGCGTCTACACGGATGAGTGGACGAAGCTCCTTGCTTCTAAATATGACAAGGTGATTAAGTTCTGCATTGATTACAAGAAGAAGATGGAAGCTAAGGAACAAGTGCTGTGAAGACTGAAGAATGAAGACTGAAGACGATGAAGATCCCGAGCTGTTGTCAAGGGGGAGTTTGTTGATGCACTTTCATGTGACAACACTCTGGATAGAGTCTTAGTTTGTATTTCTAATGTCTGTAATTTGTCTTTGTATTTATGAGTCATTATGTAATAGTTTATTGAGTTGTATTTACTTTTACATAATGTATGTTGTTTTTCTGCTAAGTGTTTTGCGCACTTACATGTGCGCAGGAGAAAGCTCCTGCGTACTTAGCAAGTACGCAAGAACACCTTTGCGTACTTGTTAAGTACGCAAGAGCAATTGGTCCTGCGCACTTGCTAAGTGCGCAGGCATCAGGTCTGTATAAATAGGATAGATTCACAGAGGTTAAGTACGCAGAACCATTTGTTTAGACGAACTCAGTTTTGCTAAGTACGCACCTTGTATTCTCTCTGTAACCGTCGAGTGTTTATAATACAAAGAACGTTTATTGTGACTCTCGTGTTTGGTTTACTTTTTTTAGTAAGACTCTCCACCTAGTCACGGGTATTCCGCAACCCGGTGCGACAAGTAGACCACTTGCATGTGACGATCCGACACACACGAAGGGACCTACAGTATCTGACATATCATCTTCCATGTCATTGAATAAATTATCAATGTCATCAAGACATGCAATCTTTTCAGCTTCCTCTTCTTCTGAATCTTGAAAGAATTCTAATAACAGAATTTCTTCGTCATTAGTACCAGTAGTATCTTTGTCTTTGTTTCCTTCAAGTGATTGTGATGTCGACTCCCCCTGAACTCTAGATATAGGATTAGCGTCAGTGTATTGACAATCACCCTTAATATTTCCAGCAGGATCATTGTCTTCATCATCACGTCTTTGAATTGAATCTGTGTGAAAAGTATCAGGTATCCTCAACTCCCCCTGAGCGTCAAGACGCTGAACGAGTTTGGAAACTAATGCTTGCATATCAGCAATCAGTTGAGCTTGAGATTGAATCACCGGCTGCCGTTGTGAATCAGTAGACACAAGAGTGTTTACCTGTGTTTGTAGAGAAAGCACATGAGATTCAAGGAAAGTAATCCTGTCAGAATCAGAAGGCTTTAACGGACCAGTTGTTGATTGTGGAATAGAAGGACTTGACATAGTAGGAATGATTGGAGAAACAGGAGTTTGAACTGGGGATGGATCCTTAGATCTTGGAGGAGTAATTATCAAAGAAGCAACAAAAATAGCATCCTCGACTCCTTGAGAAGATTTTGCAGCAGCAATCGACGCAGACATTAACTTTTGACGTGTACGATCTGGATTAAAGTCACTATCAGTGTCAAAACTTTCATCAACCAAAGATCTTTTACCAAGTACTGATCCGGAAGGAGGATCCCGAACAGACTTTCGTCTTGGTCGTCTGGCTTGAGATTTAATGCGTTTTCCAGCATTAGCCAGTGGATTAGCAGCCAACCGTTCATAATGACCTGAGGAAAAATCACTAGATTCATCAGAATCAGTGCTGTCATCATCAGATGATATCGTATCACTTGAACTGGAACTAGAATCAGCTTCTGTCACCACATTCCCTTCTGTTTCATGAATGGGCGAGTTCACAGCATCATCAACGAAATCTTCCATATTCATGCCTAGATCGTGATCAGGGTCATGAACGACCTCTTCTTGAACTGGTTCCTGAATAGGTATATCAACTTCAGCTTGTGGTATAGGAACATGTTCAGGAATAGGAATTTGAGGTTGTACAGGAACTTGTATTTGTGGAACTGGTATCTGTTGTTGTTGAACTTGTTGTTGTTGTGGAACGTCTTGCTGTTCTGGAACTTGTTGCTGTTGTGGAATTTGATGTTGTTGTTGTTGTGGTTGTGGTTGTTGCTGTTGTTGCACATTGATGCCTTGAGCTTGAGCAAGTTCATCAGGATGAAACCAGTTGTCATTAGGTGGTGCAACATAATCAGGATTGATTAAGTGCCCAAACAAAGGAGTATTGACTGGAATCAATGCAGCATTCTGCTGTTTTACCTTCGTACAGTCGGTAAAAATACGTTTTGACATCGGAGTCAACGTTAATCTTATTGGATGTTGTGGAAGATCAGGAATAAGATGATTGAGTATCATTTGAATAAACCGAGGATACATCAAGAAACCTTGACCTTCAGCTGGATTAATCTGCATAACCATCTCTCGATAGAAATAAAGAGGAAAATTGAATCGTTTATTCAATGTTAAGGCCACCATAGCTGTTTGAAGTGCCATCTTCAATCCATCAGTACCAGCTTTGCGAGGAGAGATGCATTGAATAATCACATGCATAAAATACCTCCATTCACCAACTAATCCACCCTTCCGAGCTTGGGTATCATTCTGTCATCCACGATAACCCATCCATTGAAAACAACCCATAATAAGAGTTCCAGGATAAGAAATTGGATCTTCAGTATTTCCACCCAAATCAAGAGTAGCACGAATCGTCTCTTCAGAAATTGCAATCTCAGTATTGTTTACTGTTGCACGAAGTACATGCGGTTCCACGTCAGTATCTTGATGTACCGTATCCCAGAATTGCTGTATATACACCAAGCTGATATAGGGATCTGCAGATAAGGTAACATGCAGTCGTGATCGATTCAGAAAATTTATGATGCCTTGAAAATTAACTGCTTCAGACATATTCGGATCTAACAAAGCCACTTGATTATGTTTATATTCAACACGTCGAGCCATCTGAAAACATTCAGACAACAAACACATTAGTAAAAACAACAAACACAAACACTAACAAAATTAAAACAAAACATACAACAACAAAAATTTTAACAATTTTTTTTCTAACACTCAAAAAAAATTACAAGTCCAAATCCTCCCTGACCCCTAGGCGAACTTAATAAGTTCGCTTAGTGTTGCAAGAGGCGAACTTATTAAGTTCGCCTAACAAGTTCGCTTGGAACAAGTTCGCTTGGAACAAGTTCGCCTGAACCTGTGACGATTCACATTCAAACACAGAATTTCAAAATTCGACAAATCGAGATAAAATCATGAAATAAGCATTGAAAATCAGTCGAATACCAATTTACAACCAAATATGATGATCAATTTTATATTTCGGTCAAAATTAGGTCTAAAATCGTCCTTTGAAATGTTCGACGAAAAACCGAGAAGAAAAACCTCAAATACTCACAATTTACCGGATGAAATTCAACGAAAATACTTCGGTTGAGTTCGCAATTCAATATGGAGTAAGACAGAAACGGTGATTAACTCCAACAACAACGTTTAAGAATTTTTGGAAAAATCAGTTAAGTTCGCTTAACAATGAAGAAGACGATGAACTGATAAGTTCGCTTGTTCTAGATCCTTAAACCCACTAAGTTCGCTTAATTAGGCGAACTTGTTAAGTTCGCTTAACAAGCCTTCGGCGAACAAGATAAGTTCGCTTCACCACAGACAAGTTCGCTTCACCACAATCAGATTAAGTTCTCTTCACTATTCTCGGGCGAACATATTAAGCACTGTACAAGCGAACATAATATCCAATTACTTTTGCCTTGAACAAAATTTTTCTAAATTCAACCTTTCAAGTCTTGAACTTTCGTCAGCACCTTGTAATCGATCCAATCCCGAACAATTTTAATAAAAGTTTAGAATTTTAATGGAAAATATAAATCAAAATCTTTTTGAGTTTTATCTATACAGATGGAAACACATATTTTTGGATTTTATCTATACAAACATAATCACATATTTTTGTATTTTTATCTTTACCAACTGAAATCACATATTTTTGGATTTTATCTTTTCCAACAGAATCACATATTTTTGAATGAACATCATGAGTAAGAAGATCATATCAGTATCCGAGTAGCTCATCACACATTTTAGCAATAATAAAGGGTAACCTATAATATGAGAGCATTCAACTCAATTTTGTGCATTTTGCATCTTTTTCATTTTGAAACTCATTCAATTTGAATAATGTTTGAAATGATACGCGATAAATTTCAAAGTAAATAAGATCAGGTTATAAAATGCTCTTTTATTTATACCGAATTTGAAATATAAAGCATGAATTCTTAAATTTGTCAATATTATATTATTTGAAACTATAAGCGTTTATTCTCCAAATTCATGTGATTTAGTACCATTTAGATGAAAAACATTGTGTACCCCACATATATGCCAAATAGAAAATAAATGCACTATCTTCAAGACATATATAAGATTTTACTAAAGATTATCCGAATATTCAGAATGAGGAGACATCACTTAGCACATGAATAGCAGAATCCAAATTGGATTGTATAGGAATCAATGAGATTCAGAATCGAATGATTCAATGTTTTGGCTTATATCTGTGGAATCATAAGATTCAGGTATGTGGATCCAACTGTTATCTGGATTATGAATTCAATGGAATCAATAAAGATGAATATCAATATGATCCAAGTGCTAGTATATGTTTGACAGAAGTTGTCAAGTACATATCTTGATTATACTTCAAATTGAATGCTTTTCGGGACATGGGCACTGAAGCAAATCGAATGAATAGTGCTAAGGACATAACCCGAAACTGATCTCATAGGAAAATCTTTTTTAAAAGCTAATATTCCTTATCTGATAATGATCTTTTACACACACACCCAGGCATATAATGGATTTAAATCACAGATGTAATCATATTATATTTAATTTTCACACTACTATTAGTTTCAAAACGCTTTTAGCCTATTGACAATTCAAGTTTCAAATTTTATACACAAATTTTAAAACAAATTATCAATAATAGAGCATTAACAACACTATCATTTCTTATTTATGCAGACTTTGAAATTTAAATCAGATCAACTTATTTTAATCAATCATATATCAAGGTCTACTAAGGTCATGTGAAATAACTAATCACTGATGTACTATCATTTCTTCTCTAACCTCAAATGATGTCAAATTTTATATTTTTCAATTTGTTTTGACTTTTCATAAATTAAAATTTTTGACTGAAAATGTAAATGCAGAAATGTAATAAAGCAATAAAAGAACTTAAAAAAAATTTTCTATGAAATTCTGATTTTGAAAAACTTTTATTCGGGATTGATCATTCCAATCATTTTAATTAGGAATTCAAACCTGGTATGATCAAATGCCTTGGTAAACAAATCAGCAAAATTATCTTCGGTGTGTACCTTGACCAGCTCAATCAACCTTTTCTCTGCACAATCACGTATACAATGATATCGAATTTCGATGTGCTTAGTTTTACTATGTTTAACAGGATTATTCGTTATGGATATAGTAGCATTGTTATCAATAAGCATGGGGGTTCCTGTGAAATTCAAACCGTAATCTCTCAATTGTTGTTGTATCCACAGGATCTGTGAACAGCAACTTCCAGCAGCGATGTATTCTACTTCGCATGTTGAAATCGAGACTGTGGTTTGCTTTTTGCTTTGCCAAGATACAAGTCGATTACCTAAGAACTGGCAACCACCTGTTGTAGATTTCTTGTCCAGACAACAACCACCAAAATCATAATCAGTATAAGCATTGAAATCAAAGTTAGAACCATGAGGATACCATAGCCCTAAACGTTGTTTTCCTTTTAAATACCGAAAGATTCTTTTCACAGCAATTAAGTGAGATTCTTTTGGCTTTGCCTGAAATTTGGAACAGATACACATGACGAACATTATATCCGGCCTTGAAGCGGTTAAGTACATGAGGGATCCAATCATAGCTCTGTAAAGTCGACAATCCACATCTTTTCCTTTCGAGTCAGAATGCAGCTTATGATTGACCGGAATTGGAGTATCGTATGGGGTACAGTCCTCCATCTTGAACCGGCTCAAGATGTCTTTGACATACTTGGACTGATGAATAAAGAAACCATCTTCCTTTTGATTTACTTGTAAACCTAAGAAAAACGATAACTCTCCCATAGCAGACATTTCAAATTTCGACTTCATTACACCCTCAAAGTCTTTGCATAACCCTTCATTTGTCGAGCCAAAAATAATATCATCCACATAAATCTGCACCATTAGGTAATCTCCCCCTGATTTATTTATGAATAAGGTCGAGTCTATCTTTCCACGAACAAAGTCATTCGCCAAAGGATGTGTGGATAAAGTCTCATACCACGCACGAGGAGCCTGATGAGGACCATAGAGAGCCTTATCAAGCTTGAAAACCATATTCGGATTCAGTGGATCTTCAAACCCCGGCGGCTGACACACATAGACTTCCTCCTTGACCTTTCCATATAAAAATGCACTCTTGACGTCTAATTGAAACACCTTAAAACCTTTAAAAGAAGCAAAAGCTAGAAACAGCCTTATAGCTTCGAGCCTCGCAACCGGCGCATAAACCTCGGTGTAATCTATTCCTTCTTGTTGATTGAAGCCCTGGACAACTAATCTTGCCTTGTTGCGTACCACGACACCTCTATCGTCTTTCTTATATTTAAACACCCATTTTTTCCTATCGGATACGCACCTTTCGGAAGATCAACAAGATTCCAAACCTTAAGTTTGTCAAATTGAGCAAGTTCTTCATGCATTGCTTCTATCCAGTAATTGTCATTTAAAGCCATCTCGACATTCTTGGGTTCAACCTGTGAAATAAAGCATGAATGTGAGCAATCATCAAGAACACCAGTATCTTTAATGCAAGTATACAAACAAGTATTGTCAACAAGAGAACGTGTTTTCACTCCATCCTGTAAATTTCCAATTATATTTGTTACTGGATGATCTTTGTGTTCCTTGATGGATGCTACCTCAGGAACCGGCAACACGTCAACTTGAGTAGATTCAGATTGATAAGAATAATCTTGAGTAATTGGAATAGCCGAATCTAAATTTGTAGGAATCTCCCCCTGATCCTGTGTCGAAGGTAATGGATCATCACCCAACAACGGATCAGCAGAAGAATCTTGAAAAATAGCATTATCCTCCTCACTCTTTGAATCTTATGGACCGGAACAAGAAGCAACATTTGGATCGGGAGCAGAAGTAGATGAAATCGATGAATTTGGAACTGCATTTGGTAGAAATCCATTGTGCTGTGCATCTTGACAAGAATCATAAAGAACAGCAGCATCTTCATCAGAAATGTCAAAAGGTAAATGAAAAGACTTGAATAAGTTTTCATAATCAAATGCCCAATCCGGACCAATCGACATTTGTGGTAAAGACCGATTTGAACAGTCAATATGGAACCATTCTTCAACATGGCGTGTCTCTTTGTTATAAACCCTCTTGGTTGTCAAATTCGCCACATACCCTAGAAAAATCCCTTCAATAGCCTTCGCACTGAATTTAGTTGGGACATCTCGAACTTTCAACAGGGTGCAAGGATTACCAAAAGGTAGTAAATATTCCAGATTCGGCTTTCGATTATTCAACAATTCATAGCAAGTCTTGTTATGTCGCTTGACGGTCAAGACTGTGTTCAAAACATGACACGCAGTATTCACAGCTTCAGCCCAAAAGGTGACTGGAAGCTTAGAATCTGCAAGCATAGTTCGAGCTGTTTCGACCAACGTCCTGTTCTTTCGTTCAGCGACACCGTTTTGTTGAGGAACATATGGCGCACTGAATTCATGATGAATTCATTTTTGTAGACAGAATAAGCCCATTTTGCTATTCTTAAATTCGTTGCCATTGTCACTCCTGATTCTTCTGACTTTCAGATTGAATAAATTCTCCAAACCCAGGATTAAGTATTGTACCAACTCAGTGGTTTCAGCTTTAGAAGAAAGAAACTTAACACATGAAAATCTGGAGTAATCATCAGTTACGACCAAGCAGTATGATTTCCCACCAATGCTCCTAATACTGATAGGACCGAACAAATCCATATGCAGCAACTCCAAAGGAGTTACGATAGAATTCGTCGATTTCGATTTGTGAGATTTCTTTCTTTGCTTCCCCTTCTTGCACGGAATGCAATCATCAGGAACTGAGAATTTCATTTTCGGAATCCCAAGCACAAGATCATTCCTAACAATGTAGTTCATCTTCCTGTAGTTAATGTGAGCTAACTTCCTGTGCCACAATATTGAATCAGATTCCGACGTCTTGAAGAGTAAACAAGTTGGAATTGAATCCGTTGTAGTGGCGACACTCATGTCAAGGACATACGTGTCATTTCTCCTCGGAGCCTTCATGAGAATCCATTCATCAGGAATCACAAAACCAGGTATCAAAATATAGCATTCATGATCGTTGAAATGGAACGAAAACTTCTTGTCACAGACTTGTGATACGCTTAAAAGATTGTGTTGCAGCTGCTCAACATAATTCACCTTTTCAAATTTGACTTTGTCATTCTTTAACGTTCCCTGGCCAGTTATGTACCCGCCTTTATTACCCGCAAAAGCGACATAACCTCCATCAATTTTAATCAATCCTCAAGCAATCTAACATTCCCTGACATATGTCGAGAGCAACCACTATCCACATACCATGTATTGTTGATAGTCCTCCTTGGTTGTCCCTACATAAACAACGAGAATCAGTTAGAAAGTGGAACCCAAGCCATCGTGGACTTGGGTCGTCCGGATTGATCAAAATAAACAACTTCTTGTAATTTACAATCAATTTTATCATTCACTTTTGGAACAGAAGTTTGACAATCAGACCTTTTCAAAGAAGAACCATTTTTATTATTTTGAAAAACATTATTTGATATATTATTGTCAGATTCAGATGTTTCCAAAATTTTCTTTAATTTTCTGTTTCTTCTTCTTCTTTGAGGTCTAGACAATTTAACCTCCTGAAAAGAATCTTTTGAAATCCCAACTTTTGGAATCTCAAGTTTCTCTTTACATACATAGGATTTAGCATTCAATGTATTCTGTTGTTTAAATCCAGGGGATTTAACAAAAGATCGACCAGGCATATTTTTCTCCAAACTAGAAGACGACTTTCCCTCATCTTTTCTTTTCAGAATCTTCACCACTTTCGGTTGTGAAGGAACAGTCTTCATTTTACCCTGATTCTTGTATGAACAATTAATCAAAATATGACCAGCCTCATTACAATGAAAACACACTCTTCTTTCTTGATAACTTCTGAAATAAGATGTTTTCTTTGAATTTGAAGAACCATCAGAAGAATAAGCTTCGGAGGAATGCTCAGAACAATTTATTGGCTTCTTTGGAACATATGTCTGTTTTGGCACCTTTGAAGAATTTACTTTTTGATAACCAGCTGCAACAAACCCACTTGATTGTAAGATTGGAGAAAGTTTAGTTGGAACCACTTTCACCTCTTCAGGTTCAGTCAAAATGCATCTATCCCGAGTAACAATCTTCACAACCTTTGGTTTATCAATTTTCACTTCTTTCGGAATGCCTTCAACCTTTGAATCATCAAACACCTCATCCTCTGTATCAGAATCATACACCATGTCTTCACCCGTCACTGGATTCACTTTTAATACTGTCTTGGGATCAATTTCCTCTTCATGAATGATTTCAGGCTCAACCACATAATTTGCATTGAACGGTGGAGGAACAAACCCAATACTAGCAACCCTTTTTGTGGGATCAGCATTAGCATTGAAATAATCCAAAACTACAGATGAATTCTCAAACTGTTCCAGCTTTCTATGTAATTTTATCAACTCAGATTCTTTATCAGAAATCTCCTTGTTCTTTTGGGCAACAACTTCATTTTGTTTTTCGATTTCAGCATAAGCAATATCTAGATGATAACCCTGCTCTTTGTATTTTAACCCAAGAGAATTTAAGTCTCTTTTCAAAGACTCAATTCTATCAATGCACAGTTTATCATTATCTTTCAGTTTCTGATTAACTGAATGCATTGATTTCATGTCACAAATCAAGTTTGTGTTATCATCCATGACTTTTTGCAGTTTATCTTTAACAGAAATGAAATTAGAACAATATATATGACAAACAGAGTCTTTTACCTTAGACGGATCAGACATGTCTGCCATGAATACTTTGGCAATTGGAATATTCTCTGAATCATCACCAACTGAAGCATTTTCTGTAAGAACAATTTCTTCCTCAGCAACCCCTGACGCAGCATCAGAATCATTACTTTTCCCTCTTTCTTCCTCATCATCAACGCTTGGAACACTATCACCATCACACGAATCATCACTTGAACTTTCATCATCAGTAGACTCTTCTGGTTTTTCTGAATGAATTTCTGCAACAAAAGCCTGACTCACAGCACCCACCAAATCTTCCATATGAATGCCCCAATCATAGTTTTCGTCGTTTTGAGCAACCAAAGCTGATGATGCAGATGCATGATTTGTATTACCAGAAGGACCATGATTTTGATTACCAGATGAACCATGTGACTGATTCCTATTATGCTGAAAGTTAGACTACTTCTTTTGAGAATCAAATTCTACATTTGGCTTCACACACTCCTTAGCAAAATGACCATACTCTTGGCAGTTGTAATACCTAACTTTGCTCTTATCAAAACCCATACGCGATCGACTATTTGAACCAATATATTTTCTGCCAGTTCTCTTCAAGAAATCTTTAGCTTGTCGCATTAACATGGCCATATTCCATTGGATATTCATTTCTTCCAGATCAACAGGGTTAATCTGTCTGAAATCTTCTTCTATAACCTCAGGATCATGTATTTTACCTCTAATGAAATTTTCATATGATGCCATGAATGAAGAAAACATAGCAAGATAATCATCAGCAACTTTCTGATTCACATGAGATCCAGATGATGTTGAAGCTCTAGTAGCAGAAAATCCAGAATGGCTTGAATGACCAGAATAAATTGGAACTCCAGAACACTGACCATTTGAAGACTCTTGAGCATCACCAGAAAAGAATGACACTCCAGTACTAGATTTACCAGCAGTTTTGGCAAAATACATTGAGGGATCCTGGATATGCTCCATATTAGTCTCTTTCTTCTTCATATTCATGTCATGTGACTGAATGTTCCCTAGGACTTCTTCAAGAGACATGGTTTTGTACTTAACATTTTCTTTGATCAAAACCGTATACACATCAAACTTTGATGGTAAAGCCTCCAAGAATTTATCATTGATTTCCTCAGTCTCATATACCACAGATGCACTAGCCAGTTCACTAAGAAGATGATAGAATCTTGTAGCAAGATCATCCAAAGATTCATTTTGAAAATGTTTAAAGACTAGGAACTGCTTCTTTAGTAACCCTTTTCTACTCTTCTTCACATCCAAAATCCCTTCACACCTTTTATGTAATGCTTCCCACAGTTGTTGAGAAGACTTAAACTGTTTAAAACTGTGATATATTTCCTTTGGAAGAGAAATAGAAATGCTAGCCATTGCTTTCTTTTCTCGATCAAATAACAGCTTCTCTTCAGTAGTTAATGCTGACACAAGCTTCGAAACATCATCCTTTCCCATCCATGAATAAGTAGGATGCGTATATCCTTCCAAAATCGGAATCCACAAACTAGTATCGGTAAAAGATACAAACTGGTCAAACCGATCTTTCCAATTTGAATAATCAGCTAGATTCAACAACTTTGGAGGTTTTTGAGATATACCAATCTCATTGTCATAATTGAACATGTTTGTGACTTGAACCATATCTGCCATGTTTTTTTTTTAAAAAAAATTACTGAAAAATTTCCAAGTATTGAGCAGTCTTACCCTCAGGCGAACTTAATAAGTTCGCTTTAGTGAGTACCAAGCGAACTTGAGATCAAGCGAACAAGACAAGTTCGCTTAAGGAGGAAATCCGGTAAGTTCGTTTACTAATTAAGTTCGCTTGCTATGTAAGAAGCGAACTTAATATGTTCGCTTGCTAAGTTCGCTTGCACAGGAACTAGCAAGTTCGCTTAAACTGCTGTAACAAACTCAGAGGAATCTTTACCCAAACACGAACCAAGAACTTCAAAAATCATGATTTCTCAGCGAATTGATGGAATTTAAGGAAATTAAACCGTATGATTATGAATTTTATCAGATAGAACACTTCTATCGGTCTAATTTCATCAAAATCGCTTCCAAAAACACGAATTCAGTAGAGAAACGATCTTCAAGAACTTGAAAAACTCCATTGATGCAGAAATTTCAAAAATGTTGAATTTCTTGTCGAATTGTACACAAAACCGTCACTAATCACCAAGAATCGTACTTAATTCACGAGCATAAGCTCTGATACCACTTGTAGGTCCAGGTAACTCAACTACTGATCGAACTCGTAATATGACGTTGCTATAACACGAAGTGCGGAATCCTTCATGTTAACATTTGTATACTAACCGACAATTGAAACAACACGCGTAAATAAACTTCTCGATTATATTCCAATTCACAATGGTTTACAGACTCAATCAGACAATTCTATCTCTCGGTTCTCTCTGATCAGTCTTCTGTCTAATGACTCTGTAAACCTATATATAGAAAACTAACCTGCTGTAAGCGAACTTATTAAGTTCACCTCCAACAGACTAAGCGAACTTAACAAGTTTGCCTCAGTTAGACCTAAGTGAACTTATTAAGTTCGCCTCTGATAGACTAGGCGAACTTAACAAGTTCGCCTCTAGGCTCACTTGTAAAACACTTAGTAACTTTAGACATTTACATAATCAAAAACATAAAGACATAAAATCTAACTATTACAAGCTTTTGTCATTACAAATCTATGTCCTAACAATCACAATACACCACAAAGTCATCCGTTCCCTTCGGAAGAGCTAGAATAGGTGCACTGCAAAGTTTCTGTTTAAGGAGTTGGAATGCTGACTCCTGGTTATCGCCCCAGTTATAGGCATTACCCTTCTGAATTAAGGCAGCGAGAGGTTGTGCAATCTTAGAAAATCCCTCGATGAATCGACGGTAATAACCAGCCAATCCTAGAAATTGTCTCACCTCAGTCGGAGTTGTCGGTGCTGCCCAATTCTTGATGACTTCAATTTTTGATGGGTCGACATGTATTCCCTTCTCGTTAACCACATGTCCTAAGAATTGAACTTCCCGGATCCAGAACTTACACTTGGAAAACTTAGCATACAGTTGCTCCTGCTTAAGTAATTCCAGGATTAAACGTAGATGTTCCTCATGTTCCTCCTTGTTCATCGAATAAATGAGGATGTCGTCGATGAAAACAATGACGAATTGATCGAGGTATGGCTTACACACACGGCTCATGAGGTCCATGAACACAGCGGGTGTGTTGGTTAATCCGAAAGGCATGACCATAAACTCATAGTGGACGTACTTTGTCCTGAAAGCAGTCTTAGATATATCCTCATCTCAGACTCTCAATTGGTGGTAACCGGACCTAAGATATATCTTGGAATAGAAACTTGATCTTTGGAGTTGATCAAAGAGATCATTTATACTAGGCAGAGGATAACGATTCTTGATTGTCACTTTATTCAGTTCACGGTAGTCGATACACATACGAAAAGTCCCGTCCTTCTTCATGACAAACAGAACTAGAGCTCCCCAAGGCGATGAGCTTGGTCAGATGAAACCTTTATCCAACAATTCCTGTAGTTGAGTAGATAGCTCTTGCAATTCACTAGGTGCTAGTCTATAAAGTGCCCGAGCGATCGGTGCCGCTCCAGGTGCTAGATCAATTTGGAATTCAATTTGATGGTGTGGTGGCAGACCAGGCAAATCCTCGGGAAATACTTCCAGAAAATCACGAACGATGGGAATATCATCAATTTTCTTCTCTTCCTATGGCTGCTCAGCAATAAGAGCCAGAATAGTAGTATGCCCTTTTCAAAGACATTTATGTGTTTTCATGAAGGATATGATGCCCATGACTGCACCCACCTTTTCATCCTAAATGGAAAGAGTTTCCCCACTCGGAAGAGGGACGCGAACGATTTTCTCAATACAGATGATTTCGGCTTGGTTTTTAGATAACCAATCCATGCCGACAAATATATCAAAACTACCAAGTGTGACCGGCATAAGGTCGATGTCAAGTTTATGACCAACTAACTCAAGCTTACAACTCTTAAGAATATGGGTTGCCTCAATTATTTGGCCATCAGCTATTTCTATTATATACTTAGTTTCTAACAGATTTGGAGTTCCTTTTATCATGTCACTAAGTTTCTTTGATATAAAACTCCTATCAGCACCAGTGTCAAAAAGGACAGAAGCAAAGTAATTGTTTAAGAGGAACTTACCGGTGATCACATTATGATCATATCGAGCTTCTCCAAATCCTAGCACGAAGGCTCGTCCCTTCACACCATTCCCTCTATTATTGTCGTTGTTGCCACCATTGTTGTTGTTCTGATTAGGGTTGTGATTTCCATTACCTCCCTTTTTTAACAGAGGATATTTCTTCTAAAAATGTCCCTCCTTCCCACACTCGAAACAACCCTTTGTAGACCCAGGTTGTTGAAAAGGCTGCTTGGCTTGCAACTCACCCCTACAATCTTTGGCAGCATGGCCTATCTTGCCACACCGCTGACAACGGTTACAAATCCCGAAGTGATGAAAGTTGCACTTGTTACACTTGGGGGATTTCCCCGCATAACCACCTTGATTTTTCCCTGAAGAGGTCGTCTGGTTGAACTTCTTAGCAGGCTCAAACTTTCGTTGTTGCTGCTGAGGTTGATTGAGCTGGGGTCCCTTAGAGTTGGAGTGAGAGTTGAAGTTGTGATCAAACTTGCGCTTATGATTGTCGGTGGATTTAGAGACTGAACCCCTCGGAGGTAGAGTTCGTTGAGTCACCACCTGATCGGTTAACTTGTGGGCTAGTCTGATAGTCTGCTGGATGGAAGCAGGGTTGGATGAGGTAACCATACTATGAATCTGAGGCACTAAGCCTCCAATGTACAGCTCAATTCTCTTGTAATCAGGAGTCACCATGTGTGGGCACATGGTAGCAAGCTCATGGGAGCGAGTGGTATATAGCTCAATTTTTTAACCTTCCATTTTCAGGTTCCAGAACTCTCCTTCCAACTTCTGGATCTCATCCCGAGGACAATACTCCTCCTTCATCATCGTTTTAAACTCCTCCCACGGGAGTGAATTGGCCATGGCTAGACCCAAAATTTGGACATGAGTTTTCCACCATGTGAGAGCCGGGCCCTACAAAGTACCAGAAGCGAACTTGATCTGATTGGCCAAGGGACATTTGCACATGGCAAATAGCGACTCTACTTTCTCGTACCAACGGAGTAGTCCGACAGCTCCACTAAAGGTGTGGGGCTTGCAGTCCATAAATGTCTTGAATGTGCATGCTGGTTGCTGATTCTGCTGGCCTGGATTTAGAAACATAATATAGGATCAGGATTATAAAGCTTGGGAAAAGCGCTTTGAGTGATGAATTTTCCTCACTAGTCAAATTGTTTTAGCATTTACCTGCATCATTTTGTGCTGCTAGAGCCTCAGCCACACTATTGTTGATTAGTGCCGCCAGCTCAACTGTTGTCATGTTAATGGTACCTCGTCCGCCAACACGACCTCCATGTCCTCTTCCCGACATGATTTTTCACATTCACAAATACAAAATAATGAGAAATATATCGCATTTCAAACATTATATGTACAAGTAAGGAAATGATAACACAACATCTAATATTTTGAAATTAAATAAATTGTAAAGCTACAAAATAAATAACTCAAAAAATCAAAATTCTCATGCTTTTATTGAGTGGGAACAATCTTACCCATCTAGGTTTGAAATAAAAGGAACATAAAAAAAGCATAAATGAAAGGAAATATAAGATAGAATAATCATCAAACATCCTCGTCATCGAAGGAAACACATGATAGTGCATCATCAATCTCGACTGGCTCCTCCTCGGGTGGCCCCTCCTCTAAGGGCTCATCCTCAAATGGCTCCTCCTTGTCGTCAGAAAGTGGGATATTCTCCGGCCAAAGTGCTGCTGGCATTTGGGCTTCCAGATGGGTCACCCTCTCAAGAATCCCCTCTGCAGCATGGTCCGAGGTGTCCACCCTTGTCTCCAAATGTTGAACTCTATCCACCAGGTGGTTATGGACCTGATCCGTCACTGCTAGTTCAGCGGTCAAAAGCTCTATCCCTACCTTATTCACCTCTATTTGTGACTCCCGCTGTAGAATGTCGGGTATCTCATCAGTAGCATCTTTCACAATGCTTAACTCCCTAGACATGTAAAATAAAAAAGCCGCAAAAGCTTGTTCCATAGTGCATGGCAAGCTAGGTAAAGTAGACGATGAGGAAGTGGAACCAAAGTAGGGTGATGGGACATTTCCCATTTCGATCCATCTTTGGATCATTTTCGGGTATTCATTCCAATTGCGTGCAGGATTCCTTGCTTGCGCGCTACTTGGTTAACCCTGATCAACCGAATTATCACTAGAACTAGTTCGGCGCCTTTTGGGCTTCGGGGATGGTAAGATAGGTGCATCATGTCCTGGTGCCTTAGGTGATGGTGGTGGGGTTGACGACATGGTCCTGTAATGTAATATATAAGTCCTAAAAGAAAACGTTTTATAACGCGTAACTAATGTGTGAGGTTATAGTCTAGTATGCAATCCTAGTTCTCTATAACCAATGGCTTTGATACCAATCTGTCACACCCCTAGTTTCAACTAATGGAGTTTTACCGTTTGGGAAGTGACAAACCAATATCTCAGTCATTAGTTACATTGAACGACTCTATATGGGACTCAAATGAAAATATCATATCAATCAGAGTTAATGTGGAAGAGTATAAAGAAAGTAAATGCGCTAAACAAACGCGCCCAAAAAGTCAAGTCCAAACATAATTCAAAACAGTCTGAACGAAATAATAAAACACAATTGAAAAGTAGGACTCCATGCATGTCCTATATATGCACCTATGCCTTATCTTAGCGACCTGAGAAAACATGTAAGAAAAGATGTCAACACGAGATTGGTAAGTTCACAGGTTTCAGTATATAAATAAACGTTTACCAGATTATTGCACATTCAGTATGTATCTATAGGCAGCTAACCTACATTTCATGTTTAACTTAAGCGCTCGCAACCGAAGCTGACTGTTTGTTTTTTTGCCTCATGTTAGGTCTATCAACCCTTGCTATGTGAGTAGGCTAACATTTCACCCGTTCGACTTTAAATCGAGTTAGCGAGACTAACGCGGGTGGGATTTGTCAAACCCAGTAGTACTACTAAACATTACCTCGCTAAGATCCATATTAACGGTCCGATGTGTGTTGAGGACTTTCAGTGATAGCGTGTTACGCTTAGCTTTAACATTGATAACATATGAATTATAATAATCTCAAAAATAGTTGCGACATGCTTTCTCCCCCAAGTTAAAACAGTAAAAGGGGGCCGTGAAAACTCACCTGATTGCGTAGGTAGTAATCACACAAGTACGAGATTGGAATCTCAAGCGTTAGCCAGACACAGTTCACGGATGCCCTAGAAATACAACATAATTATTCGGGATATGATGGGATTTGTGACGGAGACACGAAAAGTTGAACGTCCTAAAAACGCTCTAAAGATCAAAGAGTAGACGAACGAGTCCACGGGAAAGAGAATTCTTAATTAATAAATACGGTAAACACGTTACGCGACGAATGACAAAACAACATAATCTATAATAAATATATTCAAGCGTTTTCGCATCAAAGAATGGTCTAAGAAAATAACATAATATATATATATATATATGTATATATATTATTTTTAATTTTAACAACACAAAACCATAAACAATTGTGCAAATAAAATAATAAATCCATTACTTTATTCGGGAACATATACGTGTATAACAAATAAATATATTATTTATACATTTGAAAGCATTTCCCAACATTTACAAACGTGGTGAAATAATATTTAAATAACTAATATTTTAATCGGGGTCACGGATAGAAAAATAATATAAATATATTATTTTATTTGGAAACACAGATTTAATAATAATATAATATATTATTATAATAGTGTGAACAATAATATAAATGCGTTAAAATTTACAAACCCGAGCCTACGGGTGATAATCCGGGTTGAAACACGTTAATATGATAATATAATAATTTAGTGATTTATTTTTATTTGGAAATAAAGGTTTAAAAATGATTTAAAGCAAAAACAATGTGGAGAGACTCGAACCCGGGTCTCTCCCACACAATCACACTCACTTAACCAACTCAGTCCACTAGGGAATCATGATATGAACCAAACCAGAATGGTTTTAATCATCACGCCCCTGAGATCTCCCCTCCCTTTCGAACCCGAGACTAAACCAACCCTCCAAATCCATCGTTTTCGATAACGATTGATCCAATTGTTACAGGGGTTTTGTTCATTAGGGTAATTCGAAGCTGCGGGTAAGTTTAATTGCAAAATTGTTAAGTAAAAGGTCTTTTAATTTCAGTTTGAAAAACCGAACCCTAGATTAAGAACATGGAATCAAATTGATAAAATCTGATAAGATAAATTGTTGAAACCATGGGGCTTTTATAGAGTGAACCATTGCGAATCTAACCCCGTAATTTAATTGGATTGAGATTGAGTCTAAGTTAGGGTACGATTAAACTGAAAACGTGATGAACCCTAGAATTAGGATTTGATCGAATTGATGTTGTAAGCCCTAATAATGATAGGGCTTTCAATCAACAGGTGAAAGCGAAGCTGAGGGTACAAGAAATTACCAAAATGCATGATGGATTGAAGGTTCCCGACTAAAAACGTATTCCGACGGTGCAAGCTTGGTCTCCGGCGACTCCTGCTGCTACTCCGATCGAATTGAGTCGTGGGATTACTTCTAACAGGAGCGACTAAGGTGTGTGTATACTCGATTTGTGAAAGTAGCACAAGAACTCGTCCAATTTGATAGATAAATGGCGAATGTCGACGATTACGGCTTTAATGGCCATCATTCGGTTTAATTCGACAATGATTCGGGATTAATTAAGTGGTTACGACTGTAATGTTGTGAATGTTCGAAGTCCGTTACATAATCAAACAAAAATCGATTAAGGATATTGAATTTGGAATCAAAAGTTGCGAATTTGACTTTAAAAAAGTCAACAAGAACAATAACCCTTCAATTTTCACTTTCCAAAGTCAACAGAAATGGAATTGGGTTATTTGTAAGATCAGTCCCTCTAGTATCAAGCACATAGGATTGAATAAAGGCAGAAATAGTCCCTAGGATTTGAGATTTGAGTTAACGGGGTTAAGATTTAACTGAAAATACTAATGAAATAAATCTAAAAATTCGGATTGTCACATAACCAACCCGTGGTTTCTCATTATAGATCGCCTCGTACGGAGTCATTTGAATTTTCTTGTTATGAAGGACCCGGTTGAGCACCTAGCATGAAGTGTTTACAGCGTCTACCCAGAAGAATAAGGGCAACTTTGATTCAGAAAGCACTGTCCTTGCAGTTTCAATGAGAGTTCTGTTCTTCTTTCAGCAACTCCATTTTGCTGAGGTGTTCGAGCTGCACTAAACTGTCTAGCGATCCCTTTTTCAGCACAAAACTGATTCAGCACAGTGTTCTTGAATTCAGATCCATTATCAAATCTTATTGCTTTCACCTTCACATCTCTTTGATTTTCAACCAACACGATAACATTCTTTATCAGTTCTCCAGTCACACTCTTTTTAGTCAAAAAAACCCAAGAAAAGCGTGAGTAATTATCAGTTATAACCAGACAATAAGATTTTTTTTCCCAATGCTCATCACATTCACAGGACCAAATAAATCGATATGAAGGAGATGAAGAATGCAGTCAATAGAATTAAGCATTTTTTACTTATGAGGCTTTCGGTGCTATTTCCTCTTAGCACAAGCCACACATTTTTCGATTGAAAATAACTCAGAGACAGGCAAATCACGAACATGATTACCTTTTGAAATTCTATTTAAGTTCTTGAGATTTACGTGTCCAAGACAACGATGCCATAACATAGCATCAGATTCAGCTGATTTTGATAACAAACATGTATTTTCATAAACAGGTTTACTGTTCATATCAATAACATAGGAGTTTCTCTTACGGGGTGTCCTTAACAAAATCCATTCCTCAGGAACTACAAATCCTGGTTTTAAAATTAAGCATTCTTTATTTGTGAAATGAGCTGAAAATTGCTTGTCACAAATTTGAGATACACTCAGTAAGCTATGATTGAGCTCACTATCGTAACTCACGTCATGAAAACTCAAAGATCCATTAATCACAGTACCTTTCTTGCCGATTTTTCCAACTTTACCCCCCGCAATTGTGACATAACCTCCATTGAAATTTTGCACATCATGTAGTAGAGACATGTCCCCTGTCATGTGCATAGAACATCCATTATCAACAAATCAGAGATTATTGACAGTCCTCCTTGGCTGTTCCTGCATAAAGAGCGGGATTAATTAGTAATTGGAACCCAGGCCATGGTAAATCTGGTATTCCATTTCCTTCAATATATGACACTTCTTGCAAACACATGTCATTTTTTGACTCAACTTTGTTACTTATGATACTTTCAAGTTTAGCTTTCCAAACAGGCTTAGATAGAATAGAGTTTTTAATTACTTTACTCGGCGTATTTTTAGTCTTAACGTTTTGTTTGAGATTCTTGTTCTTTTGCCTTTGAAAATAAGCCTGCCTGTTCTGCTTAGCCACATTCCAATCTCCATCAGAAGAATTGTTATAGGTTGAATGTTTCTTCATTGCCTCGGACTTGACAGTCTTCACCAGCTTAGAACCCATCGGCCTATGTGACTACTTCTGATTCTTAGCATAATATGGAATATAGGGACGATGAGCACAATGTTTTTCTTGATGTTCTGGCTTTTCACATGTATAACAACACTGTTTCTTGAGATACGGTGTAGATTCAAACTTGTCAGAGTTAGGAGAGTAGGAAGCATCCTACTTGTAAACCTGTTCAGGTTTAAGCTGTTGATGAGCATGTCTCTTCTCAAACCTCAAATGGTGATGATCATATTTAGCATAAAATTGATCCTTTGTGAAATGCTTTGGTAAAGCATTTGAGGTTTGACTAGTGATCTTTTGTTTAGTCACAAGTTTTGGTTTCTGGAAAACGTGCTTCTCAGTGTTTTCATTAGCTAAATGTTTAACAAACACGGTATTCTTATGAATATTAGCATTTTTAAAATTAATAGATTTGGAACTAGACACATTCAAACCAATCACATCACCCACAAAAGACTTAAAGTTTTTCAAAATAGAAGGAACAAAAACATTGTTTTCAGATTTTTTATGTCTTAATTTAAAACTACAAACTTGTGACTTATCATCTTCATCATCCTCACTTGACCAATCCTGTATTTCTATTTGTTCTGCACACGAGGTAGAAGAATTAGAATTGTTCACACAGTTAGGGGTTGGAGATGGTGATTGGAAATCACTACTCCATGGTTTGCTCCCAGGGGTGAACATGAAAAACTCCTTAACTTGTTCCTCTATAGAAGGGGGAACAGTAGTACAATTTCCATTAAAAGGAGAGGGCACATTATTATACCCAAGACCCTTGCTCCCATTACCCGGTTTATGAAGTTGATTTTCAAGTATGTCAACTACTTTACTAGATTTTCCAAAGAAATCTACTTTGAATTTGGCCTCGGCAAAGTTTGATTTTGCTTTTTCCATATCGGTAGTTAATCTGACAATTTCTTGCTTAGCATCAGTAAGCAAACAACATGTATTGCTGAGTTGAGATTTGAGTAAATAAACATCTTTTTTACCAGCCTCTATTGCTTCTTTATAATCTTTTTCAGTTTTAAGAAATTTCTTTTTATGATATTTTAAAGTTTCCATCTCAAAAATTAGATCAGCATTATGTTTTCTATAAAGTTCTACTTTATCTATGCATGATTGAGAACATAGAGTAGCAGTTACCTCAGGTGGAATATCTGAAGATGGACATGCAGAAGACTCTCCAATAATGTCTGCCATAAAAGCATGATTAAGGTTTAACTCCTTTATTTGATCTCCCCAGTCATATCCATCAGTTTGTTGACTAATCAAGGCCTTTGAATTAGCAATATTATTTCCCCCCGAAGATGATCCAGCATCACTTCCTCTTCGCTCCTTTAGTTTAGTACATTCTCTTGCAAAGTTACCTCAGGTGGAATATCAGAAGATTTGATTTGTTGAAACCAATCTTTTTCCATGTGTCTTCACTCCATCTAAACTTGCTGGTCTTGTTAATGAAGTTTTTAGCCATGAAGACAGCCATAGCCAGTTGCCAAGATATATCTAGTTCCTCCACATCCTCTGGATGAATTTGATTTAGTTCAGCAGTAAGAACCTCTGAAGGTGATAGGTTACCTAAGACAAAAGCTGCATAACATGTTGAAGCACTTTTGTGTGACAAACACTCTGGATAGAGTCTTAGTTTTGTACTTTCATTGTATGTATTTGTCTTTGTTTGTAAGCATTTGTATGTATTAGTTATCGAGTTGTATTTACTAATGCATATTGATTGTTGCTAAAATCTCTAAGTGTTTTGAGCACTTAGTAAGTGCGCAGGAATTAGTTCCTGCGTACTTAGCAAGTATGCAAGAATACTCTGCGTACTTGCTAAGTACGCATGAGCAATTTACCCTGCGCACTTGCTAAGTGCGCAGAGTTCAGGTCGTGTATAAATAAGATAGGTTGACACTAGACAAGTACGCAGTCATATACGCAGACATTGTATACTTAGTATTTCTCTCTGTAACCTTCAAGTGTTTATAATAGGCGAAAGTTTAAAGTGATTCTCTTGTCGGTTTACTTTGTGTTGTAAGACTCTCCACCTAGTCACGGGTATTCCGCACCCGGTCCGACTCAGGAACACACTTGCATGTGACGATCCGCCACACCCGAGGGACCTACAAGTGGTATCAGACTACAAGTGAGTGTGTTTGGAGAGTTTTCTACATAGATTTTACAAGCAAAAGTGGGTATTTTTGTGATAAAATAGGGGTAGCTCTTGAGCACTATTTTAGAAGCAAAAATCGCTCAAAAACTTACTTTTGTTGTGTATTTAAGTGTTTTGAGCAACAAAGGTTGGTTAGAAACAAGTTTCTGACCCTTTGACTCATTTTTTTTGTTCATCTGTCCGATTTTTGCCAACTCCGGTGAGATTCCAGTGACCGGAATAGTTTGCTGAGAGTTGGTGAAAAGGTTATCGGCGTCCTTACCATATCTGGCAAAAAGTTCAGTCTTGCTGCGTACTTATCAAGTACGCAAGACTAATCTTTCTGCGTACTTAAGTTAACTCCTGCGTACTTATCTTCTACTCCTGCGTACTTATCAAGTACGCAAGAGCAAATCATACGTGCGCAAGACCATTTCTCTAAGTGCGCAAGGCCAGTATCAAGTGCACAAGTGTCTTTGACCTTTATGAAATTTGACTAAGTGTTCACCATGTCGAATCTTCAGAACCTCGGTAACCTTCTGAACTATGACAACGAGATCGGAACACCTCAGAAACCTCCAAAGTTGCTAAATGTAAATGATTATTCTAACTGGAAAGCACGCTTTGAGCATTACATTTCTTATACCGATTCTTCATTATGGATACCAATTCTAGAGGGATATAAGCATCCCACACACATTTACCTTGATGAAGTAATGCCCAAGCCTATCTCTAAACTCGATGAAGAAGAAAAGAAAGTTTATAATCGAGAGAAGAAGGCTCACGGTTCTATCACTATGGCCTTAACTAAGGAGTTATTCCACAGCTTCAGAGGATATATAACTCCAAGGATATTTGGAAGGCGTTACAGAAAAGATTCGAGGGCAATAGTGACATTAAGAAAAGTAAACGGGATCTCCTCAGAAAGCAGTATGATTGCTTTAGATTTCTGGAGAACGAATCTATAGACGAGCTCATCTCCAGATTCTATCATCTGCAGACCGAGGTGAAAGCTTTGGAGCTAAAGTAACCTGATGAAGAATTAGTTGAAAAGTTTCTGGATGCTTTGCCTCCCAAGTTTGAGATGTATACAACCTGATGAAAGAGAATTCTAAGTTCTATGAGATGACAATTGATGAGGCAATTGGAAAAGTTCAAGCTCATGACATGAACCTAAAAGGAAGGAGAGCTCAGGAAGACCTCAGATACAAGACCCTTCAATGTATCATGGGACGTCTTCTACAACTAAGTCATCGGGCTCTGGAATTGCCCTTTTCTCTGGAAACTCTCATGAGGAGGAAACTGTGAAGGCTTGTGGTGGTCATGCATGCTATGCAGCATCCGGATCAGGTTCTGGATCTCATCAACAATATCCCTCTAGAAATCCTCCCGCTACATCTTCAGCTAACCAGTCAGCTATAGCCAAAATAGCTGAAGATCATGTAGCCTTATTTTTGTCGTGTATGCTTGCCTGTGAGAACTTCATTGGTGGCAAGCTTACAGATCCTGAAACAATTGAAGAAGATTTTAATCAAGTGGATCCAGATGACATGGAGGACATGGATATTTAGTGGAATATGGCCATGATATTGAGGAGAGCCAAGAGTTTCTTGAACAGAACAAGAAGAAAGTTCATTGGCGGGCACTCTAATGCCAAGGTTGGTTTTGACAAATCCAAGGCCAAGTGCTACAAGTGTCTGAACTATGGACACTTTGCTCATGAATGTCAAAAAGACAGAGCACCGGCTTCAGGTTTCACCAGACCTAGCCAAGGAAACAACCAAGGCTATAACAACTAAAACAACCACAATCAAAGCCAAAGTGGATCATCCAAGGCATTGGTAGGTCAACAGGATGAAAGCTTTGATTGGGGTGTTCATCTAGAGGATGCCATTATTGCACAAACTCGGGTTGGTCTCATGGCTGAGATTATGGAGATGATGGAAATTGAGGAATGGGAAGCTTCTGTGGCTGACCGAGAAGAGTCTACAACTGCTGTTTCCCTCATGGCTATCAGAGAGGCATCACATTCATCAAATGAGGTAGATTCTAATCCTGTTACTGTCATTTCTTGTTCCAAATGTCTAGGCTTAAAAATTGAAAACTCTAAGCTTCAAGACAAAGTCAAACCCCTTCGTATTGAAGCTT
Source organism: Smallanthus sonchifolius (assembly GCA_023525975.1). Taxonomy (NCBI): domain Eukaryota; kingdom Viridiplantae; phylum Streptophyta; class Magnoliopsida; order Asterales; family Asteraceae; genus Smallanthus; species Smallanthus sonchifolius. The sequence continues at coordinate 45,190,806 of CM042034.1, read as the reverse complement.
TAAGCTACAAAGAAAACAAAAAACGATTTAAAGATTCAATTGAAACGTTGAAGAAAGAAAAACGTGATTATTCACTTAAAATGAGCGATCAACAGCTTCACTTAGATATTGCATACAAGTGAGATCAACAAGCTGCAAAATGAGATCTTGTAGTTGAAATGTACTAATGAGAAGTTAAAAAATTCTCGTTTTGTGGTGGAACACTACGAATCTATAGTGAGACAAATGAATGGCTTAGGGCTGGGTACTAATGCCATTCCTCCACCAGTTAGCAGGAAATTTGTCAATGGCTTAGTAGACATTGATCTAACTTGCCTTGATGAGTCCTCAGGTAAGGATGATTCCTCTAACAAGGATGATTCCTCAAGTAAGGCCAACCCTGCATCTAACGAGTTCTTTACTACTTCTGATGATGGGTCGGTTAACACCAGCCCTGAAGGAGTAGTATCTGAGGAGTTGTTATCTGAACAGAAAGTCAAGAAAAACATTATCACTAATAGTGACAATTATATTTTAACTAAACCCGATATCATTGAATCAAATAATAAATTAAAGGTAATGCTTTATGGGGTGTATAAAAATTTTAATCAAGTTAACAAAGAAGCTTTTTCACCTCACTATGGGCTTGGTTATAAAGAAAATTTGCAAAAATACTATACTCCCAAAAACCAATCTATATCGGGTCAAACTCCTGTTCACAAACCAACTCCTGTTCACAAACCAACTCCTCCTGCTCATCATGCTGAGTCATCTAATGCCAGATCTAATGAGCCTTACAGGAGGACTTACTCAGACAAGAGGACTTGCTTTCACTGTGGTACGGTTAGTCACATTTTTGTGAACTGTCCTTCTAAGAACCAAGGGAAACGCCCTATTGTTTCACAACCGGCTGTCATCCCTAAGTCACCACCAGTGAACCATCCCAAAAGTCCAAAAGCAAATGTGGTGAAACCACCAGTAAAACCGATGGTAAAGCCAAAGGTAACCTCTGAGGCTAAACCATCTGTTTCAAGAAAGGGAAGGCAACCTGCTAAACCTTGCGTATCTACATCTGGTAGTACACCTACTGGTGAGAAATCTGTGGTGAACCTCTCTAAGCCATAGAGAAGGAAAAGGAATAAGAGGTTGAGAAAGCTAGAACAGTTGACTGGAGTTCAATCAGGTGAAGCTTCCATTAGTTCACCGGCTATTGTTGAACCTAAGTCTACTGTTCCAGTTAAGAAACAGAAGAGGTCATGGACTAACAAATCTAAAAATTCTCAATCTCCTAGTCCTAATTCTTTTAAAGATTCATCCATTTTGAACAGTCACGATTGTGAGTTAAAATAGGTTGTTTATTTTTAAAAAGACTGACGACCCAAGATCACTATGGCTTGGGTCTCCAAATCTAACTAATTCCTTTTGTGACTCGTGCAGGGACATCCGAAGGGTACTATCTCTAATCGTTGGTATGTAGATAGTGGATGCTCCCGACACATAACAGGAAACATGGCCTTGCTTCAAGACGTGAAACCATTCAGAGGCGGCTATGTGGCCTTTGCTGGAGAGAAAGACGGCAGTATCACGTGTCAAGGCGTGGTATAAAATGGTTGTGTTAGTTTTGATATTGTCAACTTTTGCTAGCAGCTGAAGCATAACCTGCTGAGTGTCTCCCAAATGTGCGACAAGGAGTACTCTGTGATGTTTGAGAAGAATGAATGCTTGATTCTCATGCCTGGTTTTGAAGTCCCTGAAGATTGGATTCTGATGAGAGCGCCAAGGACAAACGACACCTATCAGATCGATATGAGCTTGGCAACAACCACCTCATCAGTTGCTATTTGTTTGCTTACCAAAGCGACAGAACTTGACTCTATCTTGTGGCAAAGGAAACTCGGACATATTTCTTATCGTAAAATGAATCATCTAGTCCGAAACGGTTTGGTAACCGGTGTTCCTAAGCTGAGATTTACCGTTGCAGATGACTGTATGCCTTGTAAAAAAGGCAAACAGTAACGGAAGTCTCACAAGCCCAAGCTCCAAAACTCCATCAATACCCCTTTGGAGCTATTACATATGGATATGTTTGGCCCCATAAGTATCAGGAGTATTGGAGGTAAGTCATTCTGTCTGGTTGTAACTGATGATTTCTCACGTTTTTCTTAGGTGCATTTTTTAGGTACGAAGGACGAAACTGCTGACATTCTTCAATACCTGATCCTGAGCTTGGAATCTCTGTGCAAGCTGAAGGTTAGAAGAATAAGGAGTGACAACGGAACAAAGTTCAAGAATAATTTGATGGAACTTTTCTGTCTCAAGAAGGGTATCCGTCACGAATTTAGTGCCTCGTACACACCTCAGCAGAATGGAGTTGCAGAACGGAAGAACAGAACATTGATTGAGACAGCAAGGACAACGCTGTCGGATGCAAAGCTTCCTGCCACTTTCTGGGCAGAAGCAGTTAATAAAGCTTGTCACGTCTTGAACAGAGTTCTGGTTGTGAAGAGGCACAACAAGACTTGTTACGAGTTGATCAACAATCGAACTCCCAATCTTGATTACCTACTTCCTTTTGGTAGTCCCTGTTCCTTGTTACTACAGTACAAAGACCGCAAGTCTAAGTTTCATGCAAAAGCGGTGGAAGGCATCTTCTTAGGATACGTTGCCAACTCGCCTTGCAAGAGAGTGTACAACATAGGAACTCGTACTGTCGAGGAATGGTTTGAAGTGGATTGTAGTAAACACAGCATTCCACCAGAACCAACTGGTCCAGCTTGGGGTTTTGATTATGATGCGCTATTCAAGTCATTCAATCTTCTTGATTTGTCTGCAGTTGATGCCGCAAATGTATATGAATTATTTGGTGGCGGTGATGACTCCAGTTTCTCAACTCGTGCTACTGTACTGATTGTAACTCCTGATTCCAATGCTGCATCTGCATCTGGAACTCTTAATGGTGATAACAGTGAAGACGTTCATGTTGAAGGAAATGTCGCTCAAGCTAATCCTAACACTAGTGTAGGAAATGAAGCTCCTGTTGATCCAATTAACATTGAATCTTCTTCTTCTGGAACACAGGATATCGGGGAGTTAAGCACGAACCTTGATTCAGAAATTCAGGAACCGAATATACCAGAGGCGAGAGTGCATAAGAATCATCCAATTGAAAACATTATTGGTGATCCTCATGCCGGTGTTCAAACTCGTCATCGAACCATTACTGAGAACAGTAGTCTGTACTCGGAGATACTTGACACGGGGTATAAGAAGAACATTATCACTAATTGTGACAATTGTATTTTAACTGAACCTTATATCATTGAATCAAATGATAAATTAAAGGTAATGCTTTATGCGGGGTATAAAAATCTTAATCAAGTTAAGAAAGAAGCTTTTTCAGCTCACTATGGGCTTGGTTATAAAGAAAATTTGCAAAAATACGATACTCCCAAAAACCAATCTATATCGGGTCAAACTCCTGTTCACAAACCAACTCCTCCTGCTCATCATGCTGAGTCATCTAATGCCAGATCTAATGAGCCTTATAGGAGGACTTACATAGACAAGAGGACTTGCTTTCACTGTGGTATGGTTGGTCACATTATTGTGAACTGCCCTTCTAAGAACCATGGGAAAGGCCAATTGTTTCACAACCGGCTGTCATCCCTAAGTCCCCACAAGTGAAGCATCCCAAAAATCCAAAGACAAATGTGGTGAAACCACCAGTAAAACCGACGGTAAAGCCAAAGATAACATCTGAGGCTAAACCATCTGTTTCAAGAAAGGGAAAGCAACTTGCTATACCTTGTGTATCTACCTCTGGTACTACACCTACTGGTGAGAAATCTATGGTGAAACTCTCTAAGCCACAGAGGAGGAGAAGGAATAAGAGGTTGAGAAAGCTAGAACAACTGACTGGAGTTCAATCAGGTGAAGCTTCCATTAGTTCACCGGTTGTTGTTGAACCTAAGTCTACTATTCCAGTTAAGAAACAGAAGAGCTCCTCGAATGCCAAATCTAAAAGTTCTTAATCCCCTAGTCCTAATTCTTCTAAAGATTCATCCATTTTGAACAGTCACGACTGTGAGTTAAAAGAGGTTGTTTATTTTGAAAAAGACGGACGACCCAAGACCACTATGGCTTGGGTCTCCAAATCTAACTAATTCTTTTTGTGACTCGTGCAGGGACATCCAAAGGGTACTATCTCTAACCTTTGGTATGTAGATAGTGAATGCTCCCGGCACATGACAGGAAACTTGGCCTTGCTTCAAGACGTGAAACCATTCAGAGGCGGCTATGTGGCCTTTGCTGGAGAGAAAGGCGGCAGTATCAGGTGTCAAGGCGTGGTGTCAAATGGTTGTGTCAGCTTTGACAATGTCAAATTTTGCGAGCAGCTGAAGCATAACCTGTTGAGTGTCTCCCGAATGTGCGACAAGGAGTACTCGGTGATGTTTGACAAGAATGAATGCCTGATTCTCAAACCTTGTTTTGAAGTTCCTGAAGACTGGATTCAGATGAGAGCGCCAAGGACAAACGACACCTATCAGATCGATATGAGCGTGGCAACAACCACCTCATCAGTTGCTACTTGTTTACTTGCCAAAGTGACAGAACTTGACTCTATCTTGTGGCATAGGAAACTCGGACATATTTCTTATCGTAAAATGATTCATCTGGTCCGAAACGATTTGGTAATCGGTGTTCCTAAGCTGAGATTTACCATTGTAGATGACTGTATGCCTTGTAAAAAGGGCAAACAGCAACGGAAGTCTCACAAGCCCAAGCTCCAAAACTCCATCGATACCCCTTTGGAGTTATTACATATGGATCTATTTGGCCCCATAAGTATCAGGAGTATTGGAGGTAAGTCATACTGTCTAGTTGTAACTAATGATTTCTCATGTTTTTCTTGGGTGCATTTTTTAGGTACAAAGGATGAAACTGCTGATATTCTTCAATACCTGATCCTGAGCTTGGAATCTCTTTGTAAGTTGAAGGTTAGAAGAATAAGGAGTGACAACAGAACTGAATTCAAGAATAACTTGATGGAACTTTTCTGTCTCAAGAAGGGGATCCGTCACGAATTTAGTGCCCCGTACACACCTCAGCAGAATGGAGTTGCAGAACGGAAGAACAGAACTTTGATCGAGACTGCAAGGACGATGATGTCGGATGCAAAGCTTCCTGTCACTTTTAATACAGCTTGTCACGTTTTGAACAGAGTTCTGGTTGTGAAGAGGCACAACAAGACTTGTTATGAGTTGATCAACAATTGACTTCCCAATCTTGATTACTTAGTTCCTTTTGGTAGTCCCTGTTCCTTGTTACTACAGTACAAAGACCGCAAGTCTAAGTTTCATGCAAAAGCAGTGGAAGGAATCTTCTTAGGATACGTTGCCAACTCGCCTTGCAAGAGTGTGTACAACATAGGAACTCGTACTGTCGAAGAATGGTTTGAAGGGGATTGTAGTAAGCACAACATTCCACCAGAACCAACTGGTCCAGCTTGGGGTTTTGATTATGATGCGCTATTCAAATCTTTCAATCTTCCAGATTTATCTGCAAATGATGCCGCAAATGTATATGAATTATTGGGTGGCAGCGATGACTCTAGTTTCTCAACTCGTGCTACTGTACCGATTGTAACTCCTGATTCCAATGCTGCATCTGCATCTGGAACTCCTAATGGTGATAACAGTGAAGATGTTCATGTTGACGGAAATGACGCTCAAGCTAATCCTAACACTAGTGTAGGAAATGAAGCTCCAGCTGATCCAATTAACATTGAATCTTCTTCTTCTGGAACATAGGATATGGGGGTGTTAAGCACGAACCTTGATTCAAAAATTCAGGAACCAAATGTACCAGAGACGAAAGTGCATAAGAATCATCCAATTGACAACATTATTGGTGATCCTTATGCCGGTGTTCAGACTTGTCATCAAACCATTACTGAGAACACTAGTCTCTACTCTGAGATACTTGACACTGGTGTCATGGAAATATGTCCGCATGCTGCATTCGTGTCCCAGTTAGAGGCAAATAATGTGAAAGAGGCTATCGCTGACAACTGCTGGCAATGCAAGACGAACTGTCTCAATTCCAAAAGTTGCATGTGTGGGATTTGGTTGACTTGCCAAGGGGTGTACAACCAATTGGCACCAGATGGGTGTTCAAATGCAAGACGGATGATCGTCATGTTATGGTGAAGAACAAAGCAAGGTTGGTTGTTCAGGGTTTTTATCAACAAGAGGGCTTGGATTACAAGAAGTATATGCCCTAGTTGCTAGACTTGAAGCCATTTGACTGTTTCTAGCTTATGCCTCATATGTTGGCTTCAATGTCTATCAACTTGATGTGAAGAGTGCTTTCCTATATGGAAAAGTACATGAAGAGGTCTATGTCACTCAACCTCCCAGCTTTGAAGATCCGCATAATATCAATAAAGTGTACAAGCTTGACAAAGCACTTTATGGTCTTCATCAAGCCACACAGTATGAGACATTATCCAAACATCTACTGTCAAATGGTTTCAACCGTGGATAGATTGACTCGACCCTCTTCATTAGGAAAGCAGGAGGTGACATTCTTCTTGTACAAGTGTATGTCGACGACATTATCTTTGGGTCTACAAATGAAGAGATGTGTAGGTAATTCGAACAGGCGATGAAGTCCAAGTTTGAAATGAGTAACATGAGTGAATTGTCATTCTTCCAGGGTCTGCAAGTCAGTCAAAGAGAGGATGACATTTATCTGCATCAAACAATGTATGTGCAGGACATCTTGTCGAAATACAAGATGAATGATAGCAGTACTTCTGGCACACCTATCCCAGTCAATCATGGTCTACATCCTGACAAAGATGGAAAGGAGGTGGATTGCAGATTGTACTGTGGGATGATCGGATCTCTTATGTATCTCACAGCTTCAAGACCCGACATAATGTTTGCTGTTTGCTTGTGCTCAAGGTTTCAGTCACAACCGAAGGAGTCCCATATGATAGCTGTGAATAGGATTTTCAGATACTTGAAAGGGAAACCCTGATTGGGTCTTTGGTACTCTAAGCAACAGTCATTTGACTTCAAAGCCTACACTGATTCAGACTATGGCGGTTGTAACATTGATAGAAAGTCAACTTCTGGTGGATATCAATTCTTGGGAGACAGACTGGTTTCCTGGCAGTGTAAGAAGCAGTCAACGGTTTCTGTCTCAACATGTGAAGCAGAATACATTGTTGCAACGAGCGGTTGTTCTCAAATATTATGGATTCAACAACAATTGTTAGACTATGACTTAAACTTCACTGGAACTCCTCTGTTCATTGACAACAATGCCACCATGTCCATCACAAATAACCCGGTGAAACATTCAAAAACTAAACATATAGAAATTCGCCATCATTTCATCCGTGATTGTGCTGAAAAGCATTTAATTGAACTTGTAAAGGTTCACACAGATGACAATCTTGCTGACCTTTTCACTAAGGCGTTTGACCGATCCCGTTTTGAGCATCTTGTCAACTTGATAGGAATGTTCAATCCTGAGTGAAAACTTGTTTTTCTTAAATCAATTCAATTCATGAAAGTTAAATTTTATTTCTCTTAGAATTTCTGTATAGTTCTTTTAATTTTCAAATATTTTACAAAACTTCAAACAAAATAGAAAATGGAGAAAATTTTCAAAGTAATCTTGAGAAAAGAGGAAATGATAGTACATCAGAAATGATCTAAACGCCATAGACTGCTCATATGGGAAATGATTGCGTCATGCTTACTTAAATGCATAAATTGTTATGTTTTTAATCTGCTTATTTACAAGTAATTTGAATTTTCAGTAGGCTGTAGGCATTTTTGAATCACTAGTAGTGTGGAAACTAAATCTAGACTACAACTGTGATTTAAACCCATGTATGCTAGTGTGTGTGCGTAAAAGAATGCAAAAGATCATTATCAGATAAAGGATGTTAGATTTTGGCAATAATTTTCTTCTGAGATCAGTTTCGGGTTATGTCTTTAGCACAATTAATGCGGTTCATCTCACTGCCCATACTCACAAGTATGCAATGAGAGATTGAATCAAGACATGTCTCTACGTTAACCGTGGAGCGTGTATTCACCCTTGAATCACTCCTTATTCATTGAAATCAAATCCAGATAAAAGTTGGATTCCCCTACCCTAATACTCAAACACCATATTCATTATCCTGAATCATCATACCGATATTCACTGAAGAAATCAAATGAAACCAAGACAAATGAATCACTCGATTCTGAATCTTATGATTCCTGATAGTCCTTATGGATTCTGCTTGATTTTTCCTGTGCTAATTGATGTAGCTTCACTCTGAAAATTTAGAAAATAATTGGGAAAATCTTAGATGCCTTGAGATAGTGCAACTTACATTACTGTAGCATATCAGTGGGGTACACGTTGTATATCTTATAATTAATACCTGAACAAATAAGAACGTGATACAAAGATGCTTATAGTTTCAAATCTTATAATATTGTCAACTTGAATTACTTGTTTATGTGCTTATTACGTATGAATAAATAGTAATCCATGACATGATCCCATATTCTTTGATGTTTATATTGTATCGTTTTTGCTATATGTTAGCCTGATATGATCCTCTGCTCGTGTATTTGATCAAAAATAGTTTGTGTGAATATGTGTATATTTCTATCTTGAAAATATCAAAAAGATTTTAAGTTTGTGTATAGTTCAATTTTATTCAGAAAAGCCAAAAATATTTGTGTTTAACCTTCTTGAATTGATCTTGAATCCTCTTGATTGAATGTTTTTTATCTTGTTCGTTATTTGACTTGAAATCTTCATAATTTGAGTTGAAAGTTTGAGCACACAAGGAGTCTCTGGGTACTTGATAAGTGCGCATGAGGTAAACCCTGCGTACTTAACAAGTACACAAGACTTAAGTCATGCGTACTTCGTAAGTACGCGGGAGTTAAGTCCTGCGCACTTAGCAAGTACGCGGGAGCTAAGTCCTGTGCACTTAGCAAGTACGCAAGACCAATTTGGGGTGGGTATATATACAGGACTTAGAAAAATTTTAGAGTTTTATCGCATTCAAATTATTTTCGCCTGTTGAATTCCCTCTACCACTTTTACTCAAAAACTTCAAGTGTTCTTAATCGGTTTTTCGTCTCGTTTCTAGTACCATCATCGTATTACAATCACTTGGTGAGAATCTAAGGACATTCCATCCACAAAATCGCGACTTCTGGACCGATTTAGACTTTAAAATAGTTAGGGTTGAATCTTGATTTTTGGACAATTTTTTGGTTGTTTTGGTAACACACTATAATTAAAACTTGCTTAGAATCAACAATCGATCCTTATTTAGTCCTTAATCATCCTTAATGTCTATTGATTTTGACCTTGGTTTTGATTTTGACCGTCGGTTCGTTGGTCGTCATTTAGGTCAAAATGTGACTAATGTAGTGGGTAATTGGTGTTGATATTGGTCCCATAGGCTAGAATCATGTATTTCGACCTGGTGGTGACCATATTCCACATCAATTTTAATCATCTGTTGAAAAAGTTGGATTTCTGAAAAATTGAACAAGTGTGTGTCTTGCGCACTTAACAAGTATATAAGAATTAATTCATGCGTACTTGTTAGGTACGCAAGAACAAATCCCTGCGTACTTGCTAAGTACGCAAGACCAACACTTGTGAAATTTTCTATGTCTGAAATTTCAGTTCAATGAGTAACTGCTATACTATGTCATGTGTATTCAATTCCAATGAAACTTCTTGTTCTTATTATGTTTTCTGTGTGTTTTTGCAGTGATGTCTCGTGCGTTTACCAGTGAGTTCAATCTCCTAGCACATACAGAACCAGAATGGAAGGGTGCTACACTACAATACCGAGATTTAGTTGACTTCTTGAACCGTTCAAGGATCAGCTATGCTATATCAGCAGACCTGATAGTATCAAGACCGTATCTGGAGCAGCTCTGGGAGACCGCGGAACAGGACTGCATGGTAACCCCCAATGTTATACGGGATACCGTGGCGGGTCATGACATCGCCTTTTCTGAGGACACAATTAGACGGGTCTTACAGTTCCGAGATCTCTCCACCGACCCAACAGCTTATCCTGACTACTTTGTGGATGGATGTTGGAGGCAGCGTATGGGATACATCGGTGTAAGAGATTATGCTTCATACAAGAAAATGTGGGTGCTCGATTAATGGAGATACTTTACCCTCGTCATGATCATGTGCATCTCTTCAAGAATGGCAGGAAAGGATGAAATGGGTCATGATCTTGCAGCAACCATGGTTGGCTTATCTCTGAACAGGGGTTACAACTTCTCAAGATACGTCTTCAAAGCCTTAAATGATTAGATAAATACGGCTGAGAGGTTAAGATTCCCATTATACCCAAGGTTTGTGCAACTGCTGATTGATGATGCGTTGCCAAATCTACCTGCTACTGGGGAAAGATTGCAAGTCAAGCGGGTGGACAAGAGGGTGTTTGCACAATTCTTAAAGAAAAGCAGTGTAGAACCTACCCCTGAGCACACCGCACTCTTTGGCCACCTGATAAATGAAGCGTATGTGGCACCGGATGACTGGAGATGGTTTAGACACGACTCAGAGCCAGAACTTAGTGAACATTCTGACGAACAACAAGAAGAGGAGGATGTTGAAAGTGTGGATGAATCGTCTGAAAGTGGAGACGAAGAAGCAGGTAATGATGGTGCTGAAGGATCCGACTCTGAAGAGACAGAGTCTGATTCTTCTGATTCTGATGATGCACCATCACAGGCACACCCGAGAAGAACGACGAAGGTGACCTTTCCTGCATCGTCTTCGAAGAGAAAACGATAGTCAACAAGCAGTGAATACGAGCCAGATTCTGAATCTGACGCTGCTATTCAAAGATAAAGACGTGAAAGTGTAAACAAACGTAGGGGGGATAGGCAGCAACATGCTATTCCCAGTGAGGTAGAGGTTAGTACTCAGCAGCAAGTACAAGTTTCGGCTGGAAGTACTGATTCAGCATCTACCCCACCTTCACAGCAACTATACCGGCGACAGTGGAGAAGGCCACAGGTACAACCTGATGTGGCGGTCACTTCTATCACAGAGGAGGTTCCTGTGATAGTAACCCTCCCTGTATCATCTGTCCTTGTGACGGTGACTACTCCGATTCTTACAGAGTCAGTCACCATCACACCTTCCATCACTCCTATAACCATCATCACATCCACAATCCCTACTACCACCGTTGAACCTATCAGTCAACCCTACAACTATGGAGATTTTACTCAAGGGTTTGACTTTGATATTATCTTCTCATCACCACTTCATAATGCTGAAGCGTCTACATCTAGACATCCTGATCCAAATGATGCAAGGATAGAAACTCTGGAAACCCTGGAAACCCAAGTCGCTGCTCTACTTGAAACCGTTCGGAAATCAAAGGAGGAGTCTGAGGCTCAACAGGGTCAGATAAATTCGTCGGTGGATGAGGTTACAATTCTGAGAAGCCAAAGGGCTGGGACGCAAGAGAGACTAGCTAATGTGATGGCCCAAAACAAGCTACTGATCAAGATAAACAACATGATTCTGGGACAAATGTCGTCTCTTGAGCTTTGGTTTGACGCGCAGGGAAAAGAGCATGAAATGATGGTCAAGTTAGTTGCTGATCTGACCAAGAAGTTTGATGCCCAGGGGGAGAAAGAGAAAGAGAAAGAGAAAGAGAATACATCCAAACCTACTGGTGATGAGCCTTGTCATCCTGTTGATCTGACATAGGATGATGACAAAGACAAGGATCCTAAAGTCGGTCCTAGTGGAAGTGAGCAACAAGCTTTGGCAATCGTGCTCATTTCTGCTATTCCAATGGCTGAGGGGGAGTCTACTCATCAGGAAGGTGGTGATACTTCTGGTGGTGATAAAGGAAAGTCAGTGGCTGATGTTCTAAAGGTTCTATCTGATGATGAGATCTTATACTTAGAGCCTGACTATTCTAAGGAAGCACAGATCTAGGCTCTCTACAATCTTGAAGAAGGAGAGATCGACTCTGGTGATGATTAGGATGAAGATAATGATGATGTAGTTATTGAAATTCCCAAGGGGAAGGCGAGTATGAGTTTGAAGATGGAGAGACCTTTGAAGTTCCATCCTTTGATCCATCCTTTGAATCTCAGCTTGACACAGGTTCAGTCGAGACTGCTAGTAATGTTGACGCATCGACTGAAGCCTCCCCAGCCGACCCTACACCTGTGGATCCAGAGGCACAGAAAGTAAAGATTTTCCTGCTAGTTCATCAAAGGATCCTGCTCCAGTCTGGCAAAAGACTTCTATAATAGACAAACATGGAGCAACAGGGATGATCTTAGCTGTGAGGTTCGAGGAAGATAAGCAGTTGTTCGCTATCAAGCGATCTGGGAGGTTCAATACTTGAAACCAACCAGAGAAGCTTTCAACTCCTTACCTAGATACGACCTAGTGAACCTAGCTGTCAGGTTCGAGGAAGATAAGCAGTTATTTGCTATCCTATTTATGGAGCAACAGGGATGATCTTGGCAAAAGACTTAGTAAGTGCGCAGGAATTAGTTCATGCGTACTTAGCAAGTACGCAAGAATACTCTGCGTACTTGCTAAGTACGCATGAGCAATTTGCCCTGCGCACTTGCTAAGTACGCAGAGTTCAGGTTGTGTATAAATAGGATAAGTTGACAGTAGATAAGTACGCAGTCATATACGCAGACATTGTATACTCAGTATATCTCTCTATAACCTTCAAGTGTTTATAATAGACGAAAGTTTAAAGTGATTCTCTTGTCGGTTTACTTTGTGTTGTAAGACTCTCCACCTAGTCACGGGTATTCTGCACCCGGTCCGACTTAGGAACACACTTGCATGTGACGATACGCCACACCCGAGGGACCTACATAAAAGTTCATGATGCAAGTGCACAAAGAAGTATTTACTTCAATAAGCTTAGATAGTTGAGCAGAATATGCATGCTGCTTATGTGCAGATGTCTTAGCTGTAGCAGCAGCACAAGAGCTCACATCTTCAGATCCAGAGCCTCCTTGTGAAACACTAGAAAGAAAAGCACTATTATTGCTTTGTGCACCTGCAGAGTTTATTGTATTGACATGATTGACTTTTCTCTGCTGGTCATCCAGATCATAGGATTTGATAATAGAAATCAAATCATTTAGAGTGATCCTGTTCAAATCTTTGGTTCGTTTCAGCTGAGAAACGTTCCAATCCTAGCTTTGTGGCAAGCCATTCAACAACTTTCTGTTCAGATCTCCATCACTCAATACAATCTGAGTACCTCTCATTTGTGAAACCAACTTTGTGAATCTCTACAATTGTGCTTCAAGTGTTTCACCTAAGACATGATTGAACATGTTAAACTGTTGCAGAATCATTTCCTTTCTACTAGCCTTCATATCATCATTCCCTTCAAAGGCCTAAGCTAACGACTCCCAAAGTTTCTTAGCAGAAGTGCATTCTTTAAAATTATTGGCTATATCAGGTGATAGAGCCATAGTCAGAGATGCTAAGGCTTTCAAGTCTCTTTCAACAAGATCAAAATCTTCATAAGTATAGTTCTCAATCTATTTTGGTGCCTTAGTACCATCAGCCTTATCAGACATAGGGATTTGAGGTCCCTTGAGTATACTTCTCCACATTTTTGCTTCAAAAAGCAGTACATGATTCATGAACCTAAATTTCCAATCCACATAATCTTCAGCACAAGTCAGTCTTGGAGGTTTGATGCTTGTACCAATTTGTAGGTCAAGCAGACTATTTAAATTCATGGTCACTTGTTGATAATTCATGTTATCAGAGTATGAGGTCCTTGATCAAAATGAACCTGAAACTTTAATTTAGTGAACTAGACTGATTCTGAGAGGTCAAATTCAACCCATGAAAGTGGAATAAGCCGTAAACTGCTTGTAACCGTAAACAATTAAGAAGCCGTGAAGCTTGAAAAACATGAATAACACAAAGAAGTCGTGAAGTAGAGACCAGACGTGAACCTTAACCACCCCGTGAACTTCTGCTGTAAAGTTCAACACCCGTGAAAATATAAACAGGCCATGAACTAAAGTCGTGAACTTCTACACCCGTGAACTGGAAACCGTGAACCGGAAACCGTGAACCTTTGCCATGTATTTTTTCCGGGAATACAGTATTTGACTGATTTAGTTACCAAACTTAATCCCGAGATTTTAGGAATTTCAAAAATTGAAATTCAATCAATCTCCTAAGAACACGATGAACACTTAGATGATCCTCAAGCTTTTCCTTCACGATTTTAGCAGCAACTTCCTTCTAATTAGCCTCCAACCAATAGTAAATTCACAGAGACACAACAATAACTTCTGATTCTCAGAAATTTTTTAAGGAATTGGCTCAATAATAACTGATTAGATATATAATCAACCAAAACCAGCAATAATTACCTTGATAGCGTTTATCTTGAATCGTTGATATCAAAACCGAGCCTTGAATGACTTCAATGGCTCTGATACCAATTGTAAGTCCCGAACTTCATGGATCTTCTTAACAAACACAGACGATATCAATTCTCACACTTGATAGGCGGAAACTATCAAGTATGGTGATTCAAGAACACAAGAAACACTTGTAATTACGCTTGAATTAAACAAGAGAAAACACAATGAACATAAAAGAACCGCTAACCACACATGGTTAGGGTTTAGAAACATTTATACCTACACAAACCGTGATAGTCCAAAATGTCCCTACTCAGCCCTAGTGGCCGGCCCATATCTACCCAACCCGTGAACTATTAAGTTCACGGCTACATCATATAAAGACACTAACAAATAAGCTTAATCATAACAAACTTTCTAGGTCTAACAGTATGATCATAAAATTGAAAGAAAGTCTTCATCTTCTTTGTTCAGTCATTAAATTGTCTTGTGGGCACAAAAACAGGTGGTTTGTTCCCTCCATAAAACTCATTAGAGCTTGAAGTTGCCATTTACTCAGAAGTTGAATCTAACATAGTGACTAGTTTCGGGTGGACAAACTTGATCAAAACTACTAGTTTCAATAGAGAAACACTGATCAAAACTCCTAGTTTCGATTGAGAAAAAGTTGCCTGAAACTTCTAGTTTCGATAGAAGAAATATAGCCCGAAACAACTAGTTTCGATGGTTAACACTTGGTCAGAAAAAGAAGCAAAACTTCAGTAGAAACTACTAGTTTCGATTGAAACTAGTTCCGATAATCAAAGTTTCAGGTGAACAAGCTTCTTCCCAAACTCAGAAAAATCCATTGTTGAAAAGCTCCAGAAATCAATATCACAGAAATGACAATCCAATCCAGCGAAAATCTTCAACTCAAACTTCTGAACACAAATCCAACCTCCGATCTTGAAATCACAAACAAAAACCCTTGAAAATCGATGAAACAGTAACAACTGTGATGAAATAATCCTTCGGAGAATTTTATGTAGAAAAACTTCGAAATACCTGTTAGGACATAGATGTATGACAAAAGCTTGTAATAGTTTAGATCTAATTGTCTTTATGTTTTGTTAATGTTTTTGTCTAAGTTTGTGTATAAGTTCTGCTAGAGGCGAACTTCATTAGAGGCGAACTTATTAAGTTCGCCTATAGCAGATGCTTAGTCTATAAATAGGAGTTTACAATTTCAAGTTTGGTAGAGAACCAACTCAGTCTTTGAATGTTTCTGTAAACTCTGTGATTTTGTGGAATACAACGAGAAGATTATTTACTTGTTGATTGTTATCATTTCTACTGTCATCTATTGTATACATACGCTGATACGGTAGGATTCCGCACTCCGTTTCTTCTATACGTCACATCATGAGATCGATCTGTGGTGGTGTCAGGTGGACCTACAAGTGGTATCAGAGCTTATGCTCGTGATTTGTGTGTGATTTGTGACGATTTGTGTACAATTTGACAAGAAATTGATATTTTTTGCAAGATTTCACTTTCATGGAGTTTTCAAGTTCTTGAGGTTGATTTTAAGGTGTTTTTGGAGAAATTAATCCGATAGAAGTGTTCTAAATCATGAAATACAAAATCCTACGGTTCAATTTCTTCAAATTCCATCAAATCAGTGATAAACGATGATTTTCGGAACTGTTGGTTTGTGTTTGGGTTGAAGACTCATCTTCCTGAGTTCTTACAACTGTGCAGGCAAACTTAGTGCTAAAAATCTGTTACAGGCGAACTTAGTGGGCAAAATTATTTGATTTACTTGATTAAGCGAACTTAACAAGTTCGCTTGGGGTCAAGTTCGCTTGATAGGCTTGAAGAAGACTTATTATCTTCGCCTAGGTGTGATCTTGTTCAAGACTTAGTAATTTTTCTAAAAATGGCAAATATGGTGCAAGTGACAAATATGTTCAATTATGATAATGATATTGGTACATCTCAGAAACCACCAAAGTTGTTAAGTCTTGCTGATTATTCGAATTGGAAAGATCGATTTGATCAGTTTGTGTCCTTTACCGATACAAGCTTATGGATTCCAATTTTGGAAGGCTATACACATCCGACATACTCTTGGATGGGAAAGGATGATGTTCCTAAACCAATTTCTGCCTTGACTACAGAAGAGAAACAATTATTTGATAGAGAGAAGAAAGCTAGGGCTAGTATTTCTATGTCACTTCCAAAGGAAATTTATCACAGTTTCAAACAATTTAAATCTTCTCAACAGTTGTGGGAAGCTTTGCAGAAGAGATGTGAAGGGAGTCTAGATGTGATGAAAAGTCGGAAAGAGTTATTGAAGAAGCAGTTCTTAGTGTTCAAGCATTTTCAAAATGAATCTTTGGATGATCTTGCAACGAGATTTTATCATTTGCTTAGTGAATTATTCAGTGTTTCGGTTGTTTATGAAGCTGAAGAGAGCAATGATAAGTTCTTGGAGTCTTTACCATCAAAATTTGATGTGTATTCTGTGTTGATCAAAGAAAATGCCAAATACAAAACCATGTCTCTTGAAGATGTTATTGGGAAGATTCAATCACATGATTTGAATAAGAAGAAGGAAACCAATATGAAGCATATTGAAGATCCTTCAATGTATTTTGCTAAGTCTCCTGGCAAAACCGGTACAGGTGTTGCTTTATTTACTTGTGATAATCAAGATACTTCAACTGAACATGGTTCTGGAGTTCCAAGTCAAACTGGATTTTCTGCAAACACAGATCCTTCATTGTCTGGATCACATCATATGAATCAAAGAGTTGCTGATGATTATTTAGCAATGTTTTCTTCCTTTATGACATCTTATGAGAATTTCATTGGATGTAAGATTCATGATCCGGAAGTTATTGAAGAGGATTTCAAACAAATTGATCCTGTTGATCTGGAAGAAATGAACATTCAATGGAACATGGCCATGCTTATGCGATGAACAAAGGACTTTTTGAAGAAGACTGGAAGGAAGTATATTGGTTCTAACAGTCGATCAAGAATGGGGTTTGACAAAACAAAAGTTCGATGTTATAAATGTCAAGAATATGGTCATTTTGCTAAAAAAATGTGTGAAGCCGAAAGTAGAATTTGACTCTCAGAAGAAGCCTAATACTTTTCAGAACAATCGTACTCAATCACATGGTTCCTCTGGATCTAGGAATTCTAATCATGCATCCACATCATCTGAATTGGTTGCTCAGAATGATGAAAATTATGATTGGGGTATTCATCTAGAAGATCTGGTTGGTGCTGTGAGTCAAGTTTTTGTAGTTGAAATACACTCTGAAAATCCTGAAGAGACAACTGATGATGATAATTCAAGTGATGGTAAGAGTTTGCACAGTCCTGAGGAAGAGCATGTTAAAGTACAAAATGTTGATTCTGATATTGTTTCTGCCTCTGGTGTATCTGAAGATGACATAGTGTTGACTAAAAGATCTTCTGATGATGCTGTATCTGAAAATATTCCAATTGTTTAAGTCTTCATGGCAGATATGTCAGATTCTTCAAAGGTAAAAGATTCTATCTTTCATAATTACTGCTCTAACTTCATCTGTGTGAACGATAAAATGCAAAAGGTTATGGATGATAATACAAATTTAATTTGTGATATGAAATCTATGCACGTGGTAAATCAAAAGTTGAAAGATAATGATAAGCTGTGTATGGATAGAATTGAATCTTTGAAAAGAGATTTAAATTCTTTGGGGTTGAAATATAAAGAACAAGCATATCATCTGGATATGGCTTATGCTGAAATTGAAAAGCGAAATGAAATTGTTGCTCAGAAAAACAAAGAGATTTCTGACAAGGAATCCGAAGTGATTAAATTACATCGAAAGCTGGAGAGTTTTGGAAATTCATCTGTGGTGTTGGATTATTTTCATGCCAACACTGATCCCACAAAGAGGGTTGTTGGAGTTGGGTTTGTTCCTCCACCATTCAATGGGAATTATGTAGTTGAACCAGAAGTTATTCATGAGGAGGAAATTGATTCAAAGACAGTGCTGAAGGTTAATCCTGTAACTAGTGAAGAAATGGTGTTTGATTCTGATACTGAAGATGAAGAGTTTGATGATAAAAAAAGTTGAAGGCATCCCTAAGGAGATGAAAATTATTGAACTAAAGGTGGTGAAACAAGTTACCCGAGATAGGTGTATTTTGACAGATCTGATGAAGTGATTCAACCTAAGCTTTCCAAGGTGTTACAAACAAGTGGTTTTGTTGCTGCTGGTCATCAGAAGAAGATATCATCAAAGGTAACTAAACAAGTTTATGTTCAAAAGAAGACGGCTGACAGTTCAGTAAAATCTTCTGAAGCATGTTCATCGGGTTGTTCATCAAATTCAAGAAAAAGTCCCTATATCAGAAATCGAAAAGTGTTCCCCCACAACAAAAAGTGGTGACGATTCTGAAAAGAACTAATTTGGGAAAGCCTACATCTGATGTTTTGAAGAAAGTTCTTTTGAGGCAATCCGTGCCTACTCAATTATTTGCTAAATCTTCAGGATTTAAGCAAAATGATAAAAAATTTTCTAAACCAGTGGTTGGTCATACTGGTGTGAGAAATATTGTTGCTTTTCAAAAGCTTTCTGAGATTCCACGTGTTTGAACCACAAAGGAGAAGTCGTAACAGAAGATTAAAGAAATATTTGGAAACATCTGAATTTGATAATAATAAATCTAAAACTGTTTTTCAAAATAATCATCATGTTTCTCCATCGAGAAGGTCTGATTGTGATCTTTATGTTCCAAAAGTTGATGATAAAGTGGATTGTGAACTAATTGAAGTCATTTATTTTGATTCTTTTGGACGACCCAAGACCACAATGGCTTGGGTTCCCATTTCTAATTGATTTTCTTTGTTTATGTAGGGGCAACCAAGGAGGACTATCAACAATACGTGGTATGTGGATAGTGGTTGTTCTCGACATATGACAGGGAATATTCATTTGCTTGAAGATGTTATTAAAATTGATGGAGGTTATGTCGCTTTTACTGGGAATAAAGGCGGGTACATAACTGGTCAGGGTACTTTGAAGAATGAGAAAGTCAAGTTTGAGAAAGTGAACTATGTGGAGCAACTTGAACACAATCTTTTTAGTGTATCTCAAGTGTGTGACAAGAAGTTCTCTTTCCATTTCAATGATACTGAATGTTATATCTTGAAACCGGGATTTGTTATTCCTGACGAATGGATTCTAATGAAGGCTCTGAGGAGAAATGACACATATGTTTTAGACATGAGTGTTGCAACGACAACGAATTCTATTCCGACATGTTTACTATAGGGCGTCTGAATCAGATTCTATTCTGTGGCACAGGAAGCTTGCTCACATCAATTACAGGAAAATGAATTATAGTGAAGAATGATTTGACTATTGGTGTTCCGAAAATGAAATTCTCCATTCCTGATGACTGTATTCCTTGCAAGAAGGGGAAACAACACTGTTGGATCGGTAAATACAAGATGGTTCTATTCCAGTTGAGATTGGCGAAAACAATCTTAACTTAATCAAAGTAAACAAGTAAACACAAGAAGTACTGATAAATGCAATTTGTATTAAGCTTCAATGGTTACAAGATTACAGAGAAAACTCTAAGAAAAGCACTAATATACAATGACTCTAAGTACTAATTATATAGTAACTTAGAATCAAGACAGACCCTTGATTCTAAGGATCAGATCTAACATAACCCGTTGATCTTGTATTGAAGTTATTCTACGTATAATGACAATAAACACTATAAAGGTTAACTTTACTCAAACGTCTTCTTAGGAATCATTGCTTGCATGCTTGGAGAAGAGCATTGTAGTGCTTTATTGTCTGCACCAGTGACATTCTTTCTGCGTGGAGTGTGTCAGTGGTGTAGATGAAAGTTGTCAGTGGTAATGGTTGCTTTATCGAAGTCAGTCAGCTGCAACGTTTGATCTTCAGTGGAAATGGCTATCAGCTGCAAACTTGGAGATCAGCGGCAAGTTGCAATCATCCAAAGCTGCTGATGATTTACCTATCAGTAGCATCAAGTGTTGATGCTGCTGAGAAGCCTATCCGCAGCAACTCTGGTCTTCAGCAGATAAGGCTATCCACAACAGATTTGTTCTTCCGCAGAAGAACAAGTATCCGCTGCATATAAGCTTATCCGCAGCGGTTTGTTGGTCAGCATTAAACTCTGAGGTAAGCAGCATTTGTACTTAGAAAGTTTTGTACCCATCAATCTTTATTTCCACAAACTCCCCCTAGACTGATGCTACCAAAACTCTCTTACTTCTTTTGCTGTTGAAGCTTTTCCATGTTGCTGACTATTTTTGCAACCTCATATCCTCTCTGGTCCTTACTGGGATTGTTAAGAGGAAGCACAGATAGAGTCTTGATGTCTTTGCTTGCAATTTTGAAGATGGCCTTGCTTGAACACCTCATCTTCTGTCCTTTAACATCTGTCAATGTGAACTCATTCTTTTCAGCATTGTAGGTCCAACTGATGAATGGAGAGTGGGATTGCAGAGGTTTAGCATCAATGATTTCATCTTTGATGGGGTTGAAGTATTGTTTGATTACCAGCAACAGATGTCTCCCACCTTCATTCTCAGGATCATTGGCTTCACCCAGCTCCATCATTCTTCTTAGATCAGAATCTGGAAGCTGCAATACCTCATCAACAGTTGTATAAATTGATCTTCTTTCTTCTGTTCTTCCCCTGAAGACTTCAAACATTTGATCTTGAGTGTTGTAGAACCGGTTGGCAATTTCTCTTGAGTCTTCTGGTTTGGAGGTTGGTTTGGTTTTCTTTTTGGGAGGCAGTTGATGAGTAGGAGCTGTGTGGGAGGATTTGGACTTTGTGGGTGGAGAGGAGAGAGGTCTAGGATGGAGAGTGGAAGGTTGTTGGGTAGAGGAAGTGGTGGATGAGGGAGAAGGCTTGAGTTTCTCTGGTTTCCTTTCTTCTTCTTGATTGATTACCCTCTTCTTTGAGCCTTTCTTCCCCAGTCTTTCTTCCTCTTCCTTTTTGACTTTAAAGTAAAGGGCTTGCAGGTTCATGAAACACATGGGACCCAGCCTTTTTCCACTCTCTCCTCTAGCCTTTAGAAAGTCAATCATGACCTTCCTTTCTTCATGGGTTCTTTTGTTAAAGGCAATGGTCTTCTTGGATTTCTGTTTGGCTTTTTCTTCTTCTTCAGCCCTTTTCTTATTTCCCAATTGACCTTGATGGCCCATGAAGGCTCTGTATATTTCTTTATTTGATAGTTTCTCAAGGTAGTCTGCATCCCCAACTTGAGAAATCAGAGCCTCTATCCACTCCTCTCTCATTTCTTTGGCTAGTTCAGAATCAGTTTTTCTGAACTTGGCCTCTTCCTTCTTCTTTTTCTTTTCTCTCTCTTCTTCTTCTTTATTAAATTGTTCCTGCAGTTGAAGAGCAAGAGCTTCATCTTCTTGAATTTGATTGACTGCACAAATCTTGACTTTCAGATCATCCAGTTGTTTGGCATACAACTGGATCTGTTCTCTGAGGAGAATGGCCGCTTTTCTTTCTTGAGCTTTTCTTAGTTCAGCCATCTCCTCTTCTTCTCTTCTTCTTCTTCTTCTTTCCTCTCTTTGCTTCTTCTCTTTCAATATCTTTTCTTCATCTTCTTCTGTCATAGGTCTTTTCTCCTTGTCTTTGATGGATGCCTCTGCTTCAGCTTCATGGACCACAACAACAGATGTAAGAGATGCTGTTGGGATATCAGATTCAGCTTCATTGGCATGATGAGGAGTAGACACAAAGGAAAGGACTGCTTCACTCTCTTCCTTTTCCCATTCATTACCATATATAGCTTTAAAGGCCTCTTTGACATTCTGAGCAGCCACTTTTCTTGACCCTTCTGCTGCGTTCAGTATGACAGTTGGTGAGGAGGGAGGGGATAGATCTGAGTCAGAGTCATTCATTGTAGGCGATTCCTCTTTATAAAGGGAAGCCTTGATGAGTTTGATCATTTCTTGACTTTCTAAGGAGTTGGTGTTGCAGATGAGTGATCTGAGCTCAAAGACCTTGTGTAGGAAGTCTGAAGGTAGGAGTAAGATCTCTTTGATGTTGATTGAGAGAGAAGATCCATTGCTTAGGAAGAGGTGAAATCAGAGGAATCGGTGCTCACCCATCCTAGCA
Source organism: Smallanthus sonchifolius (assembly GCA_023525975.1). NCBI lineage: Eukaryota > Viridiplantae > Streptophyta > Magnoliopsida > Asterales > Asteraceae > Smallanthus > Smallanthus sonchifolius. Next base: position 45,168,199 of record CM042034.1, on the reverse strand, counting down.
CTTCCAAGTCCCTGACCATGATGTTGTACAGGAATCTTCGCCCGCAGATAACTTCTCCTTCATTTAAAGCACAACTCCTGATTAAGTCAAGTCTTCTTGGAGCCAGTCTTTGTTCTGCTGTTGATGAAGATTCAGGATAAGCCACCCTATTTGCTTCTTTTAGTAGTCTTTCAAACCAGGGCATATTATCCTCCATTAAGTCATATAACCTGCTGATTGCAAGTTCTGCTGAGAGATCTGATGAAGTGTTCATACAACTTATCAGATACAGATTAAGAACCTAGAGGGCATTAAGAGTGTTCCAGTTTAGCTCTTCTACTCCACTAAACTCCCATCTAATCCAGAATCTCTCAGCTATGCCATCATACCCCTAAGCTAGAATGGAGTCGAATTCTAGCTTGTTTGAAGTTAGTGAGAATTATGCAGTAGATGTTTGACTTATTATGACTGCAGCTTCAGGAAGTATGCTGAATGATGGACGTGTGTCTTCATGGAGAGTTTCATCTTGCAACACCTCATCAACAGCTCGGACAACTAACTTCCAATCCTCAGTGATATCTTCCTCTTCATCTACTGAGTCTGGCTAGTCATGGATTTGAACAAAAGCAAGTTTGTATAGCGAACTTTGAAACACAGTCTGCTCTTGTATCCATTCTTCTAGGTTGTCCGTATCATCTTCCTTGGTAACTACCTCCCCCTTTTTGGTTGCATCAGTGCATAGAGTGTTATTTGTTTGAGTGCTCATTGATATAAGGGAGGGAGAAGTCACTAGAGGGCATTGATGGGCTTCATGTATAGAGACTTGGTGCCGCAGTTTGGAAACTTCAGCCTCTAGCATTGCCACCCTGGCCGTCAATTCCAAATTATGAAGTTTCAGTCTGTCCTCATCCACAGTTGTAAAATCCTCGGAGCTGGACGGGGTCTTAGGTCTAGACTCTGCATCCCCATCACCCTGGTTTTCTTGGCGCCTGGGATTCCTCTCAGTGAAGAGTGTTTCTAAGGAAACATCCTCACTAAGAGTTGCCATGGTTAGGGTCTTACTTATGTTATCAATGTCCTCCCGGTCAGTTGGTGTACCAGGAATAGTGACAGCCCTCTCCACATTCACTCGATCATCACTCCCAGAGTGAACCTTCTTGGGTGATGAACTTGGGTTGGGTGCATTAGCAGCCAAGTCAATCAATACCTTCGAGATAGTGGTAGTTGGAGAAGGTATATCATCTTAACTAGGTGCCTCTACACTTAAGTTCAGAGAAAAGAAATAATGATATGGCTCAGCGGGTTGTTCTATGGATCCGGGATGTGATCCTGATCCTAATAGAGAAACTTCCAAGGAAGTCTCTCTAATGGTGTGGCTATCCCTTCTAACATTCTCATCAGAATGTTGGGATTCTAAATGAGGGCTTTTAGGTTGGGATTGGGCCTGTGAGACAAGAAGAGAAGGAGTCTTCAAACACAACTCCTTCATCATTTTTTGCATGAGGATTCTGAATGAGGGATTTTGAATGAGGAATTCTGGATGAAGGATTCTGAATGAGGTGGAGGGTGTGGGATCAGTATCAGCTGGGATTGCTAAACTGTCACCTTGGGTACTTTGTATGTTCAGCATTGTAGATAACAATGGAACATTGACCACTGAGAACTTTTTGGAAACAGTTCTCATACTTTGAAAAATATTATTTTTATGACCCAACATGATGTAGATTCTTGCAGGTTTTGAGAGATCTTTTAGTTCCTAGTTGAAAACCTCCTGCAAGAATTTGGGGTACATAAAAAATTGTTGCTTTGCACCTTCTTGAAGGTTATATCTCAAACCCTCAAAGATGAGGTGTGCAAAGTTGAAGTCTAAGCCAGCAACCATACCATGGAAAGCAGAGGCAAGTGCAGAGCTCACTTGATGCCATCCACTTCTCTTCTGAGATATGCATTGTAGAAGAGTGTTGCAGAGATACTTCCAAGGAGGGCCCATCAGTGCCTTCTCTATTGTGTACTCATTTTGGTTTCTAGTATACCCATATGGATACAAAGGTCCTCATGTATTCTTCCTTTGAGTATGAGATGGCTGCACCCTCATCTTGAAGCTGAAGATGTTTTCGGCGAGTAGCTTCAGAGATTATGACGTCCTTGCCGTCTACCTTGGCTTTTATTTGGGGAATCCCTTGTTCGGTAGAGTAGACAGCGGTATTCCAAAAATCCTCCATATGAGGAATATATATGGTAGGGTTAACTATTAGTGCAAAATGTATCTTTGATCGGCACAGAAAATTGATCATATCATCAAACCCCTCGGACTTCTTTCCTTTGGTTAAGTATGCCGTGAGGTTGTGATATGGGGAGAACTTATCATCAGGATTGTTTATGTCTGCCATTTTTGTTGGATTTTGGAGGGAAAAAGGAATGTTTTGAAGGGTGGTTAGGAATGGAAGGCTTTGAATGTTGTGGGGGCTTGAGAGAAAGTGATGGGAGTTAGGGCGAAATTGAATGTGAAGGGGTGGTGAAGTAATTTGATATGTTCTTATAACGGCAGAGGAGGGAAAAGCAAAATGACTTGTACAGTACAACCTTATTCACCTTTTTACTGTTACAGCTGTATTACACTAAAGCAGTTATGGTAAGGACTAAGACTATTTTTACAGCGGGTAAAAGTTAATTTGGACTTATTTTTTTACCCATCAGCAGCAAACTTGGTTGTTGTAGATGGTTAAGCCTATCCACTGCAAGCTTGGTTGCAGCGGATGGTTAAGTCTGTCAGTAGCAAACACTATTGCTGCTGATGGATGCATTGATCCGCAGCAAAGGAGTTGCTGCTGACTGCCTTAAAGCTATCCGCAGGAAACTTGTTCCTGTTGATAACTTAAAGCAGTCAGTGGCAAAATCTTTGCTGCTGATTATTAAAACTGTCAGCAGCAAAAATGGATGCTGCTGACTTGTAACTTTTATTTATAACAAAAGACAGACATATTTACATGGACAAAATTTTACAGACATATTTTAATCAAAGTTCATCATACCAATAGATTCAACTAAATATCTAAATCTAGCTTCATCAAATGGTTTTGTAAACAAATCTGCATATTCTTCATTGGTATGAACTTTGGTTAAAATAATTCTCTTTTTCTCAGCTTGATCTCTTATGAAGTGATACCTGATGTCAATGTGCTTTGTCTTGGAGTGCTGCACCGGATTGTTTGTGATTGATATAGAACTCATGTTGTCAATGTGAATGGGAGTTGCCATGAAAGTCATCCCATAATCCAGCATTTGATTTTGTATCCAGATGACTTGTGCACAGCAACTTGAAGCTACAACGTATTCTGCTTCTGCTGTAGAAGTTGAAACACATGTTTGCTTCATGCACTGCCATGAAATCTGTCTCCCTCCCAGAAACTGCCATCCCCCTGAAGTGGACTTTTTGTCTAAGTTGCATCCCCCATAATCACTGTCAGTGTATGCATACAGATTGAACTTATCATTTTTATAGTACCATAGCCCAAGTCTTGGGGCTCCCTTTCGGTATCTGAAAATTCTCTTGACAGCTTGAAGATGTGAAATCTTTGGAGCTGCTTGGAATTTTGCACAAAGACATACTGCAAACTAGATATCTGGCCTTGAGGCAGTGAGAAACATGAGAGACCCTATCATTGCACGGTACTAATGTTGATCAGTGTTTTGACCATCTTTGTCTGGAGTCAGCTGATGGTGCACTTGCATAGGGGTTCTTGCAGCAGAGTAGTCAGCCATCTTGAATCTTTCTAGAATGCTCTTGACATATTTGGATTGGCTGATGAAGATTCCATTTGGAACTTGTTTGACTTGAAGACCCAGAATGAAATTTAGCTCACCCATTGAGCTCATTTCAAACTTTGAGTGCATCAGGATCTCGAAGTCTTTACACAGCTTCTTCCTTGTTGATCCAAAGATGATATCATCTACGTAGAGTTGAATGTCACACCCCCAATTTCAACTAACGGAGTTTTACCGTTTGGGAAGTGACGAACCAGGATCCCAGACATTAGTTACTTTGAACGACTCTACATGGCACTCAAAATGAAAATACCATTCAAATCAGAGTATCAATGCAAAAGCGTAAAGAAAGTAAATGCGCAAAATACACGCGCCCAAAACCGAAGTCCAAAAGTCCCAAAAAGTCCAAACGTCCAAACAAAGCAAAGTACAATAGAATAATTCAACCAAACATAAATAGACACAATCAAAGCAGTTGAATCCCATGCATGCCCTAACGTGCACCTGTGTCTTAGCTTAGCGACCTGAGAAAACATGTAAAAATATGTCAACACGAGGTTGGTGACTCCACATGTTTCAATATAAGTAAATAAGCATTTACCGGATTTAAGTTCATTCAGTACGTATCTATAGGTAGCTAACCTATGTTCATGTTCAGCTCAAGCGCTCGCAACCGAAGCTGACTGTTTGGTTATTGCCTCCTGCCAGGTCTATCAACACTGGCGGTGTGAGTAGGCTAACATTTCACTCGTTCGATATCTAATCGAGTTAGCGCGACTAGCACGGGTGGGATTTGTCAAACCCAGTAGTACTACTAAATATTACCTCGCTAAGATCCATATTAACGGTCCGATATTAGTTGAGGACTTTCTGTGATAGCGTGTCACGCTTAACATTTAACATTGATAACATATGAATTAAAAGATATCCAAAATCGTTTAGTCATGTTTTCTCCCCCAAGTTAAAACAGTAAAAGGGGCCGTGAAAACTCACCTGCTTTGCGTTGAAGGTAGTTTCACCCTAGAGGTAAGTTGGAACCACGAGTGTAAGTCTCAAAAGACCTACGAATGTCCTAAAATTATAAACACATAAATTAAGAATGAAAATGCGAATTGTGACAGTGACACCGAAAGAAACGTCTTAAAGAACCGCTCTAATAAACGAGAGTGGACGAATGTGTCCACGAGATTAGGAATTACTTTTACGCGACGAATGACTCAATTAATAATATATATACATACGAGTGAATAATATAATTAATTATATTATTAATTAATCTCTATTGATACACGGCGTTATTAAATGATTCGAAATAATATAAATATATATTATTTAATAATACGGGTCATAGTTTGAAAATAATATATTATTTTATACGAATTTACAGCTTAAAAATAATATAAACATATTATTTTTACTTCATAATAATAACAATATATTATTTATAAAAGTGGGTATAATTTATAAAAATATGTTAATAATTCAAACCCGAGCCTACGGGTTGTTTTCCAGGCTAAAACACATTTATATAATAATATAATATTATAGGGTTTGATTTTTATTAATTAAATATTACAGAAAAATGCTTAAAAAATAATTGTGGGAGCCCGGTCTCGAACCCGGGTCTCTCTCACACACGCACACTAACCAAACCATTACGCCCGCTAGGGTCATCGCAAACAAACCCGAGACCAAATGCATTTAACATCCTGATCAAACGTGATTTCCTTCCCCACAAGTTCCCAGATCGAATCCCGTTCCAAACGTCACGAATTCGATCGTGACTGGTTTCAAGATCAAAGGGGTTTTGTAAATAAATGAATTGCAAATCTGATGCAAGGTTCAATTGCAAAAATCGTTAAGTTTTAGGTAGTTAAAATCCAGTTTGAAAAGCCGAAACTTAGACTTAAAAACGTGGGATCAATCTGATCAATTCTTATGATGTTATAGACTAAATTCATGGGGCTATTACAGAGCATTAGGTTCCGACTCTATCTATGTATTTTAATTATGTTGAGATTAAGGTTTGACTGCTGTTCGATTAAACCCAATACGTGATGAACCCTAGAATCGGTTCATCACTGATTCTATGTTACATACTCGAATTAGCATAGGGCTTTCAGAGAATCGATGATGGCGATTCTAACCATATATTTTAATTTGATTAACATTGTGTCTAGGTTAGAGTTTGATTAAAACGGTTTCGAATGAACTCTAGAATCTAAATTTGTAAAATTGGATGTTGTTTGATTCAATTAACATGGGGCTTTCATTAAACAGAAGATTTCAAAACTAATGGTATGATTTAATTGCATTGAGAACAAGTCTAGAATCCAAAGCCCCAAATCCGATTTCATCTGAACCCTAGAATCGGATTATGATTAAATCGATAATGTAAGCCCTGATTAGGATAGGGCTTTCATTCTAAAGTATAAAACGAATCAAAAGAATGTTTAAATTACCCGATTGAATGTCGGATTGATAGTGCTCGACTAAAACTGAGTCCGACGACTGCGGGTTGATCTTCGGCACTTCTGGTTGCTTCTCCGGCGCGACTGTTGTATGCAATTTCTTCTGAAGGACTTGAGCAAGATACGCAGGTATGTGATTTGTGAGGAGAATACAGAAATTAGGCGAATTCGATGATCGTTTGGAAAAAGGTCGACGGTTTTGGATTTAATTTCCATTATTCGAGTTTAATTTGATTAATGCCTACGATTAATGCTCAATGATGAACGATTAATACAGTTAAGTGTTAATCAATAGTTACATTCGATCGATTTCGGTTATCAAACAAGAATTGAAATCAAATAGTCACGATTTTGACTACAAAAAGTCAACAGAAGCTAAAATTGTCGATTTTGACTTTGGGGAGTCAACATATTAAGTTTGGTATATTCACACAACAAGTCCCTGCAGTTTTGAGTTTAATTTGTGACAGAATCAGTCCCTAGGGTTAGATTTAGTTAACGAGGTTAAGTTTTTTTTATAGGAAACTTAACGGGATAGTTAACAGAGTTAACCTAAAAAGTCGAATTGTCACATCATCCCCTAGTTGAAAGAATTTTCGTCCCGAAAATTAAATAAAAAAAAAGTTTTCCCGGGACATCACATCATCCCCTAGTTGAAAGAATTTTCATCCCGAAAATTAAATAGTACCTTAAGAATTTGACGCGGAGTGCTTGAATAGATTAGGATATTTGCGCATCATCTGATCCTCGCGCTCCCACGTGAATTCCGGTCCGCGTTTCGAGTTCCAACGAACTCTGACAATAGGGATCTTACTGTGCTTTAACGTTTTAACTTCCCTATCCATAATTTCCACAAGTTCTTCGATGAAACGCAATTGTTCATCAACGTGTAGTTCCTCAAGAGGAACTGCGAGTGATTCGTCTGCTAGGCATTTCTTTAAATTTGAGACGTGAAAGGCGTTGTGTACACCACTAATTCTTTCAGGTAGGTCCAGTTGATACGCGACTGGTCCGATTCTCTTCATTATTTTGAATGGTCCAACATAACGAGGATTCAGCTTTCCTCGTTTCCCGAAACGAATGACACCTTTCCAAGGTGTGACTTTGAGTAAGACCATGTCACCTATTTGAAACTCCGAAGGTTTACGACGCTTGTCGGCATAGCTCTTTTGATGATCACGAGCTGCCGCCATACGGTTTCTAATTTGAACGATCTTTTCGGAAGTTTCAAATACAAGTTCAGGACCTGTGAGTTGGCTATCTCCAACCTCGGTCCAACAAATGGGAGAACGGCATTTCCATCCATATAGTGCTTCAAATGGAGCTGCCTTGATGCTAGTATGATAACTGTTGTTGTAGGAGAACTCCACCAACGGTAGGTGAGACTCCCAAGTGTTACCGAAATCAATCACACAAGCTCGTAGCATGTCCTCCAGAGTTTAGATTGTACGTTTCGTTTGGCCATCAGTTTGAGGATGGTATGCTGTGCTCATATCTAGACGCGTGCCTAAGGCCTTATGTAACGACTGCCAGAAACGAGAAGTGAATCGAGCATCACAATCTGAAATAATGGAGATTGGCACCCCGTGCCGAGAGACTATTTCTTTCAGGTAAGTACGAGTAAGTTTATCCATTTTGTCGGTCTCTTTGATTGCTAAGAAGTGAGCGAACTTTGTTAATCGATCAACGATTACCCATATGGTATCACATCCGGTAGGGGTTCGTGGTAATTTGGTGATGAAGTCCATGGATATTTGTTCCCATTTCCATATAGGAATTTCTGGTTGTTTTAGAAGACCGGATGGTTTTTGATATTCAACTTTGACCTTCGCGCAAGTCAGACACTTACTAACATAGGTGGCTATATCGGCCTTCATTTTTGGCCACCAATATAACACCTTTAGATCATGGTACATTTTGTCGGAACCCGGATGAATAGAGTAACGAGATTTATGAGACTCATCCATAACTAGTTCCCTTGGGTTTCTGAATACTGGAACCCATATTCGTTCGGCAAAGTAGCGAATACCGTCAGATTTGACTTCAAGTAGTACTTCCAGACCGCGCGTACTTTCCAAAGGTAGATTTTCTTCTTTTAGGGCTTCAAGTTGAGCATTACGGATTTTTTCAGGTAATCCGGGGTGAATAGTAAGCTGTAATGCACGAACTGTAGAACCAAAGACTGATCGCTACCAAATTATTCTAAGTACAAATGCTGCTGATAGGCTTATCAGCAGCATTCATCACATATTGCTGCTGATAGGCTTATCAGCAGCATTCAACACTTGTTGCTGCTGATAGGCTTATCAGCAGCATTCAACACTTGTTGCTGCTGATAGGCTTATCAGCAGCTTTCAACAAAAGGTGCTGCTGATGGGCTTATCAGCATTATTATTCTCATCTCTGGTGCTGATAGCCTTATTCACTGAAGACCAAACGTTGCAGCTGACTATCCATGTGAAGCGCCTCTGACACCTTTCTGCAAAAGCAACTGCCACACTCCAAGCAGAAGGAACCTCAGTGGTGCAACCAATAAAGGACAATGTCGCGCGTCTCCAAGCATGCAAACAATGATGCCAAAGAAGACGTTTCAATAAAGTTATCTAGATTAGCCTTTGCGTGTAATTTAGATTAATAAACAAGATCGACGGTTTGTGTTCGATCTGATCCTTAGAATCAAGGGTCTGTCTTGATTCTAAGTTACTATAAATACCTTGTAAACACTTCATAGCAAGTGTGCTTTTTGTGTGTGTCTTTGAAGTGCCTTGATAGTGCTTTTTGAGAGAGTTTTACTTGTAATCTTGTAATCTCAGAAGTTTAATACAACAGTGCATTTATCAGTATTCTTGCTGTTTACTTGTTTACTTTGTTGGTTGCTATTGTTTCCGCCAATATCAACTAGAATAGAATCACCTTGTGATCTTACGATCCTACAAGTGGTATCAGAGCTTTGGCTCAAGATTAAACAAACTAACATTTGTTTAATCACTTTCTGATTCTATTCTAAACTCTATTCTTTTTCAAGTCACACAAAACAAAATGGCACAGAGTCATGGATCTGAAGACATCCGCAGTATCAACCGACCACCGAGGTTGATGTCCGGGGAGGACTATGATATGTGGAAGAACCGTATGGAAAGCTTCTTCTGCTACCATGAATACGGAATGTGGAAATCCATAAGGGATGGACCTTATGTTCCCATGGTGGCCTCTGCTGACTCCGAAGGACCACTAGTTCCGAAGGAACCCTCCAAGTATTCTGAAGAAGACATCAAGAAAATGGAGGTGGACTTCAAGGCACTAGGAGCTATCCAAATGTGCCTTCCAAATGAAGTTTTTCACAACTTCAAGGCTCACAAAACTGCAAAGGAGTTATGGGGAGCCTTGGAAAAGATGTTTGCTGGATCTGAGGAGGTCAAGGAGAACAGACGTGACATTCTCAAGCAACAGTATGAAAACTTTGTCTGGAAGGAAGATGAGTCACTAACAGTTTTGTATAACAGGTACACGTACCTGGTTGGAGAACTGCAGTGCTCCAAGGTAAAGCTGGAGAATGAAGACATTCTCAAGAAGTTCATAAGATCTCTGCCTAGTTGTTGGACATTGTATACAGTGTCCATCAGAAGAACAGAAAATCTGAAGACTCTTCAGATGACTGAGCTCTTTGGCATGCTCAAAACCTATGAATTAGAAATGATCCAAGCTAAAGAAAGGAGCTCCAGTTATCAATCAGCTACCACCTCCTCCACCACCACCTCAGCGCTTCACTCTGATCATTCCGGTCCTAGTGTAAGCATTTACTATCCTCCCATTGTTACTCATCCTCAAACACCAACTACTTCACAATCCATCTCATCACCATTTCTTCTTAAGGCACCTCCTCAACAACCAACCTCTACTGCTTTTGTCTCAGACAACTCAAGCAGCATGTACTTCATAAAGGAGGATCTGGAATGCTTTCATCTATATGATCTTGAAGAAATGGATATTCAGCACTCATATGTCATGCTCTCCCTCAGAGCAAAAAGGTTTTATTCTAGAACCGGAAGATCAGTTCCAGGCAACAACTCAAACACCAGAGTTGGGCTTGATAAAAGCAAGATCCGATGTTACAACTGTAACCAAATGGGTCACTTTGCTAGGGAATGCAAGTCACCTAAAGCCAATCAGGGTACAAGCCATCAAAGACAAGCTTACCAAGGTCAGCCCAGGCAGCAGCAGCAGCAACAAGGAACTCCTCCAGCACAAACTGCAACCTGTGCAAATGTTGGAACTTCAGACTTTGACTGGAGTTTTCAATATGAAGATGTTCCTGCCTCCAACCAAGCACTTATGGCAGACAATGCAGAGATACCACCTCAGGTATTTGAACATCTTTGCTCTCAAGCTTGCATTGACAAAGTTTTAGGTTATAGAAAGCATAACCAAAATCTGATAGATCAAAATGAAGAGTTTCATCAAATGAAGTCTGAATTCAAAAAGGTCGAAGATACTTACAAAGAAAAAATTAACTGCCTTAAGAAAGAGATTTCTTCATTAAAACATGAACAAACCAATCTAGAAACTCGGATTGATGATCTATTAGTAAAACTTAAAGCTACCAGAGCTGAACTGGCTGAACAGAAAGTTCATGTTGAAAAATATGAATTTTCATCTAAAAAGTTACAAAGATTGTTAGATATTCAAGTCTATGAAAGGGTAAAAACTGGACTTGGATATCATAGTGACGAGTACCAGACAGTTCCTCCTCCTGCTGATTATGTTGCCATTCACCAACCAAGCTTCAATACTGCAAAACTTGACAAGGCAAACCGAAATCTTGATCCTTCAATGGATGCATGTTTTGTGGAAGACTGCTCCACCTCTTCAGAATCTGAGTCAACCTGCTCAGACCACTGTGAAACTGGTGCAGTCCCATCTGCTCCTTTCTCTGAAGCCGGTTGTGCTGTTGTTACTCCAACCATTCCTGCTCCCATCCCATTCAAACAAATCAAGATTAGCTATCCTCCAGGTGGAAGAAAGCTAAACATTGAAAAGGGAGAGACATCAGGCTTCACCAACCCCAAATCTCAGTTAAAGTCAAAGGCGTTTGATTTCTCTCATACATCTGGAGAAAAAGGTCCATATGTTCAAAGGACACTAGAAGAAGGCACCTTTGAACATAACAAAGCTCATCCCTGGAACTTCAAAGATTTGTTTCAAAGTAAGAACTATATGGACTCTCACAGGGACAAGATAGCAGTATCATGCTTTGTGTGTGGTAAATACAATCACACTGCCAGCACCTGCTTTCACTATCGTGAACACCAAAGAAACTCAAAGCAGCATGCCTTTGAGAAAACAAACAGAAACAAACAGGTGAGAAGCTATGATGCAAAGGAAACAAAGTTCAGAGAATCTCTATCCCCTCAAAGAGTGAAGATGCAGAAACCTCAACAAACTTGCATCATATGTGGGGAATCAAACCACTTTGCTGCAACATGCAAGTTCAACCCTTTTAACCAAATTGCAAATCGTTCATCTGTGTTCAACCCATCAGCAGCAAACAAAATCGCTGTTGATAGAGTAAAATCCAGGAAACCAAAGGCAAAGCCTTCAGCAACAAAATCCTGTGCTGCTGACAAAGCACAACCAAAAACAACGGCATCAGTAGCAAAAGTATCTGCTGCTGACAAAGCAAAATCCAGAACAAAGCTTCCAGCAGCAAAAACTGCTGCTGCTCCAGCAAAGCCTTCAGCAGCAAAATCGGCTGCGGATAAGCCAGAATTGCCAGCAACAACATCTTCTGCCGACAATGTAAAGAAAGCTAGAAAACCACCAGCACAGCAATGGAGGGTCAAACAATCTCCAAGCATAACAAATGGTTCAATTGACTGCAAGCTTGCTGAAAATGGCAAATTAGCAACGATTATCTACAATGCTGCAAGCTACAATGTTCCTCCCACTAATTAGATATTTCCCATGTGCAGGGACAGCCAGGCAACAAACACAATATTTGGTGGTAGATAGCGCCTGTTCCAGGCACATGACAGGCAACAAGTCCATCCTCTCTAACTTCAGACATTTTAATGGAGGATATGTTGCCTTTGGGAGTGACTCAAAAGGTGGATCTATCACTGGACAAGGAACTGTGTCCAATGAAAGGATGAGTATTGAAAGAGTCAACTATGTTAAAGAACTTGACTTCAATCTCATGAGTGTTTCCCAAGTTTGTGATTAAAAGCATTGGATGATCTTCACTGACAAGGAATGTTTCGTGTTAGCTCCTGGCCTATCTAAACCCCCTCCAGAGAAGATTCTCCTAACTGCTAATAGAAAGGACAACTTATATGTGCTTGACATGAATGAAGTCACTCCCTCTGGTAGTGTTTCATGTTTTCTGTCAAAGGCATCAGTTGATGAATCCGCTCTCTGACACAGGAGGTTAAGCCATGTTAACATCAAAACAATCAATAAATTAGTGAAGGACAATCTTGTCAGAGGGCTTCCTGACAAAGAATTCCAGCTAGATGATCACTGCATTGCCTGCTTGAAGGGAAAACAACACAAGAGTTCCCACAAGCCACATTGAACACAAATGACACCCCTCTCCAGCTACTGCATATGGATCTATTTGGTCCTACGAATGTCATGTCAATGGGCAAAAAGTCATACTGTCTGGTGATAACTGATGATTTCTCCAGATTCTCATGGGTATTCTTCCTAAGAACAAAAGATGAAACTGCTGAGATTCTCAAATCCTATATTCTTAGGGTAGAGAATCAAAGCAATCTGAAGGTAAAGATCATAAGGTGTGATCAAGGAACAGAGTTCAAAAATCACCCTCTGAACAGTTTCTGTGAGAGCAAGGGCATTGAAAGGCAATACAGTGCTCCAAGAACCCCTCAACAAAATGGGGTTGCTGAAAGAAGAAATAGGACTCTGATTGAATCAGCAAGATCTATGCTGGCTGACTCAAAGTTGCCCCTTACTTTCTGGGCGGAAGCAGTAAGCACAGCTTGTTATGTGCAGAATAGAGTCCTTATTGTTAAGCCTCTCCAGAAAACACCCTATGAACTATGGCTCAAAAGAGTTCCCTATATTGGCTTCCTGAAGCCCTTTGGATGTCCATGAACCATACTCATCACACATGGGGTTCTTCCTAAATTCGGTGCAAAGTCTGATGAAGGTTACTTTGTGGGTTACTCCTCTCAATCAAAAGCCTACCGAGTATTCAATTCTAGGACTCGGATTGTGGAAGAATCGGCTAATGTGGAATGCAGGGAACACGTTGTCTGTGAACAAGGAAAATGTCCTAACTGGCTCTTTGATATAGACTCCTTCACCCAGATATTTGAGCCCCTCATATTCTCAAATATGGAGTTTTCTTCTTCAAAATCAACACCTTCTGCCTCAACCACATCTTCTGACTACAGACTGGATTTTCCCAGTCCCTACATCAGGATGAAAAGGCCATCCATTGATCCCCCATCAGTGGCAGAAGCTATTGAAGCCAGTACAGGTGAAGCCAGCACTTCCAACACCACAAGCAGCAATCTCTCTGACCATGAAATCTTTAATGAAGCCTCCTCAATTCATGCTGAAGAAGCCTCTGATGCTAATACTGCTGACAATGTGGAACACAATGATCAGAACCCTCAAGCTCCTCTCCTCACAACTGAAGACAATCCTGATCTAAACCAAAGTAATCTTGAAGAGGGAATACGGCTGGATGTAATACCAGCTCAGAGAATAAACAAAGAGCATCATCTGGAAAACATCATTGGCCAAGTCCACACAGGTATCCAGACAAGAAGTAAGTCTCATGAAGCCAACATTTGTTTGTTCTCTTGCTTTCTATCTCAGGTGGAACCCAAGAAGATTGATGAAGCTCTCAAGCACAACAGCTGGATTGAAGCAATGCAGGAAGAATTGCTGCAATTCAAAAGACAAGATGTTTGGAAGCTTGTTGATCTTCCACCTGGTCAAACAGCCATTGGAACAAGATGGGTCTTCAGAAACAAGCAAGATGAAAGGGGCATCGTGGTCAAGAACAAAGCCAGACTGGTAGCTCAAGGTTACACTCAAGAAGAAGGCATTGACTATGATGAAGTCTTTGCTCCTGTTGCCCGTCTGGAAGCCATCAGAATCTTTCTGGCATATGCAGCATCCAAAAACTTTATGATCTATCAAATGGATGTGAAGAGTGCCTTTCTGTATGGCAAAATTGGTGAAGAGGTCTATGTCAAACAGCCTCCAGGCTTTGTAGATCCTGCACATCCAAATAAGGTCTTAAAACTGGACAAAGCTCTCTACGGCTTACACCAAGCCCCAAGAGCCTGGTATGAAACTTTATCTGGATATCTACTTAGCAACAACTTCAGAAGGGGGGCCATTGATCAGACACTTTTCATCAAAGATGAAGGGGGAGAAATTTTGTTAGTCCGGATTTATGTTGATGACATTATCTTTGTATCTACAAGAAAGAAACTCTGTAAAGACTTTGAAGTTCTGATGCATTCCAAATTTGAAATGAGTTCAATGGGTGAACTAAATTTCTTTTTAGGACTTCAAGTCAAACAGGTACCAAATGGAATCTTCATAAGTCAATCCAAGTACGTTAAATACATCTTGGAGAGGTTCAAGATGGCTGACTGCTCTGCTGCAAGAACTCCTATGCAAGTGCACCATCAATTATCTCCGGATAAAGAAGGACAAGACACTGATCAACATCAGTACCGAGCAATGATAGGGTCTCTCATGTATCTCACTGCCTCAAGACCAGACATCATGTTTGCAGTTTGTCTCTGCGCAAGATTTCAAGCTGCTCCAAAAGTGTCTCATCTTCAAGCTGTCAAAAGGATCCTTAGATACCTAAAGGGAGCTCCAAAACTTGGGCTATGGTATCCAAAGAATGGAAATGTAAATCTCTATGCCTACACTGACAGTGACTATGGGGGTTGTAACTTGGACAAAAAGTCCACATCAGGGGGATGTCAATTTCTGGGAGGAAGGCTCATCTCATGGCAATGCAAAAAGCAAACATGTGTCTCTACTTCAACAGCTGAAGCAGAATACATTGCAGCTTCAAGCTGCTATGCACAGGTCATCTGGATCCAAAATCAAATGCTTGACTATGGAATGACCTTCATGCAGACTCCAATTCACATTGACAACATGAGTGTTATCTCTATCACGAATAATCCAGTGCAGCATTCCAAGACTAAGCACATTGACATCAGGTATCACTTTATCAGGGATCAAGCTGAGAAAAAGAGAATTGTCCTATCCAAGGTTCACACAAATGAGCAATATGCTGATTTGTTCACTAAACCATTTGATGAAGCAAGATTTCGATATCTAGTTGAATCAATTGGCATGATGAACTTTGAATAAGACATGTCTCTAATTTTTTATCTTTCCTTGAAAATATGTCTTTGTTTTTGTTCTTAATAAAAGGTTATAGTCAGCAGCACCTTTTTCACTACTGACAGTTTTACTCTTCAGCAGCAAAACCTTTGCCACTGCTCGCTTTAAGTTATCAGCAGGAACAAGTTTCCCGCGGACAGCTTTAAGGCGGTCAGCAGCAACCTTTTTGCTGCGGAATGAATACAACTGTCAGCAGCACCCAAATCTGCTGCTGAAAGACTTCACTATCCGCAGCAACCAAGTTTGCAGCGGATAGCTCACCATCGGCAGCAACCAAGTTTGCTGCCGATGGGTAAAACAAGTCTAAATTAACTTTTACCCGCTGTAAAAATAAATATCGTCAGTCTTTACCATGACTGATCGAGTGCTTTACAGCTGTAACAATGAAAAGTGAAACAGGTTGTACTGTACAAGTAAAGTTACTTTTTTCTTCGTCTGCCGTTATATCACAATCTCAAACGTTCCCACAACCTCTTCATATTCAATTTCAAACCTATCTCCCATCACTTTCTCTCCCGTCCCCATAGCATTCAAAGCCCTAAATACCAACCACCATTCAAACACCCTTCTCTCTTCCCTCCAAATCCATAACTATGGCAGGCGCAGACATAAACAACCCAAACGACAAGTTTTCCCCATATCACAACCTCACTGCATGCCTAATAAAGGGCAAGAAATCCGAAGGATTCGACGATATGATCGACTTCCTTTGTCGGTCCAAAATCCACCATGCCCTAACAGTCAACCTAACCATCTATACTTCCCACATGGAGGATTTTTGGAGCTCTGCCGTGTATTCTACTGACCAGGGCACTCCCCAAATCAGTGGCACAGTAGACGGCAAGGAAATCATTATCACTGAAGCAAAGCTCCGCCAACACCTCAAGCTTCAAGATGAAGGGGACGCCATCTCTTACCCCAGAGATGTATACATGAGGACCTTTGTATCCATAGGGTACACTGGGAATCAAACAGAGTATACGATAGAGAAGGCACTCATGGGTCCCAAATGGAAGTATCTTTGCCACACTCTTCTCCAATGCATATCCCAGAAAAGGAGTGGCTGGAACCAACTCAGCTCCGGACTAGCGTCGGCAATTCACGGTATGATAACTGGGGCGGGTTTCAATTTTTCCCACCTCATTCTTGAAGGTTTGAGATACAACCTTCAAGAATGGGTGAAATCTCAGTTCTTTATGTACCCAAGATTCTTGCAGGAAGTGTTCAACATTGAGCACCAAGATCTTTCAAAAACTGCAAGAATCTATGTCATGCTAGGACATAAGAACCACATTTTTCAAAGCATGAGAACAGTTTCATCAAAGTTCTCAGGGGCCGACGTTCCATTGTTATCTACAATGCTGAACATACAAAGTGCCCAGGGTGACAGTTCAGCGAACCCAGCTGATACTGATCCCACACCCTCCACCTCACTGCCACAAACTCAAACTACTGTTTCCCTTGATCGAAGCCCTGTGCATTCTACTGAGGATGCACAGGCACATACATTACTCACCCACAGTTTGCTTGCTCAACCGGAACACAGGGCCCCGGTTGCAGCCAAATATACAAGGAAAAGGGGCAAGAGAACTCCTTCTTCTCTTGCCTCCAAGGCCCAAACCCAAGCCAACATCCCTCACTCAGAATCACAACATTCTAGTGAGAATATCATAAGGGAAAGCCACATTGCTAGGGAGACTCCTTCGGAAGTCTCTCTATTAGGATTAGGATCACTTCCCGGATCCGTAGAACAGCCCCCTGAGCACTTCCTTTCATTTCTGAACTTAAGTGTTGAGGAACCTGATTAAGATGATGTACCGTCTCCAACTACCACTATCTCGGAGGTACTGATTGATCTTGCTTCCAACACACCCACCCCAAGTTCATCTACCCTGAAGGTTCACTCTAGGAGTCAATAAAGAGTGGATGTGGACGAGGCTGTCACTACTGCTAGTCCATCACATGACCAGGAGGACAGTGACAACATCCTTAAGACCTCAACCACAGCAACTCATGGTGAGGATGTTTCCTTGGAAACTTCCCTCACTGAGAGGAATCCCAGGCGCCAAGAAACCACGGGTGATGGGGATGCTGAGGCTAGGCCTACGGCCCCATTTGGGTCCAAGGATTCCACAACAGTGGATGAGGACAGACTGAAACTTCATAATTTGGAATTGACGGCCAGGGTGGCTATGCTAGAGGCTGAAGTGTCCAAATTAACACCCCAAGTCTCTATGCATGAAGCCCATCAATGCCCAACTTTAGCCACTCCCTCTCTTGTATCCGTAGGCACCCAAACTGATGCTTACCTGTCTGCTGATGCAACCAAAAAGGGGGAGATGGTTTCTATGGAAGAAGATAAAGACAATCTTGACGACTGGGTTCAAGAGCAGGTTGTACTTCAAATCTCACTATTCAAGCCTGCGTTTATACAAATTCATGACTTGCCAGCCACAGATAACGAAGACGAAGAGAAATCTGAAGACTGGAAGTTGGTCGTCAGGGCTGTCGATGAAATGCTGAATGGTACTGAAGACACAGAACAACCAAATACACCATTTAGCATCATCCCTGAAGCAGCAGCCATCATTGGTCAATCCTCTACCCCCCAACTACTCAGATCATCAAAGAAGCTAGAATTTGACTCCATTCTAGCTTGGGGGTATGATGGATCAGCTGAGAGGTTTTGGATTGGATGTGAGTTCAGCGGAGTAGAAGAGCTGAACTGGAACTCTCTCAATACCCTCCAAGTCCTACAGCTACACGTATCAAACTGCATCAACAACTCAGCAGAACTTGCCATTGGCAGGTTCTACGACCTGATGGAGGATAATCTACCCAGGTTCCAAAGATTCCTACAAGCAGCACATCGGGTAGCTTATCCTGATTCCTCGGCGGCCGTAGAAAGGAGACTGACTCCTAGCAATCTTGAAATAACAAGGAGCAGTCTTCTCCCTGAAGAAGAAGTTCTGGGCCTTCGAAGATTCCTGTATGCCTTCCTGGTCAAGGACTTGGACATGCTAGATTGGGTGAGCACTAAGTCCCATGACCACACTCTTCTGCTCAGCAACGGCTCCTCTCTCATCATCAACACCAGGAACATCCTGCAGCTGCCCTCAGACTTCCTATTCAAGATTTTTCAGCTCAGGGCAAACATCTGCAACGTCAACTCTCTTGAAAGCCAGGCAATGATAGTTACTATCAGAGCCCATCTTGAAGAAGAAGGACTGATTCCTCAAGAAGAGTCTGTGTCAACTTCTGATGCTGACTCCAACTCAGATACTCCACAAGTTGAAGCCACATCTGCAGCATCTGGCAAAAGATCTTCTCTTAGGGATCAACTGAGGGAAATAGAAGGTCCTAAGTATCAACTTGATGAAGAAAGTGATCATCCTTTGTCAATCCCTCAACTTGCCAATGAAGCTGAGGCAGAGATCCCAATAGCAGCATCATCATCTGCTGTTGAGATCAGTGAAGCTGAAGCAGAGGCATCCAATGTAAACAAAGGAAAGGGAATCATGACTGATGAAGATGAAGAGAGGTTGCAAAAAGATAGAAGAGAAAAGAAGAAAAAGAGAAGAAGAGGAGATGGCTGACATGAAAAAGGCTCAAGAAAGAAAAACAGCCATTCTCCTAAGAGAACAAACCAACCAGCTGTATGCTAGACAGCTGGATGAGCTAAAAAGAAAGATTCCTGCAGTTGACCAGATTGAAGAAGATGCAGCCCTTGCTCGTCAACTGCAGGAACAGTTCAATAAAGAGGAGAAAGAATTGGAGAAAAAGAAGAAAGAAGAAGCTAAGTTCAGAATAACCGATTCTGAACTAGCTAAAGAAATGAGGGAGGAGTGGGTAAAGACTCTAGTCTCTGAAGGTGAGGATGCAGACTACCTTGAGAAACTATCAACTAAAGAAGTCTACAGAGCCTTCATGGGTCAGCAGGGTCAATTGGCTAGCAAGAAAAAGGCTGAAGAAGAAGAAAAAGCCAAGCTACAGTCCAAGAAGACCATTGCACTGAATAAAAGAACCCATGAAGAAAGGAAGGTCATGATTGACTTCCTTAAGGCTAGAGGAGATAGTGGAAAGAGGCTAGGTCACATGAATTTCATGAACCTGCAAGCCCTCTACTTCAAAGTTAAAAAGGATGAGGAAGAAAGACTAGGGAAGAAGGGCTCCAAGAAAAGGGTACTTATCAAAGAAGAAGAAAAACCAAAGACAAAGAAACCCAAGCCTTCTCCCTCACCTACCTCTTCCTCAGTCCATCATCCTTCCACTCTCCTCCCCAAACCTTCCACTCCTCCACCCAACAAGTCCAAATCATCCCACCCAACTCCCACTCATCAACAGCCTCCCCTAAAGAAATCCAAATCCTCATCTGAACCTGAAGACTCAAGAAACATAGTTGAATGGGTCTACAATCCACAGGATCAAAGGTTTGAGATCTTCAGGGGGAGAACTGAAACAAGAAGATCTACATACAGGTCTGTTGATGAAGTTCTGCAACTACCAGATTCAGACCTAAGAAGAATTTTGGAGCTGGGTGAAGCTCATGAGCCAGCAAATGAGAGAGGGAAACATCTTATGCTAGCAATCAGACATTACTTCAACCCTAGCAAAGATGTAGTCATGGATATCAAACCACTCAAGTCCCACTCTCCATTTGTATCTTGGTCCTACAATGCTGATTTGGATGAGTTCACTCTGATTGATGTAAAGAAGCAGCAGATGAGATGTTCAAGCAAAGCAATCTACAAAATGCCACACAAAGACATCAAAACTCTGTCTGAACTTCCACTGAACAATCCCAGCAAGGATCCAAGAGGCTATGAGGTTGAAAGGATAGTCAGCCATATGCAAAAGCTTCAGCAACAAAGTAATTAGAAGAATTTTGGTTGCATCAGTCTAGGGGGAGTTTGTAGAACCAAAGACTGATTGCTACCAAATTATTCTAAGTACAAATGCTGCTGATAGGCTTATCAGCAGCATTCATCACATATTGCTGCTGATAGGCTTATCAGCAGCATTCAACACTTGTTGCTGCTGATAGGCTTATCAGCAGCATTCAACACTTGTTGCTGCTGATAGGCTTATCAGCAGCGTTCAACACAAGGTGCTGCTGATGGGCTTATCAGCAGTATTATTCTCATATCTGCTGCTGATAGCCTTATTCACTGAAGACCAAACGTTGCAGCTGACTATCCATATGAAGCGCCTCTGACACCTTTCTGCAAAAGCAACTGCCACACTCCAAGCAGAAGGAACCTCAGTGGTGCAACCAATAAAGGACAATGTCGCGCGTCTCCAAGCATGCAAACAATGATGCCAAAGAAGACGTTTCAATAAAGTTATCTAGATTAGCCTTTGCGTGTAATTTAGATTAATAAACAAGATCGACGGTTTGTGTTCGATCTGATCCTTAGAATCAAGGGTCTGTCTTGATTCTAAGTTACTATAAATACCTTGTAAACACTTCATAGCAAGTGTGCTTTTTGTGTGTGTCTTTGAAGTGCCTTGATAGTGCTTTTTGAGAGAGTTTTACTTATAATCTTGTAATCTCAATATTCTTGCTGTTTATCAGTATTCTTGCTGTTTACTTGTTTACTTTGTTGGTTGCTATTGTTTCCGCCAATATCAACTAGAATAGAATCACCTTGTGATCTTACGATCCTACACGAACTCGTTTGGGTTTTGTTTCTTTTCGACTTAGGGCATCAGCTACAACATTAGCTTTACCCGGGTGGTATCGGATCGCACAGTCATAATCGTTTAAGAGTTCGACCCAACGATGTTGTCGCATGTTCAACTCTTTCTGCTCGAAGATGTGCTGAAGACTCTTGTGATCGGTGTAGATGGTGCATTTGGTACCGTACAAGTAATGTCTCCATATCTTAAGAGCGAAGACCACGACCCCCAACTCTAAATCATGAGTGGTGTAGTTTCTCTCGTGGACTTTTAGTTGTCGTGAAACGTATGCAATTACCTTTTCGCGTTGCATTAAGACACAACCCAGACCTTGAATAGATGCATCACAACACACTACAAAATCAGCGGTTCCTTCTGGAAGAGCTAGAATAGGTGCACTGCAAAGTTTCTATTTGAGGTGTTGGAATGCTGAATCTTGGTTGTCGCCCAAATTATAGGCTTTACCCTTTTGAGTTAAAGCAGTGAGGGGTTGAGAAATTTTGGAAAATCCTTCGATGAATTGACGATAATATTCAGCCAATCTCAGAAATTGTCGCACCTCAGTCGGAGTCGTCATTGCTACCCAATTCTTGATGGCTTCTATCTTTGATGGGTCGACATGTATTCCTTTCTCGTTAACCACATGCCCTAGAAACTGAACTTCCCGGATCCAAAATTCACACTTGGAAAACTTAGCATACAGTTGCTCTCGCTTAAGTAATTCCAAAATTAGGCGTAGATGTTCCTCATGTACTTCCTTGTTCTTGGAATAAATGAGGATGTCGTCGATGAAAATGATAACGAATTGGTCAAGGTAAGGCTTACACACACGGTTCATGAGATCCATGAATACCGCAGGTGCGTTGGTTAACCCGAAAGGCATGACCATAAATTTGTAATGGCCGTACATCGTTCTGAACGCAGTCTTTGAGATATCCTCTTCTCGGACTCTTAACTGATGGTAACCGGACCTAAGATCTATTTTAGAATAGAAACTTGATCCTTGGAGTTGATCAAAGAGGTCATCTATGCGAGGTAAAGGGTAGCGGTTCTTGATTGTGACTTTATTCAGCTCCCGGTAGTCAATACACATACGGAAAGTTTCGTCCTTCTTCTTGACAAATAATACCGGAGCTCCCCACGGCGATGAACTAGGTCGGATGAAACCTTTATCCAACAAATCTTGCAGTTGAGTGGACAGCTCTTGTAATTCACTGGGTGCCAGTCTGTAAGGTGCCCAAGCAATCGGTGCTGCTCCGGGTGCTAAATCAATTTGGAATTTAACTTGACGGTGCGGTGGTAAACCTGGCAGATCCTCGGGAAACACTTCCAAAAATTCACACACGACGGGAATATCTTCAATTTTCTTCTCTTCGGAGGACTGCTCAGCAACGAGAGCCAAAATAGTCGTATGCCCCTTTCGAAGGCATTTTTGCGCTTTCATGAAAGATATGATGCCCATGACTGCACCAACTCTTTCGCCTTGGACGGAAAGGGTTTCTCCATTCGGGAGGGGTATATGAACAATCTTCTCACGACAGATAATTTCGGCTTGGTTTTTAGATAACCAATCCACGCCGACAATTATATCAAAACTACCAAGTATGACCGGCATAAGGTCGATATCAAATGTATGTGTAGCTAGCTCAAGTTTACATCCTTTAAGTATGTGAGTTGCCTCAATTATTTGGCCGTCAGCTATCTCTATTGTATACTTATCTTCTAATAGAGATGAAGTTCCTTTTATCATATTACTAAATTTCTTAGATATAAAACTTCTATCAGAACCGGTGTCAAAAAGGACAGAAGCAAAGTAATTATTTACGAGGAACTTACCGGTGACCACATTATGGTCGTAACGGGCTTCTCCAGATCCTACTACGAAGGCTCGTCCCTTCGCACCATTTCCTCCACCATTTCCATTGTTACCACCATTGCCATTGTTATCCTGGTTAGGGTTGTGGTTTCCATTACCCCCTTTCTTCAACTGAGGACAGTTCTTCCGAATATGCCCTTCCTTTCCGCACTCAAAGCAACCCCTTGTGGATCCCGGTTGTTGAAAAGGTTGTTTACTTTGTAACTACCCCTGCAGTCCTTAGCAGCATGACCTATTTTACCGCACCTCTGGCAACGATTGCAGAACCCAAAGTGGTGGAAGTTACACCTGTTACACTTCGGAGACATCCCCGTGTAACCACCCTGGTTTTGACCAGAATAGGTCGACTGTTTGAAGTTAATGGTAGGCTCAAACCTACGTTGTTGCTGCTGTTGCGGTTGATTAAACTGGGGTTGGTTGGGTTGGGGTCCTTTGGAGTGGGAGTTGGAGTGGTTGTTGGTGTTGGAATGGTGATCGAACTTGCGTTTGTGATTGTCGGTGGGTTTAGCAACTGAACCTCC
This sequence comes from Smallanthus sonchifolius, assembly GCA_023525975.1. NCBI lineage: Eukaryota > Viridiplantae > Streptophyta > Magnoliopsida > Asterales > Asteraceae > Smallanthus > Smallanthus sonchifolius. Next base: position 45,144,500 of record CM042034.1, on the reverse strand, counting down.
CGGAGGTAGGGTTCCTTGTGTCACCGCTTGGTCGGTTAACTTATGCGCAAGTCGAATGGTTTGTTGGATAGTGGCAGGATTGGATGAAGTAACCATGCTTTGTATTTGAGACACTAGACCTCCAATGTAAAGCTCAATTCTTTTGTAATCAAGAGTTACCATATGCGGGCACATAGTAGCCAGCTCATGGGAAAGTGTAGTGTAGAGTTCAATCTCAGAACCCTCCATCTTTAGGTTCCAAAATTCTCCCTCTAACTTCTGGATCTCATCACGAGGACAGTATTCCTCTTTCATCATTGCTTTGAATTCCTCCCACGGGAGTCCATTCGCCATGGCCAGACCCAACATTTGGACGTGGGCATTCCACCATGTGAGTGCCGGGCCTTCTAAAGTTACGGCGGCAAACTTCACTTGATTAGCCACGGGGCAGTTACACATGGCAATTACTGATTCAACCTTCTCAAACCAGCAAAGTAATCCAACGGCTCCTTCAGCTCCACTAAAGGTGTGGGGCTTGCAATCCATGAATGCCTTGAAAGTGCAGGCTGGTTGTTGGTTTTGCTGATTTTGCTGGCCTGGATTTAGAAATACAAATTGAATTGGAATTATAGAGTTTAGAAAGATGTTTTTAGGAGAAGGATTGATACCATTAGTCAATAGCTAAAGCATTTACCTGCAGCATTCTATGCTGGTAGAGCCTCTGCCACACTATCATTTATTAGTGCTGCTAGCTCTACTGCCGTCATGTTAATGGTACCACGACCACCGGCACGGCCTCCGCGTCCTCTCCCAGACATGATTCTTCACAATCACAAATGAAAAATAATGAGAAATATATCGCATATTAAACATTATTTAGGTATGAGTAAGGAGATACAACATCTAATATTTTGAAAATAAAATAAATTGTAAGGCTACAAAATAAATAACTCAAATATTAAACTTCTCATGCTTTTATTGGATGGGAACAACCTTACCCATCTAGGTTTGAAAAGAGAAATAACATAAGAAAAAACAAACATGAAAAGGAAGATAGAATAGGAAGATCATCAAGCATCTTCGTCATCGGAAGAAACACACGATTGTGCATCGTCTATCTCCACTAGTTCCTCCTCCAAGGGCTCCTCCTCAAAGGGCTCCTCCTCGAAGGGCTCTTCTTCAAAAGCTTCCTCCTCAAAAGGTTCCTCCTCGCCATCAGAATGTGGAATCTCCTCAGGAAATAAAGCGGCTTGTAATTGGGCTTCCAAGTGAGTCACCCTCTCTTGATGACCTTCCGCAGTGTGGTTTTCTACATGTAGTTGAGCTTCCATAGCAGCCAATCTCTCCAGAACTCCTTCCACATCATCGTCCTTAGTGTCGGCTCTCGTCTCCAGATGTGCCACACGATCCACTAAAAGGTTATGAACATGGTCCGTTGCAGCTAGTTCGGTAGTCAAGAGTTCTATTCCTACCTTATTCTCTTCTATTTGGGGTCCATTCTTCAGAAGTTTAGGTATCTCTTCGGTGGCATCTTGTACAATACTCAATTCCTTCGACATATAAGATACGAAGGCTGCGAAAGCTTGTTCCATAGTGCATGGCAAGCTAGGTAGTAGGGATGATGAGGATGTAGAACCGAAGTAGGGTGATGGGACATTTCCCATTTCGATCCACCTTTGGATTATTTGCGGGTATACGTTCCAATTGAGAGTATAATCCATTGCTCGTGCGTTACTCGGTTCACCTTGGTCGACTGATTGGTCACTGGAAGTGGTCCGGCGCCTTTTGGGCTCCGGGGATGGTAGGATAGGTGCCTCATGTCCTAGTGCCTTAGGTGATGGAGGTGGGGTTGACGACATGTTCCTGTAACAATATATATAAGTGCCAAACATTCAAATGACATGTAACTAATGTGTAAGGCTATAGTCTAGTATGCAATCCTAGTTCTCTATAACCAATGGCTCTGATACCAATCTGTCACACCCCCAATTCCAACTAACGGAGTTTTACCGTTTGGGAAGTGACGAACCAGGATCTCAGACATTAGTTACTTTGAACGACTCTACATGGGACTCAAAATGAAAATACCATTCAAATCAGAGTATCAATGCGGAAGCGTAAAGAAAGTAAATGCGCAAAATACACGTGCCCAAAACCAAAGTCCAAAAGTCCCAAAAAGTCCAAACGTGCAAACAAAGCAAAGTACAATAGAATAATTCAACCAAACATAAATAGACACAATCAAAGCAGTTGAATCCCTTGCATGCCCTAACGTGCACCTGTGTCTTAGCTTAGCGACCTAAGAAAACATGTAAAAATATGTCAACACGAGGTTGGTGAGTCCACAGGTTTCAATATAAGTAAATAAGCGTTTACCGGATTTAAGTTTATTCAGTACGTATCTATAGGTAGCTAACCTATGTTCATGTTCAGCTCAAGCGCTCGCAACCGAAGCTGACTTTTTTTTTATTGCCTCCTGCCAGGTCTATCAACACTCGCGATGTGAGTAGGCTAACATTTCACCCGTTCGATATCTAATAGAGTTAGCGCGACTAACGCGAGTGGGATTTGTCAAACCCATTAGTACTACTAAGTATTACCTCGCTAAGATCCATATTAACGGTCCGATATTAGTTGAGGACTTTCAGTGATAGCGTGCCACGCTTAGCATTTAACATTGATAACATACATATTAAAAGAAATCCAAAATCGTTTAGTCATGTTTTCTCCTCCAAGTTAAAACAGTAAAAGTGGCCGTGAAAACTCACCTGCTTTGCGTTGAAGGTAGTTTCACCCTAGAGGTAAGTTGGAACCACGAGTTTAAGTCTCAAAAGACCTACGAATGTCCTAAATTTATAAACACATAAATTAGGAATGATAATGGGAATTGTGACAGTGACACGGAAAGAAACGTCTTAAAGAACCGCTCTAATAAACAAGAGTGGATGAATGTGTCCACGAGATTAGGAATTACTTTTACGCGACGAATGACTCAATTAATAAAATATATACATACGAGTGAATAATATAATTAATTATATTATTAATTAATCTCTATTGATACACGGCGTTATTAAATGATTCGAAATAATATAAATATATATTATTTAACAATACGGGTCACAGTTTGAAAATAATATATTATTTTATACGAATTTACAGCTTAAAAATAATATAAACAAATTATTTTTACTTGATAATAATAACAATATATTATTTATAAAAGTGGGTATAATTTATTAAAATATGTTAATAATTCAAACCCGAGCCTACGGGTTGTTTTCCGGGCTAAAACACATTTATATAATAATATAATATTGTAGGGTTTGATTTTTATTAATTAAATATTACAGAAAAATGCTTAAAAAATAATTGTGGGAGCCCGGTCTCGAACCCGGGTCTCTCTCACACACGCACACTGACCAAACCATTACGCCTGCTAGGGTCATCGCAAACAAACCAGAGACCAAATGCATTTAACATCCTGATCAAACGTGATTTCCTTCCCCACAAGTTCCCAGATCAAATCCCGTTCCAAACGTCATGAATTCGATCGCGACTGGTTTCAAGATCAAAGGGGTTTTGTAAAAAATGAATTGCAAATCTGATGCTAGGTTCAATTGCAAAAATCGTTAAGTTTTAGGTAGTTAAAATCCAGTTTGAAAAGCCGAAACTTAGACTTAAAAACGTGGGATCAATCTGATCAATTCTTATGATGTTATAGACTGAATTCATGGGGCTATTACAGAGCATTAGGTTCCGATTCTATCCATGTATTTTAATTATATTGAGATTAAGGTTTGACTGGTGTTCGATTAAACCCAATACGTGATGAACCCTAGAATCGGTTCATCACTGATTCGATGTTACATACTCGAATTAGCATAGGGCTTTCAGAGAATTGATGATGGCGATTCTAACCATATAGTTTAATTTGATTAACATTGTGTCTAGGTTAGAGTTTGATTAAAACGGTTTGAATGAACTCTAGAATCTGAATTTGTAAAATTGGATGTTGTTTGATTCAATTTACATGGGGCTTTCATTAAACAGAAGATTTCAAAACTAATGGTATGATTTAATTGCATTGAGAACAAGTCTAGAATCCAAAGCCCCAAATCCGATTTCATATGAACCCTAGATCGGATTATGATTAAATCGATAATGTAAGCCCTGATTAGGATAGGGCTTTCATTCTAAAGTATAAAACGAATCAAAAGAATGTTTCAATTACCCGATTGGATGTCGGATTGATAGTGCTCGACTAAAACTGAGTCCGACGACTGTGGGTTGATCTTCGGCACTTCTGGTTGCTTCTCCGGCGCGACTGATGTATGCAATTTCTTCTGAAGGACTCGAGCAAGATACGCAGGTGTGTGATTTGTGAGGAGAATACAGAAATTAGGCGAATTCGATGATCGTTTGGAATAAGGTCGACGGTTTTGGATTTAATTTCCATTATTCGAGTTTAATTTGATTAATGCCTACGATTAATGCTCAATGATGAACGATTAATACAGTTAAGTGTTAATCAATAGTTACATTCGATCGATTTCGGTTATCAAACAAGAATTGAAATCAAATAGTCACGATTTTGACTACAAAAAGTCAACAGAAGCTAAAATTGTCGATTTTGACTTTGGGGAGTCAACATATTAAGTTTGGTATATTCACACAACAAGTCCCTGCAGTTTTGAGTTTAATTTGTGACAGAATTAGTCCCTGGGATTAGATTTAGTTAACGAGGTTAAGTTTTTTTTATAGGAAACTTAACGGGATAGTTAACGGAGTTAACCTAAAAAGTCGAATTGTCACATCATCCCCTAGTTGAAAGAATTTTCGTCCCGAAAATTAAATAAATTTTTTTTTTCCTGGGACATCACATTGAACCAGTAAGATTTCTCCCTCTTCATCTTTGATAAACAAGGTCTGGTCAATGGCACCTCTTCTGAAGTTGTTGCTGAGTAGATATCCAGACAAAGTTTCATACCAGGCTCTTGGGGCTTGATGTAAGCCATATAGAGCTTTTTCTTGTTTGAACACTTGGTTAGGATGTGCATGATCTATAAAGCCTGGAGGCTGTTTGATATATACTTCTTCACCAATCTTCCCATATAGAAAGGCACTCTTGACATACATTTAATAGACCATGAAATTCTTGGATGCAGCATAGGCCAGGAAGATTCTGATGGCCACTAGTCTGGCAACAGGAGCAAAGACTTCATCATAGTCAATTCCCTCTTCCTGAGTGTAGCCTTGAGCTACAAGTCTGGCTTTGTTCTTGAATACAATGCCTCTCTCATCTTGCTTGTTCCTGAATACCCATCTTGTGCCAATGGCAGATTGACCAGGTGGAAGATCAACAAGCTTCCAGACAACCTGTCTCTTGAATTGCAGCAACTCTTCCTGCAGTGCCTCAATCCAACTGCTGTGCTGCAAAGCTTCATCTATCTTCTTTGGTTCCACCTGAGATAGAAAACATGAAAACAAACATATATTGGCCTCATGAGATTTGCTTCTTGTGATAACTCCTTGGTGAACTTGGCTAATAATATTTTCCAGAGGATGTTTCTTGTTGATCCTTTGTGCTGGTACCACCTCCAGCTGTATCCCTTGCTTAAGATTGCTTTGATTTTGATTAGAGATTTCTTCATTCATGGTTGAAGAGTCTTCAAGATCGACAGCTACATTAGTATTATCAGCAATGGTATTTGCAGCATCTACAACATTTGTCGAGGAGTTTTCATTCAAGTTTTCATTTTCAGACAGGCTGCTGCTGGTGACATTAGAGAGTGTGGTTCTGGTTTCACTTGCTTCAATGGATTCCATAACAGATGGAGGATCAATGGACAGTCTTCTCAGACTGATAGAAGATTTTGGAAAATCCAGTCTGTAGTCAGAGGAGGTGGAAGCAGGTGCTTGAGAAGAGGAAGACTCCATATTGGAGAAGATGAGAGGCTCAAATATTTGGGTGAAGGAGTCTATGTCAAAGAGCCAGTTTGGGCCTTTTCCCTGTTCACAGACAATATGTTCTCTGCATTCCACATTGGCTGATTCTTCCACAATTCTTGTTCTTGAGTTGAATACTCTGTAGGCCTTGGATTGAGAGGAATAGCCCACAAAATATTCTTCATCAGATTTGGCACCAAACTTAGGAAGAACCCCATGTGTGATCAGAATTATGCATGGACATCCAAAAGGTTTTAGAAATCCAATGTATGGAACTCTTTGGAACCATAGTTCATAGGATGTCTTGTTGAGAGGCTTGACTATGAGAACTCTATTTTACACATAGCAGGTTGTGCTTACTGCTTCTGCCCAAAATGTGAGAGGCAGTTTTGAGTCAGCCAACATAGATCTTGCTGACTCAATTAGAGTTATGTTTCTTCTTTCAGCAACTCCATTTTGTTGAGGAGTTCTTGGAGCACTGAATTGCCTTTCAATTCCCTTGCTCTCACAGAAACAGTTCAAAGTGTGGTTCTTGAACTCTGTGCCCTGATCACACCTTATGATCTTCACCTTCTGGTTGCTTTGATTCTCTACCTTAAGGATGTAGGATTTGAGGATCTCAGCAGTTTCATCTTTAGTTCTCAAGAAGTATACCCATGAGAATCTGGTGTAGTCATCAGTTATCACCAGACAGCATGACTTCTTGCCCATTGACATAATATTTGTACGACCAAAGAGATCCATATGCAGCAGCTGTAGTGGAGTATCATTTGTATTCAAAGTCTTGGGCTTGTGAGAACTCTTGTGTTGCTTCCCTTTCAAACAAGCAATGCAGTGATCTTCTAGCTGGAATTCTTTATCAGGAAGCCCTCTGACAAGATTGTCTTTCACCAATTTGTTGATAGTTTTGATGTTAACGTGGCTTAATCTCCTGTGCCAGAGAGTTGATTCATCAACTAAAGCTTTTAACAGAAAACAGGATACATTGCCAGATGGAGTGACCTCATTCATGTCAAGCACATAAAGATTTCCTTTTCTCTAAGCAGTTAATAAAATCTTTTCTGGAGGAGGTTTGCATAAGCCAAGAGATAGTGCAAAGCATTCTTTGTCTGTGAAGAGCATCCAATGCTTTTGATCACAGACCTGGGAAACACTCATGAGATTGAAGTCCAATTATTTGACATAATTTACTTTATCAATACTCATTCTTTCTTTTGACACCGTCCCTTGTCCAATAATAGATCCTGCTTTTGAGTCACTTCTAAAGGCAACATATCCTCCATTGAAGTGTCTAAAGTTGGAGAGGATGGATCTGTTGCCTGTCATGTACCTGGAACAACCACTGTCTACCACCCATGTGTTATTCTTGTGACCTGGCTTCCCCTGCACATGTGACAGATCTAGTTAGTGGGAGGAATCCAAGAGCTTGCATCCTTGAAGAAAAGGGTTCTCGGAATATCAGTTTCAGCATGTGTGCATTCAACAGAGCCAATGATGATTCTTGGAGGGATAGAAGCTGGGATCTTGCCTCTCCATTGCTGAGGAGATGGTTTTCCAGTTCTCTTTGCTCTGTCATCAGCTGATGTTGCTTTGGCTGCTGATGGATTTGCATTATCAACAGCAGATTTTGCTGCTTATGACTTTAGCTTATCAGCAGCCGATTTTGTTGTTTGTGAGGACTTCGGCTTATCAGCAGTGGATTTTGCTGCTGATGAATTTAGCTTATCAGCAGTAGATTTTGTTGCTGCTGATGGTTTTGCTTGAGCAGCAGCAGACTTGGTTGCTGCTGAAGGCTTGTCCTTGGGTTTCTTGGGCTTGGCTTGATTACCAACATTTATGCTGGCTGCTGATGGTTCAACAACCAATGTATGCTAATCCTTCTTTACCTTGTTGACGAAGGGATTCTCTGTAGAAGTTCTCATGCTGATGGGCTTTTGTTTAGGAGGGGTTTGCTGAAGGATCTGGTTGAAGGGATTAAATTCATAATTTGCAGCAAAGTGGTCTGATTCACCACAGATGATGCAAGATTGTTGAGGCTTTGGTAGCTGCTTCCTTGGTGGGAAAAGAGAGTTTTTGAAATGAGTTGCCTTGGCTTCAAAACTCCATACCTTTTTGTTCTTGTTTGTCTTCTCAAAAGAATTTTGTTTCAGGTTTCTTTGCTGCTGAAGGTAGTAGAAGCAGGTGCTGGCAGTGTGGTTGTATTTGCCACAGACAAAGCATGATTTAGCCAGATTGTCCCGCTGAAAGTACACATAGTCCTTTCTTTTGAACAAGTCTTTGAAGTTCCAGGGGTTTGTTGTGCTTAAAGGTTGCTTCTTCCAATGTCTTTTGAACATATGGAACTCTTTCTCCAGGCGCATGACATATGTCAAACACCTTTCTTTTAGGCTTTGAGTTGGTTGAGGTTGAAGACTGTCCCTTTTCAACAGTTAGCTTTCTACCTTCTGGAGGATAGATGATTTTGATTTGTTTGAAAGGCATAGGAACCGGAATAGCTGGTAAAGGGACATGAGCACTTGTTTGAATGACTTCAAGAACAGGCAGTGATGGTACTTGTACTGGTGATGAGGCCTCCTCAGTTTTAGTGGACTCTGAGCAAGTTGACTCAGACACAGACGAGGTAGTGCATTCTTGCACCAATGGTTCAAGCCTTGAAGAATCAAGATCTCGGTTGGCCTTTTCAAGATTTGAGAGATTGAAGCTTGGTTCATGGATGGCAACGTAGTCAGCAGGAGGTGCGATGGCTTGGTATTGTTCAGCATGATACCCCAGACCAGTTTTTACCTTGTCATGAATTTGAGCATCCAAAAGTCTTTGCAACTTTTTGGATGCAAATTCATATTTGTCAACATGAACTTTCTGTTCAGCTAATTCTGCTCTGGTAGCTTTAAATCTAGCCAGTAGATCATCAATCTGAGTTTCAAGATTTGTTTGTTCATGTTTTAGTAATGAATTCTCTTTCCTTAGGCAGTTAATTTTTTCTTTATAACTGTTTTCGACTTTTGTGAATTCAGATTTCATTTGATGAAACTCTTCATTTTGATTTATAAGGTTTTGATTATGTTTTCTGTAGCCTAACACCTTATCAATACAAGCTTGGGAACAAAGATGTTCATATACCTGAGGCGGTATCTCAGTTGTGTCTGCCATAAGAGCTTGGTTGTTAGCAGGAAGATCTTCATACTGAAAGCTCCAATCAAAGTCAGAAGTTCCAACAGCTGCACAAGCTGCAGTTTGAGCTGGAGAAGTAGCTTGTTGCTGTTGTGTCTTGGTTGGGCTTGGTGAGCTTGTCTTGATTGAGGAGCTGATGGGTTTTCCCTAGGTGCCTTGCATTCTCTAGAAAAGTGACCTAGTTGGTTATAGTTGTAACATCTTAATTTGCTTTTATCCAAGCCAACTCTGGGTCTTCCCGTTCTAGAGTAGAACCTTTTTGCTTTTATAGAGAGCAAGGCATACGAGTGCTGTATGTCCATTTCTTCTAAGTCATCTGGATGGAAGCATTCCAGATCCTCCTTGATAAAGGACATGTTGCTTGAGTTTTCAAAAACAAAAGCAGCAGAGGTTGAGGTTTGAGGAGGAGCTTCTATGAGAAATGGTGATGTGTTTGTTTGAGAGGTTGGAGTTTGGGGATGAGTGATGATGGGAGGATAGTAGTTTCTTGAACTAGGACCTAAGTGGTCAGAGTGGAGGGCAGAAGAGGTGGTGGTGGATGTTGAGGCTGTTTGGTAGCTTAAGCTTCTTTCTTTTGCCTGAATCATCTCTAGCTCATAGGTTTTTAGCATTCCGAAGAGCTCAGTCATCTGGAGAGTCTTCAGATTCTCAGTTCTTCTGATGGACACTGTGTATAGTGTCCAGCAACTTGGTAGAGATCTGATGAACTTTTTGAGAATGTCTTCATTCTCCAGCTTCACCTTTGAGCACTGTAGCTCACCTACAAGATAGGTATATATGTTATATAAAACAGTTAGAGACACACCTTCCTTCCAGACAGTTTTCATATTGCTGCTTCAGGATGTCTCTTCTATTTTCTTTGACTTCTTCTGATCCAACAAACATCTTCTCAAGAGCCTCCCATAGCTCTTTTGCAGTTTTATAACCTCTAAAGTTATGAAAAACTTCATTTGTTAAGCACATCTGGATGGCTCCCAAGGCTTTGAAGTCTACCTCCATTTTCTTGATCTCTTCATCAGAGTACTTGGAGGGTTCTTTGGGAACCAGTGCACCTCCGGAATCAGCAGAGGACACAATGGGTATGTATGGTCCATCTTTAACGGATTTCCACATCCCATATTCCTGATAGTAGAAGAAGCTTTCCATTATGTTCTTACACATATCGTAGTCTTCCCCAGACACCAGTCTTGGTGGTCTGTTGATGCTTCCAATATCTTCAAATCCATTGTTTTGAGCCATTTTGTTTTGATTTGTGATAGTGAGAGACTTTAACAAAGAGATAGTTTAGAATAGAACCGAAGAATGATTAAATAAGTGTGAGTTTGTTTAATCTGTGAGCCAAAGCTCTGATACCACTTGTTGGATCAGTAAATACAAGATGGTTCTATTCCAGTTGAGATTGGTGGAAACAATCACAATTTAATCAAAGTAAACACAAGAAGTACTGATAAATGCAATTTGTATTAAGCTTCAATGGTTACAAGATTACAGAGAATACTCTAATAAAAGCACTAAGATACAATGACTCTAAGTACTACTTATATAGTAACTTAGAATAAAGACAGAACCTTGATTCTAAGGATCAGATCTAACACAAACAGTTGATCTTGTATTGAAGCTATTCTACGTATAATGACAATAAACACTATCAAGGTTAACTTTACTCAAACGTCTTCTTAGGCATCATTGCTTGCATGCTTGGAGAAGAGCGTTGTAGTGCTTTGTTGTCTGCACCAGTGACATTCTTTCTGTGTGGAGTGTGTCAGTGGTGTAGCCGAAAGTTATCGAAGTCAGTCAGCTGCAACGTTTGATCTTTAGTGGAAATGGCTATCAGATGCAAAGTTGGAGATCAGCAGCAAGATGCAACCATCCAAAGCTACTGATAATTTCCCTATCAACATCGTCAAGTGTTGATGCTGCTGAGAAGCCTATCCGCAGCAACTCAGGTCTTCAGTAGATAAGGCTATCCGCAGCAGATTTGTTCTTCAGCAGAGGAACAAGTATCCGTGTAGATAAGCTTATCCGCAGCAGTTTGTTGGTCACCAACAAACTCTGAGGTAAGCAGCATTTGTACTTAGAAAGTTTTGTAGCCATCAGTCTTTATTTCTACAAACTCCCCCTAGACTGATGCTACCAGAACTCTCTTACTTCTTTTGCTGCTGAAGCTTTTCCATGTTGTTGACTATTCTTGCAACCTCATATCCTTCTGGTCCTTGCTGGGATTGTTAAGAGGAAGCTCAGATAGAGTCTTGATGTCTTTGCTTGACATTTTGAAGATTGCCTTGCTTGAACACCTCATCTTCTATGCTTTAACATCTGTCAATGTGAACTCATTCTTTTCAGCATTGTAGGACCAACTGATGAATGGAGAGTGGGATTGCAGAGATTTGGCATCAATGATTTCATATTTGCTGGGGTTGAGGTAATGTTTGATTACTAGCAACAGATGTCTCCTACCTTCATTCTCAGGCTCATTGGCTTCACCTAGCTCCATCATTCTTCTTAGATCAGAATCTGAAAGCTGCAATACCTCATAAACAATTGTATAAATTGATCTTCTTTCTTTTGATCTTGAGTGTTGTAGAACCAGTTGACAATTTCTCTTGAGTCTTCTAGTTTCGAGGTAGGTTTGGTTTTCTTCTTGGGAGGCAGTTGAGGAGTAGGAGCTGGGTGTGAGGATTTGGACTTTGTGGGTGGAGAGGAGGGAGGTCTAGGATGGAGAGTGGAAGGTTGTTGGATAGAGGAAGTGGTGGATGAGGGAGAAGGCTTGGGTTTCTTTGGTTTCCTTTCTTCTTTTTGATTGATTACCCTCTTCTTTGAGCCTTTCTTCCCCAGTCTTTCTTCCTCTTCCTTTTTGACTTTAAAGTAAAGGGCTTGCAGGTTCATGAAACTCATGGGACCCAGCCTTTTTCCACTCTCTCCTCTAGCCTTTAGAAAGTCAATCATGACCTTCCTTTCTTCATATGTTAAAGGCATTGGTCTTCTTGGATTTCTGTTTGGCTTTTTCTTCTTCTTCAGCCCTTTTCTTATTTCCCAATTGACCTTGCTGACCCATGAAGGCTCTGTAGATTTCTTTATTTGATAGTTTCTCAAGGTAGTCTGCATCCTCACCTTGAGAAATCCGAGCCTCTATCCACTCCTCTCTCATTTCTTTGGCTAGTTCAGAATCAGTTATTTTGAACTTGGCCTCTTCCTTCTTCTTCTTTCTTTCTTCTTCTTTATTAAATTGTTTCTGCGGTTGAAGAGCAAGAGCTTCATCTTCTTGAATTTGATAGACTGCAGGAATCTTGACTTTCAAATCATCCAATTGTTTAGCATACAGCTGGATCTGTTGTTCTCTGAGAAAGAATGAGATCATGTACACAGATGAATGGAAAGAACAAGGATTGTAGTACAAGAGAGTGTTGGAGATATGTAAAAGATATGGAGTGCATGCAGGCAGCAGATTACCGGATAATTGGAAGAGCTCATCATAAAGACAGAAGACTTAAGATCAAGCTATTGTCAAGGGGGAGTCTGTTAGGACATAGTTTGTAATGACAAAAGCTTTGTAATAGTTTAGATCTAATGTCTTTATGTTTTTGTTATGTATAATGTTCTAAGTGTTTTATGCAAGTTATGCTAGAGGCGAACTTGTTAAGTTCGCCTAGTCTAACAGAGGCGAACTTGTTAAGTTCGCTTAGTCTGTTAGAGGCGAACTTGTTAAGTTCGCCTAATGCAGGTCAGATGTCTATATATAGATGTTTACAGAGTTAGTTTGAGGATTGATCAGAAAACGAACAGAGTTGACGATTGAGTCTGTAAACTCTATTGAGAATTGGAATACAAGCGTGAATGTTATTTACTTGATTGTCTATATTGTCTTTTGTGTATGCAATCGTTGATTCGTTGGATTCCGCACTTCGAGTTAACGACACGTCTTATCATGAGAACGATCTGTAGAAGTGCCATGAGGACCTACAAGTGGTATCAGAGCTTATGCTCGTGATTCTTGGTGATTCTAGACGATTTTGTATGCAAATTGACAAGAAATTCATCATCTTTGACATTTTCATTTCCATGGAGTTTTCAAGCTTAATTTGGTTCTGATTTGGTGTTTTTGAAGAGGATTTTGAAGAAATTGATCCGATAGAAAGGTTCTAATTAAGAAATTACACAATCCTACGGTTTGATTTTGATTAATTCCTTCAAATCAGTGAATTATTTTTTTTTTATTCCTGGTTCGCGGTTTCTGGTTTGAACTGTTCTTGATTTTGAATTTGCTGAAGTAAGCGAACTTGCTGATTTTGTGTGCAGGCGAACTTAGCAGGCGAACTTCTCACAAATTAAGCGAACTTATTTTTAGGCGAACTTAATCAGATTTTCTGATTTCTGGTTTAAGAGAACTTATTAAGTTCGCTTGGGTATCACAGAAGTGAACTTATTATTTTCGCCTAAGGGTAGTGAGTGTTCAACACTTGGAAATTTTTCAGGAAAATGGAAAATATGGTATAAGTAACGAATATGTTCAATTATGATAATGAGATTGGTACATCTCAAAAACCGTCGAAGTTGTTGAATCTTGCTGATTATTCTAATTGGAAAGATAGGTTTGATCAGTTCGTATCTTTTACCGATATTCCTATTTTAGAAGGTTATACGCATCCGACTTATTTGTGGATGAGACAAGATAATGTTCCAAAGTCGGTGTCAGCGTTAACGACTGAAGAAAGCTGCTGTTTGATAGGGAAAAGAAAGCGATGACAAGTATTTCGATGTCTCTTCTGAAGGAAATATATCACAGTTTCAAACAATTCAAGTCTTCTCAACAACTGTGGGAAGCATTACAGAAAAGATGTGAAGGTAGTTTGGATGTAAAAAAGAGTAGAAAAGAGCTACTGAAGAAGCAATTCTTGGTCTTCAAACATTTTCAAAATGAATCCTTGGATGATCTTGCTACCAGATTCTATCATCTGCTTAGTGAACGAGCGAGTGCTTCTGTGGTGTATGAAACTGAAGAAATTAATGATAAGTTCTTGGAGGCATTACCATCAAAATTTGATGTGTATACGGTTTTGATAAAAGAAAATATCAAGTATAAAACCATGTCTCTTGAAGAAGTTCTTGGGAAGATTCAATCGCATGACCTGAATATGAAGAAGAAAGAGACTAACATGGAGCATATCCAGGATCCTTCAATGTATTTTGCCAAGACTTCTGGTAAAACTGGTACAAGAGTTTCATTCTTTTCTGGCGATGCTCAAGATTCTTCTAATGATCAGTGTTCTGGAATTCCTATTCATTCTGGTCATTCTAGTCATTCTGGATTTTCTGCAACTACAGCTTCTACATCTTCTGGATCTCATATAAATCAAAAGGTTGTTGATGATTATCTAGCTATGTTTTCCTCATTCATGGCTTCGTATGAGAATTTTATTGGAGGGAAAACTCATGATCCTGAGGTTATTGAAGAAGATTTCAGACAGATTGACCCTGTTGATCTGGAAGAAATGAACATCCAATGGAATATAGCCATGTTGATGCGTCAAGCAAAGGATTTCTTGAAGAAAACTGGCAGAAAGTATATTGGGTCCAATAGTCGATCACGCATGGGATTTGATAAAACCAAAGTACGTTGTTATAACTGTCAAGAGTATGGTCACTTTGCTAAAGAGTGTGTGAAGCAAAAGGTTGAGTTTGATTCTTAGAAGAAGCAAAATAATTTTCAGAATAATCGTAATCAATCACATGGTTCATCTGGAAATTCAAATCATGCATCTGCATCATCGGCATTGGTTGCACAGAACGATGAGAACTATGACTGGGGTATTCATCTGGAAGATTTAGTGGGTGCTCTAAGTCAAGCCTTTGTAGTAGAAATTCATTCTGAAAAATCAGAAGAGGTGACTGATGATGAAAGTTTGAGTGAGGGTTCGAGTGATGGTTCGAGTGATGGTGAAAGTGTGTAGATTGTTGATGAAGAGATAGAACAAGTGCAGAATATTGATTTTGATGTTGCATCAGGTGTTGCTGAAGATGATATTGTTCTAACACAAAATGCTTCAGATGGTGCTGATTCAACGAATATTCCCATAGCCAAAGTTTTCATGGCAGACATGTCTGATCCATCAAAGGTAAAAGACTCTGTTTGTCATATTTACTGTTCTAACTGCATTACTGTTAAAGATAAATTGCAAAAGGTCATGGATGATAACACAAACTTTATTTGTGATATGAAATCGATGCATTCAGTTAATCAGAAACTGAAAGATAACGAAAAATTTTGCATCGATAGAATTGAGTCTTTGAAAAGAGACTTAAATTCTCTGGGGTTGGAATATAAAGAACAAGCTTATCATCTGGATATGGCTTATGCTGATATAGAAAAACGAAATGAAGTTGTTGCTCAAAAGAATAAAGAAATTTCCGACAAAGAGTCTGAGGTGATCAAACTTCATAGAAAGTTGGAACACTTTGCAAATTCTTCTGTTGTTTTGGATTATTTTAATTCAAATGCTGATCCTACTAAGCGGGTTGCTGGGATTGGATTTGTTCCTCCACCATTTAATGCAAATTATGTGGTTGAACCTGAAATCATACATGAAGAGGAAATAGATCCAAAAACAGTATTGAAAGTGAACCCGGTAACTGGTGAGGATATGGTTTATGAACCTGATTCGGAGGATGAGGTATTTGATGAGAAGAAGGTCGAAGGTATTCCAAAAGAGGTGAAACTTAATGAACCAACAGTTGTAAAAACCGCTACCCTTGATAGATGCATTCTGACTGAACCTGATGAGGTGAAAGTTGTTACACCTAAGCTTTCCCCAATTTTACAGTCAAGTGGTTTTGTCGCTGCTGGTCATCAAAAGGTTCATTCATCAAAGGTGCCTACACAGTTTTATGTTCCAAAGAAGACAGTAAAATGTTCTGGACAATCTTCTGAAGCTTATTCCTCTGATGGCTCCTCAAACTCAAAGAATTCTTCTTACTTTAGAACTTATAAAGAAAGAAGAGTTTGTTTTCATTGCAAGGAAGCTGGCCACATTCTGGTCAATTGTCCTTATAAGAACCAGGGCAAATTGAAGATTGTTCCTTCACAACCAAAAGTGGTGAAGATTCTGAAAAGAACAGATGAAGGAAAGTCATCATTTAGTTTGGAGAAAAATACATCCTGTCGATCTTTTGTTAAATCCTCTAGATTTAAACAGCAGGATAAATTGAACTCTAAATCATATGTGTGTCAAGAGAAACTTGAGATTCCTCATGTTAGAATTTCAAAAGGTTCTCAATCTGAAGTTAAATTGTCTAGACCACAAAGGAGAAGACGAAACAGAAAATTGAAGAAAATTTTGGAAACATCTGAATCTGATAATAATATATCAAATAATGTTTTTCAAAATGATCAAAAATTGTCTCCTTTGAAAAAGTCTGTTGGTAAAACTTCTATTCCAAAGGTTAATGATAACATTGATTGTGAATTACTAGAAGTTGTTTATTTTGATCAATCTGGATGACCCAAAACCACAATGGCTTGGGTTCCTATTTCTAACTGATTTTCGTTGTTTATGTAGGGACAACCAAGGAGGACTATCAACAATACATGTTATGTGGATAGTGGTTGCTCTCGACATATGACAGGGAATATTAGATTGCTTGAAGATGTTAAAAATATCGATGGTGGTTATGTCGCTTTTGAGGGGAATAAAGGCGGGTACATAACTGGACAGGGTACTTTAAAGAATGAGAAAGTCAAATTTGAAAAGGTGAATTATGTGGAGCAACTTGAACACAATCTTTTGAGTGTATCACAAGTTTGTGACAAGAAGTTTTCGTTCCATTTCAATGATGCTGAGTGTTATATCTTGAAACCTAGTTTTGTTATTCCTGACGATTGGATTCTCATGAAGGCCCCGAGGAGAATAGACACGTATGTCCTTGACATGAGTGTCGCTACTACAACGGATTCAATTCCTACATGTTTACTCTCCAAGGCGTCGGAATCAGATTCTATTCTGTGGCACAGGAAGCTAGCTCACATCAACTATCGGAAGATGAACTATATTTTTAAGAATGATCTGGTTCTTGGTATTCCGAAGATGAAATTCTCAGTTCCTGATGATTGTATTCCTTGCAAGAAGGGGAAACAACGAAAAAAATCACACAAATCTAAATCGAAGAATTCTATCGTAACTCCTTTGGAGTTGCTGCATATGGATTTGTACGGTCTGATTAGTATCAGGAGCATTGGTGGAAAATCGTATTGTTTGGTAGTAACAGATGATTTCTCTAGATTTTCATGGGTTAAGTTTCTTTCTTCTAAAGCTGAAACCACTGAGTTGGTACAATACTTAATTCTGGGTTTGGAGAATTTGTTCAATCTGAAGGTCAAAAGAATTAGGAGTGATAATGGCAGTGAGTTTAAGAATAGCAAAATGGGCTTATTCTGTCTACAAAAGGGAATTCATCATGAATTCAGTGCGCCATATGTTCCTCAACAAAACGGTGTTGCTGAATGAAAGAACAGGACATTGGTTGAAACGGCACGCACGATGCTTGCAGATTCTAAGCTTCCAGTTACCTTTTGGGCTGAAGCTATGAATACTGCGTGTCACGTTTTGAACAGGGTCTTGACTGTCAAGCGACACAACAAGACTTGCTATGAGTTGCTGAATTATCGTAAGCCGAATCTGGATTATTTACCACCTTTTGGTAATCCATGCACCCTGTTGAAAGTTCGAGATGTCCCAACAAAATTCAGTTCTAAGGCTATTGAAGGGAATTTTCTGGGGTATGTTGCTAATTCGACTACCAAGAGGGTTTATAACAAAGAGACGCGCCAAGTTGAAGAATGGTTCCATATTGACTGTTCAAATAGGTCTTTACCTCAAATGGCGATTGGACCAGATTGGGCATTTGATTATGAAAATTTATTCAAGTCTTTTCATTTACCTTCTGATATTTCTCCTGATGAAGCTGCTGTTCTCTATGATTCATGTCAGGATGCACAGCATAATGTATTTCTACCAAATACAGTTCCACATTCATCGGTTCCATCTACTTCTGCTCTCAATCCTAATGTTGCTTCTTGTTCGGGACCACAAGATTCAGAGAGTGAGGAAGACAATGCTATTTTTCAAGATTCTTCTGCTGATCCTTTGTTGGGTGATGATTCATTACCTTCGACACAAGATTTGGGGGAGATTCCTACAAATTTAGACTTGGAAATTCCAATTAATCATGATTTGTGTTATCAATATGATACAACTCGTGTTGAAGTGTTACAGGTTCCTGAGGTCGCTTCCATCAAGGAACTCAAAGATCATCCAGTGACAAATATAATCGGAAATTTACAGGATGGAGTGAAAACACGTTCTATTGTAGACAATACTTGTTTGTATACATGTATTAAAGATTCTGGTGTTCTTGATGATTGCTCACATTCATGTTTTATTTCTCAGGTCGAACCCAAAAATGTTAAAATGGCTTTAAATGATAACAATTGGATAGAAACCATGCAGGAAGAACTTGCTCAGTTTGACAAACTTAAGGTTTGGAATCTTGATCTTCCGAAGGGTGTATATCCGATTGGTACTAAATGGGTGTTTAAATGTAAGAAAGACGATCGAGGTGTCGTGGTAAGAAACAAGGTAAGATTAGTTATCCAGGGCTTCAAACAACAAGAGGGAATTGATTACACCGAGGTTTATGCGCCTGCTGCGAGGCTTGAAGCTCTATGGCTGTTTCTAGCTTTTGCTTCTTATAAAGGTTTTAAGGTGTTTCAATTGGATGTGAAAAGTGCGTTTTTATATGGTGAGGTCAAGGAGGAAGTTTATGTTTGTCAGCCGCCGGGGTTTGAAGATCCACTTAATCCGAATATGGTTTTCAAGCTTGATAAGGCCCTCTATGGTCTTCATCAGGCTCCTCGAGCGTGGTATGAAACTTATCCACACATCTTTTGGCAAATGATTTTGTTAGTGGCAAGATTGACTCGACCTTATTCATAGAGAAATCAGAGGGAGATTACCTACGGGTGCAGATATATGTGGACGATATTATTTTTGGCTCAACAAATGAAGGGTTATGCAAAGATTTTTAGAGTGTAATGAAGTCGAAGTTTGAAATGTCAACTATGGGATAGTTGTCGTTTTTCTTAGGTTTACAAGTAAATCAAAAGGAAGATGGTTTCTTTATTCATCAGTCCAAGTATGTCAAAGACATCTTGAGCCGGTTCAAGATGGAGGACTGTACCCCATATGATACTCCGATTCCGGTCAATCATAAGTTGAATTCTGACCCGGATGGAAAAGATGTGGATTGTTGACTTTACAGAGCAATGATTGGATCTCTCATGTACTTAACCGCTTCAAGGCCAGATATAATGTTCGCTGTGTGCATCTGTTCCAGATTCCAGGCAAAACCAAAAGAATCTCACTTAATAGCTGTAAAAAGAATCTTTCGTTATTTGAAAGGAAAACAAAGATTGGGACTATGGTATCCACATGGTTCTAACTTTGATTTCAATGCTTATACTGATTCTTATTTTGGTGGTTGTTGTTTGGACAGGAAATCTACAACAGGTGGTTGCCAGTTCTTGTGTAATCGACTTGTTTCCTAGCAATGCAAAAAGCAAACCACAGTTTCCATTTCTACATGCGAAGCAGAATACATCGCTGCTGCAAGTTGTTGTTCACAGATTCTGTGGATACAACAACAATTAAGAGATTACGGTTTGAATTTCACAGGAACCCCTATGCTTATTAATAATAATGCTACAATGTCTATAACTAATAATCATGTTAAGCAGGGTAAAACAAAGCACATTGAGATTAGATATCATTTTATTCGTGATTGTGCAGAGAAAAGGTTGATTGAGCTGGTAAAGGTTCATACTGATGATAATTTTGCTGATTTGTTTACCAAGGCATTTGATCGTACCAGGTTTGAATTTCTAATCAAAATGATAGGTATGATCAATCCCGAATAAAAGTTTTTCAAAATCAGATTTTCGTGGAAAATTTTGTTTTTTTTAATCTCATTTATTGCTTTATTACATTTTTGCATTTTAAATTTTCAGTCAAAAAGTTCTTAATTTATAAAAAGTCAAAACAAAGTGAAAAATATAAAATTTGACATCATTTAAAGTTAGAGAAGAAATGATAGTACATCAGTGATTAGTTCATTTCACACGACCTTAGTAGACCTTTGATATATAATTTTTTAAAGTAATTTGATTTGATCTAAATTTCAAAGTCTGCATAAATGAGAAATGATAGTGTTGTGAATGCTCTAATCTTGATAATCTGTTTTCAAATTTGTGTATGAGTTTTGAGACTTGAATTGTCAATAGACTAAAAGCGTTTTGAAACTAATAGTAGTGTAAAATTAAATATGATATGATTGCATCTGTGATTTGAATCCATTATATGCCTGTGTGTGTGTAAAAGATCATTATCAGATAAAGAATATATGGTTTTAAAGAATTTCATGAGACCAATATCGAATTATATCTTTAGCATAAATTTATTTTAGTTCACATTACTGCCCATGCCCCGAAAAACATGCAATGTATTCTTGAACTAAGATATGCTTTCAAAATCTGTTGAAACATATATTCGCCCTTAGATCAGTTAGATACATCATCTAGTGTGACTCCATTGAAACTTATCCAGATAATAGTTGGACCCTCATACCTGAATCTGTTGATTTTCATTGTACAGCCAATTCATTAGAATCTTCTTATTCTGAATCATCTTGATTCTTATATCCTTTGGGATCTGCTTTTCTATACTTGTGCTAAAAGAGAAAATTTCATCTTGGAAATTGATCTAATCTTAAAATAAATTGTATAGGTCTTGAAGATAGTGCAATTTATATTTCTGTTTGGCATATATGTGGGGTACACGATGTTTTTCATCTAAATGGTACTAAATCACATGAATTTGGAGAATAAACGCTTATAGTTTCAAATCATATAATATTGACAAATTTAAGAATTCATGTTTTATATTACAAATTTGGTATGAATAATTGAGCATTTCATAACCTGATCTTATTTACATTGAAATTTATCACGTATCATTTCAAATATTATTTAAATTGATTGATTTATAAATACTGAAAAAGATACATAGAGTAGAAGATGAGTTGGATTGTTTCATATCATAGGTTACCCTTGGTTATTGCTAAAATGTGTGATGAACTACTCGGATACTGATATGATCTTCTTACTCATGATGATCATTCAAAAATATGTGATTTCAGTTTGTACAGATAAAATTCAAAAATATGTGATTTCAGTTTGTACAGATAAAATTCAAAAATATGTGATGTCAATTTATACAGATAAAAATCCAAAAATATGTGATTCCGTTTGTATAGATAAAATTCAAAAAGATTTTGTTTTTTTATTTTCCATGAAAATTCTAATCTTTTATTAAATTGTTCGGGATTGGATCAAATACATGCTGCTGACGGAAGTTCAACAAGTGACGGGGTGAAAGTTGGTAAAAATTTTGATTAAGGGAAAAGTTGAAGGCATTAAGTTCGCCTAACTCTTGTGAAGCGAACTTAATATGTTCGCCTGATGTTGGTGAAGCGAACTTATTATGCTCGCCTAGGGCTTGTTAAGCGAACTTAACAAGTTCGCCTAAATAAGCGAACTTAATCTATATAAGGGTTGTCCAGGCGAACTTATTCACTTCACCTTCTTCACAGATAAAGTGAACTTGTCCGATCCGTAGTCAAAATTTTATTTTCAAATTAAGTGGTTGTTGAGTTGTTTACTGGTATATTCTGATTCAAAATTGAATTGCGAACATGACTAAGGTAATTTCATTGATTTTCATCCGTTCAATTGTGAGAAAATTGAGGTTTTTGTCTCGGTTTTAAACAAATGACTATTTTGACCTAATTGTTGTTATATTAGCCTTAAATCTTGAAATTGATCTTTGATACTGACTTAGTAGTACAAATCGATGTGTTTTAAATGCTTATTTCATGATTTCCAAACGATTTGAAAGAAATTTGATTTCTGGTTTGGAATTTGAAACGTCAGACAGTTCAGGCGAACTTGTTCAAGCGAACTTGTCTAGGCGAACTTAATAAGTTCTCCTGTTGAAACACTAAGCGAACTTATTAAGTTCGCCTAAGGGTCAGAAGGTGTTTTGGACTTGTAAATTTTTGTGTTTGAAATATTTTTTTTAAAATTTTTTTGTTTGTGTTTCAAATTTGTTTTCCGTGTTGTTTGTGTTTGTTATTTGTCTAATGTGTTTGTTGTCAAAATATTTTTCAGATGGCTCGTCGTGTCGAATACAAACTTAAACAGGTGGCGTTGTTAGATCCTAACATGTCAGAGGCCGTAAACTTTCAAGGTATTATCAGATTTCTGAATCGTTCACGACTTCGTGTCGCATTATCTGCAGATCCATACATAAGTCTGGTGTATATTCAGCAGTTTTGGGACACAGTTCATTCAGATACTGACGTAGAACCTCATGTTCTTCGTGCCACTGTAAACAATATGGAGATTGCAATATCTGAAGAAACTATTAGTGCTGCTCTTGCTCTAGGTGGTGCTGCTGATGATCCTATATCATATCCTAATACATTGATCAGGGGATGCTTTCAGAGGATGGGTTACCGTGGATGACCTAATGATACTCAAGCTCATAAAGGTGGTTTAGTGGGTGACTGGGGATATTTCATGAATGTGATTATCCAATGCCTATCTCCTCGTAAAGCTGGTACAGATGGTTTAAAGACTACTCTTCAAGCTGCAATGGTAGCTTTGACGTTGAACAAGCGATTCAATTTTGCACGATATGTTTATCGGGAGATGGTTATGCAAATCACACCTGCTGAAGGTCAAGGATTTCTTATGTATCCTCGGTTCATCCAAATGATTCTGAATCATCTTCTTCCTGATCTCCCACAGCATCCGATTCGATTAACTTTGACTCCGATGTCTAAGCGTATTTTTACGGATTGCACTAAGGTGAAACAACAGAATGCCGCATTGATTCCTATTAATACTCCATTGTTTGGTCACTTAATCAATCCTGATTATGTTGAACCACCAAATGACAAGTGGTTTCATCCTGATGAGATAGCTCAAGTGCAAGGTCAGAATGTTCAACAACAATAACAACAACCACAACAACCTATTCCACATGTACAAGTTCAACAACAACAACATGTTTCCATACAACAACAAATTCCTATTCAAGAACAAGTTCCAATTCAACAAGCTCAGGTTGATATACCTGTTAATGAACCTGTTCTAGAAGAGGTAGTTCATGAACATGAACAAGATCTAGGGATGAATATGGATGATTTTGTTGATGACGCTATGAACTCGCCCATTCATGAAGCTGAAGGGAATGTGGTAACAGATACTGAGTCGAGTTCTAGCTTAAGTGATACAATTTTACCTATTTCTGAAGAAACCGATTCTGATGAATCTAGAGATTTTTCCTCAGATCATTATGAAAGGTTGGCTCGTATACCATTGGCTAATGCTGGTAAACGTCTTAAATCTACAGCCAAAAGACAAAGACGTAAGTCTGTTCGGGATCCTCCTTCCGGATCAGTTCTTGGAAAAAGGACATTGGTGGATGAGAGTTCTGATAGTGATTTTAATCCGGATCCTAAAACTCAGAAGCTTATGTCGGCTTCAATTGCTGCTGCTCAATCTTCACAAGGTGTAGAGGATGCTACTTTTGTTGCTTCCTTAATTGTCACACCTCTAAGTTCTAAAGATCAATCTCCTGTTCTAACTCTTGTTCCTCCTATGGTTATTCCTACTCCTTGTACTTCAGTTCCTCAATCTTCAGCTGGTCCTTCTAAGCCTTCTGATTCTGATAGGATTACTTTCCTTGAATCTCAAGTGCTTGCTTTATAAACTCAGGTGGATACTCTTGTATCTACTGAGACTCAAACACAACTGGTTATTCAGACTCAAGCTACGCAGATTGCTGCTATGCAGGCATTAGTGTCCAAACTTGTTGAGCGTCTTGACGCTCAGGGGAGTTAAGGATACGTGATACATGTCACACTGAATCTATTCAAAGACATGATGATGAAGACAATGATCCTTCTGATAATATTGAGGGTGATCGTCAATACGCTGACGTTAATCCTATATCTAAAGTTCAAGGGGAGTCGACATCACAATCCATTGATGGAAACAAAGATACTTCTGGAGTTAATGAAGAAGAAATTTTATTATTGGAGTTCTTTGCAGAGTCTGAGGAGGAAGAAGCTGAAAAGATAGCATGTCTTGATGACATTGATGAATTATTCAATGACATAGAAGATGATGTGTCGGAAAATGAAATAGAAGAAGGAGAGATAGTGGAGATAGAGATAGAGAAAGGTCAAGATAAAGTGATTTATGAAGTCTGTGATGGTCTTAAAGTCCCTTATAACTTCATCCAAGATGATGTTATTCCTGAGTTTAATTATGAAGGAGCAACAGATTCTATGGATTCATTTGAAGACATCACACTGCCTGAATATACTGCTGATTCTAAGATTGATACTGATGATGAAAACATTCAATCCAATAAAGATGCTGAAACTGATACTACTCACACTGAGTCTCCAAAGGTGAATGAAGAACCCGTGATGTACAGAAATACAGGTATGACTAGAGAACAGTGGAGAGAAGTTGTAAATAGCTGGATGAAGGTGCTACCCAAGTCTCAAGCACAACCTGCTCAGAAAGAAAACTATGTGAATAAAGAGAGGTGTGTAGGAAGAATCATAAGTTGGTTTTATGATAATGAAACAAAATTATTTGCTATTAAAAGATCTGATGTTGTCCAGTACTTAAAGCCGAGGATCAAGTATTTCAATACCTTGCCAAGGTGTGAAATGAATGGTCTAGCTTCAAAGCCACTTATTAATAGATCCAAGTTTGGATTAGCTGATGTAATTGCAAATCTGATCAAGAGAGAAGGTGGTTCGGGGAAGTATGAAAAGCTAAAGCCTCAAAAAGGAAAGAGAGTGAAGAACATAGATCAAAAGATTGGGAAAGTGACCTGGAAGTACAAATTCAAACCAGTACGTGCTATACACAGGATACCATTGAAGAAGATTCCTCAAGATTTCCTTGGGAATATCAAATGGTGGTATGTCGATATTAATATTGGTGAAGCAAGGATTGAAGATAAAGACAATAAGGTCATTGTGTGTTTCTTTGACGCAATGAATCTTATTAATTTTTCAAAGAAATATCAGAGAACGCTGAGAAAGAATGAGATCATATACACTGATGAATGGAAAGAACAAGGATTGCAGTATAAGAGAGTGTTGGAGATATGTAAAAGATATGGAGTGCATGCAGGCAGCAGATTACCGGATAATTGGAAGAGCTCATCATAAAGACAGAAAACTTAAGATCAAGCTATTGTCAAGGGGGAGTCTGTTAGGACATAGTTTGTAATGACAAAAGCTTTGTAATAATTTAGATCTAATGTCTTTATGTTTTTGTTATGTATAATGTTCTAAGTGTTTTATGCAAGTTATGCTAGAGGCGAACTTGTTAAGTTCGCCTAGTCTAATAGAGGCGAACTTGTTAAGTTCGCTTAGTCTGTTAGAGGCGAACTTGTTATGTTCGCCTAATGCAGGTCAGATGTCTATATATAGATGTTTACAGAGTCAGTTTGAGGATTGATCAGAAAACGAACAGAGTTGAACGATTGAGTCTGTAAACTCTATTGAGAATTGGAATACAAGCGTGAATGTTATTTACTTGATTGTCTATATTGTCTTTTGTGTATGCAATCGTTGATTCGTTGGATTCTGTACTTCAAGTTAACGACACGTCTTATCACGAGAACGATTTGTAGAAGTGCCATGAGGACCTACAGCTTCAACTTCATGGACCACAACAACAGATGTAAGAGTTGCTGTTGGGATCTCAGCTTTAGCTTCATTGGCATGATGAGGAGTAGACATAGAGGAAAGGACTGCTTCACTCTCTTCCTTTTCCCATTCATTTCCATATATAGCTTTAAAGGCCTCTTTGATATTCTGAGCAGCCACTTTTCTTGACCCTTCTGCTGCGTTCAGTATGACAGTTGGTGAGGTGGGAAGGGATATATCTGAGTCAGAGTCATTCATTGCAGGCGGTTCCTTCTTATAAAGAGAAGACTTGATGAGTTTGATCATTTCTTGACTTTCTAAGGAGTTGATGTTGCAGATGAGTGATCTGAGCTCGAAGACCTTGTGCATGAAGTCTGAAGGTAGGAGTAAGATCTCTTTGGTGTTGATTGAGAGAGAAGATCCATTGCTTAGGAAGAAGGTGAAATCAAAAGAATCGGTGCTCACCCATCCTAGCACTTCCAAGTCCCTGACCATGATGCTGTACATGAATCTTTGCCAGCAGATAACTTCTTCTTCAGTTAAAGCACTGCTCCTGATTAAGTCAAGTCTTCTTGGAGCCAGTCTTTGTTCTGCTGTTGATGAAGATTCAGGATAAGCCACCCTATTTGCTTCTTTTAGTAGTCTTTCAAACCAGGGCATATTATCCTCCATTAAGTCATAGAACCTGCTGATTGCAAGTTCTGCAGAGAGATCTGATGAAGTGTTAATACATCTTGTCAGATGCTGATTAAGAACCTGGAGGGCATTAAGAGTGTTCCATTTTAGCTCTTCTACTCCACTAAACTCCCATCCAATCCAAAATCTCTCAGCTATGCCATCATACCCCTAAGCTAGAATGGAGTCGAATTCTAGGTTGTTTGAAGTTAGTGAGAATTGGGGAGTAGATGTTTGACCTATTATGACTGCAGCTTCAGGAAGTATGCTGAATGATGGAGGTGTGTCTTCATGGAGAGTTTCATCTTGCAACACCTCATCAATAGCTCGGACAACTAACTTCCAATCCTCAGTGATATCTTCTTCTTCATCTACTGAGTCTGGCAAGTCATGGATTTGAACAAAAGCAGGTTTGTATAGTGAACTTTGAAACATAGTCTGCTCTTGTATCCATTCTTCTAGGCTGTCCGTATCATCTTCCTTGGTAACTACCTCCCCCTTTTTGTTTGCATTAATGCATAGAGTGTTATCTGTTTGAGTGCCCACTGATATAAGGGAGGGAGAAGTCACTGGAGGGCATTGATGGGCTTCATGTATAGAGACTTGGTGCCGCAGTTTGGACACTTCAGTCTCTAGCATTGCCACCCTGCCGTCAATTCCAAATTATGAAGTTTCAGTCTGTCCTCATCCATAGTTGTGGAATCCTTGTAGCTGGATGGGGTCTTAGGCCTAGCCTCTGCATCCCCATCACCCTGGTTTTCTTGGCGCCTAGGATTCCTCTCAGTGAAGAGTGTTTCTAAGGAAACATCCTCAGTGTGAGTTGCCGTGGTTAGGGTCTTAGTTATGTTATCCCTGTCCTCCCGGTCAGTTGATGTACCAGGGGTAGTGACAGCCCTTTCCACATTCACTCTATCATCACTCCCAGAGTGAACCTTCTGCGGTGATGAACTTGGGTTGGGTGCATTAGCAGCCAAGTCAATCAATACCTCCGAGATAGTGGTAGTTGGAGAAGGTATATCATCTTGACTAGGTGCCTCTGCACTTAAGTTCAGAGAAGAGAAATAATGATATGGCTCAGCGGGTTGTTCTATGGATCCGGGATGTTATCCTGATCCTAATAGAGAAACTTCCAAGGAAGTCTCTCTAATGGTGTGGCTATCCTTTTTGATATTCTCATCAGAATGTTGGAATCTAAATGAGGGCTTTTAGGTTGGGATTGGGCCTGTGAGACAAGAATAGAAGGAGTCTTCAAACACAGCTCCTTCATCGTTTTTTGCATGAGGATTCTGAATGAGGGATTCTGAATGAAGGATTCTGAATTAGGGGATTCTGAATGAAGGATTCTGAATGAGGGCTTTTAGGTTGGGATGCCACCAAGTCAAACTGGATTTTCTGCAAACACAGCTCCTTCATCGTCTGGATCACATCATATGAATCAAAGAGTTGCTGATGATTATTTAGCAATGTTTTCTTCCTTTATGGCATCTTATGAGAATTTCATTGGATGTAAGATTCGTGATCCGGAAGTTATTGAAGAGGATTTCAAACAAATTGATCCTGTTGATCTGGAAGAAATGAACATTCAATGGAACATGGCCATGCTTATGCGACAAGCAAAAGACTTTTTGAAGAAGACTTGAAGGAAGTATATTGGTTCTAACAGTTTATCAAAAATGGGGTTTAACAAAACAAAAGTTCGATGTTATAATTGTCAAGAATATGGTCATTTTGCTAATAAATGTGTGAAGCCGAAAGTAGAATTTGATTCTCAGAAGAAGCCTAATACTTTTCAGAACAATCGTACTCAGTCACATGGTTCCTCTAGATCTAGGAATTCTAATCATGCATCCACATCATCTGTATTGCTTGCTCAGAATGATGAAAATTGTGATTGGGGTATTCATCTAGAAGACCTGGTTGGTGCTGTGAGTCAAGCTTTTGTAGCTGAAATACACTCTGAAAATCCTGAAGAGACAACTGATGATGATAAATCAAGTGATGGTAAGAGTTTGCACAGTCCTGAGGAAGACCATGTTAAAGTACAAAATGTTGATTCTGATATTGTTTCTGCCTCTGGTGTATCTGAAGATGACATGGTGTTGACTAAAAGATCTTCTGATGATGCTGTATCTGAAGATATTCCAATTGTTAAAGTCTTCATGGCAGATATGTCAGATTCTTTAAAAGTAAAAGATTCTATCAATCATAATTACTGCTCTAACTTCATCTGTGTGAAGGATAAAATGCAAAAGGTTATGGATGATAATACAAATTTAATTTGTGATATGAAATCTATGCACGTGGTAAATCAAAAGTTGAAAGATAATGATAAGCTGTGTATGGATAGAATTGAATCATTGAAAAGAGATTTAAATTCTTTGGGGTTGAAATATGAAGAACAAGCATATCATCTGAATATGGCTTATGGTGAAATTGAAAAGCGAAATGAAATTGTTGCTCAGAAAAACAAAGAGATTTCTGACAAGGAATCCAAAGTGATTAAATTACATCGAAAGCTGGAGAGTTTTAGAAATTCATCTGTGGTGTTGGATTACTTTCATGCCAACGCTGATCCCACAAAGAGGGTTGCTGGAGTTGGGTTTGTTCCTCCACCATTCAATGGGAATTATGTAGTTGAACCAGAAGTTATTCATGAGGAGGAAATTGATTCAAATACAGTGTTGAAGGTTAATCCTGTAACTAGTGAAGAAATGATGTTTGATTCTGATACTGAAGATGAAGAGTTTGATGATAAAAAAGTTGAAGGCATCCCTAAGGCGATGAAAATTATTGAACCAAAGGTGGTGAAACAAGTTACCCGAGATAGGTGTATTTTGACAGAACCTGATGAAGTGATTCAACCTAAGCTTTCTAAGGTGTTACAAACAAGTGGTTTTGTTGCTGCTGGTCATCAGAAGAACATACCATCAAAGGTAAGTAAACAAGTTTATGTTCAAAAGAAGACGGTTGACAGTTCAGTAAAATCTTCTGAAGCATGTTCATTGGGTTGTTCATCAAATTCAAGAAAAAGTCCCTATATCAGAAATCGAAAAGTGTTCCCCCACAACAAAAAGTGGTGACGATTTTGAAAAGAACTAATGTGGGAAAGCCTACATCTGATGTTTTGAAGAAAGTTCTTTTGAGGCAATCTGTGCCTACTCAATTATTTGCTAAATCTTCGGGATTTAAGCAAAATGATAAACATTTTTTAAACCAATGGTTGGTCATACTGTTGTGAGAAATATTGCTGCTTTTCAAAATCATTCAGAGATTCCACGTGTTAGAATCACAAAAGATTCTCAACCTAAGGTCAAACTTTCTCGACCACAAAGGAGAAGACGTAACAGAAGATTAAAGAAATATTTGGAAACATCTGAATTTGATAATAATAAATCTAAAACTATTTTTCAAAATAATCATCATGTTTCTCCATCGAGAAGGTCTGATTGTGATCTTTATGTTCCAAAGGTTGATGATAAAGTGGATTGTGAACTAATTGAAGTCGTTTATTTTAATCCTTTTGGACGACCCAAGACCACAATGGCTTGGGTTCCCATTTCTAATTGATTTTCTTTGTTTATGTAGGGGCAACCAAGGAGGACTATCAACAATACGTGGTATGTAGGGCTGTAAACGAGTCGAGCCAGGCTTGGCTCGAGCTCGAGCTCGAAATTAAACGAGCCAGCTCGGCTCGGCTCGATTTTTTTTCCGAGCTGAAAAGTTGAGCTCGAGCTCGGCTCGTAAAAAGCTCGAGCCAGCTCGTGGCTCGTCGAGCTAGCTCGTTTTTTTTTTTTTTTTTTTTTTTACATATTAATATATATATAAACAAAAAAAAATATTTTATTCTCGGTTTGAAGTTGATTGTCTTCAAAAAACTAAATAGATAGAAGGGACAATATATAAAATACAAAAAAAAAACATAGATAACCCAAAACTTACAAAGTAGAGAGTAAATACAATTGTAGATAAAGTAAAATTTTAGTCCTAAACTCAAAGTTCTTGAAAACAAATTAACTTAAAAAATCAAAACATCATATTTCAAATATAACACATATATAACATATACATATATATATATATATATATATATATTAGTTATTTAGACGAGCCGAGCCACGAGCCGAGCCCACGAGCCGAGCCACGAGCTGAGCCCGAGCCGAGCCAACCCTAGCTCGAGCTCGGCTCGTTTAGAATTCGAGCCGGCTCGGCTCGGCTCGTTTAAAACCGAGCTTTTCCCGAGCCGAGCTTTTTCCGAGCTTTTTTCGAGCGAGCCACGAGCCGCGGGCTTTTTGAACAGCCCTAGTGGTATGTGGATAGTGGTTGTTCTCGACATATGACAGGGAATATTCGTTTGCTTGAAGATGTTATTAAAATTGATGGAGGTTATGTCGTTTTTGCTGGGAATAAAGGCGGGTACATAACTGGTCAGGGTACTTTGAAGAATGAGAAAGTCAAGTTTGAGAAAGTGAACTATGTGGAGCAACTTGAACACAATCTTTTTAGTGTATCTCAAGTGTGTGACAAGAAGTTCTCATTCCATTTCAATGATACTGAATGTTATATCTTGAAACCGGGATTTGTTATTTCTGACGAATGGATTCTAATGAAGGCTCTGAGGAGAAATGACACATATGTTTTAGACATGGGTGTTGCAACGACAACGAATTCTATTCCGACATGTTTACTCTCTAAGGGCGTCTGAATCAGATTCTATTCTGTGGCACAGGAAGCTTGCTCACATCAATTATAGGAAAATTAATTATCTAGTGAAGAATGATCTGACTATTGGTGTTTCGAAAATGAAATTCTCCGTTCCTGATGACTGTATTCCTTGCAAGAAGGGGAAACAACACAAGAAGTCCCACAAATCTAAGACAAAGATTTCAATTGTGACTCCATTGGAGCTGTTACATATGGATTTGTTTGGACCAATTAGTATTAGGAGCGTAGCAGGTAAAAAATACTATTTGGTGGTAACAGATGATTTCTCTAGATTTTCATGGGTTAAGTTTCTTGCTTCTAAAGCTGAAACCACAGAGATGGTGAAATTCTTAATCCTGGGTTTAGAGAACTTGTGCAAACAGAAAGTCAGAAGAATTGGGAGTGACAATGGCAGCGAGTTCAAAAATAGCAAGATGGGGTTATTCGGTTTACAAAAGGGATGTAACATCTCGGAATTTAGTATTCATATTTCGATTCAATGTAATGCAATTTCAAATTCAATGTTCGTGCACTGCCTTATTATTTTGCTTACCTTAAACGAAATGCAATGATTCAATACAAATTTACAAGTTTTGCTCGATTATATACATTTAAACACTATGCAAGGAACTATTTAATTCAAACACATTAAACCTGAAAAAGTCAAGGACTAAAGTTGAAAAATGTCAAGAAACCCTAGTCTAGCACGGTCGTGCTTCGTCCTGGCACGGTCGCGCCAAGTGCCTTGGCACGATCGCGCGACTGGTCCTGGAACGATCGCGCCCGGTGCCTAAGCACGGTCGTGTCATATTTAGGCACGGTCGCGCCTGTGAAACAACTGAAACGTAACTGCAACTTTAATTACCCGATCGTTCGAATCCGTAACATCCATACGTTTCTTTTCCCCTTAATGAATGTATTACCATTTTCAAATTTTACAAACGCCTCAGTTTCATACCATCAATCTCGAAATCTCTCTCAAGCAATTCAAGCAAAAAAACTTGAATCCTCCTCTGAACCCAACTCCTCCCAATCAAGAAAGGAATTCGCATCTCCTGAATCTCGTCAAGTCTCTGGACTCTCTGGCCTAGCCGGAATTGCAACCGAAGTCGCCGGAAGCCGCTACCGCCGACGCCGGAACTCCCTCCTACCGATCGCTATCAATTCCTTACTGTTTAAGGTAATTGAATCATCCCTCCTTTTCGTTTCGGTCCATATATCAAAAGCCCCCTATCAATCTGGGCTTTCATTACAGAAATCATCCGAATCAGAACTCATGTTTTATAAAAAGATGATTTAATCGAATCCCTGCTTAAACACGAGTTACATACAATTAATTTATACTAATAGACTCGTATAGACTCAGTAATCAAAAGCCCTATCAATTCCAACACTATAAATACAAGAATTGTTCAATTCGTGTCTGATTCGGAAGAGACACGGTTGCGCTAATCATCTAGCGCGCCCGTGCCTCATGAAACGCGGTCGTGCCGATTAGCAGCGCGGTCGTGTCCTCCTGCCCAGACCTTGTCATGCCCTCTGGGCTAGTCTCTGTTGTGTCTAAAGATCATAGACACGACCGTGTCGGGCCAAGGCACGGTCGTGCCTGTTGACTGGTCTAGTTTGTGCCCTCTGTTGATCAACCCGGTCGTGCCCCGACTAGCGCGGTCGCGCCCCTGGCTTGAGCACGATCGTGCCCTTCCGAGGCACGGTCGTGTGTGACTCAGAAATTGTAACAGAATTATAGTTTTACATTTTTTTTGATCAATAAATATTTCGATTTTATAAAAATATGTTTTCTGTATTTAAAAATGGATTAAAAGTTTAATCTTGGCATAAATATAAATTATTTAAAAGTTTTTGAAAATTAAATTTATATTTATTATCTTACACTTAAATGATATTTTAAATAATTAAGTTACAAAATCTATAAATAAATAAGATAATGATTATTTATTTAATTTACATTTTAAATCAAAATCATTTATTTATACTTAATTACAATTAATATTTACATTATTTCATAAACTATAATTATATAGTTATTCAATTATCCAATTCAAACCTAATCAAATGGTTTCAAAAATATTTTATTTCAAACTCTATATATTTTATTCAATACTTTTAAATACAAATCAATAGTTTTATACACAAATTCAACTTTCATTTTAGACTTAAACTTTATGTATCTATTTGATTCAATACACATTACTCTTTAGGTTAAATTGTGCATTTCGAGGATCATATTTGCTATCTATAATCTTTGTTAGCTACACTTCCATACCAAGTGAGTATTCACAACCCCTTTTTACTCTTTTACACTTTTGGAGTGGAACATGAACTCTATACACATTACACATTACATTTACACAAACAACACAAAGTACAAATCCTATTTACTTTCATGTGTGCAAATTTGAGCTTTATGCCCGAGTGCTAGGTGTGCTAACCTTTGTATGCGATTATGTGCAATCATTAACTAAACAAGCCGACGGTTTTCAATGATAGATCTATTGAGTCTGACAAACCCACCCATGGTACGCGGTGATTGAAACCGACAATACAATTTTTGCATGCTAGTTACAAGGTTTGATTGTACATGGTTAGACAATAGCTGCTCCCCATAAATGCCTTATTTATCATGATATGTAAAGGATTTGTTTTCAACTATATGCTATCTACATACAACTGTGTTATACTCACCAACTTTTTAGTTGACTTTATTTTATTCATGTTTCTGGCCCCAATATGTGAGATTGATTCAAGACGTGTTCAACATAGGATTTGGACTTAGCAATTTAAATCAAGAATTTTATGAGTTGTTTTATGTTTCTTGTTTGAACATGATTTTGTACTTGGATTATTTGTAATGGAAATTTAACTTTAATATATTTCAATTTAGTCAACCATGTGCTATGAACAGTCTTACATGTCCCGCCCCGATGATTCCGCCATCGGTCGGGGTGTGACAAGGGAATTCATTATGAATTCAGTGCGCCATATGTACCTCAACAAAACGGAGTTGCTGAACGAAAGAACAGAACTTTTGTTGAAACGGAACATACGATGCTTGTAGATTCAAAGCTTCCAATTACTTTTTGGGCTGAAGCTGTGAATACTGCGTGTCATGTTTTGAACAGAGTTTTGACCGTGAAGAGATACAACAAGATATGCTATGAGTTTCTTAATAATTGGAAGCCAAATCTGGAGTATTTACTACCTTTTTGACAATCCACGTACTCTGTTGATGGTTAGAGATGTCCCAACCAAGTTCAGTGCTAAGGCTATTGAAGGGATCTTTCTTGGATATGTTGCTAATTCTACTACCAAAAGGGTTTATAACAAAGAGACTCGTCAGGTTCAGGAATGGTTTCATATTGACTGTTCAAATCGTTCTTTACCTCAAATGGCGATTGGACTAGACTGGGCTTCTGATTATGACAGCTTATTCAAGTCTTTTCATTTGCCTTATAATATTTCTCTTGAAGAGGCTGCTGTGTTGTATGAGTCTTGTCAGGATGCATATAATGGTGGTTTTATACCGACTGTGGTTCAACATTCATCCATTCCATCTACATCTGCTCGAGATCCTAATGTTGCTTCTTGCCCGGGAACACAAGATTCTGATAGTGAGGAAGAAGATGTTGTTTTTCAAGATTCTTCTGTTGATCCATTATTCGTTTATGAACCTTCTACTTCGACACATGCTCAGGGGGAGATTCCTACGAATCTGGACTCGGAGATACCAGTTAATCATGACTTGTCTTCTCAATTTGAAACGACTTAAGTTGATGTGTTGCCGGTTCCTGAAGTTGCATCAATCAAAGAACTCAAAGATCACCCAGTGACAAATATAATTGGGAATTTGAGAGATGGAGTGCAGACGCGTTCTTTATTAGAAAAAACTTGTTTGTATACATGTATTAAGGATACTGGTGTTCTTGATGTTTGCTCACATTCATGTTTTATTTCTCAGGTCGAACCAAAGAATGTTGAAATGACTTTGCGGGATAATAATTGGATAGAAGCAATGCACGAAGAGCTTGCTCAATTTGATAAGCTAAAAGTCTGGAATCTTGTAGATCTTCCAATGGGCGTGTATCTAATTGGTACTAAGTGGATGTTTAAATGCAAGAAAGATTATCATGGTGTTGTGGTGAGAAATAAGGAAAGATTAGTAGTACAGG
Source organism: Smallanthus sonchifolius (assembly GCA_023525975.1). NCBI lineage: Eukaryota > Viridiplantae > Streptophyta > Magnoliopsida > Asterales > Asteraceae > Smallanthus > Smallanthus sonchifolius. Next base: position 45,108,990 of record CM042034.1, on the reverse strand, counting down.
GTTTCCATCAACAAGAGCGAATTGATTACACCGAGGTTTATGCTCATGTTGCTAGGCTTGAAGCTATACGGTTGTTTCTTGCTTTTACTTCATACAAAGGGTTTAAGGTATTTCAATTAGATGTGAAGAGTGCTTTCTTATATGGAAAGGTCAAGCAAGAGGTTTTTGTGTGTCAGCCGCCGGGGTTTGAAGATCCAGTTCATCTGTCTAGAGTATTCAAGCTTGATAAGGCTCTCTATGGTTTACATCAAGTTCCCCGAGAGTGGTACGAAACGTTTTCTAAACATCTTATGGACAATTGCTTTGTGCGTGGCCAAATTGACTTGACCTTATTCATAAAGAAAGCAGGGGGAGAATACCTACTGGTTTAGATATATGTAGATGATATTATTTTTGGCTCTACAAATGAAGGGTTGTGCAAAGATTTTGAGAGTGTTATGAAATCGAAGTTTGAAATGTCAACTATGGGAGAGTTATCATTTTTCCTAGGACTTCAAGTTAATCAGAAGGAATATGGCTTCTTTATTCACCAGTCCAAGTATGTCAAAGACATCTTGAGCCAGTTCAAGATGGAGGACTGTACCCCATACGATACTCCAATTCCGGTCAATCATAAGTTGAATTCTGATTCGGATGGAAAAGAAATTGATTGTCGACTCTACCGGGCAATGATTGGATCTCTCATGTACTTAACCGCTTCAAGGCCAGATATAATGTTTGATGTGTGTATTTGTTCCAGATTCCAAGAAAAACCAAAGGAGACTCACTTGATAGCAGTCAAGAGAATCTTTCGTTATCTAAAAGGAAAACAAAGATTGGGATTATGGTTTTCACATGGTTGTAACTTTGAATTTAATGAATATACTAACTCTGATTTTGGTGGTTGTTGTTTGGACAGGAAATCTACAACAGGTGGTTGCCAGTTCTTGGGTAATCGTCTAGTTTCCTGGCAGTGCAAAAGGCAAACTACGGTCTCCATTTCAACATGTGAAGCAGAATACATTGCTGCTGCAAGTTGTTGTTCACAGATCTTGTGGATCCAACAGCAATTAAGAGACTATGGTTTGAATTTTACAGGAACCCCCATGTTCATTGATAATACTGATGTTTATCACAAATAATCTTGTTAAGCACAGTAAAACGAAGCACATTGAAATTAGATATCATTTTATTCGTGATTGTGCAGATAAAAAGTGTATTGAGCTTGTGAAGGTACATAGAGATGATAATTTTGTTGATCTCTTTACCAAGGCATTTGATCATACCAGGTTTGAATTTCCGATCAAAATGATCGATATGGTCAATCCTGAATAAAAGTTTTCAAAAACAATTTTTTTTTCTTGGGATATTTTGTTTTAAGTTTCTTTTATTGCTTTATTACATTTCTATAGTTTAAATTTCAGTCAAAAATTGTTATTTATAAAAATTCAAAACAAAATAAAAAATATAAAATTGACATCATTTGAAATTAGAGAATAAATGATAGTACATCAGTGAATAGTTCATCACACATGACCGTACTAGACCTTTGATTTGTTGATATATGAGTGCTTAAATTGTATTGATTTGATCTAAATTTCAAAGTCTACATAAATAAGAAATGATAGTATTATAAATGCTCTACTCTTGATAATTTGTTTTAATTTGAATATGAGTTTGAAACTTGAATTGTCAATAGACTAGAAGCGTTTCTTAACCAATAGTAGTGTGAAAATTAAATATGATATGATTATGTTGGAACCTAGTAGTCCATAGAAATCAATTAGATTTAGTTTTGTATAACTTTAGAGTTTTCGGTCGAAAACTTTAAATTTTCGGTCGGAAAGTGTTTTCAGTCGAAAACACTTTTCGATCAGAAAAGACTTCGATCTAAACTCTTTAGTATAAATAGTTTTGTATTTCGTATTTCAAGTAACGATTCTCATTTGTATTGTGATTTGCAAATTTATCAAAGAGAATTTCTGTGTGTTTTTGCTGTTAATTCTTGATTACATTACTGGATTAACGAAGATAATCATCATGATTAAATGCATCTTGTGTGATTGATTGTATTCATATTGTTCATCTTTGATTTGACCATTTTGGTGTGACTTGGATTTCTGGATTGATTCCGCCAATTTAGAGAGTGATTGAAGACATTATACTTGAATATCAGCAGATCGAAGGGAATCACAAGTGTTATCAGAGCTGTTGGTTAAGAGCTCTTAGTATTCAAGAAGAATTTTAGTCAAAATTGGTTGAATTGAAGTAAATTGGGTGCCATTGTTGCTGATTTGAAGCTAATATTGATGGAGATGAAGTTTGCATCAAGTTTGGAGACTTAATTTTTTACTCGGATCATCACAGAAAGTTTTTAGTCAATTCAAGTGTTCTTCTGTTGAATTTTCCGAAAAGTCGGTTTGAAGAGGCCAAAAAGTCTGTTTGAAGAAGCTGAAGAGGATAAGTTTCATACTTTCGACCAAAAAGTAGTGTCCAAAATTTCATCTGTTCGAAATATTTAGACTTTTCGACCGAAAAATTGTTGTCCGAAATTTCATCTATGTTCTAAATATTCAGACTTTTCGACTGAAAAGTACTGTCCTAAGTTTTCGACCGAAAAGTTCTAAGTTGGAAATTTTTCTGATTTCGACCAAGCTTCAAATTACAAGTACAGAATGGCTAGAAATATATACGATACTGAGAGGGTTATTGGAAATTCACCACCGATGCTGAAATCAATATCAGAATTTTCAAATTGGAAAATAATGATGAAGGCGTATTTCAAGTTTACTGAACACACACTTTGGGAATCTATTGTGAAGGGTCCTCATATTCCCAAGACTGCAAATGCTGATGGGTTAGTGCCGATTGCTGATCCTGATCTTTATTCAGAGGAAGATAAGAAGTTAATCGAGAGGGATAACAGAACATTGGGTTCTATTATTCTAGCACTTCCGACTGAGTTGTATTTGAATTTTGAGCAACATGAAACTGCTCAAGATTTGAAGGAAATGTAGCTCTTCACGAAAGCAGAACTGATCTTCTACTGAAGCAATATAACATGTTTAGTTATACAAAGAATGAGACTCTTAGTGAGCAGGTGACCAGGTTTACAACCATGATCAACAGATTGAAAAAATGGGAATGAAATTTGAAGAGTATGATCTAGGGAAGAAGTTATTAGACTCATTGCCAGATTGCTGGAGCATACCTTGTATGCTAATCAAGAACACAACTCCAGATCTGAAGAGTAAATCCCTTGATGATATTATATGTCTGCTCGAGTCTTATGAATTGGATGCAAAGAAGAGAAATCTCAACAACCAGGATAAACAAAATAACTCAGGTTCAAAAAATGCAGCACTATTCTCTGGAAGCAGTGAAGGAAGTAGTGGAACAAAATCTGAGAAAAGTAAAGGTTGTTGTGAACACTCTTCTTGTGAGAAAGTCAAGTCATCTGTACAAATCCCTGAAGATCAGATTGCTATGTTCAGAGCTTTCATGAGCAACTATGATGCATTGGTGATAGGAAAATTACAACTTACCGTGCATGATGTAAAGGATCTTGTTCAGATCAATCCTGATGACTCGGAATATATGGACTTGCAATGGTAGATGGCCATGATAGCTGTAAGGGCTAAAAAGTATCTGCAGAAGGTTGGGAAGGACAAGTTGCAGTTTAAAAAAAATGTTGGTTTTGACAAAGCTAAACTTAGGTTCTACAACTGTCAACAACTTGGTCACTTCGCTCGTGAGTGTACCAAGGACAAGAAAAAGAAGGTTGAGGGAAGAGGAGTTAAGCTAGTGGAAATGATTGATGAGACTGACAAGTCAAAGAAGGCTCCAACTGCACTCATGTCCATACGGCTCAGCAATTGTGAATGGGAAGACGAGATCGAGGATGCTGAGGATAAACTAGATGAAGCCTTGATGGCTGAAATTGAAGATTCACATAAACCAGCTGAATTTGGCAGTGATTGTGTGCTCAAAACAGATTCTAAATGAAAGGGCAAAGATGTTGATTCTGATGAAATTTCATCTGAGAGTGAGGTAAATTCTGATAATGAATTTGACATATGTTCCTCACTGTGTGTAGAACGAATGCAAAATTATCATGCAGCAAACACGTTTCTACTTGCTGAAAATGATAAACTAAAAAGAGTAAACAAAGAATTGAAACAAAATGAAATAAATTTTATAAGAAAAAATAAAGCATTATTGAAAGACAATGTAACATTTAAAGAATATTTGGATAAAAAGGACGTTTTAATCAAAGATCTTTCACAAAAACTTGTCAAATCTGAAACTGAGTTAATAAAAGAAATGGTAATTGTTGCAAAGTGGAAGATGTAACAAAATGTATTTGATGAATGTGTTAGTAAACAAAGAACTGTTTACATCAAAGACAGGTTGGGTTACAACAAAGTTCCACATCCTGAGAATTTTGTCCCATTTCCTGAACTGCATGAATCAAATGAGCTGATGAATGCAGGTAACTCTAACTTTCATGATATGTATATTAGTGCAGATATAAACTCAGGGTGTGTGGATGATGATAATGAACTTGATAGAGTGAAAAATTTTTCAGCTTTCAATAAAAAGTGCACTAGGGAGTTCATTAGGGACTGCAAACAGTACCTAGATGTTTACTGTAATCTAAATAAATTTGTTTCAGTTTTTAGTGGTAATGTTGATGTAAAAATATTCAAGTTTCTGATTCTGATTCTGATGTTTCTTATGTTTTGGCATGTTCTACTAATGGTTGTGATGATTTTGATTGCATGTCTAAAGTGTCATCAACATCCACTTTCTTTGATAAAGTGGTGCATACAGCTAGAGATTATGTCCCACTTCATAAACTCTCAAGTCTAGTTGGTGATGTGGTCTTAGATGAGTTTGGAAATCCTCTGATTCAAGAGTACGATTTGTCAAGTGAGAGACCAAAGAAAAATGATGTCATAGCACTAGAGAATCATATTCTTACCAGTGAGACAGCGAGCAATAAAGTTGTAAAAATTAAAGTGAGTATACCAACAACTGTCCAAAGAAAGTCTTGGTGTCTCAAAGGCAAATCCATTGATGTCAAAGACAAGTTCATTGATGTCAAAGATAAGCCTATTCAAATCAAAGGACAATTAAGAAAGAAAGGTTGTGGCATAAAGAGTGAAGTAGGGGAGTGTTCAAAGTCAATGTCAAAACCTAAGTGCTACAATTGTTTTGTGTGTGGTCAGGTTGGTCATTTTGTGAGAAATTGCAAACACAACTCTAGTGAGTCAAGGTGCACAAAGAACAAAGAGAAAGTTAAGAGCAAAGTTACTTAGCATTAAAAGAGAGCGTCTGCGAATGACAGTGTGTCAGAGTCTGGAGTGACACAACGGTACAGTCGTGATTACTTGCTTTCTAGAAATTGTCGTGCTTTTATATTCAAATGTTGTTGTGATTATGTGCTACCAAATTTTGAGGATACACGTGTCCCAAAAGGTTCACAATATGTGAAGAAATTTAACCAACCAATCAATTTTTCTAAAGAAAGAATGACTAAGAAATATGCGAAAAATGTTGGTTCTGTTTGAAAAGTTAAAAATGAACAGTCTTCACATATGGTTGGAACAAAGAAGAATATACAATTTAAAGAACAAGTTGTTGTGACAAAGACTCAAAAAGGTCAAAGTCAACCCGGGTCAAAGATGATCTGGGTACCTATTTCTCATTAAATTTATCTTGAATGTGCAGAGTTTAACCGGGAGGACTATTAATAATGCGTGGCATGTTGATAGCGGTTGCTCAAGGCATATGACTGGACAAAGAGAAATTCTGGAAAATTTTCAAGCTTTTGATGATGGTTTTGATGCATTTGCTGAAGATAAAAAGGGAGGAAAAATAACTGGTCAAGGAACAGTGTCGAATGATCTCATAACATTAGAGAAAGTAAAGTTTGTGTATCAACTGGAGTTCAATTTACTAAGTGTTTCTCAAGTTTGTGATAAAGACATACCAGTCTATTTTACTGCAAAGGAATGCCTGTTCTTAAAGCCTGGACTGGTTATTCCTGAAGAAATGATTCTGATGCGTGCTCTAAGGAAGTTCAACACATATGTAGTTGACATGAATTATCATACTACACCAGCAAATGTCTCATGCTTATTATCAAAAGCGACTTGTTCAGAATCTTATTTGTGGCATCGCAGAATGGGTCATGTGAATTTAAAGAACATGAATAACTTAGTGCATAAAGATTTGGTGCGAGGATTGCCAAAGAAAGAGTTCATAATTGAAAAAAATTGCATGTCATGTGCAAAGGGAAAACAACATAAGAAGTCTCATCCAAGAAAAACCATAACAACTTTTACTAGACCTTTATTTCTCATACATACGGATTTGGTCGATCCAATTCGAGTTAAAGGCATTGTGAAAAAGTCATATTGTCTTGTTATCACAGTTGACTTTTCAAGATTTTCATGGGTGTTTTTCCTTGCAACAAAGGATGAGACTGTAAGGCCCCAAACCCGGGAGGCCTCACTTGTTGGATTTACTCATTAACAAACATATATTAAACTTGAATATCAAATAACGCAGCGGAAAAATTCATTTAAAACATACCCATAACATTGTTCAACATGCGGAAGCGTAACATAGTCTAATACATAAACATAACATAAACTAATCATAACGGGATGCCAGTCTTCATGATCAATCGGGTAACTCTTCTCGCTTGCCAAGCATCACCGTCCATCATCCATACCTGCCTTAACCTGAATGTGCATACTAAAAAGTCAGCTACGCTGGTGAGTTCTAGCTTTACATAAAACCTTAACATAACATTTTGCCAAAAACATAACATACATTTGTTTAACAAAAGCGTACGTAAAACATGCAATAACTTAACATCATCATAACATCGTAACATAACATCATAAGATAAGTCAACATGAACCGAATCTGCGCCTTCTCGTAACCATCAATTCCATACATCGCATACCAGCGGATGAACTTAAGGCTCGTTACCTCTAAGTCATCCGTCACACAGGTCCCCTAAGGCTCGTTACCTCTAGGTGGACCAAGCATATGTCTCCTAAGGCTCGTTACCTCTAGTTAGACCAAACATATGTCTCCTAAGGCTCGTTACCTCTAGGTAGACAAAACATAACATAGGCACTATTTCCCCGTAAGGAATAGTACCTTCCATCGGGATCTCGGTAATCCCATGGGTGACTGTTGTCACCCCGTCGTCAACCAGTTGTACAACCGTTAGCCAGCCACAAAGGCCCCCCGTAAGGTGAGGCCAATACATACATACATACCTTAGCTCCCGTAGGAACTCGTGGCAGATTCGTTCATTCGTGACTTTCATAAAACCTTTACCTCTTTTTAGTTAAAACATTCGTATGTTTTATTAAGCAAAACATCATCTCTTTCGTAAACCTTTCGTAAACTTCATTTGGCAAAACATTTCATAAACATCATCCCGTAAACATCATTTCGTAAACATCATATCGTAAACATCGTTTCGTAAACATCATTTCGTAAACATCATTTCGTAAACCTCATTTCAAAACATCATTCCGTATGTATGCACACCAGCCCAAAAACATTTAATTAAAAAATTAAAGAAGGGCTTCTAGAATTCACCTGATAAGCTAATCTGGTTTGTCCTAAACAAAGGTCCCCCAACGTCACTTCCGATTTGAATTGATTAGTTAAATACACATTAGACCAAATCCCGACTCTAACGGTTTAACCTTCTAAACATACTGACTTTACCTAAACAGCCTGATGCCTGCGCACTTAGCAAGTGCGCATGGCCTTGCTCTTGCGTACTTAGTAAGTGCACAAACTTTGCTTCATGCGTACTTGATAAGTACGCAGGATCCTCTTCATGCGTACTTGATAAGTATGCAGGATCCTCTTCATTCGTACTTGATAAGTACACAGGATCCTCTTCATGTGTACTTAATAAGTACGCAGGATCTGCTTCCTCGCAAAAACCCTAACTTTCGCATTCGGGTCTGATCACGTCAAGATCCCGAAATTGTTTACATTCAAAACGTTTGCTTTTCATTAAGGAACTCAAATCTATGTTTTTCTTCCAATTACATCCGTAAAAATGTTACTTTTTCGTCCAAAACCTGAAAAACCCCAAAACGAACAAAAACTCGGATCTAGGCTAGACCGTTACCTGTATCGAGCTTCTGATCCGGAGGTTCTTCTCACAAGCTCTGGAGCTACACACTTCTTCAATCTCGGGTCGATCCGCCAACTTTCTCTCTCTACGGTTTCTCTCTCTAGATGTTGCAAATGAGAGAAATGGGTGGTGACCTTGGTTATTTATAGGGGAGGCTCCCCTTCAAGTCCGCCAGTCCATCCGGCCTGGCCCGTCATGCCTTGTTCGTTTATTCCGTTATTATAATTGTCGTTTTAAATTTTGGGATGTTACAGAGACACCTGAAACAATTATTGATTTTATCAAAAGAATAGAAAACATCTGTGATAGCAAAGTTTCAATCATTCGCAGTGACAATGGAACAGAATTTAAAAATAAACTGATAAATTCGTTTTGTGCAGAAAAAGGAATAACACATCAGTATAGTGCTGCAAGAACACCACTACAGAATGGAGTGGCTGAACGGAAGAATAAAACTTTAATAGAAGTTGCTCGAACAATGCTTGTTGATTCTAAGTTGCCCATTATTTTCTGGGCTGAAGCAGTAAACACGGCATGTTATGTTCTAAATAGAGTTCTTATGGTGAAGCAACTTACGAAGACTTCCTATGAACTATTCTATAAACGAAAGCCGTACATCAAGTTCTTCAGAGCATTTGGTTGTTCTTGTACACTGTTAAATACACAAGATTCATTGCCAAAATTCACAGCTGTTGGTGATGAATGTTATTTCTTGGGTTATTCTTCATATCAGAAAGCATATAGAGTGTATAATAAGAAAACCAAAATTGTTCAAGAATCTTACTATGTAGATTGGCAAGAACTAAATACTCATCCAGATCAAAATGGATCTGATTGGTTCTTGGATGCTGAAGTAATCTTCAAGACCTTTGATCAACAACTTAAATTGGATTCTAATGAAGCAAGTACTTCGGGTACTGTAACTGAGTCTTCTACAAGCAGTGATCTATCTGTTGAAAAGTTTTTGATTGGACCACAGAATGTGATGCTTCAAAATGAGATGTCTGAGAATGTTACTACATCAACTCAAACACAAGAATATATTGTTGATAATTCTGTCACGAATGTTGATTCTGAAGTACAAGAAGTTCCAAGTACTGATGATGAACCAGTAGCTAATGAAGTTCAGTTGGATCCTGTAAATGATCAGACTGAGAATATAAGTCAAACAAGTTCTTCAAGTGTTGAAGATTCAAATGATCAATTACCAGAGTTGAGTGATTCAATTATGCCAAAGTCTGTGGAAGTTGAACCTATTCCAAAACATCGAATTCATTCTGCTCATCCAGTTGAGAATATTATTGGATCTCTTGAGGATGGAGTTAAGACAAGAAGTCAAGCTGGAAATATTAATGTATGTTTATACTCATGCTTCTTATCTCAAGAGGAACCAAAGAATGTTATTGTTGCTTTACAAGATCCAAGTTGGATTGAAGCTGTGCAAGAAGAACTTCTTCAGTTTAAGAAGTTAAACGTGTGGCATCTTGTGGACTTACCTGAGGGAAAATATCCAATTGGAACGAATTGGGTCTTCAGAAACAAAAAGGATGATCGTGGGATTGTAGTTCAAAACAAAGCTCGTCTGGTTGTACAAGGTTTTTATCAAGAGGAAGGACTGGATTATGATGATGTCTTTGCTCCTGTTCCACGAATTCAAGCCATACTTATATTTTTGGCTTATGCATCGTACAAGAAGTTTACTGTATATCAAATGGATGTAAAAACAACTTTTCTGTATGGGGTGGTAAAGGAAGAGGTTTACGTGAATCAACCATCAGGTTTTGAAGATCCAGCTCATCCATTTCAAGTGTATAAGCTTGATAAAGCACTATACGAGTTACTTCAAGCACCTCGTGCGTGGTATGAAGCCTTGTCAACACATCTTAGATCGAATGGCTTCGTTCATGGAACAATTGACAAGACCTTGTTCCTGAAGAAATATGATGCTAATCTGTTAATGGTACAAGTTTATGTCGATGATATTATCTATGGGTCAACAAATGAAGCTCTTTACAAATAATTTGAACAAGTTATGAAATTAAAATTTGAAGTGAGCTTGATGGGAAAAATGCCGTTCTTTCTGGGGTTACAAGTTGAACAGTCTTAATCTAGGATTCATATCCATCAGGCTAAATATGTGAAATATATTCTCACAAAATTCAAGATGAATGATTGCAAATCAGCTTCAACACCAATTGCTCCCCATGAACCTCTCACTGTGGATTTGTCTGGAGTTGTGAAATTAATCAAAAGATGTATAAGTCAATGATTGGCCCATTGATGTATTTGACTGCAAGCCGACCAGATATCAAGCAGCTCCAAAAGAATCTCATGAATTGGCTGTTAAACGAATATTCCGATATCTTAAGGGTCGAGTAATTTAGGTTTAGGGTATCCTTCTAATTCTGAATTTAATTTCTTTGCTTACACTGACAGCGATTATGGAGGTTGTAATTTGGACAGGAAGTCAACTTCAGGTGGATGTCAGTTTTTGGGGGAGAGACTGGTGTCTTGGCAGTGTAAGAAACAAACGAATGTATCCACATCAACTACTGAAGCTGAGTATACTGTTGCCTCGAGCTGTTGTTCACATGTTATATTGATTCAACGTCAAATGTTAGATTTTGGAGTGAATTTCCTGGAAACTTCGATTTATTGTGACAACGAGGCAGTGCTCGGAATAGTCAAAAATCCTATTCAGCATTCCAAAACAAAGCACATTGTGATCATGTTACATTTCATTCTTGACTGTTTTGAAAATGGGCTGATTAAGGTGATCCATGTTGATACCATAGAGCAAAAAGCCGATATTTTTACAAAAGCTTTTTCAACTGATCGGTTTAACTCTTTGGTTGAGATGTTGAGGATGATTTCTTTTTAAAATAATAAAAAATAAATAATAAAATGTCCATTTTTGAACTGAAAGACCTCAAAATATGTTCATCAAAAAGTTTTTTCTTTTAAATATTAAAATTGTGTTGTGTATGCTTTATATGTGTTTTAGTTTACTATGTGTTTGTATCAGTGTCAAATTTGTTTGTTCTCATAAGTGGTATAATTAGCAAATAAAGTTACATCACAATTTTAGGGGGAAAATAAAAGAAAAAGAAAATAAACAAACTGAAACATACGTAACGTGTATTTGATTTGTGTGAAAAATTGAAATATATGAAAAATATAAATAAGTGTGTCTGATTGACGTATAAATAGGAAATGATAGTATAAGTGTGTGCTGAGTTTATGCATAAATTGGATATGATGGTGACATCGGTTACAATGTTTGATATGCTGGTAGGCTCTGCATATGTAAATTAGGCATTTGTGTGATTAACTAAATTGCAATCTTAGTGTTATCCTCATCGAATATCGGTACTTTCATTCTTCGAATGCTAAGTGAATCCATACATACCATGAGACCAGGATCTTGATGGGTTTTTAGCACAATTCGTTTACTCTATTAACTATACCCGTCAAATATATGATTTAGAGTTAAACATCTTTATACAGCTGATGGTTCTGGTGGAAATCTCGGATGGAAACCAGAAAGTCAGTCTGTTTCGCCCTTTGAATCATTCGTGATTTCAATTGACATATCCAATACTCTATGGATATCTGCATACCCGAATCAACTCTGATTCCAAAAATTCATCATTTCATGATATATCTCATATGAATCAAATTGATTCAGTGTTCGTTCCATTAGAAACCAAGATATAAGAATAAAAATGATTCTCATCAAATCCATTTGAATTATTTTTCTTTGCTAAAAACGCTACCCTCATGCTGGTGATTGGATTATGTTTTGGTGAAACTTTGTGTTGCGTATTAGTTTAATCCATCTCGATGTTTGGATACACTTTGTATTGATAAATCTTACCTTAAATGTCGCACAGTATCTGCTGAAATATGATGTTTGAGTTTAAGCTGAAAAATATACTAGCAATCAAGGTTGAACTGATTAGATCCTGATTTGATATGCAGTGTAGTTAAGATAGTATACATTTATGATCCTATGTCAGTTCAGTTCATCAAAAGAAAAATAAAAATAAAGTGTTGAAATATGTGTAAGAAAAGGTAAAAAGAAAATAGTAGGAATAAATAAATAACTATGCGTTTTGTTAAGTGTTTATCTGTTTTCTGTGTATACATTCTTATCTGGTTATGATTGAAATTGTGAAAATTAAAAAAAAAATTGGAACATGTCTAAATGATGTCAAAACGGACTTAAAAATTGGAACATGTCTTAATGATGTCAAAATGGACTTAAATAAAAAATAAAAAAAGTTTCAATGTTTGGAGATTTCGATCGAAAAGTTTTAAACGAAGTTTTCGGTCAGTTTTGAAAATCTATATATTCAAATGTTTCGAATGAAAAGTCTTTTTCACCTTTTCGTTTCTCTCCGACTACCATTAAAGTTTTCTTTGAGTTTTTACAAGTGTTGAGGTTTCATGCGAAAAAGTGTTCGATTGTGATGTCATCGTGTTCCTTAGTAGATTTCGATCATCCAAGTATGTTCTCGTGATTCGTAGAGGTTGATAGGTTAGATCCAAAGCCTTAGTTTACGGTTGAATATATGAATATTTGAATTGCCCGAAATCTTAGTTGAATGGATTGAAAAGTCTCATGAATGGTCCGAAAAGTTTTTCGGATGGAAATGAAGAGTCGTCTGATTTATCCGAAATAGTTTTCGACCGAAAAGTGTTTTCGATCGAAAAGTCAATGTTTAGTTATTGGTAGTATTAATGAAAGTTTTGGATCGAAAAGTTTTAAGGATAAAATTCCCAGTTTTTAATCAAAAAGTTGACTAGGAGTTTTCGATCGAAAAGGTATAGAACTGAAAGAGTTTTCGATCAAAATGTTCAAGGCTGTAACGTTTTTATTTTCTGATAAAAGTGGTTTTTAAAGGTTTTCAATCAAAAAAGTTGTGCTTAAGGGATTTTTCGATCGAAATGAAAAAAGTTAAGAATTTTTCAGAAATTTTCTAACTTGTTGTTTCTCTTTACAGATATGAACAGGTTAAAGTTTGAGACTAAGCACATCATCTGTGCCTGCTTAACTACTAATACAAAGAAGGCACGTGGCTATGAGGAGATTGTGAGGTTCCTAACTAAATCAAGAATTCATACTGCAATTTCTACACAAGTACGTGTGTTTGAAAAGCATGTTAGGGAATTTTGGGACAACGTGGAATACAAACATGTAAATAAAGAGATCTGGATTGAAAGCATAGTTGGAGGAAACAAGATTAAGGTTACTGAGCAAGTGATTAGAGAAGTATTAAACTTCAGAGATGCAGCTGATTTTCCTTACAAGATCTATCATATTGCAGTTTCAGGAATTATACTGAACATGGGATATGAAGGAACATTTTTAAGAAGAAAAGTCACTAAAACAATGTTTGGGAAACAATGGAGGTATCTTGTTCATGTTCTAATACATTGCATGAGTCCTAGAACGTCTGCTTTCGATCAAATTGGTAAGGTATTCAACAGGGCGTTAGTTTGTCTGGCAACTCATAGAAGATTTAATTTTTCAAGAATGATATTTGAGGCAATGATTAGCAACTTTGTGGGACCAAGGCAGAATTACAAGTTTCTTATGTACCCAAGATTTGTACAAATGATCATCAACACACTGCTGCCAAATATGGAAAATAATGGTGTTGAACTGCCTTTTAAGTCAATGCAAGATGTGATTTTCAGCAGCATGAATAATATGAGAAAGACAAGCAGATTTAGTGGCACTGTGACACCACTATTTCCTAATATGCTTGAAGTGAATCCTAATCCAGATTTTACCCTTGAAGATGAGAAAAATGATTTAATGGCAGAGGATATGGAAGATGTAGTTGACAGTGACAATGATGAAAATGATTAAGTGAATAATGATAATCAGGGAAATGATGATGATTAAGATCATGATGGTGGTCAAAAGAATGTAATGCCAGAAATTCAGCAAGAAGTTCAAGTTGAAGAACAAAGGGTTGATACATATATGGGTGAATATGAAGCATATGACTTGATTTTTTAAGAGAACAGAATTCCTGAAGTGAATGAAGAGGTTACAGAACCATTATTGAGTCACACAGAAGAGTTTATTACTGAAACTGAAGATGTGTTAAGTGTGAATACTGAGGTGTTGGAAGTTAATGATGAACAGTTAATAGCAACAACAACAACCCCATCAAAGAAGAGAAAAGAACCTGAAAAGACAAAGAACGTACCTTCTAGACCTCCTCCGTCTAAGGGTATCGTGTTTACTAATCCAGAGTTATAGAAGAAAAAGAAAACAACAACAACAACACTTGATAAAGGCAAGGGAAAGGCTAAAGAAGTACCAGAAAAGCACAAGTCTAAGAGATTAAGAGGTTATGATTTGGTTGATGAAGAGTTTCTTAACTATGCAACTAGGGAAACTGCAGACGTTTTAAGTCAATTGAAGACTCAAATCTCAAACTTGCAAAGTAGAGAAGCTACTAATACCAGAGAGATCAGAGAATTGAAAATTGAAAGTAATAAACATAAGGGTTTAATTGCTCAACAACAACAGCAGATTGATTAACTTCAAAAGATGGTACAAGATCTAATAGCTCATATAGGTGCTCCAATTGGTATAAATCAAGATGAAAATGTTGAAGATGTTCAAAGTCCAACAGCTACTGAACCAATTCTTTCTACAAGTGAATAAGTTCAAACTCCAATCTATGAAGCAAACATGTACGAAGACAATACTCTGTTTGATGTTGATATGCTTCTAAATGATGAAGGTGAAGGATTGGATAGAATTGATGAGAACACCAAAGATACAGAGAAGGAAGAAGAAGATGATGAAAAAGTTTTAATCACTAGAGAAAAGAAAGATGATAACCATTCTTCAGATGATGACAATAATAGTGTTGGTGCTGGAGGTGTTGGTGGAAGTGGAAGATGTAAGGCCCCATTTCCGGGTAACCTCACTTGTTGGATTTACTCATAAACATAGTCATAAATACTGAGCTTAAATTTAAAACATTCGAATCCATTCATTACATAATGTAACATAACATGACATAACAGCGAAAGTATTAAAAATTAAATACATAACATTGTCTTAACATATATAAAAGTGGGATGACAGTCTTGTGCCGGGTAACCTTCACGCCATCGCACGACCCTTTCTTCCACTACCTGAAATGTATACTAAAAGCCAGCTAACGCTGGTGAGTTCTAGTTTAAAGACAATCACACATAATATTTATCTTATCATGAATATTTTATATATGTATACATATCATACGTAATATTCGTGCTTTTACATATTCTTTACTTTACTGTTCTCACATAACATTCATATTAAGTATATACATATGTACATACATACTTACTTGGGGAGAACATTTATTGGCCATAATCTTAAGGGTGATCAACCCATCACATTTGTCGCGAATGTCACAAAGACATCGCAGTGAGAACTACCGTCGTAGCCCTTTTCATTAACTGTCCGGCTCTATAAAACCATCCATCGAAACTTAAATCCGTCCGACAACCTTTGTCCGTCCGCTCTTAAATCGTCCTACCGTCATAGTCCGTTCTTTTGTCCATCTGCCCTAGGGCATCCATTTTCCACGCGACCGTTATGTATGCAACCGTTCTACTTGAGCTAAGGCATTTGCTTTGACCGTCCATTAGTGCCTTTTTATACATCCTAGCTTGCGAAGGAAAGTTTTTTGTCCCGGTTGCAAAATTGTCACGTGGTCGTCCGTCTACCGAAGTATCCGTTGTCATAGAAGGGTTCATAACGTTTACATATATTCATAACATGCAATATATATAATATAAAGCAAGATTTCATTCATTTACGTTATGTCCTTCTTTCATTCATTCTTTATAATCATACGTTTCATTCTTTGTTCATAATTCATTTTCGTATATAAGTATATATATATATATATATATTTGTATACCACGTATGATCACATTGACATTCATAGCATTTATTCATTTAGTGTATACACTTCAGCCCCAAAACATTTAAAATGATTTGCACATAACATATAAGGGGGCACATAGAACTCACCTGATAAGCTAGTCTTGGTTGTCCTAAACAAAGGTCCAACAACGTTATGTACGATCTGAATTAGGTAGTTAAATACACATCAGACCTAATCCTGAATCTAACGGTTTAATCATTCTAAACATACTGACTTTACTTACCGGTCTGCTGCCTGCGCACTTAGTAAGTGCGTAGGACCTTGCTCATGCGTACTTGACAAGTACGCAGAACATTCTTCTTGCATACTTGATAAGTACGTAGGATATTCCTCATGCGTACTTGATAAGTATGCATGACATCCTTCTTGCGTACTTGATAAGTACGAAAGACCTGCTTCCTGGACAAGTCCGAAATTCTTGCAAGTTAATCTGATCATGCCAATCTTACAATTTTCTTTGATCAAAAGGTGCGGTTTTCATTCTAGATGCTAGTTCTAAGCTTATTTTCAAGTTTCAGCCATAAAAACGTCTCCTATTTAGCTAAAACCCGAGAAACCCCAAAACGAAGAAAAACTCAGTTTAAGGTCGAATCGTTACCTTGATTGTGATTCTGATTCGGAGGTTTTGCTCACGAGCTCAGTAGTAACGTGCTCCTTCAATTTCGGGTAGATCCGTCAACTTTCTCTCTCTAGACCCGAGCTCTCCTTTCTCTCTCTAAGCCTGCCTCTACCCTTATATACCTGGCTTCCCTTAGCCCGTTGGAGCCGAGCCCAAGCCCATCCGTTTTTCTTTTGTTTTATGACGATTAAGTCTCTATCGCGTTATTATTTACTAAATTACTATTTTTGGGGTGTTACAAGTCTACCCTCCTTAAAGAGGTTTCGTCCTCGAAACCGCTTATACGTTAAACAATTTAGGGTATTGTCCCCTCATCTCGTCTTCTTTTTCCCATGTAGGTTCTGACCCTTTTCTGTGCTTCCATTGTACTTTGACTAAAGGAATCGACTTATGTTTCTCAGCTCGGTCAAGGATGGCTATCGGTTCCTTTACATAATTTAGACTGTTATCCACTTCGATCTCGTCGTAAGGTATGTGAGCTGTGTCGTCAGCTAGGCACTTGCGTAATTGCGACACATGGAACGTAGGGTGTATTCCACTAAGCTCAATGGGTAGGTCGAGTCTGTAAGCAACTTGACCCACTCTCACTAAAATCTTGAAAGGTCCGACAAACCTTGGGCTTAGTTTGCCACGTTTTCTGAATCGAATGATTCATTTCCATGGTGATACCTTTAACAGTACCATGTCCCCCACTTGAAACTATAAATCCCTTTTTCTCTTATCCGCGTATGATTTCTGTCTGTCTTTTGCGGCTTTCATTCGAGCCTTGATTTGATCAAACTTCTCGGAAGTAGCTTTGACCACTTCGAGACTTGCAAAATCCTTTTGTCCAATTTCCCCCCAACAAACCGGGGTCCTACATCTCCTCCCATACAACATCTCAAATGGCGGCATGCCAATAGTTAAGTGATAGCTGTTATTATATGAAAATTCTGCCAATGGTAGATGGCTGTCCCAGCTCCCGTCGAAGTCAATGATACAGGCCCGGAGCATGTCCTCCAAGGTCTGAATGGTCCTTTCATATTGTCCATCGGTTTGGGGGTGGTAAGCGGTGCTGATGTTCAGTCTAGTGCCCATTGCTTCGTTGAATTTCTTCCAAAACCTTGACGTGAATCTAGTAACCCTGTTGGACACAATCGACAGCGGCATACCATGTCTGCTCACAACTTCCTTGATAAATATTTCTGCTAGTCTTTCTAACGAAGAAGTCTCACGTATTGGCAAGAAGTGACCACTTTTCGTCAAGCGGTCGACGATCACCCAAATGGTATCATTGCCTTTAGTTGTTCGCGGTAGCTTGGTATTGAAGTCCATCGTGATCTTTTCCCACTTCCATTCCGGTATTGGTAAAGGTTGCATTTTACCGCATGGTTTCTGGTGCTCGGCCTTAACTAGTGAGCACGTTAGGCACTTTTTCACGTACTCGGTCACATCATTCTTCATGCCAGGCCACCAGTACTCTTTTCTTCAAGTCTTGATACATTTTGTTTGTCCCGGGGTGGATAGAATAGCGAGACTTATGGGCCTCATCGAGTATTTTGGCTCTAACTTCGCCAATCTTAGGTATCCACATCCGGCCAAACCTAGTTCGTACACCATGTGCATTTGCCTCTAAATTCTATTCTTTCCCGTTTAATATTTCTTTCTAATAGTGCTTCATCTTGTGCCTTTGATATTTCACCAATCAAATCTGGCGTTATAATTAGCTGACACGCTTTGATTCGGATAGGTGCCGATTCTTCCTTTCTACTTAAAGCGTCAGCCACTACGTTTGCCTTGCCTCGATGGTACAATATCTCACAATCGTAGTCTTTCAGTAGCTCTAACCATCTCCTTTGTCTCATGTTTAATTCCTTTTGTTCGAAAAAGTACTTTAAGCTTTTGTGATCGGAGTAAATGGTGCATTTAACTCCATATTGATAGTGCCTCCATATTTTCAACGCGAAAACTACTGCCGCTAACTCTAGATCATGTGTTGGGTAGTTAACCTCGTTAATCTTTAGTTTTCATGAGGCGTAAGCAATTACCTTTCCTCGTTGCATAAGTACGCAACCTAAACCCTGACCCGAAGCGTCAGAGTAGACTACTAAGTCTTCATTTCCCTCAGGTAGTGCCAGCTTGGGTTAATCGTGCCTTAAGTTCCTCAAACGCGTTGTTTTGGGTTTGACCCCACTCATATTTCACTTCCTTCCGTGTCAACTTAGTTAGTGGCGAGGCTATTCTTGAAAAATCTTGAATGAACCTTCGATAGTAGCCTGCCAATCCCAAAAAGCTTCGAATCTCTGTTGGTGTCTTTGGGACGTTCCATTCCTTTACTGTCTCGATCTTTGCAGGATCCACCATAATGCCGTTTGGGTTTATTACATGACCTAGGAATTGGACTTCCCTAAGCCAGAACGCGTATTTGGAGAATTTTGCGTACAACTTTTCCTGCTTTAGCACCTCCAGAACCTCTCTTAGGTGACAGTGGTGATCACCCTTGCTTTTCGAATATACCAGTATGTCATCTATAAAAACTATCACTCATCGATCCAACATGGGTCGACATACTCTATTCATCAAATCCATGAACACTGCTGGTGCGTTGGTCAATCCGAAGGACATCACGAGAAACTCATAAAGCCTATAACGCGTGCGAAACGCGGTCTTTGGTACGTCTTCTTCTCTTACTTTCAATTGATGGTAACCCGACCCAAGATCGATCTTTGAGAACCAACTTGCACCTTGCAGTTGATCAAAAAGGTCGTCTATTCTAGGTAGTGGGTATTTGTTCTTTACTGACCTCTTGTTCAACTAGCGGTAGTCAATGCACATGCGCATGCTGCCGTCCTTCTTCTTTACAAATAGTACCGGAGTGCCCCACGGTGAGATGCTCGGTCTAATAAATCCTTTTTCTGTTAGTTCCTCTAGTTGAAACATCAATTCTTTCATTTCTGATGGAGCCAATCGGTAGGGGGCTTTGGAAACGGGCTCAGCTCCTGGTAGTAAGTCAATCTGAAATTCTATTTCCCGATCGGGTGGTAACCCAGGTAGATCCTCAGGGAATACTTCTGAAAAGTTGCACACCACGGGTACATTCTTGAGTTCATTCATTTTCATTCTATCATCAATAACATATGCCAGATAAGCTTCGCAACCATGCCTCATGTAACTTTCGGCATTGATCATCGAGATGGTGTTCGGCATCGTGCAATTCCAATCCCCATAAACCGTAATTGGGCTACCGCTTGAAGCTTTGAGGTGTATCCTCTTACGTTTACATATGATTTGAGCTTCATTGGCAGCTAGCCAATCCATACCCAATACTATATCGAATCCTCCTAAGGTGAGAAGGAACAATCTAGAAGGGAACTTATGACCCTCTATTTCTATGATGCAATCCTCTGTTACTTGAAATACTACCGAATTTTTACCAACGGCAGTTTGTACGCTAAAGGCCTTTACTATGGTGTTGATAGTGCAACCTAGTTTACGACTAAATGCATTGGATATAAAACTTTTACTAGCACCAGAGTCAAATAAAATAGCAGCATGTTCATCGTTAACTAGGGACGTACCTGACACAACATCAGGGTTTCCCCTTGCTTACTCCTCAGTTAGGGCGTAGGCTCGAGTCCTAGCCTTCGGTTGTTCCTTTTCAGCTTCCTTTTCCTTTCCTGAACCGGATTGTCTGGTTTTCCTACAATCCCTAGTCTGGTGTCCATATCTTCCACAACTTTGGCACTTGACGCCCTTCAAACAATCTCGGGAGTAGTGCCCCGGTTACCCACACTTATAGCATGTGGTGGTGCCGATTCGACACTCGCCAAGATGTTGCCTTCCACATTTCTTGCATGTTTCATATTCATCCGACCATGGTTTCTTTATTTCAGTTGTTACATTCCCCTTTCTGGTGCCTCTAGACGGGTTCTCCCACTTTCTCTTTTGTGTCTCAGGTGCCGGGTCCTCATTGGCATAATCGTCGAAGACGATTCTGCTCAGATTCACTACTGACTCGAAGGTCGAGGGTAGATTAGATTTCACATGAACACGGACCCTTTGAGGTAGGCCCTTCACATAGTACTTAATCATTCATTCTTCCGTCTCCACCAGGTGGGGTACCAGTTGAGCTAGTTCTTTGAACCTGGAAGTATATTGGCGGTGCGTCTTGCTGCCAGCCTTGAAGTTTAGGAATTCATTTTCCACTCGATCAATTTCATTCTGGGGATAGAACTTTTGGATTATCAGCTTCTTTAGATCTTCCCATGTCATTCTGGCCAGAGCGTTTGGCGACTTTGTCCTCTGAATGTTCATCCACCAACTTAGTGCCTCATTGGTGAAAGAATGGGCAACATACTTAACAGCCGGGTCCGGTCGACACTCGCTGATGTTGACTACAACGTTCATCCTCTCAATCCATTCGAACGTAGCCACTGAATCCTTGTTCCCATCGACCTTAGGTGGGTCTCCGTCCTTGAAACCTTTGTAAGTACACCCACGGTTGCTTGATCCCACCTTCACTTCATCCCCATCACTGTCATACACTTTCTCTTCATGGTCTCCTTCATCCTCCTCTCTAATTTTATTTAGTGCCTCGGATAGTAGATCAGGCAATACTTTCTTTAGAGTGAGTACGACTTCACGGGCAATAGCATCCCTGACCTCTGGTTCTAACTGTAGAGTCCCTTGACTGTTGTTCCCAGTTGGGGTCACCTCTGTTTCGTGCACACTCTCAGTGTGTTCTGCGTGCACACTCTCTTCCTCTTTATGTCTTTGATTCAATGGAGGTCTACCGACTCGGCCAGTATGACCGCCTCGACGTCCTGTTCTTCCTCCACCAGCCATAGTTCCTAGTTTCCTAATAGTTATATAGGGAATACATCAATGCCATTCCTTCAGATCATAGTTTAGAACAGTACGAGCAAGGTAAATTTTTAATTACAATGACCGGTTTGTGATTACTAATTTACATTTCTTTTCGGGTTCAAAACTCTTCAATTCAGTTGTGACATTGTCATCTGTTTGTTCTAAGTTATAAATCTATTATTATCCAAGTGTATTAACTCTAGTACTTACTTACCGTGCTGGCGTTGGCGTTGGTTACACATACTGACATACGTGCGTTGGTCCCATAATCAGCTTGAGTCCAGACATTTGGGGATGTCTGAATCTCTCAAACTATTGCTCTGATACCAACTTGTAAGGCCCCATTCCCGGGTAACCTCACTTGTTGGATTTACTCATAAACATAGTCATAAATACTGAGCTTAAATTTAAAACATTCGAATCCATTCATTACATAAAGTAACATAACATGACATAACAGCGGAAGTCTTAACAATTAAATACATAACATTGTCTTAACATATATAAAAGTGGGATATCAGTCTTGTGCCGGGTAACCTTCACGCCATCGCACGACCCTTTCTTCCACTACCTGAAATGTATACTAAAAGTCAGCTAACGCTGGTGAGTTCTAGTTTAAAGACAATCACACATAATATTTATCTTATCATGAATATTTTATATATGTATACATAACATATGTAATATTCGTGATTTTACATATTCTTTACTTTAGTGTTCTCACATAACATTCATATTAAGTATATACATATGTACATACATACTTACTTGGGGAGAACATTAATTGGCCATAATCTTAAGGGTGATCAACCCATCACACTTGTCGCGAATATCACAAAGACATCGCAGTGAGAACTACCGTCGTAGCCCTTTTCATTAACCGTCCGGCCCTAGAAAACCGTCCGTCGAAACTTAAATCCGTCCGACAACCTTTGTCCGTCCGCTCTTAAATCGTCCTACCGTCGTAGTCCGTTCTTTTGTCCATCTGCCCTAGGGAACCCGTTTCCCACGCGACCATTATGTATGCAACCGTTATACTTGAGCTAAGGCATTTGCTTCGACCGTACATTATCGCCTTTTTATACGTCCTAGCTTGCGAAGGAACGTTTTTGTCCCGGTTACAAAATAGTCACGTGATCGTCCGTCTACCGAAGTAGCCGTTGTCATAGAAGGGTTCATAACGTTTACATACATTCATAACATGCAATATATATAATATAAAGCAAGATTTCATTCATTTACGTTATGTCCTTCTTTCATTCATTCTTTATAATCATACGTTTCATTCTTTGTTCATAATTCATTTTCATATATAAGTATATATATGTATTTGTATACCACGTATGATCACATTGACATTCATAGCATTTATTCATTTAGTGTATACACTTCAGCACCAAAACATTTAAAATGATTTGCACATAACATAGAAGGGGGCACATAGAACTCACCTGATAAGCTAGTCTTGGTTGTCCTAAACAAAGGTCCAACAACGTTATGTACGATCTGAATTAGGTAGTTAAATACACATCAGACCCAATCACGACTCTAACGGTTTAATCATTCTAAACATACTGACTTTACTTACTGGTGTGCTGCCTGCGCACTTAGTAAGTGCGCAGGACCTTGCTCATGCGTACTTGACAAGTACGCAGAACATTCTTCTTGCGTACTTGATAAGTACGCAGGATCTTCCTCATGCGTACTTGATAAGTACACATGACATCCTTCTTGCGTACTTGATAAGTACGCAAGACCCGCTTTATGGACAAGTCCGAAATTCTTGCATGTTAATCTAATCATGCGAATCTTACAATTTTGTCCATCTGCCCTAGGGCATAGTCCGTTCTTTTTTCCATCTGCCCTAGGGCATCCATTTTCCACGCGACCATTATGTATGAAACCGTTCTACTTGAGCTAAGGCATTTGCTTTGACCGTCCATTAGTGCCTTTTTATACATCCTAGCTTGCGAAGGAAAGTTTTTGTCCCGGTTGCAAAATTGTCACGTGGTCGTCCGTCTACCGAAGTATCCGTTGTCATAGAAGGGTTCATAACGTTTACATATATTCATAACATGCAATATATATAATATAAAGCAAGATTTCATTCATTTACGTTATGTCCTTCTTTCATTCATTCTTTATAATCATACGTTTCATTCTTTGTTCATAATTCATTTTCGTATATAAGTATATATATATATATATATATATATATATTTGTATACCACGTATGATCACATTGACATTCATAGCATTTATTCATTTAGTGTATACACTTCAGCCCCAAAACATTTAAAATGATTTGCACATAACATATAAGGGGGCACATAGAACTCACCTGATAAGCTAGTCTTGGTTGTCCTAAACAAAGGTCCAACAACGTTATGTACGATCTGAATTAGGTAGTTAAATACACATCAGACCTAATCCTGACTCTAACGGTTTAATCATTCTAAACATACTGACTTTACTTACCGGTCTGCTGCCTGCGCACTTAGTAAGTGCGTAGGACCTTGCTCATGCGTACTTGACAAGTACGCAGAACATTCTTCTTGCATACTTGATAAGTACGCAGGATCTTCCTCATGCGTACTTGATAAGTATGCATGACATCCTTCTTGCGTACTTGATAAGTACGAAAGACCTGCTTCCTGGACAAGTCCGAAATTCTTGCAAGTTAATCTGATCATGCCAATCTTACAATTTTCTTTGATCAAAAGGTGCGGTTTTCATTCTAGATGCTAGTTCTAAGCTTATTTTCAAGTTTCATCCATAAAAACGTCTCCTATTTAGCTAAAACCCGAGAAACCCCAAAACGAAGAAAAACTCAGTTTAAGGTCGAATCGTTACCTGGATTGTGATTCTGATTCGGAGGTTTTTCTCACGAGCTCAGTAGTAACATGCTCCTTCAATTTCGGGTGGATCCGTCAACTTTCTCTCTCTAGACCCGAGCTCTCCTTTCTCTTTCAAGATTGCAAGTGTTGGTGAAAATGAGAGTCTAAGCCTGCCTCGGCCCTTATATACCTGGCTTCCCTCTGCCCGTTGGAGCCGAGCCCAAGCCCATCCGTTTTTCTTTTGTTTTATGACGATTAAGTCTCTATCGCGTTATTATTTACTAAATTACTATTTTTGGGGTGTTACAGAAGAACAACTGAAGATGCTTAACAAGATACTCAAACCAACACCAAATACAAATGGTATGAATATGAATAACAGTAGACGTATGTTGAAGAAGATGGTTCAGTGATCGGTAAAATGGATAGGCTTGTACATGAAAGAGAACCATTTACTGTTCCTGAAGACATTGAAACACCATCTGAAAAGTCAAAGACTTCAAAGATTGATAAGAGTTCTTGGTGGATAGTTACTGAGAAGCTATCCATTATAGAAAGGCTTACACAGACGATTAGAGTCTAGAACAGGCTTTGACTGGAGAAATATTGGCATGGATGTATGATGATGAGAAGAAGATGTATGTGGTAAAGAGATGTGATGGGATATTCAGTATTTTGATAGAAGCTTAAAGTTAAACACATTGCCATACTGGGATATTAGAGAGCTAAGTCACTTGAAGATGATTAATCCATCGAATAATTCATTTGCTGCTAATTTTGAAGAGTATTTGAAGAAAGAGTATGGAAAAGCTAAGTTCGAAAACTTCAAGCCACAGGTGCCTGAATGCAGAAAGTTGAAAAGAAACGATAAAGATGGCAATATAAGGTTTAGACACATTGTGAAGCCAGTTGATACAGTTTCAACTTTATACACCCTAGCACGTAAAGAGACGTTCATCAAAAGCTTCAAAAAGTGGATGTATGACAGCAAAACACATGAAGCTGTGATCATGCAGGATCATTCACCAGAAGTCAGAGTTTTTGATCCGGTTGATTTGTTTAGCTTTTTTGATGAAGATCTGAAGATTTTGTACAAGAATCCTATCAAGTGTGATATGAGCACGAAGGTTAAAGCTGAGGCAAAGTTGTATATGAGAGTCGTAGCTCGATGTTTGTCAAGAAGACATGGAACTGAAGTGATCAAGAAGAGACTTGATACTCTGGATGCTAAGAAGCTAAATGTTAAAGCCAAAACCAAGCCTGCAAAAGACTACATGTAAAGAATTGATGTTCTATGGACTAAGGGGAGATTGTTGGAACCTAGTAGTCCATAGAAATCAATTAGATTTAGTTTTGTATAACTTTAGAGTTTTCGGTCGAAAACTTTAAGTTTTCGGTCGGAAAGTGTTTTCGGTCGAAAACACTTTTCGATCAGAAGATTTCAATCGAAACTCTTTAGTATAAATAGTTTTGTCTTTCGTATTTCAAGTAACGATTCTTATTTGTATGGTGATTTGCAAATTTATCAAAGAGAATTTCTGTGTGTTTTTGCTGTTAATTCTTGTTTACATTGCTGGATTAATGAAGATAATCATCATGATTATATGCATCTTGTGTGATTGATTGTATTCATGTTGTTCATATTTGATTTGATCATTTTGGTGTGACTTGGATTTCTGGATTGATTCCGCCAATTCAGAGAGTGATTGAAGACATTATCCTTCAATATCAGCAGATCGAAGGGAATCACAGATTACATCTGTGATTTGAATCCATTATATGCCTGGGTGTGTGTGTAAAAGATAATTATCAGATGAAGAATATATGGTTTTAAGAATTTCATGAGACCAATATCGGATTATATCTTTAGCACAAACTCTTTCAGTTCACTTCACTACCCATGCCCTGAAAAACATGCAATGTGTTGTTGAACTAAGATATGTTTTCTGACAACATCTGTTAGAACATATGATTTCCCTTGGATCATATTGATACATCATCTTTATTGATTCCATTGAAATTTATCTTGATAATAGTTGGATCCTCATACCTGAATCTATTGATTCTCATTTTAAAGCCAATTCATTAGAATCTTTTGATTCTAAATCATCTTGACTCTTATATCCTTTGGGATCTGCTTTTCTATTCTTGTACTAATAGAGATAATTTCATCTTGGAGATTGATCTAATCTTGCAATAAATCGTATATGTCTTGAAGATAATGCAATTTTAAATTTTGTTGGGCATATATGTGGGGTACACAATGTTTTTCATCTAAATGGTACTAATTCACATGAATTTGTGAGAAAAACGCTTGTAGTTTCAAATCTTATAATATTAACAACTTAAGAATTCATGCTTGGTATTGCAAATTCGGTATAAATAATTGAGCATTTTATGACTTGATCTTGTTTACATTGAAAATTATCACGTATCATTTCAAGTGATGGTTTAAAATTGATTGAAAAGTTTGAAAATAGAAAAAGATTACAAGACATGGACGTTTTAGAAACAAATCTGTGATAGATTGTAAATAGTGCTTGATAAGGAAATACAAAGATTGAAAAGAAAGAAAAAGAGAATTATCTTGTTTCTTAAATATTAAATATGATTGAATATGTTTGTAATCTTGATCATTATATTGAAGAGAATAAGTGAATCAAATTCACAAGAGTATCAAATTTCATATCATGATGTGTATTCTAAAGCATCATAGTTTACCCATAGTTTGTATAAGAATGTGTGATAAATTGATCAGATACTGATATGATCTTCTTACTCATGATGATCAAGCAAAAATATGTGTGTATTTACAGAAAAAAAACCCAAAATATGTGTTTCAATTTGTATAGATAAAACCCAAAAATATGTGATTCCATTTGTATAGATAAAAACCAAAAAGATTTTCCATTCTGTCTTCCATGAAAATTCTATCTTTTAATTTTATTAAAATGATTCGAGATTGGATCGGATACATATTACAGATGGAATATCACAAGGTTGTGACATGATGACAGTTGAGGTTTGTTTAACTTCCAAAAGTGTTCAAGGAAAAAGAATGAAGCGAACTTATCATGTTCGCCTGGTGCTTGTTAAGCGAACTTAACAAGTTCGCCTAACAAAGGGAACTTAACTGAGAGTATAAATATCTTTTCAGGTGAACATATTCCGTACCATTTCTCCTTTTCCTGAGCGAACTTGTTTTAAGCGAACAACGCAACAGTATTGCGAACTTGTTCTTTTTGAAATTCTGGTGTGTTTGGTTTGAAATTTTCGTGATTAAATCTTAATCGGTTTTGATTTGCGCTACTTTCTAAGGTAATTTCATGGAGTTTCATCTGATAAATCATCTGGAATTTGCATTTTTAAACCTATGTTCATCGTAACTTGTCAGCCGGACTGGTTTTTGATATAATAGGGTTTATCAGTGGGTAAAACTTGAAATTAAAGCTTAAAAGTGCTAGGTTGTTATGAGTCGATGCTTATTATGTGTTTAATTTGCAAAGAACCATCATATTGAACAAGTTTGATTTCTGTGAAGGAGTTGTATCGACAGACGAACTTGTTCATGCCAACTTATTATGTTCGCCTCTTGCAACACTAAGCGAACTTACTAAGTTCGCCTAGAGGTTCAATGCAATTTTGACTTGTGCATATTTTTTTTGTGTCTGAAATTTTTGTGTGTATGTGTGTGTATATCATGTTTCTGTGTTACTTGTGTTTGTTGTTTTACAAATGTTGTTTCGTGTCCAACGCATTTACAGATGGATCGCCGTGTTGAGTACAAACATAATCAAGTGGCATTGTTAGATCCGCATATGTCTGAGGCAGCAAATTATCAAGGAATCATTAATTTCCTGAATCGTTCAAGATTACATGCGGCCTTATCAGAAGATCCGTATATAAGTCTGCCATATGTCCAACAATTCTGGAATATAGTACATCAAGACACTGATGTTGAACCACATGTGATTTGTCACACCCCAATCAACGGCGGAAACGTCGGGGCGGGACATGTAGACTGTTCATGAGCACAAGGTTCACTAGATTTCAATATTTAATCATCAATTTCATTTCATACCATTCAAACACAAATAGCAAAATTCAACAAGTACATAAATAAAAATACAAATTGTTCTTTGAATTTAAATTAACTAAGTCCAAACTTAAGTGTAGCATGTCTTGCTCAAATTCACACATTAGCACCTGAAACATGAATAAAATAGGGTCAACTAAAAAATTTGGTGAGCATACATAGGTTTGTACATAGATAGTGTATAAATATGAATAAGCAAATCCTTACATGTCATGATAAATAAGGCATTTATGGGGAGCAGCTATTGTGTAACTAAAGTACAATCAAACCTTTGTAACTAGCATGCAAATTGTGTTGTCGGTAACAATCACCCCAATCTGGGTGGGTTTGTCAGACTCAATAGATCTATCATTGTTAACCATCGGCTTAAATAGCTAATGATTGCACATAATTTGCACACAAAAGTTAACACACCTAGCACTCAAACATAAAGCTCAAATTTGCACACATGAATGTAAATAGGATTTGTGTTTGTGTAGTTTGTGTAAATGTAAGCTATTGTTTGTATAAAATTCATGAATCACCCCAAAAAGTGTAAAAGAGAAAAGGGGGCTATGTAATACTCACTTGATTCAAGAGTGTTGCTAGTACGCAAGACTAGGTAGCAAAACGGTCCTTGTAACTCACCACGTTAACCTAGTGTGTAATGTATATTGAGTTAATAGTGGGTACAAAAGTTTATGTCTAAGTCTAGGGTTAATGGGTTTTGATGTGTGTGGATTTGTAAAAAGATTTGTGCTATTCCATGTAAGGGCATGTTATGCTTGTATAAGAATTTAATGTATAACATGAGTCCAAGGTATATATGTATAAACTTAATAGTCATGGACGTAGGGTTGGATTTAAATGAATAAAATAAATAAATAATTTTATTTATGGAAAATATGTTAAAATATATAGAATGTAAATATATATTTATGTTTAGAAAAAGAACTTTGATTTATGTTGATAGTGTTTAATTTAAATAAATAAAATAAATAAATAATTTTTATTTATTTATTTGTGAAAAATATGTTAAAATATATAGAACGTAAATATATATTTATGTTTAGAAAAAAAGAAATTTTATTTATGTGGATAGGGTTAATTTAAATAAATAATTTTATTTATTTATTTGTGAAAAATATGTTAAAATTTATAGGATGTAAATATATATTTATATTTAGTAAAAGAAATTTTTATTTGTGTATTATACTAAATAAATTTTTTTATTTATTTATCATCTTTGAAATAAATACAAGTTTTCTTTAGATGAGTTAATATTTTATAAACTTTTATAAAATTTATTGCTTTTATTTAGAATTTAATTTTAAATATTTAAAGTTTTTGTTTTAAAAGTTTAATATACTATTTTGTGGTTATAAATTCATAATAAAATGTATTTATGTTAGAAATATGTAGATCTGTTTTTATTTTGTTAACAATATTGTGAGATTTTATAAAATAATTTTTATAAAATTTTTGAAGCTTTAAAAACGGGTTTTAAAATTTAAACAGGCCACAGGGACTCGAACCCGGGTCTGGGGTGTGTGGGTCAGATGGACAAACCACTGGACCGAGGAGTGATCTACTGATGTTAACTCGGTTCGTATTAGTTTTAACATGACTTAACTATGCAGTCGGGTTCAGGTATTAAAGGAAACAACAAAAATGGCGGTGATGGTGGGTTTCGAACCCACGTCACCTAGTTCGACGGTGCAATGACTTACCTGTCGGACCAGGTGGTCTCGCTGTTATAGTAAGAAACCCACATGTTTAAATACGTTAAAAAAAAAGGATCTCAATTTGAATCCCATATGAACAGGTCATGAATTCAACTCGAAATTGAATCTGATTAAACATGTTGTGATGAATTGATATGGGGCTATCGGTGTGCACTGAAAAACGAACCGAATGATGTAAAAACTTACTCGATTGATTTGGGCACGAATGCAGTCGGCTACGCGATTTCCACGACTGATCTTGGTGATCGGCAGGCGTCTAGAGGAGAAATTCGGTTTAATCAAGGGTTGGGAGAGTTTGTTTGGATGTATACGAGAGTGGGAGGATGGTTCAATTTGATTAATTTATCTTGTAATAACAGTATTGATTTCAAATTGATCATAATAGTCGTGGGCGATTGATTACGAGTAAATTCAACGATTTGAACTTGAATTAGGTCCTGATAGTGGTCTAGGTACATATGGATTTGCTTTGCGAGTGATTTGCTGTCATCAATTGAGTCTTAATTCGTGAATTCCTTCCTAATTTAGCTCGGTTTGACTCTAAGGAGTCTAACGCGTTTCAATTTGAAATAAGTCGCGTATTTTAACTGGTTTTGGCTTCCAATTGGGCCTGAGGGTGATGTATGGTCGATTACTCCAGGCATGGGAGTCCAATTACATGAATTTGGGTTAGTGTGTGACATGGTGTGACTACAATATCCATATGACATGATGAATGGTTATGCAATGCTTATGCAATGAAAACAATTTAGAGAGTCATTTAAATTATAGACTAGGTTCCGTTTTAGACTCCTAGTTCGCTATAATCAATGGCTCTGATACCAAGTTCTGTCACACCCCGCCAAGGTGGAAACGCGAGGCGTCACATTCACTGGTTTCCAAAGCATATGATTACCGCAAACACATACATGTAGTTGGATACATAATCGAGTTTAAAATATTTACATCACAAAATATCAAATTGAGT
The DNA here is from genome assembly GCA_023525975.1 of Smallanthus sonchifolius. Classification (NCBI taxonomy): domain Eukaryota; kingdom Viridiplantae; phylum Streptophyta; class Magnoliopsida; order Asterales; family Asteraceae; genus Smallanthus; species Smallanthus sonchifolius. The sequence goes on along the minus strand of CM042034.1, from coordinate 45,077,771 downwards.
TTACAAAAGTTTAAGATTTCGGAATTATGACTCAAGACCATGAGTTATACGAGAGAAATCCTCCAAAAGCCGTATCCACATGCATACATGTAACTTACATTGCTAACCTGAAGACCACCTTCAATTTCCTGAAAACATACTTAAAAAGTGTCAACACGAGGTTGGTGAGTTCATAAGTAATTATCAAGATTTATCATAAATCCAGCGTTTAAACATGATCATTTTCCGATCAAAACTCTTTGTATGTATAACCAATGAATTCTGAACATTACCCTAACCAGTTGACCCCATTTGTTAGCTTGCAAGGAATACAAAATACTATGTAATGCACGAGACCGTAACCAAACCCCAACTTTTTGTGCCTCCCCTCGCCTTTCTGCGACTAAGATAATATGCGGTCATTCGGTCATTTGGACCCTGGTTAGCGCGACTAACCATGACCGGAGGCGTCACCCCCAATAGTACTATCCATAGAATCCTGGGCTAAATCCATAGCTAATGGTTACTAAGTTTTTATTCTGAGGACTTTAAGCGCTTTATTTTTCCGTCAATGCACACATACGGTCTGATCATTTGTTCATTCATTTACATACAAAAATTCTTTACAAGTATGTTTCCACCCCAAAATATTTCAAAAACTTAGAAAAAGGGGTTAGTGAAACTCACCTCGATAGTATGAGCAAATACTTGAATAACCGTAAACCCCGCTTATCCGTATCCTAATTACACAAGGATACTATACCAGTTATGACTACCCGTCTTAAACGCAAGTTGTTCATCCGACTTAACTATTCCTATTAAGTTCGTCTTTGTTTATTTAAGACAATGTTTTCTCATGACGACTCATTGGTGATTATTATTCCAGTCTAGACGCTTTATTTTTTTTTCCGAAAAAATATTATATTTCCATATTGGTGACTTATTACGTTTATCAAAAATAAATATTATTTTTGCAACATCTTATAATATATTTATATTATAGTCCATGTATTATCATATAATTATTTCCTATCAATAATTATATAAACCACAAATATCGTTCAAGTTTGTACTAAGCATGTCATTTATTCGACGAGCACATAAACCATGTTTAACACATTCACATACAATTACTTGTTCCGAACGATATTTATTATCTTGTCATACATTTATATTTTCACCAAATACACAGAAGTATGTTTATTAATTCTACATATATTTCAATATGCTTTATGATAACACGTATACATTTATACTTTTACCGAAACGTCTTTAATTTCATTCACATAATTTCTCTACGATTATTCCATCATAATATGTGAATATATGATTGTTATAATTACTAAATGTCTTAGACATTTTAATCATACCAATTTTTATGTTTCTAAATAAACAACTTGACAACATCATAAATATGTATACCTACACATATATTCTGGATTACATATGCTTATTATACACAGATACAACCTAACCTCCTGATCATGCATATTTTTCTACCAATATCATCAAGTCGTGCTTTAAACAATCAACCAAGCGCCATCATATATATCTTGCCATTTTTGACCTAATATGCACATACTTAAACAGTTCTTAGTCTTTATGTCGCTAGTGTTTATTTTGTAAAATTCACTAATCATGTCTCTTATTTAACAATCCACATTTTACCATCAAATGATCAAGAACAATATCTACTCATATATATATATATATATATATACATACAAATTTTGGTCCTTTATATATATTTATACAAAGCTTTTGATTAAACAATTTATAATTTATCATCACGGAATCAAAACAACATCTCAAAAAATGTTTCAAAACCATGATCTATGCATATAAACAACGAGCTTTAATCTATAAATAGAGATAAAGATGAAAATAAAGTGTGGTTTCGGTTTCATATCGCCAGACAAGCTAGGTGGGGATTCGTTAGTAGAAGATGGTGGGTGTTCTTTTGCTGTCACGACCTGACTCCTAGCTCCAATCTTCCTTGAATCTCCAAGGCTTCTAGCTATCTTTTCTATACTTGAGTTCTAGGATTTTGCAAGAGTAAAATGTATGTGTGTGTGGATATGTATCGATATATGTAGAGAGATAAAGAGGGTTGAGTGTTAAACTTGCTTTTATCATTACAAACATGGATGGATTAGATGTGATTTGATCTTGGCTTGATTGTTGGTTAAAAGGACATGATGTTGTAAGAAAGTTGGTGATGGTATGTTTGTATGCATGTATATTGTCGTTCGAAATAGAGGAGAGATAGAGAGATTGGGATTGAGTGTGATATCTCCCTAAATCAATACAATCTAGAGTTTATGACATGATTTGAGTGGGTTAGTAGATTTTGTAAGAGAGTGGGTAGGGTGTTGGGTCTTGTTCCATCACTTAACTAAGTCTATGTATTAGTCAAGCCATTTTTAGGTAGGGTATACTCGGTAGGTGTTCCCGTGATCTAATTACCCGATGTACGAACTTTTATGATTAAAAACTATATATATTTTGTATCTTGATTATTTTAATAGTCCACTAATTTAACCCGTCATGGTTAATGTTTTAACTAATATAATACATGTATACATAAAATAATATAGAACCATATAACGATTATTTATATATCAACTTTTATAAAAGTTTATTCACCAATATTTATGTTTTTACATTAAAGCGTGTCCCTAGACTTTTGCTAGAATAAAATTCTTGTCAATCACCAACGACCGTACCTTGCGGGTTATCACTGTTTATTTTCCTAGTAATTCTTATCAATTACTATTTTGATATAAGTTCCTTTGCTAGACTCCTTGACTTTACTTAGTCAAAATAAAACTTCAGGAAATATATGTTACGAACGTGCATTTAGGTAATACGGATATTGACCTGAAATACTGGGTGTCACATTCTCCCCATGTTAAAGAGAATTTCGTCCTGAAATTCAGTTCTTGTCATCTTTACTTGGAGTGTTCGTGAACAAGGACGGATACTTGGCTTTCATTTTATCTTCCCGTTCCCACGTATACTCGGGGCCGCGCTTTGAATTCCAACGTACCTTAACCAATTTAACCCGGCTACGGCTTGTTTTCTGAACCTTCCAATCTGTGACTTCAATGGGTTCCTCAACGAAGTGCAGCTTGTTATCTATGTGAATCTCATCAGGCGGTATAATTAATGTCTCGTCTGATAAGCACTTCTTGAGATTTGACACATGAAATGTATCATGTACATTGTTTAGTTCTTGTGGCAACTTGAGCTTGTATGCTACAGGGCCAACCCTAGCCAATATTTCAAATGGTCCAGCATACCTAGGGTTAAGCTTGCCACGGTTGCCAAATCTAGCAACTCCTTTCCAAGGTGAGACCTTCAACATGACGCGGTCTCCAACTTGGAATTCTAATGGTCTTCGTCTGTTATCCGCGTAACTCTTTTGCCTGTCACGGGCGGCCTTTAGACGATCCTTGATCTTGAAGATCTTGTCGGTAGTTTCCTGAATAACCTTAGGACCGGTTAAATGCTTGTCTCCAACTTTCGCCCAACATAGCGGTGAATGACATTTTCGACCGTACAAAGCCTCAAACGGAGCGGCTTTGATGCTGGTGTGGTAACTGTTATTGTATGAAAACTCAGCCAGCGGCAAATGAGTATCCTAATTTCCTCTTAAATCAATTGCACATGCACTGAGCATATCCTCTAAAGTTTGAATGGTCCTTTCACTTTGACCATCTGTTTGTCGGTGATATGCCGTGCTCATGTCAAGACGTGTGCCCAAAGCTTCTTGTAATGACTGCCAGATTCTAGACACGAATCTGCTGTCTCTATCAGAGATAATAGAAATTGGCACTCCATGCCTAGCCTCAATTTCCTTGATATAAAGCCTTGCAAGTTTCTCGTTTTTATCCGTCTCTTTGATGGGCAGAAAATGAGTTGATTTCGTCAAACGGTCGACGATTACACATATAGTGTCATACCCGCTCGACGTCTTGGGTAACTTTGTAATGAAATCCATGGGAATCTGTTCCCATTTCCATTGAGGTATCTCGGGTTGTTGTAACAATCCCGACGGTTTCTGATGTTCTGCCTTTACCTTTGAACATGTCAGGCATTTACCGACATAAATAGCAATTTCTCCTTTCATGTTCGGCCACCAGTAGAGTTCTTTCAGATCCTTATACATTTTATCCGAACCAGGGTGAATGGAGTACCTGGACTTGTGGGCTTCCTCCATAACCAACTCCCGTAAGTTACCAAAACATGGCACCCAAATTCTATTCATGAAGTATAAAGTATCATCTAACTTTGGTTCCAATTGCTTTATCATTCCCCGTAAAGCTTCATTCAAAATGTTTTCTTCTTTGATTGCCTCTTGTTGTGCCATCCGGATTTGAGTCGTGAGACTCGTATGCATTGTCAATCCTAGGGTACGAACACGGAGAGTTTTAACCCGTTCCTTACGACTCAAGGCAACTGCTACGACATTTTCCTTACTAGGGTGATACTTGATATCACAGTCGTAATCATTCAGTAGCTCTACTCAACGACGTTGCCTCATGTTGAGTTCTTTCTGATTAAAGATGTGTTGGTGACTCTTGTGGTCTGTAAAGATAGTACATTTTGTACCGTATAAGTAATGTCTCCAAATCTTGAGTGCAAACACGATAGCACCTAATTCCAGATCGTGAGTCGTATAGTTTTTCTCATGGACTTTTAGCTGCCTGGATGCATACGCTATGAATTTTTATCTCTGCATCAACACACATCCCAGACCTTGGTGTGATGCGTCGCAGTACACGATGAAATTGTCAGTTCCTTAGGGAAAGGATAGGACTGGTGCACTGCAAAGCTTCTGCTTCAGCACTTGAAAAGCTGATTCTTGTTTATCAGTCCAATCAAACTTTTTGTCCTTCTGAGTTAACGTCGTCAAAGGCAAGGCTATCTTTGAAAAATTTTCGATGATTCGCTTGTAATAGCCTGCCAAACCCAAAAATTGACGCACCTCAGTCAGAGTTCTTGGTGCTTCCCAGTTTTTGATAGCTTCAATCTTGGATGGGTCTACGTGAATACCCTTCTTATTGATGACATGTCCGAGAAAATGAACCTCTCGGATCCAAAACTCACACTTGGAGAATTTGGCATAAAGCTTCTCATTCCTGAGTAGTTCCAAGATTAATTTCAAATGATGTTCATGTTCCTCCTTGGTTCGTGAATATATTAATATGTCATCGATAAACACAATCACGAATTTATCCAAGTATGGCTTGCACACGCGGTTCATGAGATCCATGAAAACGGCCGGTGCATTAGTCAAGCCAAATGGCATAACTAGGAACTCGTAGTGACCGTAACGAGTCCTAAACGCCGTTTTTTGGTATATCTTCTTCCTGAATTTTCAGTTGATGATACCCTGATCGTAGATCAATCTTAGAATAGAAACTGGAACCTTGAAGTTGATCGAATAAATCGTCTATTCGGGGAAGAGGATACTGGTTTTTTATTGTCAGCTTGTGTAATCGATGCACATCCTAAAGGTTCCATCTTTTTTCTTTACAAACAGGACCGGAGCTCCCCAGGGTGAGAAACTCGGTCTTATGAAACCTTTGTCAAGTAATTCTTGTAGTTGGCTTGACAGTTCCTGCACCTCGGAAGGGGATAGACGATACGGCGATCATGCAACTGGTGCGGCTCCTGGTACTAGGTCGATCCGGAACTCGACTTGTCTAGATGGTGATAATCCTAGTAAGTCCTCGGGAAATACCTCAGAGTAATCACTAACGATTGGTATGTCCTCAAGTCGATGTTCTTCGGGTTTCTTCTCGACGATGTGAGCCAGGAATGCGCAATAACCCTTGCGTAGATACTTATGAGCTTTCATACAGTTTATCGTCTTCAACATCGTTCTACACCTTTCGCCTTGAATTGAAAGAATTTTCCGCTTGGTAGTGGGATACGTACAATCTTCTCGAAGCATACGATCTCGGCACGGTTCTTTGATAACCAATCCATGCCAATAACAATATCAAAACTCCCTAGTTCAACGGGTAGAAGGTCTATACTGAATGTATGGTTTTCTAAACATAAAGTACAACCCTTAATGACCTCTCCGGTTTCTATTAATTTCCTATTTGCTAATTCAATTGTATATATTTGTTTTAGTTTGTTGGCCTTAATACCGAGTAAGGATTTAAAATCATTCGACACAAAGCTCATATCCGCACTCGAATCAAAAAGTACAGAGGCATAGTGATTATTTATCGGGAACGTACCAGTGACGATGTTCGGGCCCTGGCGTGCCTCCCTTGCACCCATCACAAATGCCCACCCTGGTGCCTGAGCATTGTTCTGATTCTTCCACTTGGGACAATCCCTCTTGAAGTGCTTCAGGTCACCACATATGAAACATCTTGGTTTCATTCCCCCCATTCGGTTGTTAGCTCGACAAACATGTGTGGTGTGACCAAACTTGTCACATTTTCCACACTTGATGCACTAACCGGCATGATGATTTCCGCACTTCTTACATCTCGGTAGGCCCTTATTATACTCCTTCCTTTCCACTGCGTTGGCTGCAAAAGCCTTCACAGTTCCTTGTTTCTTAAACCCTTGCTTTTCAGACTTGCTACTTGAATTTCCCATCCACTTCCTATTCTCTCCAAACCTACCTTCCTCGTTCTGCTTCCTGCCAAACAATCCATTACGCACTGCATCATCCCTCATTTTGAATGCTAAAGTTATAGCACTCTTGGCATCCATTGGATTAGATGAAGTTACCATACTGTGAATTTGAGGCGCAAGGCTCCACAAATACCTTTCCATACGCTTATGTTCTGCGTGACCATGTGCGGTACCAGAATTGCCAATTCATTGAAACGGTCTGTGTACCCCGTCACATCATCTGCAATCATCTGTAGATTCCATATCTCGGTCTCAATCTTTTGCAATTCGTTTCGAGGACAATATTCCTCGATCATCATCGTTTTCAAGTCCTCCCAAGACAATTGATACGCTGTCTCTCTCCCCAAAGTCTTTACTTGAGTATTCCACCAAGTTAGAGCTTTATCAGTGAGTGTGCAAGTAGAATACTTCACCATGCAGTCAGCGATGCACTCACTAATATCAATTACCGACTCCATCTTTTCTATCCACCTCATTAGACCTACTGCACCCTCGGTTCCATTGAAGTTGCGGGGGTTGCAGGATAGGAAAGCCTTGTAGGTGCACTTCCTGCTTGGAGCATCTGTAGAATCACAAGTCATAACGTCATTAATTCGGATCATGACTATGTGTTACGGCGGTGATTATTTATTCTATTACCTCCGGAACCTCCGGCTGTGCCGCTACCTCCTGCACCTCCTCCGCCGGTACCGCTGCCATTTCCTCCGCCGCTATTTCAATTTGCTTCATACAGCTCCATGGCGGCAACTACTCGCTGTGCTATGAGTTGTTCCACGTTTGGGGAAATCGTGTCGTTGTTGTTCTCACCAGTGGTTTCACGGGGTGTCCTTCGCTTAAGTACCATGGTGTTCTTTCTAACATAACATTTAAAAAGAAACAACATTATATAATAATAATGATATAACATGACATAAGGATACAACAACATCAAACGTAAACAACCATCATGACTACATAAACCATTACATAAATAGTTAAAAACATACACAGTACATTGTTCCCAAAAGATAAGGATACAAAAGAGATGGGTTCACATGACCACATCAGTACCAAAGTTTCAAACTACATAATGTGTTATGGGCACAACCCGCCCGTAATAGGTCTAAAAGAAGGAAAGCGTTCCTGTCAGAATGGTAGCTGAGGTCAGCATCTCCTCCATACGTGCCTCAGCTAGAGTAGCACGGAGTTCAGCATCAATCGCCCTCTGCTCGGCTGCCTCTGCCCTCCGCTCAGCTGCGGTGGTCTTCCTCTCCATCTCCGCTAGTCTTTTCTCGAACTCCATCATGTGACTAGATGCATGCTGAAGGGACTGGTCTTTCAGCCTTTGATCTTCCATCATTCCAGCAACATTTCCCAGTAGGGTCGGAACGGTGGTCAAGTCTCTTCGGATGGACTTCACATCCTTCTCCAGATAGTGAATTTCTACCTCTTGCTTATTGCTACGGGACACTAGTAGGGGGATGGTGCATTCCACGCACTCCCCGATGAGCGGCATGGGCTGTGAACTGCATGCTACTCCGATAGAGTCGCAGGTCGTAGGGATGTCCTCCCCCACCCTCCACATTTGGATTTCTTGGCGAAGCCAATCCCAGTACGATACGTCGATCCTCGGTCCTCTGGGCATACTATCACCGGTAGATTCAGCCATTTTTGTGGGTCGCTTCCTAACTATAGATTTTAAGTGGGGTTAGTGTGTGACATGGTGTGACTACAATATCCAAATGACATGATGAATGGTTATGCAATGAAAACGTTTTAGAGAGTCATTTAAATTATAGACTAGGTTCCGTTTTAGACTCCTAGTTCGCTATAATCAATGGCTCTGATACCAAGTTCTGTCACACCCCGCCAAGGTGGAAACGCGAGGCGTCACATTCACTGGTTTCCAAAGCATATGATTACCGCAAACACATACATGTAGTTGGATACATAATCGAGTTTAAAATATTTACATTACAAAATATCAAATTGAGTTTACAAAAGTTTAAGATTTCGCAATTATGACTCAAGACCATGAGTTATACGAGAGAAATCCTCCAAAAGCCGTATCCACATGCATACATGTAACTTACATTGCTAACCTGAAGACCACCTTCAATTTCCTGAAAACATACTTAAAAAGTGTCAACACGAGGTTGGTGAGTTCATAAGTCATTATCAAGATTTATCATAAATCCAGCGTTTAAACATGATCATTTTCCGATCAAAACTCTTTGTATGTATAACCAATGAATTCTGAACATTACCCTAACCAGTTGACCCCATTTGTTAGCTTGCAAGGAATACAAAATACTATGTAATGCACGAGACCGTAACCAAACCCCAACTTTTTGTGCCTCCCCTCGCCTTTCTGCGACTAAGATAATATGCGGTCATTCGGTCATTTGGACCCTGGTTAGCGCGACTAACCATGACCGGAGGCGTCACCCCCAATAGTACTATCCATAGAATCCTGGGCTAAATCCATAGCTAATGGTTACTAAGTTTTTATTCCGAGGACTTTAAGCGCTTTATTTTTCCCTCAATGCACACATACGGTCTGATCATTTGTTCATTCATTTACATACAAAAATTCTTTACAAGTATGTTTCCACCCCAAAATATTTCAAAAACTTAGAAAAAGGGGTTAGTGAAACTCACCTCGATAGTATGAATGCTAGCAAATACTTGAATAACCGTAAACCCCGCTTATCCGTATCCTAATTACACAAGGATACTATACCAGTTAAGACTACCCGTCTTAAACGCAAGTTGTTCATCCGACTTAACTATTCCTGTTAAGTTCGTCTTTGTTTATTTAAAACAATGTTTTCTCATGACGACTCATTGGTGATTATTATTCCAGTCTAGACGCTTTATTTTTTTTCCGAAAAAATATTATATTTCCATATTGGTGACTTATTACGTTTATCAAAAATAAATATTATTTTTGCAACATCTTATAATATATTTATATTATAGTCCATGTATTATCATATAATTATTTCCTATCAATAATTATATAAACCACAAATATCGTTCAAGTTTGTACTAAGCATGTCATTTATTCGACGAGCACATAAACCATGTTTAACACATTCACATACAATTACTTGTTTCGAACGATATTTATTATCTTGTCATACATTTATATTTTCACCAAATACACAAAAATATGTTTATTAATTCTACATATATTTCAATATGCTTTATGATAACAAGTATACATTTACACTTTTACCGAAACGTCTTTAATTTCATTCACATAATTTCTCTACGATTATTCCATCATAATATGTGAATATATGATTGTTATAATTACTAAATGTCTTAGACATTTTAATCGTACCAAGTTTCATGTTTCTAAATAAACTACTTGACAACATCATAAATATGTATACCTACACATATATTCCGGATTACATATGCTTATTATACACAGATACAACCTAACCTTCTGATCATGCATATTTTTCTACCAATATCATCAAGTCGTGCTTTAAACAATCAACCAAGCGCCATCATATATATCTTGCCATTTTTGACCTAATATTCACATACTTAAACAGTTCTTAGTCTTTATGTCGCTAGTGTTTATTTTGTAAAATTCACTAATCATGTCTCTTATTTAACAATCCACATTTTACCATCAAATGATCAACAATAATATCAACTCATATATATATATATATATATATATATATACACACATACAAATTTCGATCCTTTATATATATTTATACAAAGCTTTTAGTTAAACAATTTATAATTTATCATCATGGAATCAAAACATCTCATAAAATGTTTCAAAACCATGATCTATGCATATAAACTTATTATTTTCAGCCCATCACATATATTTTATAAAACTTTTAGTTTCTTTTTTAACTTAATAAGTTAAACCTTTATAAAAAGAAACCCTTTTAATCTTTTAAATCTTTTGTTACTTTGATGAACAACGAGCTTTAATCTATAAATAGAGATAAAGTTGAAAATAAAGTGTGGTGTTGGTTTCATACCGCTAGACAAGCTAGGTGGGGATTCGTTAGTAGAAGATGGTGGGTGTTCTTTTGCTATCACGACCCGACTCCTAGCTCCAATCTTCCTTGAATCTCCAAGGCTTCTAGCTATCTTTTCTATACTTGAGTTCTAGGATTTTGCAAGAGTAAAATGTATGTGTGTGTGGATATGTATCGATATATGTAGAGAGATAAAGAGGGTTTAGTGTTACACTTGCTTTTATCATTACAAGCAAGGATGGATTAGATGTGATTTGATCTTGGCTTGATTGTTGGTTAAAAGGACATGACGTTGTAAGAAAGTTGGTGATGGTATGTTTGTATGCATGTATATTGTCGTTCGAAATAGAGGAGAGATAGAGAGATTGGGATTGAGTGTGATATCTCCTTAAATCATTACAATCTAGAGTTTATGACATGATTTGAGTGGGTTAGTAGATTTTGTAAGAGAGTGGGTGGGGGGTTGGGTCTTGTTCCATCACTTAACTAAGTCTATGTATTAGTCAAGCCATTTTTAGGTAGGGTATACTCGGTAGGTGTTCCCGTGATCTAATTACCCAATGTACGAACTTTTATGATTAAAAACTATATATATTTTGTATCTTGATTATTTTAATAGTCCACTAATTTAACCCGTCATGGTTAATGTTTTAACTAATATAATACATGTATACATAAAATAATATAGAACCATATAACGATTATTTATATTTCAACTTTTATAAAAGTTTAGTCACCAATATTTATGTTTTTACATTAAAGCGTGTCCCTAGACTTTTGCTAGAATAAAATTCTTGTCAATCACCAACGACCGTACCTTGCGGGTTATCACTGTTTATTTTCCTAGTAATTCTTATCAATTACTATTTTGATATAAGTTCCTTTGCTAGACTCCTTGACTTTACTTAGTCAAAACAAAACTTCAGGAAAGATATGTTATGAACGTGCATTTATGTAATATGGATATTAACTTAAAATACTGGGTGTCACACACACCCTAAATCTTCTCAAACTAGGCTATTTATAGTAATTGTCAGGTATTGAAATTATATAAACCTAAACTACTAGTTTCAGTTAAACATTTACAAGTGAATGAACACCTTGTCGAAACTACTATCTATCGAAACTACTTGTTTCGATTGAACATAACTCAATCAAAACTATGTAGTTTCGATGACCCAGACTTAGCTAAAATAAAGCTGTAAGATACATAAACTGAAATTACACTAAAAGAAAGCTAAACTAAGATTGTTCAAAATACAATAATGACAATAGCTTAATAAAATTACAAGACTCTACAATCCTGATGCAGGTAGTGTTTCTTGAGGCGGATTGGTTGTGATGGTGTTGACTGGATCTTGATGCAGTAAAACACGTGTGATTTCCACCATCATTTAAGTTTTCCTCTTCGTTAGGACTCCCGAGGTATAAGATAATTCTAGTATCAGACGATTTTACAGTAGAGTTTACCCCAAAGTACATAGAGGGATCTTGAATTTGGGGTCGTCCAGAACTTTCCTTCTTTCTTAGGTTCATATCATGTGTCGGAACCTTGCCTATCGCTTCCTCAACAGTCATCTCATAGAATTTCGGGTTTTCTCTCAAAAGAGTAGTATACATATCAAACTTAGGTGGTAAGGCATCTAGAAATTTTTCAACCAACACATCATCAGGATACTTGAGCTCATAAGACTTCAACTCAGTCTGCAAATGATAGAATCTTGAGATAAGTTCATATGTAGATTCATTCTCCATGTACCTAAAGCACTCGTACTATTTCCTCAACAGTTCTCTTTTGCTATTCTTGACATCACTGTTGCCCTCAAACCTCTTCTGCAGGGCCTTCAATAGATCTTTAGAGTTATCATACCCCCTGAAGCTATGAAAAAGATGTCTAGACAAAGCCATAGTAAAAGACCCATGAGCCTTTGTAACAAACCAAAAATAAAACGACAGTTAAAATAACGGAATAAATGAACGAGGCATGTCGGGTCGGGCCGGCGGGCTGGAAGGGGAGCCTTCCCTATAAATAGCCAAGGTCACCACCTATTTCTCACATTTGCAACTTCTAGAGAGAAACCGTGGAGAGAGAAAGTTGGCGGATCGACTCGAGATTTCAGCAAAGTGTTGCTCCATAGCGCATGAGAAGAACCTCCGGATCAGAAACTCGATTCAGGTAACGATCGGGCCTAAATCTGAGTTTTTGTTCGTTTTTAGGTTTTTTCGGGTTTTGGGTGAAAAGGTAACGTTTTCACGGATAAAACTGAAAGATAAACATAGATTTGAGTTCTTTAATGGAAAGCAAACGTTTTAAAGTAAACAAGTTCGGGATCTTGACGTGATCAGACCCGAAGGCAAAAGTTAGGGTTTTTGCGAAAAAGCAGTTCGTGCGTACTTATCAAGTACGCATGAAGATGATCCTGCGTACTTACCAAGTACGCAAGAAGAGGATCCTGCGTACTTATCAAGTACGCATGAAGAGGGTCATGTGCACTTATCAAGTACGCATGAAGTAGGTACTGCGTATTTATCAAGTACGCATGAAGCAAAGTGTGCGCACTTATTAAGTATGCAAGAACAAGTCCCTGCCCACTTGCTAAGTGCGCAAGCATCATGCTATTTAGGTAAAGTCAGTATGTTTAGATGGTTAACCCGTTAGAGTTGGGTGTTGGTCTGATGTGTATTTAACTAATCAATTCAGATCATAAGTGACGTTGTTGGACCTTCGTTTAGGACAACCGAGACTAGCTTATAAGGTGAGTTCTAGAAGCCCTCTTTTAAATTTTTTAATAATGTTTTTGGGCTTGTGTGCATACGTAACGATGTGACTATTTTATAAAACGATGTTTATGAATGTTGTACGTGACGTTTTATAAAATGATGTTTATGAATGATGTTTTGGAAGGAAAGGTTATGAAGGAAGTGCTTATGAAATATTTTGACAAAATAATTTTATGAAGTGTTTATGAATGAATGAATGTTTTTAATAAAACGTACGAATGCTTTAACTGAAGTTTTGAAGTAAAAGAAGCAAAGGTTTACGAAAGTCACAAACGAACGAATCTGCCAATATTCCTTAGGGAATGAAGGTTAAGGGTATGGGAAATATGTTATGGGCCTTTACCTTTTAGGGGCCTCTGTGGCTTGCCAACTGTTGTACAACTGGGGCGATGATGGTAGCCAAGGGGATTATCGTGATCCTTGAAGTTTGGTACGATTTACCTTACGGGGTAGTCGTGCTTGAAGTTTGGTACCTGTGCCCTACGGGGCGCAGTGCTTGAAGTTTGGTACGTGTCATCCTTGTGATGCCGTGCTTGAAGTAGTGTTGAATAACCTAAGTATCAGGCCCTAGGATTTCTTCACCCGAAGGACAGTACGGTGATTGATGGGCCTAGTGGTGGTGATCTTTAGGTTTTTCAGCCAGTATGTGACGTTTGGATTTGACGGTTACGAGAAGGCGCAGATTCAATATGTTCGTTGACTTATGTTTATGAAGTGTTATGTTTTGTTATTGCATTATTTTACGTACGCTTTTTATTAAATGAAGTGTGAAGTTATGTTTTTGGAAAATTATTTGAAGTTAAAGTTTTATGTTAAAACTAGAACTCACCAGCGTAGCTGACTTTTTAGTATGCACATTTAGGTTAAGGCAGGTTATGATGATGGAAGGTGATGCTGGGCGGCTTGATGAGTTACCCGGATGACATGAAGACTGGCATCCCGTTATGATTAGATTATGTTATGTTTATGTAATAGACTATGTTACGCTTCCGCATGTTGAACAATGTAAAGGTTACGTTTAATGAAGTATTTTCCGCTGCGTTATTTTGATATTCAAGTTTAAGAACTATTTGTAAATGAGTAAATCCAACAAGTGAGGTCTCCCGGGTTTGGGGCCTTACAAGTTGGTATTAGAGCAATAGTTTGAGAGATTCGGACACTCCCACATGTCTGAACTTAAACTATGAATGGGACCGAAAGTGGATGCCAGTACGGGTAACTTGAGCCATAGCATCAGGTATGAAGGTAGTATATATTTACATATATAGTATGCCTTAGAAAGGGTTAGGTAAAGACTTGTGTTCTGATGGAAATCACAAGGGTGGTCAAATAGAAATCGAAAGGTAGTGTAATGGTTAATTGTAGATGGCCAGTGTATATTAACATCTTATAGTGCTTGTTGAATTTTATTTGTTAACTAGCGTGATGACATTGGATTCCCTGTCTTATAGAACGAAATGGCAAGGAGAGGAAACGGAAGACGTGGTGGGGGCCGTATCGGTGGTCGTACCGGCAGTCGAAATGGTGGGCGTGGCAGGACCCCTGCGCGCCAAGAGTATAGTGAAGAAGGAAGTGTTCACACTGAACCGGTGGTTAGTGTGCATGGAACAGAGGAGACACTGGTTGAAGAATAACCTTTCACTTTTGAACCAGAAGTGAGAGCATCTATAGCTCAAGAGTTCACAGAGTTGATGAAGACTTCTCTGCTAGGTCTGTTAGCTGAAGCATTGAAGAAGGTTAATGGGGAAAGTGGGTCTAACACGGCGGTTGATACCCCAAACACTGAGGTTGCGACTATAAGTCCTTTAAGGCATGTGACCCACTGGTCTTGACTGGGAAGAAAGAAGCGGTAGCTACGTTTGATTGGGTGATTCGTATGGAGGCTGCCATTTGTCTGAGCGAATGTCGAACGGATCAAGTTGTGAAATTTGATGCTAACTCCTTGAGAGAGGAAGCATCCCATTGGTGGGAAGGTGTACGTCAAGCAAAAGGGAGCGAGGTTGTGGATGCAATGATGTGGGCTGATTTGAAAACCTTGGTGATCAAGAATTTCTGCCCAAGGAACGAGATTGAGAAGGTAGAGAGGGAATTTCTGGGTTTGAAGGCCGGGAGCATGACGCACTGGCAGTACGTAACCCAATTCAATGAACTGGCACGTCTGGTGCCACATCTTTTCACGACTGAGGAAAGAAAGATTGCATGCTACATTCAAGGACTATCGGACCAGGTCTGCACCTATGTTAAGGCAAACGCCCCTACTACCTATGATTTGGTAGTAGAACTGAGCGGCGTGGTATTTGATGATCTAGCGCTGAATGTCGTTGCCATTGAAGAGCCTAAGAAGAAGTTGAGTTTTCCCGCTAAGCGATCGGGTGGGAAGTTGTTTGGGGCTCGGGACAAACAGGCCAGGGTAGGCGAGACGGCAGTTTATGGAAGATGTGGGGTAAGGTATGCGGGTGAATGTCGGTTATGATCGAATATGTGCTTTAAATGCGGCAAGAACGGACACTACTCCCGTGAATGCCCGCACGGATTCAAATGCTACAACTGTGGGGAGAATGGTCATATGAGCCGGGAATGCACCAAGCCCAGAATGGGTCAAGCCGGGAAAGGGAAAGGCCCGGAGAAGACAGAAGAGAGACCCCGAGCAAAGACTCGAGCCTATGCGCTGACGCAGGAACAGGCCAGAGTGGACCCCGATGTGGCGTCAGGTACGTTTATCCTTGACAACACTTTTGTATCTGTATTATTCGATTTGGGTGCCAGTAAGAGTTTTATATCCGCGACTTTCTGTAACGAGTGAAGTACACTGTCAGTAAGCTAGAAAGGGCTTTTAGCGTAGAAACCGCTAAGGGTAGAACTGCGAGGGTGACTGATGTAGTTGAAAATTCCACGATAAAAATAGAAGGCCATAGATTTCCCGTCAGGTTGTTTGTCATGGTTTTGGGTGGGTTCGAGGTCATGTTAGGAATGGATTGGCTAACTGCCAATGAAGCACAAATTATATGTAAACGAAAGATAATCCGACTCAAGGCTCTGGACGGTAGCAAAGTCGAGGTCCTTGGAGATCGTGACGCCTTGATACCAAACGTCATCTCGATGATTAAGACAACAGATTACTTGAGGCGCGGATGCGAGGCTTATCTGGTGTACGTAATTGACGAGTGTAAGGAAGTGAACTAGACGATGTACCCGTGGTACGCGAGTACCCGGAGGTGTTTCCAGAGGATTTGCCTGGGATACCACACGACAGAGAGATCGAATTTCGAATTGACTTAGTACCAGATGCCCAGCTCATGGCTAAGGCTCCATATCGACTAGCACCAGTGGAGATGAAAGAGTTAATGGCACAACTAGACAAGTTATTTGAGAAGGGATTTATCCAACCTAGCATCTCGCCGTGGGATGCCCCGGTGTTATTTGTAAAGAAGAATGATGGTTCGATGAGAATGTGTAATGATTATCGCGAGTTGAATAAACGCACGGTGAAGAACAAGTACCCTTTACGAAGGATCGACGACCTGTTCGATCAATTGCAAGGCGCAAGTTGGTTCTCAAAAATCGACCTCGGTCCGGGTACCATCAGTTGAAGGTGAGGGAAGAAGACATACCGAAAACTGTATTTCACACGCGTTATATACATTTCGAGTTCCGCGTAATGTCTTTTGGATTGATGAACGCCCCCACAGCGTTCATGGATTTGATGAATAGAGTTTGTCGACCAATGCTGGATCGATCGGTAATCGTGTTCATCGATGATATCCTCATCTACTACAAGAATGAGGGTGATCACGCATGTCACTTGAAGGAAGTATTAGAAGCTCTGAAGAAGGAAAAGTTGTATGCTAAGTTCTCCAAATGTGCGTTCTGGCTTAGGGAAGTCCAATTCCTAGGTCACGTCATTAACCCGAACGGCATTATGGTTGACCCAACAAAGATAATGACGGTAAGGGAATGGAATATTCCTAAGTCGCCAACTGAAATCCGCAGTTTGTTAGGATTGGCAGGCTACTATCGGAGATTCATCCAGGATTTCTCGAAAATAGCTTCGCCATTGACAAAGTTGACTCTGAATAAGGTAAAGTATGAATGGGGTTCGACCCAATACGAGGCGTTTAAGGAATTGAAGGAGAGGCTAACCCAAGCTCCGGTCTTGGCCCTTCCCGAGGGCAATGAAGACTTAGTGGTATACTCTGACGCTTCGGGTCAGGGATTGGGATGCGTGTTGATGCAACGCGGGAAAGTGATTGCGTATGCGTCACGGCAGTTAAAGATTCACGAAGCTAATTATCCGACTCATGATTTGGAACTTGCTGCGTTCGTATTCGCATTAAAAATCTAGAGGCACTATCTTTATGGGGTGAAGTTTACTATTTACTCCGACCACAAAAGTTTGAAGTACTTCTTCGAACAAAAGGAACTTAATATGAGGCAGAGGCGATGATTGGAACTGTTGAAAGACTATGACTGTGAAATAATATACCATCCTGGAAAGGCAAACGTGGTGGCTGACGCTCTAAGCCGAAAGGATGTGCCTACTCCTATTAGAGTGAAAGCTTGCCAGTTGGTGGTAACATTGGATGTGATGAGAGAAATTGAAAAGGCTCAAGATAAGGCACTTAAAGAAGAAAACATAAAGAAGGAAAGGATGGTTGGCCAACAGGACAAGTTGGAATATAACACCCTTGGTGTTAGGACACGTTTTGGACGGGTATGGATACCTATGGGTGGCGAGCTTAGAACCAAAATCTTAGATGAGGCTCATAAGTCTCGGTACTCTATCCATCCTGGTACCAATAAAATATACCAAGACCTAAGGAAGGAATACTGGTGGCCTGGAATGAAACACGAAGTGACAAAGTACGTAAGCAAGTGCTTGACTTGCTCACAAGTAAAGGCCGAACACCAGAAACCGTATGGAAAGATTCGACCACTTGATATACCGGAATGGAAGTGGGAACACATTACCATGGACTTCATAACTAAGCTACCACGCACAGCTAAAGGTCATGACGCCATTTGGGTAATTGTGGACCGTTTAACGAAGAGTGCTCATTTTATACCTATTCGCGAGACGTTCTCGTCAGAAAGGTTAGCTGAAGTGTTTATTAACGAAGTAGTAGCACGACATGGGATGCCTTTGATGATCGTATCTGACCGGGACACACGATTCACATCGAGGTTCTGGAAAAGATTTCACGAGGCGATGGGCACGAGTCTTAATATCAGCACGGCATACCACCCACAAATGGATGGTCAGTCCGAAAGGACCATTCAGACATTGGAGGATATGCTTTGTGCTTGTATTATCGATTTTGGCGGCAGTTGGGACAGTCATCTGCCGTTAGCCGAATTCTCCTACAACAATAGTCATCACACGACGATAGGCATGCCGCCTTACGAAATGTTGTATGGGAGAAGATGCAGGACCCCGGTTTGTTGGGGAGAGATTGGACAGAAGGAATTAGGAAGTCTTGAAGTCGTAAGAGAAACGTCGGAAATGTTTGATCAAATCAAAGCATGGATGAAAGCCGCACAAGATCGTCAGAAGTCCTATGCAGATAAACGACGAAGGCCTATTGAGTTTGATGTTGGGGTCAGAGTAATGTTGAAAATGTCACCCTGGAAGGGGATCATACGATTCAGGAAGAGAGGGAAGTTAAGTCCGAGGTTTGTCGGACCATTCAGGATAATGGCGCGGGTTGGTTAAGTCGCTTATCGGTTAGAGTTGCCTGATGAGTTAAGTGGGAATCATCCTACCATCCATGTATCACACTTGCGAAAGTGTTTGGCGGATGAATCGGCTCACATACCACTTACTGACATCGAGGTCGACAACAGCCTTAACTACATCGAAGAACCCGTGGCCATCTTAGACAGAAAGGAGAAGCGTTTGCGTAATAAGATTATTCAATTGGTTAAAGTCCAATGGAAGCATCGAAGGGGATCGGAAGCCACTTGGGAAACGGAGACGGAAATGAGGGATTCGTACCCTCAACTATTTGACTTATGACGAAACCTATTGTAAGGGGGGTACACTTGTAACATCCCAAAAATAAAACGACAGTTAAAATAACAGAATAAACGAACGAGGCATGTCGGGTCGGGCTGGATAGGCCGGCGGGCTGGAAGGGGAGCCTTCCCTATAAATAGCCAAGGTCACCACCTATTTCTCTGATTTACAACTTCTAGAGAGAGAAACTGTGGAGAGAGAAAGTTGGCGGATCGATCCGAGATTTCAGCAAAGTGTTGCTCCATAGCTCGTGAGAAGAACCTCCTATTCAGAAACTCGATTCAGGTAACGATCGGGCCTAAATCTGAGTTTTTGTTCGTTTTTGTGTTTTTCGGGTTTTGGGTGAAAAGGTAACATTTTCACGGATAAAACTGAAAGATAAACATAGATTTGAGTTCCTTAATGGAAAGCAAAAGTTTTGAAGTAAACAAGTTCGGGATCTTGACGTGATCAGACCCGAAGGCGAAAGTTAGGGTTTTTGCGAAGAAGCAGTTCGTGCGTACTTATCAAGTACACATGAAGATGATCCTGCGTACTTACCAAGTACGCAAGAAGAGGATCCTGCGTACTTATCAAGTATGCATGAAGAGGGTCATGCGTACTTATCAAGTACGCATGAAGCAGGTAGTGCGTATTTATCAAGTACGCATGAAGCAAAGTCTGCACACTTATTAAGTACGCAAGAACAAGTCCCTGCGCACTTGCTAAGTGCGCAGGCATCAGGCTGTTTAGGTAAAGTCAGTATGTTTAGAAGGTTAACCCGTTAGAGTCGGGTGTTGGTCTGATGTGTATTTAACTAATCAATTCAGATCGGAAGTGACGTTGTTGGACCTTCGTTTAGGACAACCGAGACTAGCTTATAAGGTGAGTTCTAGAAGTCCTTTTTTAAATGTTTTAATAATGTTTTTGGGCGGGTGTGCATACGTAACGATGTGACTATTTTATAAAACGATGTTTATGAATGTTGTACGTGACGTTTTATAAAATGATGTTTATGAATAATGTTTTGGAAGGAAAGGTTATGAAGGAAGTGTTTATGAAATATTTTGCCAAAAGAAGTTTATGAAGTGTTTATGAATGAATGAATGTTTTTAATAAAACGTACGAATGCTTTAACTGAAGTTTTGAAGTAAAAGAAGCGAAGGTTTACGAAAGTCACAAACGAACGAATCTGCCAATATTCCTTAGGGAATGTAGGTTAAGGGTATGGGAAGTATGTTATGGGCCTTTACCTTTTAGGGGCCTCTGTGGCTAGCCAACTGTTGTACAACTGGGGCGATGACGGTCGCCAAGGGGATTATCGTGATCCTTTAAGTTTGGTACGATTTACCTTACGGGGTAGTCGTGCTTGAAGTTTGGTACTTGTGCCCTACGGGGCGCAGTGCTTGAAGTTTGGTACGTTTCATCCTTGTGATGCCGTGCTTGAAGTAGTGTTGAATAACCTAAGTATCGGGCCCTAGGAGTTCTTCACCCGAAGGACAGTACAGTGATTGATGGGCCTATTGGTGGTGATCTTTAGGTTATTCAGCCAGTATGTGACGTTTGGATTTGACGGTTACGAGAAGGCGCAGATTCAATATTTTCGTTGACTTATGTTTATGAAGTGTTATGTTTTGTTATTGCATTATTTTACGTACGCTTTTTATTAAATGAAGTGTGAAGTTATGTTTTTGGAAAATTGTTTTATGTTAAAACTAGAACTCACCAGCGTAGCTGACTTTTTAGTATGCACATTTAGGTTAAGGCAGGTTATGATGATGGAAGGTGATGCTGGGCGGCTTGATGAGTTACCCGGATGACATGAAGACTGGCGTCCCATTATGATTAGATTATGTTATGTTTATGTAATAGACTATGTTACGCTTCCGCATGTTGAACAATGTAAAGGTTACGTTTAATGAAGTATTTTCCGCTGCATTATTTTGATATTCAAGT
Organism: Smallanthus sonchifolius; assembly: GCA_023525975.1. Classification (NCBI taxonomy): domain Eukaryota; kingdom Viridiplantae; phylum Streptophyta; class Magnoliopsida; order Asterales; family Asteraceae; genus Smallanthus; species Smallanthus sonchifolius. Next base: position 45,056,399 of record CM042034.1, on the reverse strand, counting down.
TTAAGAACTGTTTGTAAATGAGTAAATCCAACAAGTGAGGCCTCCCGGGTTTGGGACCTTACAGCCTTCTTTTCACGATCATATACTTTCTTTTCTTTTTCGTCTAGTTTAGAGATAGGCTTGGGAACAATCTCTTCAAGAAATACATATGTTGGATGTTTATATCCGTCATGGATAGGTATCCACAATGAGGAATCAGTATATGAGATGTACTCCTCAAAGGGTGCTTTCCAATTCGAATAATCATTAACATTAAGCAGCTTTGGTGGTTTCTGAGGAGTCCCTATCTCATTATCATAATTAAACAGGCTTCCTAGGTTCTGAAAATTTTCCATAGTGAAACACTTAGTAAAAAATCAGAAAAATCAGCACAACTTGTGCACTTAGAGAAATGGTCTTGCGCACTTATGAATTTCTTCTTGCGTACTTAGTAAGTACGCAGGAAGAGTTGCTAGGTACGCAGGGACAAGTTTTAAGTACGCAGCAAACTGGTCCTGCATACTTAACAAGTACACAGTAACAGTGTACTTTTTGCCAAATATGGTAACTACGCAGTTCACTTTATCCACCTGCTCCACCAACTTTTTCCGGTCGCCGAAAAATGATCAAATCTTCAAAAATTGATGTTTTGAACAAATTGATCAAGCCAAAAGGTTAGAAACTTGTTTCTAACAGACCCTTGGTGATCAAAACACTCAAACAAACATCAAAAATGTCGGATTTTGACCATTTTTGAGTCTAAAACAACGCTAAAAGAGCTACCTTTGTTTTATCACAAAAATCACCAAAATCAGTCACTTTTGCTTGTAAAAAGGCTGTAGATTGTGTCGAAAATGCTCCTAACACACTCACAACACTCGAAATCAAGAGCCAATGCTCTGATACCACTTATAGGTCCCCCGGATGTCTCGGATCGTTATGTGCGAGTGTGTAACTAGTCGGACCGGGTGCGGAATGTCGGTGACTAGTTGGAGTATCAAGAAACACAAGGTATACCGACAACAAACACGAAATACTTTAAACTTCGTCTATTGATATTCACAGCCAGTTACAGAGTATGAAATGAGTGTGTACATAACTTATGTCAAGACCAGCTATATATACGAAGACTAATGCCTGCGTACTTAACAAGTGCGCATGGCTTTGTTCCTGCCTACTTAGCAAGTACGTAGACTTTGTTCTTGCGTACTTGCTAACTACGCAGGATATAAATCCTGCACACTTGTTAAGTGCGCACAACACTAACTTAAGACTAAACAAGTACAAGTACCTACATACACGTTTACAACTCGATAAACCAATACATACAGATACTAAATACAAATACAAGTACAGAAAGTAAATTACAAAAGCATAAGAAAACATCCAGAGTGTCTGTCATACAAATGTGCTCCGACATGATTGATGACATCCCAATCGTACGTGACTATCCGAAAGTATATCACCAACGGCGGTCGAGTCAGACCCTTGTAGATAATTGCAAGGCAAGGGTCAAGACTTACATGATATTGGTCATGTGACCAACCCACACCTTGACAATTACATAGACCTCATAGTGTCTTAAATATTCTAGGACACAAGTTGGTCGGATTATTAGATGGACTTGCCCACAGCTTGATAGCTATTCACCACATCTTGACAGTTTCACACTGTCGAACACATTAGCTGAGTCTTCACGACCCCGCTTTTACTTGTTTTAAATTGATTTTAAACATGCGAGGGAGAAAACTTGCTCAACTTGAAACTGGACACAAGTACCTACATTGTTACATGAGTAAACTCATTTAACGCTTAAAGTCTCCTCTTATTCTGTAACCGTTAGTTATGATACAAACGTGGATATTGCAAATGGATCTATTTGGGTTTACACCCCCACCCGTGGTTAGTCACTCTAACCTTGATTGGAGGTCAAAGCGGCTGCATAATTTTCATCAACTATACAATGTTTAGCGTTAAGAATATTGAGTTAGGGGTACAACTAAACGTCGAGTTTTGGTTACGGGAGCTCATGGTAATGATAACAGACTTATACTATTGTTTTAATTAATAATAGTAAACAAACATTGTTTGGGTGAACAATACTCGACTTGAAATCAGACATTGTTCGGCTGAACAATAACCAACTTGAAATATTGTGGTCCAACGGAGATTATTAAACTAAACCTATGAACTCACCAACTTTATGTTGACTTTTCATGGAACATGGACATGCATGCACATAAAAATTGGGAGTTTTCCCGTTATAACCTAGGGATATCTAGGTCATAGCTGACAAACTTGTATAAAAACCGTACACTTTGGATTTTAAGTACAGTACTGTTGGCATGTAATGTCTTGGAAACAATTTATGTTTTTTCTTGTAACAACTTAGAACCTTTGATTCTGAATGTAATCAGAAGTAGTTCGATGTAATCAAAGGCTGTGAACACCATGAATCATTACACCTCGTGTTTCCGCCCTAGGCGGGGTGTGACATAATCTCAGTATCGCCCTAACTCAAACACTGCCATGTGAATGGGTCGGCCCAACTCCTAGTCGGCTTGCTAAAGTCGAGACTTAAGCCCAACAACATCTCATGCCTATAAAATTTCTAAAGCAACTCTCATACATGATTGAATACACTTAGGGTTTGTTTAGTATAAGGTAATGGAATGAACAAAGCAATGGAATGGACGACTGAATGAAATTGATAAGGGAATGAAATGAACCATTACCATTCCCTTATAATGTTTGGTTACTGTATGTGAATGAAATAAATCATTACTTCGTGTTGTTTGATAGATATAAAAATATTTTATGAAAAATATAATATTTGTAAATAATAAATTTATACTATGGTCGGTTCTCGGGACGGGTCATGGTTCAGGTCATGGGTCGGGTCATTGGTCAGGGCATGGGTCGGGTCATGGGTCAGGTCACGGGTCGAGTCATGGTCGGCTCTTGGTTCGGGTCATTGGTCGGTCCTTGGTTCGGGACGTGTGTCCGGTCATGGGTCGGGTCATGGTTCGGTCATTAATTAAACAAACTCATTTCATTCCTTGAAGCAATGAAAAGAAAACACCCATCTCTAAAGGAATGAAAATCATTAAAATGAAAAAAAAAATCACATTCCTTAGGTAATGGTTTATTCCATTCCTATGTGATTTCTATCACATCATACATTCATACATACGACACACTACCTTAGTGTCGTATGTTTGAGGTTTTGAGTTTAAAAATGCGGATAGGATTGGTTTCCCATGCTTATGAACACTGTTACATTAAACGTGTAATAGTATTTTTGGTACGACAGATTTCTCCATACACACGCAATTTTGCCATGTGTGTTTTTTCCAGCTCTATTCTGCGACGTCATCATCAATCGGGTCGCAAATAGTGAAAATTCAAATAGAAGCCGGGGTAAAGTTGGAATTTTTTTTCAAATTAGTATATTTTGAAATTACAAAGTGGTTAGTAGTCTCTTGGAGTGGAAAAGGTGAAAAATGATAAAACCGGTACTAGGAGTACCAGTTTCAATACAAATACTACACACAAATCATTGGGTGTTAGAAAGGTGGCAGAGTTACAGTGAAACCGCACATGCCAGTACCGGTTTTAGTATTAATCAATTAACACCCCTTTAACGGCACCGTTTAGATATGTTTGTACTGAAACCGGAGGTGCCAGCACCAGTTTCAATTGCTTTTTGGTGTTTGTACTAAAACCGGAGGTACCAGCACCGGTTTCAGTTGCTTTTTGGTCAATGAAATGTCACTTCGATTTTTAAAGATGTCTTCCTTACAAAAAGTAACTGAAACCGGAGGTGTCAATACCGATTTCAGTTACTTTTGTATAAATTGTAATCCCATTCGAATATATTCTAAAAAGTATATATATTTAGTATTTTTTTTTGTCACCATATGTATATATAATATATAATTTGGTTTCTAAAAGCTTTTGTATGACTTGTATTATTAAAAGTCTTGTTTAGTTATAAATTTTATATATATTCATGAAAGTACCATTAAAGATATATTGTTAGTTTATAATTTTTTTATTTTATGGCACGGTTATGTTGTATAATATAAATTTACGTGTTATGTGGTATATTTATAAAAACAAAGCATTTTCACATAACTCTAATTTTATAAATAAAAATAAATAGTACACTTACATAAAACAAAAAATATTGAAATACAAAATACAAAGTTTAAGCTTCAGGACTAACATATGCTGGATATCGAAAATAATACAATTTCTCAGCCATAGAAGGTCGCTACTTCATAGCTGTCTCTTGAAAATCCATTGGTATATCTAGTTGTTTACCCATAACCATATGTTCCATTACCATACAAGCATGTATCCCAGAATTTTGATGTGTCCAACCATTGTATCGCGGCTTATAATAATCATTATCATAAATGTGGATTACCTTTTCTTCCCTCCCAGACATCCTCCTGTACCCCATGTTGACCAAAAACGCACCAAAATACACAATAAATTTTGTCAACACTGGATAAACATCCTCTTTATATTTTGGGTGGCTAAAATCATCATAATTGTACTGTGTTAAATCCATAATGTTGAGATCAACTCCGATAAGAAACCATTCACTTGCACTGATTAAAAGTTGAAGATAAATATAATCAACCTCCCAAAGTGGAGGGAAAAATATTTTTATACCGGTTGCAATTGAAATTGCATATGTATCTTCCGGTTGTAGTAAAAGGTGATTGTAAACTATGGTTTTAATATAGCCCAACACATATTTAAAGGACTATTTTTAAGTAATTTGGTATGTCTCCAAATCATTAGCTTTTTCACCCACGCTTCAATATGCTATAAAAAAATTAAGACAGAGTATTTTAGTGAAAAACATAATTTAAAAGATACAAAAATATTAAATCTTATCGTTGAGGATAAACGACCGTAATTTTGGCACCCTAAAAGAGTACCCCAAAATACTTTATCAAGCGCTACAGCATGATCAAATAAACGTAAATAAAAGACATCTGCATCTCCGTGTTTATAAAACCGGATAACATTTTCAGACCAGTTTTATGACTCATCATACGGAGTCGCCCATTTTCATTTTTTAGGAGGGTAATCTTCTTGGTTAACCGGTTGATTCTATTGGACCGACGAAGATGATGCCCCAATATCTTTTGGTTATCGCTTTGGTAGACGAAGACGTCTCCAAGGTTGTGACATCCAATTCGATGATTTGTGTATTGGCTGGGAGTGGTATTGATCTTGAGCATTTCTTGTTTCATGGTGGTTTTCCATGGCTCAAAGTTGAGAGAAGTATTTGTTGACAGATGGATAGAGATATGCATTTATATTGAAAAATGGATGGAGACATGCAATCATTTGTTGAGAAATGGATAGAGATATTAAATTCATTAAAGAGAAAATTACATTAAAAAGAAAAGTAGCATAAATATTAAATTACTTAAGATATAAAAAAAGGTTACATAGGATAGAAATTACATAATTAACTTAAACAACACACAATGAACTACAAAATCAACGTTGTCGGTTTGTACATTTGTTGACCATGTGACCTGTTTCCTTACAACTAGAACACCTACGTTGTGTCCTTTCTTCGGGATAAGAGGCATTTGTGTCCTTACAACCAATAAGATGCCAACCAGCATATTCCCATTCTTCGATATGAGGCAGCGGGTAAAAATGGTTGTTGTATTATGCAATGGTTGTTGTATTGTGCACGATATGTATCCGAGTAGAATCAGGGATCAACAGTTACTTTAGGATCTTCATGTATCCAATGGCAAACAGCAATGGCATGGCTACATGGGAAACGAAAAACCTGCCACTTACCACAAGAGCATGTGCGTTTATGGAATTCTACGGTGTAAGTATCACCACCTGATTCGTCAGTTTCAATCCCCGTCTCCACCATGTACCTTTGTTGTTGTACATCATAAACGAATACCGTGTGTTATTTTGCTCGCAGATCATGCTAATGGAACAATTTCCACATGCGGTCGGTTAATGTCGTTGAGCAGTTAGACGCATTGTGGAAGTTTTTGGCATACTGCTCAACGTCTCTCTTAAATGTGTATTCAATTAAAGCCTTTATTGGGAGCATCCGGGCACCACGTAACATGTTATTCATCTTTCAGATATGTTCGTAGTTAGGTTACCCCATCGATGATTTCCTCAATCATGCAAAAGAGTCCACTTGGTTTTTGGAATTGCTTTCATCTACCGCCACGCTTCTTTATTTCCTTTTTTCAGCTCAGCCATACAACGTTCTGACTTTCTTTCTTGCGTTGTTCTTCCAATATCCTAACACAATTTCTTGAGGCTCACACTCTTTGCTATTTTCATGAAGTTGCTTCTGATATGTCATAGACAAAAATGATGGTAGGCGTGCGGCTCCTTCCAGGCTTTAAGATTCTCCATGGCATGTAGGATCCCTGGATGTCGATCGGATATAACACACAACTTGCGCTCAATGGGATCTTGAACATTCTCTTGAAATTGTTGAAGAAACCACTTCCAACTCTCATTAGTCTCTTCGTCCACCAGCGCGTACACCACCGGCAATATCATACTGTTTGCATTTTTTGAAACAGCAATCAATATGTTCCCTTGTAAGGTCCCTTTAGATGAGTGGCATCTATAGAGATTACAAGAATGCAGCACCTGAAAGCTTCAATACTTGGACCGAAGGCGCAGAACACGTACTTGAATAGTTCACAATCTGCAAGCCTGTACGGATAATGTAACCACTTAACAACGGTCTTCTGGTTTGAGGCTTCTAGCGCCATAACGTAGCTTGGTAAAGCATTGAAGTTATCTTCCCAGCTATTGTACATATTCTCGATAGCTTTTCTTCTGGTGGCCCACGCCTTGCCATACGTTATATCAACATGCAACATATCCTTGATAAAAGCTTGAATCTGTTTTACCAGAAAATGATACATCTACAACAACTTGTGAATAGATATGGGATGCGACAACTTTGGATCTAAGAGACCAGTTGTTGGGCATCATAGTGGTGAAGCATGTATGCGCAGGTGTCCATTGAGTGACTAAGAGACTAGTTGCCACATGTGTAAATTCTTACATTGTCTTGCTGATATAGTCCAACAACATAAGGAAGGAGTTTGGGGTGTGTCATTGTTTGGATTTTTTATGCTAAGATGTTTGGCTTTGTACACATCCAGTCTGCTATTCGCCATGAAAATCTCTCAGTTTTGTGCAACGTTCCATAGTCGAACAGCGTGATCCACTTGCTTTTTGCATGTGAAATACATATTTAAACATATTTCATTTGCTTCCTCATTTCAAAAGCGCATCTCATCTTCATGAAAATGATCAAGGGGCATATAATCCTCATCCATTCTGTAACACCCTTAATTGGAACACCAATTAATAAAACATTTAAACACAAGGAAGCATTTATCCCAAGAATTTTTATTTTTTTTACCCTTCGCGTGTCGCAAACAACATGGGACATCCCTTCGTGTGGCGCGAGGGAGTCCTGGAAGACCAAGTCCGGGAGAATGGTTCTTCACGTGGCGCAAAGAATACTCACCCATTCTTCGCATGGCGCGAAGATCTTCAGTAAACGAATGTTTACTTTTTCTCCCAGTTCCAACACTTAGCCAAATTTTTACATTTTTCACCAAATCAACATGACACCAAAAATTCCCAACACTTGGGTATTTGACCAACATTCAAACGTCATTTATATACACCCAAAAACATGAATTCATATACCAATGTACAACCTTTCAAGGATTTTCTATCGAACCCCAAAAACCACTAATTACGCATACGAGAATCCTCTTTTCGCCAATTGGACTTTACCCGGAATACATCGGAGATTTTCCTACATAACACCACATGTATCAACCGTTAGTAATGAAGATAAACATATCAAACAAGTAATTACCACTTGTTTTCACCCATCCACCCATTTGACCTGTTTACACCCAAATTGTCATTTGGCTGCAAATAACTTGCATTTCACCTTGCAAGATTCATTCTTTTCTTTTGTCAAACATAATTAACACATTTCCTATTTCCATTATGAAACGTAGGCCATAACCTCATTTCCATTATGATACTAGGATCATAACCTCAAATCCCATTTCTATTTTGGTACTTAGACCATAACCTCATTTCCATTATGATATCTAAACCATAACCTCATTTCCATTATTATACTTAGATCATAACCACATTTCCATTATGGTATTTAAACCATAACCTCATTTACACGTATCCATTATAGTCTTACAACTATAATTACATTCATTCCTTTACACATATCCAATATAGTTTTACAACTATAATTACATTCATTCCTTCACCCATATCCATTATAGTTTTACAACTATAATTTCATTCATTCATTTACACATACTAGTTCATACACATTCATACACATTCATTTCAACAACATAATATGCACACATAACACATGCTTCACCCTTTATCATCAATACTAAGTAAGTGCATAGGCACTTACCTTTTGGGTTAGAAGCTCCCGCACCACCTTCTCGATTCACAATTTGATTACCTAACACATATACACCTAGTTTAGTAATCTAACATACATCAAAATCACATTATAATTGAGTTCACAACCTAATTTCCCATTTCCAACCCAAACTGACCCGTTTGGGTTATTCCCATATCCAAACACCCTCTTTCAATCCAAACTCACCTACTTGAGTTTCCTTTCCAATTCCTTGACACTAATTTTTCATTCAATATTTTTCATTAGGTTAATTTTGTGTTCATTCAAGTGTCTAACACCATATAAACACTAAATCATCACTAATTCAACATTCTATCATCATAATCCAAACACTCCTAATTTTCTCCATATGAACCGTAACTTCTCATCAAAATCAAAGGGTTCTAGAATGTTAATCACCATTCTTTACCTTTAGTTTAGCTAGATTATCAACAATCTAACACCAATTAACCACATGCATTCATAATTTCTCGATTTCTACAAAACCCACCAACTAAAACATTTAAAGGTGAAATCAATGGAAGATTACACTTACTTGATGTTAGGAAGATGTTGTGTGAGCCAAAACCTTCACAAAACAAGCTTCAAATGCTAGATTTAGGTCCAATTCCGTTTTCTCCTTTTTCCTCTCTTGAAATGAAGGCCCCAACATAATGACCAAAGGCTCAATTTTGACTTCTTTTAGTCAAAATGGCAGATTTTCCATATTACACATTTAGCCCCTCAACTTTCAATTCACCCATTTCATTCCAAAACTAGTTAAAAACTAGTATAACCCCATTACTAACTTGAAACCCTCTTGTTTCAACTTATTTCTAAAATATTATTTTCACCATAATATTTATTAGAATATTTATTTATTTGAAAACGAAACCCGGATTTTGGTTCGTTACAAATCACCTCCCCTTATTTAGGTTTCGTCCCCGAAACCCGACTTCACATAAAAAGGTTCGGATAATATTTTAGCATTTCTTCCTCGGTTTCCTAAGTCATTTCTGCTCCCTTCTTATGTTTCCACCTCACAAAAACATGGCTAATCTCTTTATTGCGTAAACGCTTCACTTTTCTATCCAAGATTGCCACCGGTTCCTCAACATAATTCAACTTTTCATCTAATTCAATATCATCCAATGGGACAAAAGTGGATTCATCCGCCAAAAATTTTCGCAAATGAGACGCATGAAACGTGTTATGAAGTCTACTTAGTCCCTCTGGTAGCTCCAAACGATAAGCCACCATACCCACCCTTGCTATCACCTTAAACGGTCCGATAAAACGCGGACTTAACTTCCCCCGTTTCCTAAACCGTATCACCCCTTTCCAAGGAGAGACTTTCAAAAGCACAAAGTCCCCCACTTGAAACTCAATCACCCGCTTTCTATTATCCGCATAGGACTTTTGGCGATCTTGAGCCGCCTTCAAGCCTGCCCTTATTTGGTCAATACTACCAATAGTTTCATTGACCACCTCTTTGCTACCAAGTTCCCGTTGACCAATTTCACCCCAACACATGGGTGTTCGACATTTCCTCCCATACAAAGCCTCAAAAGGCGGCATACTAATACTAGAATGGTAGCTATTGTTGTACGAAAATTCCGCTAATGGTAAACGGTTGTCCCAACTACCCCCAAAATCCAATGCACACGCCCGAAAAATATCCTCGAGCATTTGTGGATGATAAGCGGTACTAAGATTTAATCTAGTCCCCATATCCTCATGGAATTTCTTCCAAAAACTAGAAGGAAATCTCGTATCACGATCCGATATAATCAACACCGGTACAACATGACGTGACACAATTTCCTTCACATACATCTCTGCCAACCTATCCGATGAATACGTTTCCTTTATTGGAAGGAAATGTGCAATATTTGTCAACTGATCCACTACTATCCATTTCGCATCATATCCCTTTCGAGTCTTTGGTAGTTTAGTGATCAAATCCATGGTTATGTTCTCCCATTTTCAAAGCGGTATTTCAAGCGGTTGAAGCTTTCCATACCGCTTTTGATGCTCCGCCTTAACCCTTAAGCATGTGAGACATCTCTCCACATACTTAACAACATCACGCCTCATACCCGGCCACCAAAAATGACACCTCAAATCATAAAACATTTTTGTGGCCCCCAAATGAATAGAATACTTGGATTTATGCGCCTCATCTAAAATAGTTATCAAAACACTTGACAACCTAGGAATCCAAATTCTATCAAAGCATGTCTTTAACCCCGAGCTGATTTCCCCAAGCATATCAACATAAGCAACCATCCGTTCCTTCTTCAAATCACCACCAAGTGCTAACACTTGGGCCTCCCGGATTTCATCAATAAGGGATGATGAAATTGTCATCTTAAATGACTTCACCTTGATAGGTGTATGAAAAGTCTTCCGACTAAGCGCATCCGCCACTACATTCGCTTTACCCGGATGATAGAGTATCTCACAATCATAATCCTTGACCAATTCAAGCCACCGCATTTGCCTCATGTTGAGGTCTTTTTGGACAAAGATATAAATAATGCCTCCAAATCTTGAGTGTGATTACCACGATGTAGGTCCCTTATTCGGTGCGTGACGGATCTCTAGACTCGCGGTACGACACGGTGATAACGTGCGGAATCCATGATCAACGTGCTCGTGTGACTCATTCAACAACAACGGTGTAAATAAACGCTTTATATTTCACCAATATCAGGTTACAAGAATTCTCTATTGTCTACTCTGATATCGTCTCACACTAATCTCTTTGTTCTGTTCTGCTATCTCCTATTTATAGCCACAGACCTGCACCAGGCGAACTTAACAAGTTCGCTTCACTGTGCTTAGGCGAACTTATTAAGTTCGCCTCTAATAGGCTAAGCGAACTTAATAAGTTCGCCTCTGATAGACTTAAGCGAACTTATTAAGTTCGCCTCTGATAGCCCAGGCGAACTTATTAAGTTCGCCTCTGATATACTAGGCGAACTTAATAAGTTCGCCTCTGATAGGCTAGGCGAACTTGTTAAGTTCGCCTCTAGCAGAACTTACACCGAATTTTATCAACAGTTACAAAACATGTCCTAACAGGAACTGCCTTTTTGCTTCTGTCTCTTATAACCTTTCTTCTAAGTAAGCATGTGCAACTTATTATTTCTTTTTTTACAAGTTATACAAGTAAAATCTTGTATAAATCCCACCCAAACCATGCGTATAAGAACTAGCACGAACAAAGGTTTGAATTTTTCTAAACACAAGGTTTTCTTTAAAATATGGGCATTTCGAGAATCAGAAAGATCCATTTCAAGTTTGAATTTGTTCATTTGGAATCTGAGTTCTTCTACTTCATTTTTATTTACTTATTTTCTTAATCACGGATATTTGAGATTTTTTTCTTATATGAGTTTTTCAGTACTTCCAAATTGGGAAACTCCGTCACTTTCCATCTTTCAAAGACCACTCCCCTATCTCCTTTTCTGTCCTCATCATTTCCGTCAATCCCAACCACCATCCTCTTTCCTTTCTTTTGTTGCCAAAAATCTCAAGAACAAGTTCAAGTCGTCCATTCCAAGGTGCATTCAAGTTACCAAGTGGAGATTTAAGTGTGTTTTCAAGCAACCTTCGAGAGTTGTAGCAAGAAGAAAGCCAAGGAACTACCTTTTCCCTTCTGTCTCCTTTAACCTTTCTTCTAAGTAAGCATGCGCAACTTATTATTTATTTTTTTTAGAAGTTATAAAAGTAAAATGTTGTATAAATCCCACACAAACCATGCATATAAGAACTAGCAGGAACAAAGGTTTTAGTTTTTCTAAACACAAGGTTTTCTTTAAAATATGGGCATTTCGAGAATCAGAAAGATCCTTTTCAAGTTTGAATTTGATCATTTGGAATCTGGGTTCTTCTACTTCATTTTTATTTGCTTATTTTCTTAATCACAGATATTTGAGATTTTTTGCTTATATGAGTTTTTTCAGTACTTCCATCTTGGGAAACTCCGTCACTTTCCATCTTTCAAAGACCACTCCCCTATCTCCTTTTCTCTCCACATCATTTCTGTAAATCCCCACCACCATCCTCTTTCCTCTCTTTTGTTGCCAAAAATCTCAAGAACAAGTTCAAGTCTTCTATTCCAAGGTGCATTCAAGTTATCAAGTGGATATTTAAGTGTGTTTTAAAGCCACCTTCGAGAGTTGTAGCAAGAAGAAAGCCAAGGAACTACCTTTTTGCTTCTGTCTCCTATAACCTTTCTTCTAAGTAAGCATGCGCAACTTATTATTTCTTTTTTACAAGTTATACAAGTAAAATCTTGTATAAATCCCACCCAAACCATGCGTATAAGAACTAGAACGAACAAAGGTTTTAATTTTTCTAAACACAAGGTTTTCTATAATATATGGGCATTTCGAGAATCAGAAAGATCCTTTTCAAGTTGGAATTTGTTCATTTGGAATGTGGGTTCTTCTACTTCATTTCTATTTACTTATTTTCTTAATCACGGATATTTGAGAATTTTTTCTTATATGAGTTTTTCAGTACTTCCATCTGGGAAACTCCGTCACTTTCCATCTTTCAAAGACCACTCCCCTATCTCCTTTTCTCTCCACATCATTTCCGTAAATCCCCACCACCATCCTCTTTCCTCTCTTTTGTTGCCAAAAATCTCAAGAACAAGTTCAAGTCTTCTATTCCAAGGTGCATTCAAGTTATCAAGTGGAGATTTAAGTGTGTTTTCAAGCCACCTTCGAGAGTTGTAGCAAGAAGAAAGCCAAGGAACTACCTTTTTGCTTCTGTCTCCTATAACCTTTATTCTAAGTAAGCATGCGCAACTTATTATTTCTTTTTTTTTACAAGTTATACAAGTAAAATCTTGTAAAAATCCCACCCAAACCATGTGTATAAGAACTAGCAGGAACAAATGTTTGAAGTTTTCTAAACACAAGGTTTTCTTTAAAATATAGGCATTTCGAGAATCAGAAAGATCCTTTTCAAGTTGGAATTTGTTCATTTGGAATCTGGGTTCTTCTACTTCATTTTTATTTACTTATTTTCTTAATCACGGATATTTGAGAATTTTTTCTTATATGAGTTTTTCAGTACTTCCATCTGGTGAAACTCCGTCACTTTCCATCTTTCAAAGACCACTCCCCTATCTCCTTTTCTGTCCCCATCATTTCTGTCAATCCCAACCACCATCCTCTTTCCTCTCTTTTGTTGCCAAAAATCTCAAGAACAAGTTCAAGTCTTCTATTCCAAGGTGCATTCAAGTTACCAAGTGGAGATTTAAGTGTGTTTTCAAGCCACCTTCGAGAGTTAGCAAGAAGAAAGCCAAGGAACTGCCTTTTTGCTTCTGTCTCATATAACCTTTCTTCTAAGTAAGCATGTGCAACTTATTATTTCTTTTTTTACAAGTTATACAAGAAAAATCTTGTATAAATCCCACCCAAACCATGCGTATAAGAACTAGCACGAACAAAGGTTTTAATTTTTCTAAACACAAGGTTTTCTTTAATATATGCGCATTTCGAGAGTCAGAAAGATCCATTTCAAGTTTGAATTTGTTCATTTGGAATCTGAGTTCTTCTACTTCATTTTTATTTGCTTATTTTCTTTATTCACGGATATTTGAGATTTTTTTCTTATATGAGTTTTTTCAGTACTTCCATCTTGGGAAACTCCGTCACTTTCCATCTTTCAAAGACCACTCCCCTATCTCCTTTTCTCTCCACATCATTTCCGTAAATCCGCACCACCATCCTCTTTCCTCTCTTTTGTTGCCAAAAATCTCAAGAACAAGTTCAAGTCTTCTATTCCAAGGTGCATTCAAGTTATCAAGTGGAGATTTAAGTGTGTTTTCAAGCCACCTTCGAGAGTTGTAGCAAGAAGAAAGCCAAGGAACTACCTTTTTGCTTCTGTCTCCTAAAACCTTTCTCCTAAGTAAGCATGCGCAACTTATTATTTCTTTTTTCTACAAGTTATACAAGTAAAATCTTGTATAAATCCCACCCAAACCATGCGTATAAGAACTAGCAGGAACAAAGGTTTGAATTTTTCTAAACACAAGGTTTTCTTTAAAATATGGGCATTTCGAGAATCAGAAAGATCCTTTTCAAGTTGGAATTTGTTCATTTGGAATGTGGGTTCTTCTACTTCATTTTTATTTACTTATTTTCTTAATCACGGATATTTGAGAATTTTTTCTTATATGAGTTTATCGGTACTTCCATCTCGTGAAACTCCGTCACTTTCCATCTTTCAAAGACCACTCCCCTATCTCCTTTTCTCTCCCCATCAATTCCGTAAATCCCCACCACCATACTCTTTCCTCTCTTTTGTTGCCAAAAATCTCAAGAACAAGTTCAAGTCTTCTATTCCAAGGTGCATTCAAGTTACCAAGTGGAGATTTAAGTGTGTTTTCAAGCCACCTTCGAGAGTTAGCAAGAAGAAAGCCAAGGAACTGCCTTTTTGCTTCTGTCTCATATAACCTTTCTTCTAAGTAAGCATGCGCAACTTATTATTTCTTTTCTACAAGTTATACAAGTAAAATCTTGTATAAATCCCAACCAAACCATGCGTATAAGAACTAGCACGAACAAATGTTTGAATTTTTCTAAACACAAGGTTTTCTTTAAAATATGGGCATTTCGAGAATCAGAAAGATCCTTTTCAAATTGGAATTTGTTCATTTAGAATCTGGGTTCTTCTACTTCATTTTTATTTACTTATTTTCTTAATCACGGATATTTGAGAATTTTTTCTTATATGAGTTTTTCAGTACTTCCATCTGGTGAAACTCCGTCACTTTCCATCTTTCAAAGACCACTCCCCTATCTCCTTTTCTGTCCCCATCATTTCCGTCAATCCCAACCACCATCCTCTTTCCTCTCTTTTGTTGCCAAAAATCTCAAGAACAAGTTCAAGTCGTCTATTCCAAGGTGCTTTCAAGTTACCAGGTGGAGATTTAAGTGTGTTTTCAAGCCACCTTCGAGAGTTGTAGCAAGAAGAAAGCCAAGGAACTACCTTTTTGCTTCTGTCTCCTATAACCTTTCTTCTAAGTAAGCATGCGCACCTTATTATTTCTTTTTTTTTTACAAGTTATACAAGTAAAATCTTGTATAAATCCCACCCAAACCATGCGTATAAGAACTAGCAGGAACAAAGGTTTGAATTTTTCTAAACACAAGGTTTTCTTTAAAATATGGGCATTTCGAGAATCAGAAAGATCCTTTTCAAGTTGGAATTTGTTCATTTGGAATGTGGGTTCTTCTACTTCATTTTTATTTACTTATTTTCTTAATCACGGATATTTGAGAATTTTTTTCTTATATGAGTTTATCAGTACTTCCATCTGGTGAAACTCCGTCACTTTCCATCTTTCAAAGACCACTCCCCTATCTCCTTTTCTCTCCCCATCATTTCCGTAAATCCCAACCACCATCCTCTTTCCTCTCTTTTGTTGCCAAAAATCTCAAGAGCAAGTACAAGTCGTCTATTCCAAGGTGCATTCAAGTTACCAGGTGGAGATTTAAGTGTGTTTTCAAGCCACCTTCGAGAGTTGTAGCAAGAAAAAAGCCAAGGAACTACCTTTTCCCTTCTGTCTCCTTTAACCTTTCTTCTAAGTAAGCATGTGCAACTTATTATTTCTTTTTTTAGAAGTTATAAAAGTAAAATGTTGTGTAAATCCCACACAAACCATGCGTATAAGAACTAGCAGGAACAAAGGTTTTAGTTTTTCTAAACACAAGGTTTTCTTTAAAATATGGGCATTTAGAGAATCAGAAAGATCCTTTTCAAGTTTGAATTTGTTCATTTGAAATCCGGCTTCTTCTACTTCATTTTTATTTGCTTATTTTCTTAATCACGGATATTTGAGATTTTTTGCTTATATCAGTTTTTTCAGTACTTCCATCTAGGGAAACTCCGTCACTTTCCATCTTTCAAAGACCACTCCCCTATCTCCTTTTCTCTCCACATCATTTCCGTAAATCCCCACCACCATCCTCTTTCCTCTCTTTTGTTGCCAAAAATCTCAAGAACAAGTTCAAGTCTTCTATTCCAAGGTGCATTCAAGTTATCAAGTGGAGATTTAAGTGTGTTTTCATGCCACCTTCGAGAGTTGTAGCAAGAAGAAAGCCAAGGAACTACCTTTTTGCTTCTGTCTCCTATAACCTTTCTTCTAAGTAAGCATGCGCAACTTATTATTTCTTTTTTTTTACAAGTTATACAAGTAAAATCTTGTATAAATCCCACCCAAACCATGCGTATAAGAACTAGCAGGAACAAAGGTTTGAATTTTTCTAAACACAAGGTTTTCTTTAAAATATGGGCATTTCGAGAATCAGAAAGATCCTTTTCAAGTTGGAATTTGTTCATTTGGAATCTGGGTTCTTCTACTTCATTTTTATTTACTTATTTTCTTAATCACGGATATTTGAAAAAATTTTCTTATATGAGTTTATCAGTACTTCCATCTGGTGAAACTCCGTCACTTTCCATCTTTCAAAGACCACTCCCCTATCTCCTTTTCTCTCCCCATCATTTCCGTAAATCCCCACCACCATACTCTTTCCTCTCTTTTGTTGCCAAAAATCTCAAGAACAAGTTCAAGTCTTCTATTCCAAGGTGCATTCAAGTTACCAAGTGGAGATTTAAGTGTGTTTTCAAGCCACCTTCGAGAGTTAGCAAGAAGAAAGCCAAGGAACTGCCTTTTTGCTTCTGTCTCATATAACCTTTCTTCTAAGTAAGCATGCGCAACTTATTATTTCTTTTTTACAAGTTATACAAGTAAAATCTTGTATAAATCCCACCCAAACCATGCGTATAAGAACTAGCACGAACAAAGGTTTTAATTTTTCTAAACACAAGGTTTTCTTTAATATATGGGCATTTCGAGAATCAGAAAGATCCATTTCAAGTTTGAATTTGTTCATTTGGAATCTGAGTTCTTCTACTTCATTTTTATTTACTTATTTTCTTAATCACGGATATTTGAGATTTTTTTCTTATATGAGTTTTTCAGTACTTCCAAATTGGGAAACTCCGTCACTTTCCATCTTTCAAAGACCACTCCCCTATCTCCTTTTCTGTCCTCATCATGTCCGTCAATCCCAACCACCATCCTCTTTCCTCTCTTTTGTTGCCAAAAATCTCAAGAACAAGTTCAAGTCGTCTATTCCAAGGTGCATTCAAGTTACCAAGTGGAGATTTAAGTGTGTTTTCAAGCCACCTTCATGAGTTGTAGCAAGAAGAAAGCCAAGGAACTACCTTTTCCCTTCTGTCTCCTTTAACCTTTCTTCTAAGTAAGCATGTGCAACTTATTATTTCTTTTTTTAGAAGTTATAAAAGTAAAATGTTGTATAAATCCCACACAAACCATGCGTATAAGAACTAGCAGGAACAAAGGTTTTAGTTTATCTAAACACAAGGTTTTCTTTAAAATATGGGCATTTCGAGAATCAGAAAGATTCTTTTCAAGTTTGAATTTGTTCATTTGGAATCTGGGTTCTTCTACTTCATTTTTATTTGCTTATTTTCTTAATCACGGATATTTGAGATTTTTTGCTTATATCAATTTTTTCAGTACTTCCATCTTGGGAAACTCCGTCACTTTCCATCTTTCAAAGACCACTCCCCTATCTCCTTTTCTCTCCCCATCATTTTCGTAAATCCCCACCACCATCCTCTTTCCTCTCTTTTGTTTCCAAAAATCTCAAGAACAAGTTAAAGTCTTCTATTCCAAGGTGCATTCAATTTATCAAGTAGAGATTTAAGCGTGTTTTCAAGCCACCTTAGAGAGTTGTAGCAAGAAGAAAGCCAAGGAAATACCTTTTCCCTTCTGTCTCCTATAACCTTTCTTCTAAGTAAGCATGTGCAACTTATTATTTCTTTTTTTTACAAGTTATACAAGTAAAATCTTGTATAAATCCCACCCAAACCATGCGTATAAGAACTAGCAGGAACAAAGGTTTGATTTTTCTAAACACAAGGTTTTCTTTAATATATGGGCATTTCGAGAATCAGAAAGATCCATTTCAAGTTTGAATTTGTTCATTTGGAATCTGAGTTCTTCTACTTCATTTTTATTTACTTATTTTGTTAATCACGGATATTTGAGATTTTTTTCTTATATGAGTTTTTCAGTACTTCCAAATTGGGAAACTCCGTCACTTTCCATCTTTCAAAGACCACTCCCCTATCTCCTTTTCCGTCCTCATCATTTCCGTCAATCCCAACCACCATCCTCTTTCCTCTCTTTTGTTGCCAAAAATCTCAAGAACAAGTTCAAGTCGTCTATTCCATGGTGCATTCAAGTTCCCAAGTGGAGATTTAAGTGTGTTTTCAAGCCACCTTCGAGAGTTGTAGCAAGAAGAAAGCCAAGGAACTACCTTTTTGCTTCTGTCTCCTATAACCTTTCTTCTAAGTAAGCATGCGCAACTTATTATTATTTTTTTTTACAAGTTATACAAGTAAAATCTTGTATAAATCCCACCCAAACCATGCGTATAAGAACTAGCACGAACAAAGGTTTGAATTTTTCTAAACACAAGGTTTTCTTTAATATATGGTCATTTCGAGAATCAGAAAGATCCATTTCAAGTTTGAATTTGTTCATTTGGAATCTGAGTTCTTCTACTTCATTTTTATTTACTTATTTTCTTAATCACGGATATTTGAGATTTTTTTCTTATATGAGTTTTTCAGTACTTCCAAATTGGGAAACTCCGTCACTTTCCATCTTTCAAAGACCACTCCCCTATCTCCTTTTCTGTCCTCATCATTTCCGTCAATCCCAACCACCATCCTCTTTCCTCTCTTTTATTGCCAAAAATCTCAAGAACAAGTTCAAGTCGTCTATTCCATGGTGCATTCAAGTTACCAAGTGGAGATTTAAGTGTGTTTTCAAGCCACCTTCGAGAGTTGTAGCAAGAAGAAAGCCAAGGAACTACCTTTTCCCTTCTGTCTCCTTTAACCTTTCTTCTAAGTAAGCATGTGCAACTTATTATTTCATTTTTTAGAAGTTATAAAAGTAAAATGTTGTATAAATCCCACACAAACCATGCGTATAAGAACTAGCAGGAACAAAGGTTTTAGTTTTTCTAAACACAAGGTTTTCTTTAAAATATGGGCATTTCGAGAATCAGAAAGATCCTTTTCAAGTTTGAATTTGTTCATTTGGAATCTGGGTTCTTCTACTTCATTTTTATTTGCTTATTTTCTTAATCACAGATATTTGTGATTTTTTTTGCTTATATCAGTTTTTTCAGTACTTCCATCTTGGGAAACTCCGTCACTTTCCGTCTTTCAAAGACCACTCACCTATCTCCTTTTCTCTCCCCATCATTTCCGTAAATCCCCACCACCATCCTCTTTCCTCTCTTTTGTTTCCAAAAATCTCAAGAACAAGTTCAAGTCTTCTATTCCAAGGTGCATTCAAGTTATCAAGTGGAGATTTAAGTGTGTTTTCAAGCCACCTTCGAGAGTTGTAGCAAGAAGAAAGCCAAGGAACTACATTTTTGCTTCTGTCTCCTATAACCTTTCTTCTAAGTAAGCATGCGCAACTTATTATTTCTTTTTTTTTACAAGTTATACAAGTAAAATCTTGTATAAATCCCACCCAAACCATTCGTATAAGAACTAGCACGAACAAAGGTTTGAATTTTTCTAAACACAAGGTTTTCTTTAATATATGGGCATTTCGAGAATCAGAAAGATCCATTTCAAGTTTGAATTTGTTCATTTGGAATCTGAGTTCTTCTACTTCATTTTTATTTACTTATTTTCTTAATCACGGATATTTGAGATTTTTTTCTTATATGAGTTTTTCGGTACTTCCAAATTGGGAAACTCCGTCACTTTCCATCTTTCAAAGACCACTCCCCTATCTCCTTTTCTGTCCTCATCATTTCCGTCAATCCCAACCACCTTCCTCTTTCCTCTCTTTTGTTTCCAAAAATCGCAAGAACAAGTTCAAGTCGTCTATTCCATGGTGCATTGAAGTTACCAAGTGGAGATTTAAGTGTGTTTTCAAGCCACCTTCGAGAGTTGTAGCAAGAAGAAAGCCAAGGAACTACCTTTTCACTTCTGTCTCCTTTAACCTTTCTTCTAAGTAAGCATGTGCAACTTATTATTTCTTTTTTTAGAAGTTATAAAAGTAAAATGTTGTAAAAATCCCACACAAACCATGCGTATAAGAACTAGCAGGAACAAAGGTTTTAGTTTTTCTAAACACAAGGTTTTGTTTAAAATATGGGCATTTCGAGAATCAGAAAGATCCTTTTCAAGTTTGAATTTGTTCATTTGGAATCTGGGTTCTTCTACTTCATTTTTATTTGCTTATTTTCTTAATCACGGATATTTGAGATTTTTTGCTTATATCAGTTTTTTCAGTACTTCCATCTTGGGAAACTCCGTCACTTTCCATCTTTCAAAGACCACTCCCCTATCTCCTTTTCTCTCCCCATCATTTCCGTAAATCCCCACCACCATCCTTTTTCCTCTCTTTTGTTTCCAAAAATCTCAAGAACAAGTTCAAGTCTTCTATTCCAAGGTGCATTCAAGTTATCAAGTGGAGATTTAAGTGTGTTTTGAAGCCACCTTCGAGAGTTGTAGCAAGAAGATAGCCAAGGAACTACCTTTTTGCTTCTGTCTCCTATAACCTTTCTTCTAAGTAAGCATGCGCAACTTATTATTTCTTTTTTTTTACAAGTTATACAAGTAAAATCTTGTATAAATCCCACCCAAACCATGCGTATAAGAACTAGCAAGAACAAAGGTTTGAATTTTTCAAAACACAAGGTTTTCTTTAAAATATGGGCATTTCGAGAATCAGAAAGATCCTTTTCAAGTTGGAATTTGTTCATTTGAAATCTGGGTTCTTCTACTTCATTTTTATTTACTTACTTTCTTAATCACGGATATTTGAGATTTTTTGCTTATATGAGTTTTTTCAGTACTTCCATCTTGGGAAACTCCGTCACTTTCCATCTTTCAAAGACCACTCCCCTATCTCCTTTTCTCTCCCCATCATTTCCGTAAATCCCCACCACCATCCTCTTTCCTCTCTTTTGTTGCCAAAAATCTCAAGAACAAGTTCAAGTCTTCTATTCCAAGGTGCATTCAAGTTATCAAGTGGAGATTTAAGTGTGTTTTCAAGCCACATTCGAGAGTTGTAGCAAGAAGAAAGCCAAGGAACTGCCTTTTTGCTTCTGTCTCCTATAACCTTTCTTCTAAGTAAGCATGCGCAACTTATTATTTCTTTTTTTTTACAAGTAAAATCTTGTATAAATCCTACGCAAACCATGCGTATAAGAACTAGCAGGAACAAAGGTTTGAATTTTTCTAAACACAAGGTTTTCTTTAAAATATGGGCATTTCGAGAATCAGAAAGATCCTTTTCAAGTTGGAATTTGTTCATTTGGAATCTGGGTTCTTCTACTTCATTTTTATTTACTTATTTTCTTAATCACGGATATTTGAGAATTTTTTCTTATATTAGTTTTTCAGTACTTCCATCTGGTGAAACTCCGTCACTTTCCATCTTTCAAAGACCACTCCCCTGTCTTCTTTTCTCTCCCCATCATTTCCGTAAATCCCCACCACCATACTCTTTCCTCTCTTTTGTTGCCAAAAATCTCAAGAACAAGTTCAAGTCTTCTATTCCAAGGTGCATTCAAGTTACCAAGTGGAGATTTAAGTGTGTTTTCAAGCCACCTTCGAGAGTTAGCAAGAAGAAAGCCAAGGAACTGCCTTTTTGCTTCTGTCTCATATAACCTTTCTTCTAAGTAAGCATGCGCAACTTATTATTTCTTTTTTACAAGTTATACAAGTAAAATCTTGTATAAATCCAACCCAAACCATGCGTATAAGAACTAGCACGAACAAAGGTTTTAATTTTTCTAAAAACAAGGTTTTCTTTAATATATGGGCATTTCGAGAATCAGAAAGATCCATTTCAAGTTTGAATTTGTTCATTTGGAATCTGGGTTCTTCTACTTCATTTTTATTCGCTTATTTTCTTAATCACGGATATTTGAGATTTTTTTTCTTATATGAGTTTTTCAGTACTTCCAAATTGGGAAACTCCGTCACTTTCCATCTTTCAAAGACCACTCCCCTATCTCCTTTTCTGTCCTCATCATTTCCGTCAATCCCAACCACCATCCTCTTTCCTCTCTTTTGTTGCCAAAAATCTCAAGAACAAGTTCAAGTCGTTTATTCCAAGGTGCATTCAAGTTACCAAGTGGAGATTTAACTGTGTTTTCAAGCCACATTCGAGAGTTGTAGCAAGAAGAAAGCCAAGGAACTACCTTTTCCCTTCTGTCTCCTTTAACCTTTCTTCTAAGTAAGCATGTGCAACTTATTATTTATTTTTTTAGAAGTTATAAAAGTAAAATGTTGTCTAAATCCCACACAAACCATGCGTATAAGAACTAGCAGGAACAAAGGTTTTAGTTTTTCTAAACACAAGGTTTTCTTTAAAATATGGGCATTTCGAGAATCAGAAAGATCCTTTTCAAGTTTGAATTTGTTCATTTGGAATCTGGGTTCTTCTACTTCATTTTTATTTGCATATTTTCTTAATCACGGATATTTGTTATTTTTTGCTTATATCAGTTTTTTCAGTACTTCCATCTTGGGAAACTCCGTCACTTTCCATCTTTCAAAGACCACTCCCCTATCTCCTTTTCTCTCCCCATCATTTCCGTAAATCCCCACCACCATCCTCTTTCCTCTCTTTTGTTTCCAAAAATCTCAAGAACAAGTTCAAGTCTTCTATTCCAAGGTGCATTCAAGTTATCAAGTGGAGATTTAAATGTGTTTTCAAGCCACCTTCGAGAGTTGTAGCAAGAAGAAAGCCAAGGAACTACCTTTTTGCTTCTGTCTCCTATAACCTTTCTTCTAAGTAAGCATGCGCAACTTATTATTTCTTTTTTTTACAAGTTATACAAGAAAAATCTTGTATAAATCCCACCCAAACCATGCGTATAAGAACTAGCAGGAACAAAGGTTTGAATTTTTCTAAACACAAGGTTTTCTTTAAAATATGGGCATTTCGAGAATCAGAAAGATCCTTTTCAAGTTGGAATTTGTTCATTTGAAATCTGGCTTCTTCTACTTCATTTTTATTTACTTATTTTCTTAATCACGGATATTTGAGATTTTTTTCTTATATGAGTTTTTTCAGTACTTCCATCTTGGGAAACTCCGTCACTTTCCATCTTTCAAAGACCACTCCCCTATCTCCTTTTCTTTCCCCATCATTTCCGTAAATCCTCACCACCATCCTCTTTCCTCTCTTTTGTTGCCAAAAATCTCAAGAACAAGTTCAAGTCTTCTATTCCAAGGTGCATTCAAGTTATCAAGTGGATATTTAAGTGTGTTTTCAAGCCACCTTCGAGAGTTGTAGCAAGAAGAAAGCCAAGGAACTACCTTTTTGCTTCTGTCTCCTATAACCTTTCTTCTAAGTGAGCATGCGCAACTTATTATTTCTTTTTTTTTTACAAGTTATACAAGTAAAATCTTGTATAAATCCCACCCAAACCATGCGTATAAGAACTAGCAGGAACAAAGGTTTGAATTTTTCTAAACACAAGGTTTTCTTTAAAATATGGGCATTTCGAGAATCAGAAAGATCCTTTTCAAGTTGGAATTTGTTCATTTGGAATCTGGGTTCTTCTACTTCATTTTTATTTACTTATTTTCTTAATCACGGATATTTGAGAATTTTTTCTTATATGAGTTTTTCAGTACTTCCATCTGGTGAAACTCCGTCACTTTCCATCTTTCAAAGACCACTCCCCTATCTCCTTTTCTCTACCCATCATTTCCGTAAATCCCCACCACCGTACTCTTTCCTCTCTTTTGTTGCCAAAAATCTCAAGAACAAGTTCAAGTCTTCTATTCCAAGGTGCATTTAAGTTACCAAGTGGAGATTTAAGTGTGTTTTCAAGCCACCTTCGAGAGTTAGCAAGAAGAAAGGCAAGGAACTGTCTTTTTGCTGCAGTCTCATATAACCTTTCTTCTAAGTAAGCATGCGCAACTTATTATTTCTTTTTTACAAGTTATACAAGTAAAATCTTGAATAAATCCCACCCAAACCATGCGTATAAGAACTAGCACGAACAAAGGTTTAATTTTTCTAAACACAAGGTTTTCTTTAATATATGGGCATTTCGAGAATCAGAAAGATCCTTTTCAATTTGGAATTTGTTCATTTGAAATCTGGGTTCTTCTACTTCATTTTTATTTACTTATTTTCTTAATCACGGATATTTGAGATTTTTTGCTTATATGAGTTTTTTCAGTACTTCCATCTAGGGAAACTCCGTCACTTTCCATCTTTCAAAGACCACTCCCCTATCTCCTTTTCTCTCCCCATCATTTCCGTCAATCCCCACCACCATCCTCTTTCCTCTCTTTTGTTGCCAAAAATCTCAAGAACAAGTTCAAGTCTTCTATTCCAAGGTGCATTCAAGTTACCAAGTGGAGATGTAAGTGTGTTTTCAAGCCACCTTCGAGACTTGTAGCAAGAAAAAATCCAAGGAACTACCTTTTCCCTTCTGTCTCTTTTAACCTTTCTTCTAAGTAAGCATGTGCAACTTATTATTTCTTTTTTTTAGAAGTTATAAAAGTAAAATGTTGTATAAATCCCACCCAAACCATGCGTATAAGAACTAGCAGGAACAAAGGTTTTAGTTTTTCTAAACACAAGGTTTTCTTTAAAATATGGGCATTTCGAGAATCAGAAAGATCATTTTCAAGTTTGAATTTGTTCATTTGGAATCTGGGTTCTTCTACTTCATTTTTATTTGCTTATTTTCTTAATCACGGATATTTGAGATTTTTTGCTTATATCAGTTTTTAAGTACTTCCATCTTGGGAAACTCCGTCACTTTCCATCTTTCAAAGACCACTCCACTATCTCCTTTTCTCTCCCCATCATTTCCGTCAATCCCCACCACCATCCTCTTTCCTCTCTTTTGTTGCCAAAAATCTCAAGAACAAGTTCAAGTCTTCTATTCCAAGGTGCATTCAAGTTACCAAGTGGAGATTTAAGTGTGTTTTCAAGCCACCTTCGAGAGTTGTAGCAAGAAGAAAGCCAAGGAACTACCTTTTCGCTTCTGTCTCTTTTATCCTTTCTTCTAAGTAAGCATGTGCAACTTATTATTTCTTTTTTTTAGAAGTTATAAAAGTAAAATCTTGTATAAATCCCACACAAACCATGCGTATAAGAACTAGCAGGAACAAAGGTTTTAGTTTTTCTAAACACAAGGTTTTCTTTAAAATATGGGCATTTCGAGAATCAGAAAGATCATTTTCAAGTTTGAATTTGTTCATTTGGAAT
This sequence comes from Smallanthus sonchifolius, assembly GCA_023525975.1. Classification (NCBI taxonomy): domain Eukaryota; kingdom Viridiplantae; phylum Streptophyta; class Magnoliopsida; order Asterales; family Asteraceae; genus Smallanthus; species Smallanthus sonchifolius. The sequence goes on along the minus strand of CM042034.1, from coordinate 45,030,585 downwards.
CGGGGTTCTTCTACTTCATTTTTATTTGCTTATTTTCTTAATCACGGATATTTGAGATTTTTTGCTTATATCAGTTTTTTCAGTACTTCCATCTTGGGAAACTCCGTCACTTTCCATCTTTCAAAGACCACTCTCCTATCTCCTTTTCTCTCCCCATCATTTCCGTAAATCCCCACCACCATCCTCTTTCCTCTCTTTTGTTTCCAAAAATCTCAAGAACAAGTTCAAGTCTTCTATTCCAAGGTGCATTCAAGTTATCAAGTGGAGATTTAAGTGTGTTTTCAAGCCACCTTCGAGAGTTGTAGCAAGAAGAAAGCCAAGGAACTACCTTTTCCCTTCTGTCTCTTTTAACCTTTCTTCTAAGTAAGCATGCGCAACTTATTATTTCTTTTTTTTACAAGTTATACAAGTAAAATCTTGTATAAATCCCACCCAAACCATGCGTATAAGAACTAGCAGGAACAAAGGTTTGAATTTTTCTAAACACAAGGTTTTCTTTAAAATATGGGCATTTCGAGAATCAGAAAGATCCTTTTCAAGTTGGAATTTGTTCATTTGAAATCTGGGTTCTTCTACTTCATTTTTATTTACTTATTTTCTTAATCACGGATATTTGAGATTTTTTGCTTATATGAGTTTTTTCAGTACTTCCATCTTGGGAAACTCCGTCACTTTCCATCTTTCAAAGACCACTCCCCTATCTCCTTTTCTCTGCCCATCATTTCCGTCAATCCCCACCACCATCCTCTTTCCTCTCTTTTGTTGCCAAAAATCTCAAGAACAAGTTCAAGTCTTCTATTCCAAGGTGCATTCAAGTTACCAAGTGGAGATTTAAGTGTGTTTTCAAGCCACCTTCGAGAGTTGTAGCAAGAAGAAAGCCAAGGAACTACCTTTTCCCTTCTGTCTCTTTTAACCTTTCTTCTAAGTAAGCATGTGCAACTTTTTATTTCTTTTTTTAGAAGTTATAAAAGTAAAATCTTGTATAAATCCCACACAAACCATGCGTATAAGAACTAGCAGGAACAAAGGTTTTAGTTTTTCTAAACACAAGGTTTTCTTTAAAATATGGGCATTTTGAGAATCAGAAAGATCCTTTTCAAGTTGGAATTTGTTCATTTGGAATCTGGGTTATTCTACTTCATTTTTATTTACTTATTTTCTTAATCACGGATATTTGAGAATTTTTTCTTATATGAGTTTTTCAGTACTTCGATCTGGTGAAACTCCGTCACTTTCCATCTTTCAAAGACCACTCCCCTATCTCCTTTTCACTCCCCATCATTTCCGTAAATCCCCACCACCATACTCTTTCCTCTCTTTTGTTCCCAAAAATCTCAAGAACAAGTTCAAGTCTTCTATTCCAAGGTGCATTCAAGTTACCAAGTGGAGATTTAAGTGTGTTTTCAAGCCACCTTCGAAAGTTAGCAAGAAGAAAGCCAAGGAACTGCCTTTTTGCTTCTGTCTCCTATAACCTTTCTTCTAAGTAAGCATGCGCAACTTATTATTTCTTTTTTACAAGTTATACAAGTAAAATCTTGTATAAATCCCACCCAAACCATGCGTATAAGAACTAGCACGAACAAAGATTTTAATTTTTCTAACCACAAGGTTTTCTTTAATATATGGGCATTTCGAGAATCAGAAAGATCCATTTCAAGTTTGAATTTGTTCATTTGGAATCTGCGTTTTTCTACTTCATTTTTATTTACTTATTTTCTTAATCACGGATATTTGAGATTTTTTTCTTATATGAGTTTTTCAGTACTTCCAAATTGGGAAACTCCGTCACTTTCCATCTTTCAAAGACCACTCCCCTATCTCCTTTTCTGTCCTCATCATTTCCGTCAATCCCAACCACCATCCTCTTTCCTCTCTTTTGTTGCCAAAAATCTCAAGAACAAGTTCAAGTCTTCTATTCCAAGGTGCATTCAAGTTACCAAGTGGAGATTTAAGTGTGTTTTCAAGCCACCTTCGAGAGTTGTAGCAAGAAGAAAGCCAAGGAACTACCTTTTCACTTCTGTCTCTTTTAACCTTTCTTCTAAGTAAGCATGTGCAACTTATTATTTCTTTTTTTAGAAGTTATAAAAGTAAAATCTTGTATAAATCCCACACAAACCATGCGTATAAGAACTAGCTGGAACAAAGGTTTTAGTTTTTCTAAACACAAGGTTTTCTTTAAAATATGGGCATTTTGAGAATCAGAAAGATCCTTTTCAAGTTGGAATTTGTTCATTTGGAATCTTGGTTATTCTATTTCATTTTTATTTACTTATTTTCTTAATCACGGATATTTGAGAATTTTTTCTTATATGAGTTTTTCAGTACTTCGATCTGGTGAAACTCCGTCACTTTCCATCTTTCAAAGACCACTCCCCTATCTCCTTTTCACTCCCCATCATTTACGTAAATCCCCACCACCAAACTCTTTCCTCTCTTTTGTTGCCAAAAATCTCAAGAACAAGTTCAAGTCTTCTATTCCAAGGTGCATTCAAGTTACCAAGTGGAGATTTAAGTGTGTTTTCAAGCCACCTTCGAGAGTTGTAGCAAGAAGAAAGCCAAGGAACTACCTTTTCCCTTCTGTCTCCTTTAACCTTTCTTCTAAGTAAGCATGTGCAACTTATTATTTCTTTTTTTAGAAGTTATAAAAATAAAATGTTGTATAAATCCCACACAAACCATGCGTATAAGAACTAGCAGGAACAAAGGTTTTAGTTTTTCTAAACACAAGGTTTTCTTTAAAATATGGGCATTTAAAGAATCAGAAAGTTCCTTTTCAAGTTTGAATTTGTTCATTTGGAATCTGGGTTCTTCTACTTCATTTTTATTTGCTTATTTTCTTAATCACGGATATTTGAGATTTTTTGCTTATATGAGTTTTTTCAGTACTTCCATCTTGGGAAACTCCGTCACTTTCCATCTTTCAAAGACCACTCCCCTATCTCCTTTTCTCTCCCCATCATTTCCGTCAATCCCCACCACCATCCTCTTTCCTCTCTTTTGTTGCCAAAAATCTCAAGAACAAGTTCAAGTCTTCTATTCCAAGGTGCATTCAAGTTACCAAGTGGAGATTTAAGTGTGTTTTCAAGCCACCTTCGAGGCTTGTAGCAAGAAAAAAGCCAAGGAACTACCTTTTCCCTTCTGTCTCTTTTAACCTTTCTTCTAAGTAAGCATGTGCAACTTATTATTTCTTTTTTTTAGAAGTTATAAAAGTAAAATGTTGTATAAATCCCACCCAAACCATGCGTATAAGAACTAGCCGGAACAAAGGTTTTAGTTTTTCTAAACACAAGGTTTTCTTTAAAATATGGGCATTTCGAGAATCAGAAAGATCATTTTCAAGTTTGAATTTGTTCATTTGGAATCTGGGTTCTTCTACTTCATTTTTATTTGCTTATTTTCTTAATCACGGATATTTGAGATTTTTTGCTTATATCAGTTTTTTAGTACTTCCATCTTGGGAAACTCCGTCACTTTCCATCTTTCAAAGACCACTCCACTATCTCCTTTTCTCTCCCCATCATTTCCGTCAATCCCCACCACCATCCTCTTTCCTCTCTTTTGTTGCCAAAAATCTCAAGAACAAGTTCAAGTCTTCTATTCCAAGGTGCATTCAAGTTACCAAGTGGAGATTTAAGTATGTTTTCAAGCCACCTTCGAGAGTTGTAGCAAGAAGAAAGCCAAGGAACTACCTTTTCGCTTCTGTCTCTTTTAACCTTTCTTCTAAGTAAGCATGTGCAACTTATTATTTGTTTTTTTTAGAAGTTATAAAAGTAAAATCTTGTATAAATCCCACACAAACCATGCGTATAAGAACTAGCAGGAACAAAGGTTTTTGTTTTTCTAAACACAAGGTTTTCTTTAAAATATGGGCATTTCGAGATTCAGAAAGATCATTTTGAAGTTTGAATTTGTTCATTTGGAATCGGGGTTCTTCTACTTCATTTTTATTTTCTTATTTTCTTAATCACGGATATTTGAGATTTTTTGCTTATATCAGTTTTTTCAGTACTTCCATCTTGTGAAACTCTGTCACTTTCCATCTTTCAAAGACCACTCCCCTATCTCCTTTTCTCTCCCCATCATTTCCGTAAATCCCCACCACCATCCTCTTTCCTCTCTTTTGTTTCCAAAAATCTCAAGAACAAGTTCAAGTCTTCTATTCCAAGGTGCATTCAAGTTATCAAGTGGAGATTTAAGTGTGTTTTCAAGCCACCTTCGAGAGTTGTAGCAAGAAGAAAGCCAAGGAACTACCTTTTCCCTTCTATCTCTTTTAACCTTTCTTCTAAGTAAGCATGCGCAACTTATTATTTCTTTTTTTTTACAAGTTATACAAGTAAAATCTTGTATAAATCCCACCCAAACCATGCGTATAAGAACTAGCAGGAACAAAGGTTTGAATTTTTCTAAACACAAGGTTTTCTTTAAAATATGGGCATTTCGAGAATCAGAAAGATCCTTTTCAAGTTGGAATTTGTTCATTTGAAATCTGGGTTCTTCTACTTCATTTTTATTTACTTATTTTCTTAATCACGGATATTTGAGATTTTTTGCTTATATGAGTTTTTTCAGTACTTCCATCTTGGGAAACTCCGTCACTTTCCATCTTTCAAAGACCACTCCCCTATCTCCTTTTCTCTCCCCATCATTTCCGTCAATCCCCACCACCATCCTCTTTCCTCTCTTTTGTTGCCAAAAATCTCAAGAACAAGTTCATGTCTTCTATTCCAAGGTGCATTCAAGTTACCAAGTGGAGATTTAAGTGTGTTTTCAAGCCACCTTCGAGACTTGTAGCAAGAAAAAAGCCAAGGAACTACCTTTTCCCTTCTGTTTCTTTTAACCTTTCTTCTAAGTAAGCATGTGCAACTTATTATTTCTTTTTTTTAGAAGTTATAAAAGTAAAATGTTGTATAAAACCCACCCAAACCATGCGTATAAGAACTAGCAGGAACAAAGGTTTTAGTTTTTCTAAACACAAGGTTTTCTTTAAAATATGGGCATTTCAAGAATCAGAAAGATCATTTTCAAGTTTGAATTTGTTCATTTGGAATCTGGGTTCTTCTACTTCATTTTTATTTGCTTATTTTCTTAATCACGGATATTTGAGATTTTTTGCTTATATCAGTTTTTTAGTACTTCCATCTTGGGAAACTCCGTCACTTTCCATCTTTCAAAGACCACTCCACTATCTCCTTTTCTCTCCCCATCATTTCCGTCAATCCCCACCACCATCCTCTTTCCTCTCTTTTGTTGCCAAAAATCTCAAGAACAAGTTCAAGTCTTCTATTCCAAGGTGCATTCAAGTTACCAAGTGGAGATTTAAGTGTGTTTTCAAGCCACCTTCGAGAGTTGTAGCAAGAAGAAAGCCAAGGAACTACCTTTTCCCTTCTGTCTCTTTTAACCTTTCTTCTAAGTAAGCATGTGCAACTTATTATTTCTTTTTTTAGAAGTTATAAAAGTAAAATCTTGTATAAATCCCACACAAACCATGCGTATAAGAACTAGCAGGAACAAAGGTTTTAGTTTTTCTAAATACAAGGTTTTCTTTAAAATATGGGCATTTTGAGAATCAGAAAGATCCTTTTCAAGTTGGAATTTGTTCATTTGGAATCTGGGTTATTCTACTTCATTTTTATTTACTTATTTTCTTAATCACGGATATTTGAGAATTTTTTCTTATATGAGTTTTTCAGTACTTCGATCTGGTGAAACTCCGTCACTTTCCATCTTTCAAAGACCACTCCCCTATCTCCTTTTCTCTCCCCATCATTTCCGTAAATCCCCACCACCATACTCTTTCCTCTCTTTTGTTGCCAAAAATCTCAAGAACAAGTTCAAGTCTTCTATTCCAAGGTGCATTCAAGTTATCAAGTGGAGATTTAAGTGTGTTTTCAAGCCACCTTCGAGAGTTGTAGCAAGAAGAAAGCCAAGGAACTACCTTTTCCCTTCTGTCTCTTTTAACCTTTCTTCTAAGTAAGCATGCGCAACTTATTATTTCTTTTTTTTTTACAAGTTATACAAGTAAAATCTTGTATAAATCCCACCCAAACCATGCGTATAAGAACTAGCAGGAACAAAGGTTTGAATTTTTCTAAACACAAGGTTTTCTTTAAAATATGGGCATTTCGAGAATCAGAAAGATCCTTTTCAAGTTGGAATTTGTTCATTTGAAATCTGGGTTCTTCTACTTCATTTTTATTTACTTATTTTCTTAATCACGGATATTTGAGATTTTTTGCTTATATGAGTTTTTTCAGTACTTCCATCTTGGGAAACTCCGTCACTTTCCATCTTTCAAAGACCACTCCCCTATCTCCTTTTCTCTCCCCATCATTTCCGTAAATCCCCACCACCATACTCTTTCCTCTCTTTTGTTGCCAAAAATCTCAAGAACAAGTTCAAGTCTTCTATTCCAAGGTGCATTCAAGTTACCAAGTGGAGATTTAAGTGTGTTTTCAAGCCACCTTCGAGAGTTAGCAAGAAGAAAGCCAAGGAACTGCCTTTTTGCTTCTGTCTTTTATAACCTTTCTTTTAAGTAAGCTTGTGCAACTTATTATTTCTTTTTTTACAAATTATACAAGTAAAATCTTGTATAAATCCCACCCAAACCATGCGTATAAGAACTAGCAGGAACAAAGGTTTGATTTTTTCTAAACACATGGTTTTCTTTAAAATATGGCAATTTCGAGAATCAGAAAGATCCATTTCAAGTTTGAATTTGTTCATTTGGAATCTGAGTTCTTCTACTTCATTTTTATATACTTATTTTCTTAATCACGGATATTTGAGATTTTTTTCTTATATGAGTTTTTCAGTACTTCCAAATTGGGAAACTCCGTCACTTTCCATCTTTCAAAGACCACTCCCTTTTCTCCTCTTCTGTCCTCATTATTTCCGTCTATCCCAACCACCATCCTCTTTCCTCTCTTTTGTTGCCAAAAATCTCAAGAACAAGTTCAAGTCGTCTATTCCAAGGTGCATTCAAGTTACCAAGTGGAGATTTAAGTGTGTTTTCAAGCCACCTTCGAGAGTTGTAGCAAGAAGAAAGCCAAGGAACTACCTTTTCCCTTCTGTCTCCTATAACCTTTCTTCTAAGTAAGCATGTGCAACTTATTATTTCTTTTTTTTTACAAGTTATATAAGTAAAATCTTGTAAAAATCTCACCCAAACCATGCGTATAAGAACTATCAAGAACAAAGGTTTGAATTTTTCTAAACACAAGGTTTTCTTTAAAATATGGGCATTTCGAGAATCAGAAAGATCCTTTTCACGTTTGAATTTGTTCATTTGGAATCTGGGTTCTTCTACTTCATTTTTATTTGCTTATTTTCTTAATCACGGATATTTGAGATTTTTTGCTTATATCAGTTTTTTCAGTACTTCCATATTGGGAAACTCCGTCACTTTCCATCTTTCAAAGACCACTCCCCTATCTCCTTTTCTCTCTCCATCATTTCCGTAAATCCCCACCACCATCCTTTTTCCTCTCTTTTGTTGCCAAAAATCTCAAGAACAAGTTCAAGTCTTCTATTCCAAGGTGCATTCAAGTTATCAAGTGGAGATTTAAGTGTGTTTTCAAGCCACCTTCGAGAGTTGTAGCAAGAAGAAAGCCAAGGAACTACCTTTTTGCTTCTGTCTCCTATAACCTTTCTTCTAAGTAAGCATGCGCAACTTATTATTTCTTTTTTTTTTACAAATTATACAAGTAAAATCTTGTATAAATCCCACCCAAACCATGCGTATAAGTACTAGCAGGAACAAAGGTTTGAATTTTTCTAAACACAAGGTTTTCTTTAAAATATGGGCATTTCGAGAATCAGAAAGATCCATTTCAATTTTGAATTTGTTCATTTGTAATCTGAGTTCTTCTATTTCATTTTTATTTACTTATTTTCTTAATCACGGATATTTTAGATTTTTTTCTTATCTGAGTTTTTCAGTACTTCGAAATTGGGAAACTCCGTCACTTTCCATCTTTCAAAGACCACTCCCCTATCTCCTTTTCTGTCCTCATCATTTCCGTCAAACCCAACCACCATCCTCTTTCCTCTCTTTTGTTGCCAAAAATATCAAGAACAAGTTCAAGTCTTCTATTCCAAGGTGCATTCAAGTTACCAAGTGGAGATTTAAGTGTGTTTTCAAGCCACCTTCGAGAGTTGTAGCAAGAAGAAAGCCAAGGAACTACCTTTTCCCTTCCGTCTCTTTTAACCTTTCTTCTAAGTAAGCATGTGCAACTTATTATTTCTTTTTTTTAGAAGTTATAAAAGTAAAATCTTGTATAAATCCCACACAAACCATGCGTATAAGAACTAGCACGAACAAAGGTTTTAGTTTTTCTAAACACAAGGTTTTCTTTAAAATATGGGCATTTCGAGAATCAGAAAGATCATTTTCAAGTTTGAATTTGTTCATTTGGAATCTAGGTTCTTCTACTTCATTTTTATTTGCTTATTTTCTTAATCACGGATATTTGAGATTTTTTGCTTATATCAATTTTTTCAGTACTTCCATCTTGGGAAACTCCGTCACTTTCCATCTTTCAAAGACCACTCCCCTATCTCATTTTCTCTCCCCATCATTTCCGTAAATCCCCACCACCATCCTCTTTCCTCTCTTTTGTTGCAAAAAATCTCAAGAACAACAAGTCTTCTATTCCAAGGTGCATTCAAGTTATCAAGTGGAGATTTAAGTGTGTTTTCAAGCCACCTTCGAGAGTTGTAGCAAGAAGAAAGCCAAGGAACTACCTTTTTGCTTCTGTCTCCTATAACCTTTCTTCTAAGTAAGCATGCGCAACTTATTATTTCTTTTTTTTTACAAGTTATACAAGTAAAATCTTGTATAAATCCCACCCAAACCATGCGTATAAGAACTAGCAGGAACAAAGGTTTGAATTTTTCTAAACACAAGGTTTTCTTTAAAATATGGGCATTTCGAGAATCAGAAAGATCCTTTTCAAGTTGGAATTTGTTCATTTGAAATCTGGGTTCTTCTACTTCATTTTTATTTACTTATTTTCTTAATCACGGATATTTGAGATTTTTTTCTTATATGAGTTTTTCAGTACTTCCATCTGGTGAAACTCCGTCACTTTCCATCTTTCAAAAACCACTCCCCTATCTCATTTTCTCTCCCCATCATTTCCGTCAAACCCAACCACCATCCTCTTTCCTCTCTTTTGTTGCCAAAAATCTCAAGAACAAGTTCAAGTCTTCTATTCCAAGGTGCATTCAAGTTACCAAGTGGAGATTTAAGTGTGTTTTCAAGCCACCTTCGAGAGTTGTAGCAAGAAGAAAGCCAAGGAACTACCTTTTCCCTTCCGTCTCTTTTAACCTTTCTTCTAAGTAAGCATGTGCAACTTATTATTTCTTTTTTTTAGAAGTTATAAAAGTAAAATCTTGTATAAATCCCACACAAACCATGCGTATAAGAACTAGCACGAACAAAGGTTTTAGTTTTTCTAAACACAAGGTTTTCTTTAAAATATGGGCATTTCGAGAATCAGAAAGATCCATTTCAATTTTGAATTTGTTCATTTGTAATCTGAGTTCTTCTATTTCATTTTTATTTACTTATTTTCTTAATCACGGATATTTTAGATTTTTTTCTTATCTGAGTTTTTCAGTACTTCGAAATTGGGAAACTCCGTCACTTTCCATCTTTCAAAGACCACTCCCCTATCTCCATTTCTGTCCTCATCATTTCCGTCAATCCCCACCACTATCCTCTTTCCTCTCTTTTGTTGCCAAAAATCTCAAGAACAAGTTCAAGTCTTCTATTCCAAGGTGCATTCAAGTTACCAAGCGGAGATTTAAGTGTGTTTTCAAGCCACCTTCGAGAGTTGTAGCAAGAAGAAAGCCAAGGAACTACCTTTTTGCTTCTGTCTCCTATAACCTTTCTTCTAAGTAAGCATGCGCAACTTATTATTTCTTTTTTTTTACAAATTATACAAGTAAAATCTTGTATAAATCCCACCCAAACCATGCGTATAAGTACTAGCAGGAACAAAGGTTTGAATTTTTCTAAACACAAGGTTTTCTTTAAAATATGGGCATTTCGAGAATCAGAAAGATCCATTTCAATTTTGAATTTGTTCATTTGTAATCTGAGTTCTTCTATTTCATTTTTATTTACTTATTTTCTTAATCACGGATATTTTAGATTTTTTTCTTATCTGAGTTTTTCAGTACTTCGAAATTGGGAAACTCCGTCACTTTCCATCTTTCAAAGACCACTCCCCTATCTCCTTTTCTGTCCTCATCATTTCCGTCAATCCCCACCACTATCCTCTTTCCTCTCTTTTGTTGCCAAAAATCTCAAGAACAAGTTCAAGTCTTCTATTCCAAGGTGCATTCAAGTTACCAAGCGGAGATTTAAGTGTGTTTTCAAGCCACCTTCGAGAGTTGTAGCAAGAAGAAAGCCAAGGAACTACCTTTTCCCTTCTGTCTCCTTTAACCTTTCTTCCAAATAAGCATGTGCAACTTATTATTTCTTTTTTTTAGAAGTTATAAAAGTAAAATGTTGTATAAATCCCACCCAAACCATGCGTATAAGAACTAGCAGGAACAAAGGTTTTAGTTTTTCTAAACACAAGGTTTTCTTTAAAATATGGGCATTTCGAGAATCAGAAAGATCCTTTTCAAGTTTGAATTTGTTCATTTGGAATCTGGATTCTTCTACTTCATTTTTATTTGCTTATTTTCTTAATCACGGATATTTGAGATTTTTTGCTTATATCAGTTTTTTCAGTACTTCCACATTGGGAAACTCCATCACTTTCCATCTTTCAAAGACCACTCCCCTATCTCCTTTTCTCTCCCCATCATTTCCGTAAATCCCCACCACCATCCTTTTTCCTCTCTTTTGTTTCCAAAAATCTCAAGAACAAGTTCAAGTCTTCTATTCCAAGGTGCATTCAAGTTATCAAGTGGAGATTTAAGTGTGTTTTCAAGCCACCTTCGAGAGTTGTAGCAAGAAGAAAGCCAAGGAACTACCTTTTCCCTTCTGTCTCCTATAACCTTTCTTCTAAGTAAGCATGTGCAACTTATTATTTCTTTTTTTTTACAAGTTATATAAGTAAAATCTTGTAAAAATCCCACCCAAACCATGCGTATAAGAACTATCAAGAACAACGGTTTGAATTTTTCTAAACACAAGGTTTTCTTTAAAATATGGGCATTTCGAGAATCAGAAAGATCCTTTTCAAGTTTGAATTTGTTCATTTGGAATCTGGGTTCTTCTACTTCATTTTTATTTGCTTATTTTCTTAATCACGGATATTTGAGATTTTTTGCTTATATCAGTTTTTTCAGTACTTCCATATTGGGAAACTCCGTCACTTTCCATCTTTCAAAGACCACTCCCCTATCTCCTTTTCTCTCTCCATCATTTCCGTAAATCCCCACCACCATCCTTTTTCCTCTCTTTTGTTGCCAAAAATCTCAAGAACAAGTTCAAGTCTTCTATTCCAAGGTGCATTCAAGTTATCAAGTGGAGATTTAAGTGTGTTTTCAAGCCACCTTCGAGAGTTGTAGCAAGAAGAAAGCCAAGGAACTACCTTTTTGCTTCTGTCTCCTATAACCTTTCTTCTAAGTAAGCATGCGCAACTTATTATTTCTTTTTTTTTACAAATTATACAAGTAAAATCTTGTATAAATCCCACCCAAACCATGCGTATAAGTACTAGCAGGAACAAAGGTTTGAATTTTTCTAAACACAAGGTTTTCTTTAAAATATGGGCATTTCGAGAATCAGAAAGATCCATTTCAATTTTGAATTTGTTCATTTGTAATCTGAGTTCTTCTATTTCATTTTTATTTACTTATTTTCTTAATCACGGATATTTTAGATTTTTTTCTTATCTGAGTTTTTCAGTACTTCGAAATTGGGAAACTCCGTCACTTTCCATCTTTCAAAGACCACTCCCCTATCTCCTTTTCTCTCTCCATCATTTCCGTAAATCCCCACCACCATCCTTTTTCCTCTCTTTTGTTGCCAAAAATCTCAAGAACAAGTTCAAGTCTTCTATTCCAAGGTGCATTCAAGTTATCAAGTGGAGATTTAAGTGTGTTTTCAAGCCACCTTCGAGAGTTGTAGCAAGAAGAAAGCCAAGGAACTACCTTTTTGCTTCTGTCTCCTATAACCTTTCTTCTAAGTAAGCATGCGCAACTTATTATTTCTTTTTTTTTACAAATTATACAAGTAAAATCTTGTATAAATCCCACCCAAACCATGCGTATAAGTACTAGCAGGAACAAAGGTTTGAATTTTTCTAAACACAAGGTTTTCTTTAAAATATGGGCATTTCGAGAATCAGAAAGATCCATTTCAATTTTGAATTTGTTCATTTGTAATCTGAGTTCTTCTATTTCATTTTTATTTACTTATTTTCTTAATCACGGATATTTTAGATTTTTTTCTTATCTGAGTTTTTCAGTACTTCGAAATTGGGAAACTCCGTCACTTTCCATCTTTCAAAGACCACTCCCCTATCTCCTTTTCTCTCCCCATCATTTCCGTAAATCCCCACCACCATACTCTTTCCTCTCTTTTGTTGCCAAAAATCTCAAGAACAAGTTCAAGTCTTCTATTCCAAGGTGCATTCAAGTTACCAAGTGGAGATTTAAGTGTGTTTTCAAGCCACCTTCGAGAGTTGTAGCAAGAAGAAAGCCAAGGAACTACCTTTTCCCTTCCGTCTCTTTTAACCTTTCTTCTAAGTAAGCATGTGCAACTTATTATTTCTTTTTTTTAGAAGTTATAAAAGTAAAATCTTGTATAAATCCCACACAAACCATGCGTATAAGAACTAGCACGAACAAAGGTTTTAGTTTTTCTAAACATAAGGTTTTCTTTAAAATATGGGCATTTCGAGAATCAGAAAGATCATTTTCAAGTTTGAATTTGTTCATTTGGAATCTAGGTTCTTCTACTTCATTTTTATTTGCTTATTTTCTTAATCACGGATATTTGAGATTTTTTGCTTATATCAATTTTTTCAGTACTTCCATCTTGGGAAACTCCGTCACTTTCCATCTTTCAAAGACCACTCCCCTATCTCATTTTCTCTCCCCATCATTTCCGTAAATCCCCACCACCATCCTCTTTCCTCTCTTTTGTTGCAAAAAATCTCAAGAACAACAAGTCTTCTATTCCAAGGTGCATTCAAGTTATCAAGTGGAGATTTAAGTGTGTTTTCAAGCCACCTTCGAGAGTTGTAGCAAGAAGAAAGCCAAGGAACTACCTTTTCGCTTCTGTCTCTTTTATCCTTTCTTCTAAGTAAGCATGTGCAACTTATTATTTCTTTTTTTTAGAAGTTATAAAAGTAAAATCTTGTATAAATCCCACACAAACCATGCGTATAAGAACTAGCAGGAACAAAGGTTTTAGTTTTTCTAAACACAAGGTTTTCTTTAAAATATGGGCATTTCGAGAATCAGAAAGATCCTTTTCAAGTTGGAATTTGTTCATTTGAAATCTGGGTTCTTCTACTTCATTTTTATTTACTTATTTTCTTAATCACGGATATTTGAGATTTTTTTCTTATATGAGTTTTTCAGTACTTCCATCTGGTGAAACTCCGTCACTTTCCATCTTTCAAAAACCACTCCCCTATCTCATTTTCTCTCCCCATCATTTCCGTCAAACCCAACCACCATCCTCTTTCCTCTCTTTTGTTGCCAAAAATCTCAAGAACAAGTTCAAGTCTTCTATTCCAAGGTGCATTCAAGTTACCAAGTGGAGATTTAAGTGTGTTTTCAAGCCACCTTCGAGAGTTGTAGCAAGAAGAAAGCCAAGGAACTACCTTTTCCCTTCCGTCTCTTTTAACCTTTCTTCTAAGTAAGCATGTGCAACTTATTATTTCTTTTTTTTAGAAGTTATAAAGGTAAAATCTTGTATAAATCCCACACAAACCATGCGTATAAGAACTAGCACGAACAAAGGTTTTAGTTTTTCTAAACACAAGGTTTTCTTTAAAATATGGGCATTTCGAGAATCAGAAAGATCCTTTTCAAGTTTGAATTTGTTCATTTGGAATCTGGGTTCTTCTACTTCATTTTTATTTGCTTATTTTCTTAATCACGGATATTTGAGATTTTTTGCTTATATCAGTTTTTTCAGTACTTCCATATTGGGAAACTCCGTCACTTTCCATCTTTCAAAGACCACTCCCCTATCTCCTTTTCTCTCTCCATCATTTCCGTAAATCCCCACCACCATCCTTTTTCCTCTCTTTTGTTGCCAAAAATCTCAAGAACAAGTTCAAATCTTCTATTCCAAGGTGCATTCAAGTTATCAAGTGGAGATTTAAGTGTGTTTTCAAGCCACCTTCGAGAGTTGTAGCAAGAAGAAAGCCAAGGAACTACCTTTTTGCTTCTGTCTCCTATAACCTTTCTTCTAAGTAAGCATGCGCAACTTATTATTTCTTTTTTTTTACAAATTATACAAGTAAAATCTTGTATAAATCCCACCCAAACCATGCGTATAAGTACTAGCAGGAACAAAGGTTTGAATTTTTCTAAACACAAGGTTTTCTTTAAAATATGGGCATTTCGAGAATCAGAAAGATCCATTTCAATTTTGAATTTGTTCATTTGTAATCTGAGTTATTCTATTTCATTTTTATTTACTTATTTTCTTAATCACGGATATTTTAGATTTTTTTCTTATCTGAGTTTTTCAGTACTTCGAAATTGGGAAACTCCGTCACTTTCCATCTTTCAAAGACCACTCCCCTATCTCCTTTTCTGTCCTCATCATTTCCGTCAAACCCAACCACCATCCTCTTTCCTCTCTTTTGTTGCCAAAAATCTCAAGAACAAGTTCAAGTCTTCTATTCCAAGGTGCATTCAAGTTACCAAGTGGAGATTTAAGTGTGTTTTCAAGCCACCTTCGAGAGTTGTAGCAAGAAGAAAGCCAAGGAACTACCTTTTCCCTTCCGTCTCTTTTAACCTTTCTTCTAAGTAAGCATGTGCAACTTATTATTTCTTTTTTTTAGAAGTTATAAAAGTAAAATCTTGTATAAATCCCACACAAACCATGCGTATAAGAACTAGCACGAACAAAGGTTTTAGTTTTTCTAAACACAAGGTTTTCTTTAAAATATGGGCATTTCGAGAATCAGAAAGATCATTTTCAAGTTTGAATTTGTTCATTTGGAATCTAGGTTCTTCTACTTCATTTTTATTTGCTTATTTTCTTAATCACGGATATTTGAGATTTTTTGCTTATATCAATTTTTTCAGTACTTCCATCTTGGGAAACTCCGTCACTTTCCATCTTTCAAAGACCACTCCCCTATCTCATTTTCTCTCCCCATCATTTCCGTAAATCCCCACCACCATCCTCTTTCCTCTCTTTTGTTGCAAAAAATCTCAAGAACAACAAGTCTTCTATTCCAAGGTGCATTCAAGTTATCAAGTGGAGATTTAAGTGTGTTTTCAAGCCACCTTCGAGAGTTGTAGCAAGAAGAAAGCCAAGGAACTACCTTTTTGCTTCTGTCTCCTATAACCTTTCTTCTAAGTAAGCATGCGCAACTTATTATTTCTTTTTTTTTACAAGTTATACAAGTAAAATCTTGTATAAATCCCACCCAAACCATGCGTATAAGAACTAGCAGGAACAAAGGTTTGAATTTTTCTAAACACAAGGTTTTCTTTAAAATATGGGCATTTCGAGAATCAGAAAGATCCTTTTCAAGTTGGAATTTGTTCATTTGAAATCTGGGTTCTTCTACTTCATTTTTATTTACTTATTTTCTTAATCACGGATATTTGAGATTTTTTTCTTATATGAGTTTTTCAGTACTTCCATCTGGTGAAACTCCGTCACTTTCCATCTTTCAAAAACCACTCCCCTATCTCATTTTCTCTCCCCATCATTTCCGTCAAACCCAACCACCATCCTCTTTCCTCTCTTTTGTTGCCAAAAATCTCAAGAACAAGTTCAAGTCTTCTATTCCAAGGTGCATTCAAGTTACCAAGTGGAGATTTAAGTGTGTTTTCAAGCCACCTTCGAGAGTTGTAGCAAGAAGAAAGCCAAGGAACTACCTTTTCCCTTCCGTCTCTTTTAACCTTTCTTCTAAGTAAGCATGTGCAACTTATTATTTCTTTTTTTTAGAAGTTATAAAAGTAAAATCTTGTATAAATCCCACACAAACCATGCGTATAAGAACTAGCACGAACAAAGGTTTTAGTTTTTCTAAACACAAGGTTTTCTTTAAAATATGGGCATTTCGAGAATCAGAAAGATCCATTTCAATTTTGAATTTGTTCATTTGTAATCTGAGTTCTTCTATTTCATTTTTATTTACTTATTTTCTTAATCACGGATATTTTAGATTT
Organism: Smallanthus sonchifolius; assembly: GCA_023525975.1. Lineage (NCBI taxonomy): Eukaryota > Viridiplantae > Streptophyta > Magnoliopsida > Asterales > Asteraceae > Smallanthus > Smallanthus sonchifolius. The sequence goes on along the minus strand of CM042034.1, from coordinate 45,014,250 downwards.
TTTTCTTATCTGAGTTTTTCAGTACTTCGAAATTGGGAAACTCCGTCACTTTCCATCTTTCAAAGACCACTCCCCTATCTCCTTTTCTGTCCTCATCATTTCCGTCAATCCCCACCACTATCCTCTTTCCTCTCTTTTGTTGCCAAAAATCTCAAGAACAAGTTCAAGTCTTCTATTCCAAGGTGCATTCAAGTTACCAAGCGGAGATTTAAGTGTGTTTTCAAGCCACCTTCGAGAGTTGTAGCAAGAAGAAAGCCAAGGAACTACCTTTTTGCTTCTGTCTCCTATAACCTTTCTTCTAAGTAAGCATGCGCAACTTATTATTTCTTTTTTTTACAAATTATACAAGTAAAATCTTGTATAAATCCCACCCAAACCATGCGTATAAGTACTAGCAGGAACAAAGGTTTGAATTTTTCTAAACACAAGGTTTTCTTTAAAATATGGGCATTTCGAGAATCAGAAAGATCCATTTCAATTTTGAATTTGTTCATTTGTAATCTGAGTTCTTCTATTTCATTTTTATTTACTTATTTTCTTAATCACGGATATTTTAGATTTTTTTCTTATCTGAGTTTTTCAGTACTTCGAAATTGGGAAACTCCGTCACTTTCCATCTTTCAAAGACCACTCCCCTATCTCCTTTTCTGTCCTCATCATTTCCGTCAATCCCCACCACTATCCTCTTTCCTCTCTTTTGTTGCCAAAAATCTCAAGAACAAGTTCAAGTCTTCTATTCCAAGGTGCATTCAAGTTACCAAGCGGAGATTTAAGTGTGTTTTCAAGCCACCTTCGAGAGTTGTAGCAAGAAGAAAGCCAAGGAACTACCTTTTCCCTTCTGTCTCCTTTAACCTTTCTTCTAAATAAGCATGTGCAACTTATTATTTCTTTTTTTTAGAAGTTATAAAAGTAAAATGTTGTATAAATCCCACCCAAACCATGCGTATAAGAACTAGCAGGAACAAAGGTTTTAGTTTTTCTAAACACAAGGTTTTCTTTAAAATATGGGCATTTCGAGAATCAGAAAGATCCTTTTCAAGTTTGAATTTGTTCATTTGGAATCTGGATTCTTCTACTTCATTTTTATTTGCTTATTTTCTTAATCACGGATATTTGAGATTTTTTGCTTATATCAGTTTTTTCAGTACTTCCACATTGGGAAACTCCATCACTTTCCATCTTTCAAAGACCACTCCCCTATCTCCTTTTCTCTCCCCATCATTTCCGTAAATCCCCACCACCATCCTTTTTCCTCTCTTTTGTTTCCAAAAATCTCAAGAACAAGTTCAAGTCTTCTATTCCAAGGTGCATTCAAGTTATCAAGTGGAGATTTAAGTGTGTTTTCAAGCCACCTTCGAGAGTTGTAGCAAGAAGAAAGCCAAGGAACTACATTTTTGCTTCTGTCTCCTATAACCTTTCTTCTAAGTAAGCATGCGTAACTTATTATTTCTTTTTTTTACAAGTTATACAAGTAAAATCTTGTATAAATCCCACCCAAACCATGCGTATAAGAACTAGCAGGAACAAAGGTTTGAATTTTTCTAAACACAAGGTTTTCTTTAAAATATGGGCATTTCGAGAATCAGAAAGATACTTTTCAAGTTGGAATTTGTTCATTTGAAATCTGGGTTCTTCTACTTCGTTTTTATTTACTTATTTTCTTTCTTAATCACGGATATTTGAGATTTTTTTCTTATATGAGTTTTTTCAGTACTTCCATCTTGGGAAACTCCGTCACTTTCCATCTTTCAAAGACCACTCCCCTATCTCCTTTTCTCTCCCCATCATTTCCGTAAATCCCCACCACCATACTCTTTCCTCTCTTTTGTTGCAAAAATCTCAAGAACAAGTTCAAGTCTTCTATTCCAAGGTGCATTCAAGTTACCAAGTGGAGATTTAAGTGTGTTTTCAAGCCACCTTCGAGAGTTAGCAAGAAGAAAGCCAAGGAACTGCCTTTTTGCTTCTGTCTTTTATAACCTTTCTTTTAAGTAAGCTTGTGCAACTTATTATTTCTTTTTTTACAAATTATACAAGTAAAATCTTGTATAAATCCCACCCAAACCATGCGTATAAGAACTAGCAGGAACAAAGGTTTGATTTTTTCTAAACACAAGGTTTTCTTTAAAATATGGCAATTTCGAGAATCAGAAAGATCCATTTCAAGTTTGAATTTGTTCATTTGGAATCTGAGTTCTTCTACTTCATTTTTATATACTTATTTTCTTAATCACGGATATTTGAGATTTTTTTCTTATATGAGTTTTTCAGTACTTCCAAATTGGGAAACTCCGTCACTTTCCATCTTTCAAAGACCACTCCCTTTTCTCCTCTTCTGTCCTCATCATTTCCGTCTATCCCAACCACCATCCTCTTTCCTCTCTTTTGTTGCCAAAAATCTCAAGAACAAGTTCAAGTCGTCTATTCCAAGGTGCATTCAAGTTACCAAGTGGAGATTTAAGTGTGTTTTCAAGCCACCTTCGAGAGTTGTAGCAAGAAGAAAGCCAAGGAACTACCTTTTCCCTTCTGTCTCCTATAACCTTTCTTCTAAGTAAGCATGTGCAACTTATTATTTCTTTTTTTTTACAAGTTATATAAGTAAAATCTTGTAAAAATCCCACCCAAACCATGCGTATAAGAACTATCAAGAACAAAGGTTTGAATTTTTCTAAACACAAGGTTTTCTTTAAAATATGGGCATTTCGAGAATCAGAAAGATCCTTTTCAAGTTTGAATTTGTTCATTTGGAATCTGGGTTCTTCTACTTCATTTTTATTTGCTTATTTTCTTAATCACGGATATTTGAGATTTTTTGCTTATATCAGTTTTTTCAGTACTTCCATATTGGGAAACTCCGTCACTTTCCATCTTTCAAAGACCACTCCCCTATCTCCTTTTTTCTCTCCATCATTTCCGTAAATCCCCACCACCATCCTTTTTCCTCTCTTTTGTTGCCAAAAATCTCAAGAACAAGTTCAAGTCTTCTATTCCAAGGTGCATTCAAGTTATCAAGTGGAGATTTAAGTGTGTTTTCAAGCCACCTTCGAGAGTTGTAGCAAGAAGAAAGCCAAGGAACTACCTTTTTGCTTCTGTCTCCTATAACCTTTCTTCTAAGTAAGCATGCGCAACTTATTATTTCTTTTTTTTTACAAATTATACAAGTAAAATCTTGTATAAATCCCACCCAAACCATGCGTATAAGTACTAGCAGGAACAAAGGTTTGAATTTTTCTAAACACAAGGTTTTCTTTAAAATATGGGCATTTCGAGAATCAGAAAGATCCATTTCAATTTTGAATTTGTTCATTTGTAATCTGAGTTCTTCTATTTCATTTTTATTTACTTATTTTCTTAATCACGGATATTTTAGATTTTTTTCTTATCTGAGTTTTTCAGTACTTCGAAATTGGGAAACTCCGTCACTTTCCATCTTTCAAAGACCACTCCCCTATCTCCTTTTCTGTCCTCATCATTTCCGTCAAACCCAACCACCATTCTCTTTCCTCTCTTTTGTTGCCAAAAATCTCAAGAACAAGTTCAAGTCTTCTATTCCAAGGTGCATTCAAGTTACCAAGTGGAGATTTAAGTGTGTTTTCAAGCCACCTTCGAGAGTTGTAGCAAGAAGAAAGCCAAGGAACTACCTTTTCCCTTCCGTCTCTTTTAACCTTTCTTCTAAGTAAGCATGTGCAACTTATTATTTCTTTTTTTTAGAAGTTATAAAAGTAAAATGTTGTATAAATCCCACCCAAACCATGCGTATAAGAACTAGCAGGAACAAAGGTTTTAGTTTTTCTAAACACAAGGTTTTCTTTAAAATATGGGCATTTCGAGAATCAGAAAGATCCTTTTCAAGTTTGAATTTGTTCATTTGGAATCTGGATTCTTCTACTTCATTTTTATTTGCTTATTTTCTTAATCACGGATATTTGAGATTTTTTGCTTATATCAGTTTTTTCAGTACTTCCACATTGGGAAACTCCATCACTTTCCATCTTTCAAAGACCACTCCCCTATCTCCTTTTCTCTCCCCATCATTTCCGTAAATCCCCACCACCATCCTTTTTCCTCTCTTTTGTTTCCAAAAATCTCAAGAACAAGTTCAAGTCTTCTATTCCAAGGTGCATTCAAGTTATCAAGTGGAGATTTAAGTGTGTTTTCAAGCCACCTTCGAGAGTTGTAGCAAGAAGAAAGCCAAGGAACTACATTTTTGCTTCTGTCTCCTATAACCTTTCTTCTAAGTAAGCATGCGTAACTTATTATTTCTTTTTTTTACAAGTTATACAAGTAAAATCTTGTATAAATCCCACCCAAACCATGCGTATAAGAACTAGCAGGAACAAAGGTTTGAATTTTTCTAAACACAAGGTTTTCTTTAAAATATGGGCATTTCGAGAATCAGAAAGATCCTTTTCAAGTTGGAATTTGTTCATTTGAAATCTGGGTTCTTCTACTTCGTTTTTATTTACTTATTTTCTTTCTTAATCACGGATATTTGAGATTTTTTTCTTATATGAGTTTTTTCAGTACTTCCATCTTGGGAAACTCCGTCACTTTCCATCTTTCAAAGACCACTCCCCTATCTCCTTTTCTCTCCCCATCATTTCCGTAAATCCCCACCACCATACTCTTTCCTCTCTTTTGTTGCCAAAAATCTCAAGAACAAGTTCAAGTCTTCTATTCCAAGGTGCATTCAAGTTACCAAGTGGAGATTTAAGTGTGTTTTCAAGCCACCTTCGAGACTTAGCAAGAAGAAAGCCAAGGAACTGCCTTTTTGCTTCTGTCTTTTATAACCTTTCTTTTAAGTAAGCTTGTGCAACTTATTATTTCTTTTTTTACAAATTATACAAGTAAAATCTTGTATAAATCCCACCCAAACCATGCGTATAAGAACTAGCAGGAACAAAGGTTTGATTTTTTCTAAACACAAGGTTTTCTTTAAAATATGGCAATTTCGAGAATCAGAAAGATCCATTTCAAGTTTGAATTTGTTCATTTGGAATCTGAGTTCTTCTACTTCATTTTTATATACTTATTTTCTTAATCACGGATATTTGAGATTTTTTTCTTATATGAGTTTTTCAGTACTTCCAAATTGGGAAACTCCGTCACTTTCCATCTTTCAAAGACCACTCCCTTTTCTCCTCTTCTGTCCTCATCATTTCCGTCTATCCCAACCACCATCCTCTTTCCTCTCTTTTGTTGCCAAAAATCTCAAGAACAAGTTCAAGTCGTCTATTCCAAGGTGCATTCAAGTTACCAAGTGGAGATTTAAGTGTGTTTTCAAGCCACCTTCGAGAGTTGTAGCAAGAAGAAAGCCAAGGAACTACCTTTTCCCTTCTGTCTCCTATAGCCTTTCTTCTAAGTAAGCATGTGCAACTTATTATTTCTTTTTTTTTACAAGTTATATAAGTAAAATCTTGTAAAAATCCCACCCAAACCATGCGTATAAGAACTATCAAGAACAAAGGTTTGAATTTTTCTAAACACAAGGTTTTCTTTAAAATATGGGCATTTCGAGAATCAGAAAGATCCTTTTCAAGTTTGAATTTGTTCATTTGGAATCTGGGTTCTTCTACTTCATTTTTATTTGCTTATTTTCTTAATCACGGATATTTGAGATTTTTTGCTTATATCAGTTTTTTCAGTACTTCCATATTGGGAAACTCCGTCACTTTCCATCTTTCAAAGACCACTCCCCTATCTCCTTTTCTCTCTCCATCATTTCCGTAAATCCCCACCACCATCCTTTTTCCTCTCTTTTGTTGCCAAAAATCTCAAGAACAAGTTCAAGTCTTCTATTCCAAGGTGCATTCAAGTTATCAAGTGGAGATTTAAGTGTGTTTTCAAGCCACCTTCGAGAGTTGTAGCAAGAAGAAAGCCAAGGAACTACCTTTTTGCTTCTGTCTCCTATAACCTTTCTTCTAAGTAAGCATGCGCAACTTATTATTTCTTTTTTTTTTACAAATTATACAAGTAAAATCTTGTATAAATCCCACCCAAACCATGCGTATAAGTACTAGCAGGAACAAAGGTTTGAATTTTTCTAAACACAAGGTTTTCTTTAAAATATGGGCATTTCGAGAATCAGAAAGATCCATTTCAATTTTGAATTTGTTCATTTGTAATCTGAGTTCTTCTATTTCATTTTTATTTACTTATTTTCTTAATCACGGATATTTTAGATTTTTTTCTTATCTGAGTTTTTCAGTACTTCGAAATTGGGAAACTCCGTCACTTTCCATCTTTCAAAGACCACTCCCCTATCTCCTTTTCTGTCCTCATCATTTCCGTCAAACCCAACCACCATCCTCTTTCCTCTCTTTTGTTGCCAAAAATCTCAAGAACAAGTTCAAGTCTTCTATTCCAAGGTGCATTCAAGTTACCAAGTGGAGATTTAAGTGTGTTTTCAAGCCACCTTCGAGAGTTGTAGCAAGAAGAAAGCCAAGGAACTACCTTTTCCCTTCCGTCTCTTTTAACCTTTCTTCTAAGTAAGCATGTGCAACTTATTATTTCTTTTTTTTAGAAGTTATAAAAGTAAAATCTTGTATAAATCCCACACAAACCATGCGTATAAGAACTAGCACGAACAAAGGTTTTAGTTTTTCTAAACACAAGGTTTTCTTTAAAATATGGGCATTTCGAGAATCAGAAAGATCATTTTCAAGTTTGAATTTGTTCATTTGGAATCTAGGTTCTTCTACTTCATTTTTATTTGCTTATTTTCTTAATCACGGATATTTGAGATTTTTTGCTTATATCAATTTTTTCAGTACTTCCATCTTGGGAAACTCCGTCACTTTCCATCTTTCAAAGACCACTCCCATATCTCATTTTCTCTCCCCATCATTTCCGTAAATCCCCACCACCATCCTCTTTCCTCTCTTTTGTTGCAAAAAATCTCAAGAACAACAAGTCTTCTATTCCAAGGTGCATTCAAGTTATCAAGTGGAGATTTAAGTGTGTTTTCAAGCCACCTTCGAGAGTTGTAGCAAGAAGAAAGCCAAGGAACTACCTTTTTGCTTCTGTCTCCTATAACCTTTCTTCTAAGTAAGCATGCGCAACTTTTTATTTATTTTTTTTTACAAGTTATACAAGTAAAATCTTGTATAAATCCCACCCAAACCATGCGTATAAGAACTAGCAGGAACAAAGGTTTGAATTTTTCTAAACACAAGGTTTTCTTTAAAATATGGGCATTTTGAGAATCAGAAAGATCCTTTTCAAGTTGGAATTTGTTCATTTGAAATCTGGGTTCTTCTACTTCATTTTTATTTACTTATTTTCTTAATCACGGATATTTGAGATTTTTTTCTTATATGAGTTTTTCAGTACTTCCATCTGGTGAAACTTCGTCACTTTCCATCTTTCAAAAACCACTCCCCTATCTCATTTTCTCTCCCCATCATTTCCGTCAAACCCAACCACCATCCTCTTTCCTCTCTTTTGTTGCCAAAAATCTCAAGAACAAGTTCAAGTCTTCTATTCCAAGGTGCATTCAAGTTACCAAGTGGAGATTTAAGTGTGTTTTCAATCCACCTTCGAGAGTTGTAGCAAGAAGAAAGCCAAGGAAGTACCTTTTCCCTTCCGTCTCTTTTAACCTTTCTTCTAAGTAAGCATGTGCAACTTATTATTTCTTTTTTTTAGAAGTTATAAAAGTAAAATCTTGTATAAATCCCACACAAACCATGCGTATAAGAACTAGCACGAACAAAGGTTTTAGTTTTTCTAAACACAAGGTTTTCTTTAAAATATGGGCATTTCGAGAATCAGAAAGATCCTTTTCAAGTTTGAATTTGTTCATTTGGAATCTGGGTTCTTCTACTTCATTTTTATTTGCTTATTTTCTTAATCACGGATATTTGAGATTTTTTGCTTATATCAGTTTTTTCAGTACTTCCATATTGGGAAACTCCGTCACTTTCCATCTTTCAAAGACCACTCCCCTATCTCCTTTTCTCTCTCCATCATTTCCGTAAATCCCCACCACCATCCTTTTTCCTCTCTTTTGTTGCCAAAAATCTCAAGAACAAGTTCAAATCTTCTATTCCAAGGTGCATTCAAGTTATCAAGTGGAGATTTAAGTGTGTTTTCAAGCCACCTTCGAGAGTTGTAGCAAGAAGAAAGCCAAGGAACTACCTTTTTGCTTCTGTCTCCTATAACCTTTCTTCTAAGTAAGCATGCGCAACTTATTATTTCTTTTTTTTTACAAATTATACAAGTAAAATCTTGTATAAATCCCACCCAAACCATGCGTATAAGTACTAGCAGGAACAAAGGTTTGAATTTTTCTAAACACAAGGTTTTCTTTAAAATATGGGCATTTCGAGAATCAGAAAGATCCATTTCAATTTTGAATTTGTTCATTTGTAATCTGAGTTCTTCTATTTCATTTTTATTTACTTATTTTCTTAATCACGGATATTTTAGATTTTTTTCTTATCTGAGTTTTTCAGTACTTCGAAATTGGGAAACTCCGTCACTTTCCATCTTTCAAAGACCACTCCCCTATCTCCTTTTCTGTCCTTATCATTTCCGTCAAACCCAACCACCATCCTCTTTCCTCTCTTTTGTTGCCAAAAATCTCAAGAACAAGTTCAAGTCTTCTATTCCAAGGTGCATTCAAGTTACCAAGTGGAGATTTAAGTGTGTTTTCAAGCCACCTTCGAGAGTTGTAGCAAGAAGAAAGCCAAGGAACTACCTTTTCCCTTCCGTCTCTTTTAACCTTTCTTCTAAGTAAGCATGTGCAACTTATTATTTCTTTTTTTTAGAAGTTATAAAAGTAAAATCTTGTATAAATCCCACACAAACCATGCATATAAGAACTAGCACGAACAAAGGTTTTAGTTTTTCTAAACACAAGGTTTTCTTTAAAATATGGGCATTTCGAGAATCAGAAAGATCCTTTTCAAGTTTGAATTTGTTCATTTGGAATCTGGGTTCTTCTACTTCATTTTTATTTGCTTATTTTCTTAATCACGGATATTTGAGATTTTTTGCTTATATCAGTTTTTTCAGTACTTCCATATTGGGAAACTCCGTCACTTTCCATCTTTCAAAGACCACTCCCCTATCTCCTTTTCTCTCTCCATCATTTCCGTAAATCCCCACCACCATCCTTTTTCCTCTCTTTTGTTGCCAAAAATCTCAAGAACAAGTTCAAGTCTTCTATTCCAAGGTGCATTCAAGTTATCAAGTGGAGTTTTAAGTGTGTTTTCAAGCCACCTTCGAGAGTTGTAGCAAGAAGAAAGCCAAGGAACTACCTTTTTGCTTCTGTCTCCTATAACCTTTCTTCTAAGTAAGCATGCGCAACTTATTATTTCTTTTTTTTACAAATTATACAAGTAAAATCTTGTATAAATCCCACCCAAACCATGCGTATAAGTACTAGCAGGAACAAAGGTTTGAATTTTTCTAAACACAAGGTTTTCTTTAAAATATGGGCATTTCGAGAATCAGAAAGATCCATTTCAATTTTGAATTTGTTCATTTGTAATCTGAGTTCTTCTATTTCATTTTTATTTACTTATTTTCTTAATCACGGATATTTTAGATTTTTTTCTTATCTGAGTTTTTCAGTACTTCGAAATTGGGAAACTCCGTCACTTTCCATCTTTCAAAGACCACTCCCCTATCTCCTTTTCTGTCCTCATCATTTCCGTCAAACCCAACCACCATCCTCTTTCCTCTCTTTTGTTGCCAAAAATCTCAAGAACAAGTTCAAGTCTTCTATTCCAAGGTGCATTCAAGTTACCAAGTGGAGATTTAAGTGTGTTTTCAAGCCACCTTCGAGAGTTGTAGCAAGAAGAAAGCCAAGGAACTACCTTTTCCCTTCCGTCTCTTTTAACCTTTCTTCTAAGTAAGCATGTGCAACTTATTATTTCTTTTTTTTAGAAGTTATAAAAGTAAAATCTTGTATAAATCCCACACAAACCATGCGTATAAGAACTAGCACGAACAAAGGTTTTAGTTTTTCTAAACACAAGGTTTTCTTTAAAATATGGGCATTTCGAGAATCAGAAAGATCATTTTCAAGTTTGAATTTGTTCATTTGGAATCTAGGTTCTTCTACTTCATTTTTATTTGCTTATTTTCTTAATCACGGATATTTGAGATTTTTTGCTTATATCAATTTTTTCAGTACTTCCATCTTGGGAAACTCCGTCACTTTCCATCTTTCAAAGACCACTCCCCTATCTCATTTTCTCTCCCCATCATTTCCGTAAATCCCCACCACCATCCTCTTTCCTCTCTTTTGTTGCAAAAAATCTCAAGAACAACAAGTCTTCTATTCCAAGGTGCATTCAAGTTATCAAGTGGAGATTTAAGTGTGTTTTCAAGCCACCTTCGAGAGTTGTAGCAAGAAGAAAGCCAAGGAACTACCTTTTTGCTTCTGTCTCCTATAACCTTTCTTCTAAGTAAGCATGCGCAACTTATTATTTCTTTTTTTTTACAAGTTATACAAGTAAAATCTTGTATAAATCCCACCCAAACCATGCGTATAAGAACTAGCAGGAACAAAGGTTTGAATTTTTCTAAACACAAGGTTTTCTTTAAAATATGGGCATTTCGAGAATCAGAAAGATCCTTTTCAAGTTGGAATTTGTTCATTTGAAATCTGGGTTCTTCTACTTCATTTTTATTTACTTATTTTCTTAATCACGGATATTTGAGATTTTTTTCTTATATGAGTTTTTCAGTACTTCGAAATTGGGAAACTCCGTCACTTTCCATCTTTCAAAGACCACTCCACTATCTCCTTTTCTGTCCTCATCATTTCCGTCAAACCCAACCACCATCCTCTTTCCTCTCTTTTGTTGCCAAAAATCTCAAGAACAAGTTCAAGTCTTCTATTCCAAGGTGCATTCAAGTTACCAAGTGGAGATTTAAGTGTGTTTTCAAGCCACCTTCGAGAGTTGTAGCAAGAAGAAAGCCAAGGAACTACCTTTTCCCTTCCGTCTCTTTTAACCTTTCTTCTAAGTAAGCATGTGCAACTTATTATTTCTTTTTTTTAGAAGTTATAAAAGTAAAATCTTGTATAAATCCCACACAAACCATGCGTATAAGAACTAGCACGAACAAAGGTTTTAGTTTTTCTAAACACAAGGTTTTCTTTAAAATATGGGCATTTCGAGAATCAGAAAGATCATTTTCAAGTTTGAATTTGTTCATTTGGAATCTAGGTTCTTCTACTTCATTTTTATTTGCTTATTTTCTTAATCACGGATATTTGAGATTTTTTGCTTATATCAATTTTTTCAGTACTTCCATCTTGGGAAACTCCGTCACTTTCCATCTTTCAAAGACCACTCCCCTATCTCATTTTCTCTCCCCATCATTTCCGTAAATCCCCACCACCATCCTCTTTCCTCTCTTTTGTTGCAAAAAATCTCAAGAACAACAAGTCTTCTATTCCAAGGTGCATTAAAGTTACCAAGTTGAGATTTAAGTGTGTTTTCAAGCCACCTTCGAGAGTTGTAGCAAGAAGAAAGCCAAGGAACTGCCTTTTCCCTTCTATCTCCTATAACCTTTCTTCTAAGTAAGCATGCGCAACTTATTATTTCTTTTTTTTTACAAGTTATACAAGTAAAATCTTGTATAAATCCCACCCAAACCATGCGTATAAGAACTAGCACGAAAAAAGGTTTGAATTTTTCTAAACACTAGGTTTTCTTTAAAATATGGGCATTTCGAGAATCAGAAAGATCCTTTTCAAGTTTGAATTTGTTCATTTGGAATCTGGGTTCTTCTACTTCATTTTAATTTGCTTATTTTCTTAATCACGGATATTTGAGATTTTTTGTTTATATTAGTTTTTTCAGTACGTCCATCTTGGGAAACTCCGTCACTTTCCATCTTTCAAAGACCACTCCCCTATCTCCTTTTCTCTCCCCATCATTTTCGTAAATCCCCACCACCATCCACTTTCCTCTCTTTTGTTTCCAAAAATCTCAAGAACAAGTTCAAGTCTTCTATTCCAAGGTGCATTCAAGTTATCAAGTGGAGATTTACTTGTGTTTTCAAGCCACCTTCGAGAGTTGTAGCAAGAAGAAAGCCAAGGAACTACCTTTTTGCTTCTGTGTCCTATAACCTTTCTTCTATGTAAACATGCGCAACTTATTATTTCTTTTTTTTACAACTTATACAAGTAAAATCTTGTATAAATCCCACCCAAACCATGCGTATAAGAACTAGCAAGAACAAAGGTTTGAATTTTTCTAAACACAAGGTTTTCTTTAAAATATGGGCATTTCGAGAATCAGAAAGATCCATTTCAAGTTTGAATTTGTTCATTTGTAATCTTAGTTCTTCTATTTCATTTTTATTTACTTATTTTCTTAATCACGGATATTTTAGATTTTTTTCTTATATGAGTTTTTCAGTACTTCGAAATTGGGAAACTCCGTCACTTTCCATCTTTCAAAGACCACTCCCCTATCTCCTTTTCTGTCCTCATCATTTCCGTCAAACCCAACCACCATCCTCTTTCCTCTCTTTTGTTGCCAAAAATCTCAAGAACAAGTTCAAGTCTTCTATTCCAAGGTGCATTCAAGTTACCAAGTGGAGATTTAAGTGTGTTTTCAAGCCACCTTCGAGAGTTGTAGCAAGAAGAAAGCCAAGGAACTACCTTTTCCCTTCTGTCTCTTTTAACCTTTCTTCTAAGTAAGCATGTGCAACTTATTATTTCTTTTTTTAGAAGTTATAAAAGTAAAATGTTGTATAAATCCCACACAAACCATGCGTATAAGAACTAGCACGAACAAAGGTTTTAGTTTTTCTAAACACAAGGTTTTCTTTAAAATATGGGCATTTCGAGAATCAGAAAGATCATTTTCAAGTTTGAATTTGTTCATTTGGAATCTAGGTTCTTCTACTTCATTTTTATTTGCTTATTTTCTTAATCACGGATATTTGAGATTTTTTGCTTATATCAGTTTTTTCAGTACTTCCATCTTGGGAAACTCCGTCACTTTCCATCTTTCAAAGACCACTCCCCTATCTCCTTTTCTCTCCCCATCATTTCCGTAAATCCCCACCACCATCCTCTTTCCTCTCTTTTGTTGCAAAAAATCTCAAGAACAACAAGTCTTCTATTCCAAGGTGCATTCAAGTTATCAAGTGGAGATTTAAGTGTGTTTTCAAGCCACCTTCGAGAGTTGTAGCAAGAAGAAAGCCAAGGAACTACCTTTTTGCTTCTGTCCACTATAACCTTTCTTCTAAGTAAGCATGCGCAACTTATTATTTCTTTTTTTTTACAAGTTATACAAGTAAAATCTTGTATAAATCCCACCCAAACCATGCGTATAAGAACTAGCAGGAACAAAGGTTTGAATTTTTCTAAACACAAGGTTTTCTTTAAAATATGGGCATTTCGAGAATCAGAAAGATCCTTTTCAAGTTGGAATTTGTTCATTTGAAATCTGGGTTCTTCTACTTCATTTTTATTTACTTATTTTCTTAATCACGGATATTTGAGATTTTTTTCTTATATGAGTTTTTCAGTACTTCCATCTGGTGAAACTCCGTCACTTTCCATCTTTCAAAAACCACTCCCCTGTCTCCTTTTCTGTCCTCATCATTTTCGTCAATCCCCACCACCATACTCTTTCCTCTCTTTTGTTGCCAAAAATCTCAAGAACAAGTTCAAGTCTTCTATTCCAAGGTGCATTCAAGTTACCAAGTGGAGATTTAAGTGTGTTTTCAAGCCACCTTCGAGAGTTGTAGCAAGAAGAAAGCTAAGGAACTACATTTTCCCATCTGTCTCCTATAACCTTTCTTCTAAGTAAACATGTGCAACTTATTATTTCTTTTTTTTACAAGTTATACAAGTAAAATCTTGTATAAATCCCACCCAAACCATGCGTATAAGAACTAGCAAGAACAAAGGTTTGAATTTTTCTAAACACAAGGTTTTCTTTAAAATATGGGCATTTCGAGAATCAGAAAGATCCTTTTCAAGTTGGAATTTGTTCATTTGAAATCTGGGTTCTTCTACTTCATTTTTATTTACTTATTTTCCTAATCACGGATATTTGATATTTTTTTCTTATATGAGTTTTTCAGTACTTCCATCTGGTGAAACTCCGTCACTTTCCATCTTTCAAAGACCACTCCCCTATCTCCTTTTCTCTCCCCATCATTTCCGTAAATTCCCACCACCATACTCTTTCCTCTCTTTTGTTGCCAAAAATCTCAAGAACAAGTTCAAGTCTTCTATTCCAAGGTGCATTCAAGTTACCAAGTGGAGATTTAAGTGTGTTTTCAAGCCACCTTCGAGAGTTAGCAAGAAGAAAGCCAAGGAACTGCCTTTTTGCTTCTATCTCTTATAACCTTTCTTCTAAGTAAGCATGTGCAACTTATTATTTCTTTTTTTACAAATTATACAAGTAAAATCTTGTATAAATCCCACCCAAACCATGCGTATAAGAACTAGCAGGAACAAAGGTTTGAATTTTTCTAAACACAAGGTTTTCTTTAAAATATGGGCATTTCGAGAATCAGAAAGATCCATTTCAAGTTTGAATTTGTTCATTTGTAATCTTAGTTCTTCTATTTCATTTTTATTTACTTATTTTCTTAATCACGGATATTTTAGATTTTTTTCTTATATGAGTTTTTCAGTACTTCGAAATTGGGAAACTCCGTCACTTTCCATCTTTCAAAGACCACTCCCCTATCTCCTTTTCTGTCCTCATCATTTCCGTCAAACCCAACCACCATCCTCTTTCCTCTCTTTTGTTGCAAAAAATCTCAAGAACAAGTTCAAGTCTTCTATTCCAAGGTGCATTCAAGTTACCAAGTGGAGATTTAAGTGTGTTTTCAAGCCACCTTCGAGAGTTGTAGCAAGAAGAAAGCCAAGGAACTACCTTTTCCCTTCTGTCTCTTTTAACCTTTCTTCTAAGTAAGCATGTGCAACTTATTATTTCTTTTTTTAGAAGTTATAAAAGTAAAATCTTGTATAAATCCCACACAAACCATGCGTATAAGAACTAGCACGAACAAAGGTTTTAGTTTTTCTAAACACAAGGTTTTCTTTAAAATATGGGCATTTCGAGAATCAGAAAGATCATTTTCAAGTTTGAATTTGTTCATTTGGAATCTAGGTTCTTCTACTTCATTTTTATTTGCTTATTTTCTTAATCACGGATATTTGAGATTTTTTGCTTATATCAGTTTTTTCAGTACTTCCATCTTGGGAAACTCCGTCACTTTCCATCTTTCAAAGACCACTCCCCTATCTCCTTTTCTCTCCCCATCATTTCCGTAAATCCCCACCACCATCCTCTTTCCTCTCTTTTGTTGCAAAAAATCTCAAGAACAACAAGTCTTCTATTCCAAGGTGCATTCAAGTTATCAAGTGGAGATTTAAGTGTGTTTTCAAGCCACCTTCGAGAGTTGTAGCAAGAAGAAAGCCAAGGAACTACCTTTTTGCTTCTGTCCACTATAACCTTTCTTCTAAGTAAGCATGCGCAACTTATTATTTCTTTTTTTTTACAAGTTATACAAGTAAAATCTTGTATAAATCCCACCCAAACCATGCGTATAAGAACTAGCAGGAACAAAGGTTTGAATTTTTCTAAACACAAGGTTTTCTTTAAAATATGGGCATTTCGAGAATCAGAAAGATCCTTTTCAAGTTGGAATTTGTTCATTTGAAATCTGGGTTCTTCTACTTCATTTTTATTTACTTATTTTCTTAATCACGGATATTTGAGATTTTTTTCTTATATGAGTTTTTCAGTACTTCCATCTGGTGAAACTCCGTCACTTTCCATCTTTCAAAAACCACTCCCCTGTCTCCTTTTCTGTCCTCATCATTTTCGTCAATCCCCACCACCATACTCTTTCCTCTCTTTTGTTGCCAAAAATCTCAAGAACAAGTTCAAGTCTTCTATTCCAAGGTGCATTCAAGTTACCAAGTGGAGATTTAAGTGTGTTTTCAAGCCACCTTCGAGAGTTGTAGCAAGAAGAAAGCTAAGGAACTACATTTTCCCATCTGTCTCCTATAACCTTTCTTCTAAGTAAACATGTGCAACTTATTATTTCTTTTTTTTACAAGTTATACAAGTAAAATCTTGTATAAATCCCACCCAAACCATGCGTATAAGAACTAGCAGGAACAAAGGTTTGAATTTTTCTAAACACATGGTTTTCTTTAAAATATGGGCATTTCGAGAATCAAAAAGATCCTTTTCAAGTTGGAATTTGTTCATTTGGAATCTGGATTCTTTTACTTCATTTTTATTTACTTATTTTCTTAATCACGGATATTTGAGATTTTTTGCTTATATGAGTTTTTTCAGTACTTTCATCTTGGGAAACTCATTCACTTTCCATCTTTCAAAGACCACTCCCCTACCTCCTTTTCTCTCCCCATCATTTCCGTAAATCCCCACCACCATACTCTTTCCTCTCTTTTGTTGCCAAAAATCTCAAGAACAAGTTCAAGTCTTCTATTCCAAGGTGCATTCAAGTTACTAAGTGGATATTTAAGTGTGTTTTCAAGCCACCTTCGAGAGTTAGCAAGAAGAAAGCCAAGGAACTGCCTTTTTGCTTTTGTCTCTTATAACCTTTCTTCTAAGTAAGCATGTGCAACTTATTATTTCTTTTTTTTAGAAGTTATAAAAGTAAAATATTGTATAAATCCCACCCAAACCATGCGTATAAGAACTAGCAGGAACAAAGGTTTTAGTTTTTCTAAACATAAGGGTTTCTTTAAAATATGGGCATTTCAAGAATCAGAAAGATCCTTTTCAAGTTTGAATTTGTTCATTTGGAATCTGGGTTCTTCTACTTCATTTTTATTTGCTTATTTTCTTAATCACGGATATTTGAGATTTTTTGCTTATATGAGTTTTTTCATTACTTCCATCTTGGGAAACTCCGTCACTTTCCATCTTTCAAAGGCCACTCCCCTATCTCCTTTTCTCTCCCCATCATTTTCGTAAATCCTCACCACCATCATCTTTCCTCTCTTTTGATGCCAAAAATATCAAGAACAAGTTCAAGTCTACTATTCCAAGGTGCATTCAAGTTACCAAGTGGAGATTTAAGTGTGTTTTCAAGCCACCTTCGAGAGTTGTAGCAAGAAGAAAGACAAGGAACTACATTTTCCCATCTGTCTCCTTTAACCTTTCTTCTAAGTAAGCATGTGCAACTTATTATTTCTTTTTTTTACAAGTTATACAAGTAAAATCTTCTATAAATCCCACCCAAACCATGCGTATAAGAACTAGCAGGAACAAAGGTTTGAATTTTTCTAAACACATAGTTTTCTTTAAAATATGGGCATTTCGAGAATCAGAAAGATCCTTTTCAAGTTGGAATTTGTTCATTTGGAATATGGGTTCTTCTACTTCATTTTTATTTACTTATTTTCTTAATCACGGATATTTGAGATTTTTTGCTTATATGAGTTTTTTCAGTACTTCCATCTTGGGAAACTCCGTCACTTTCCATCTTTCAAAGACCACTCCCCTACCTCCTTTTCTCTCCCCATCATTTCCGTAAATCCCCACCACCATACTCTTTCCTCTCCTTTGTTGCCAAAAATCTCAAGAACAAGTTCAAGTCTTCTATTCCAAGGTGCATTCAAGTTACCAAGTGGATATTTAAGTGTGTTTTCAAGCCACCTTCGAGAGTTAGCAAGAAGAAAGCCAAGGGACTGCCTTTTTGCTTCTGTCTCTTATAACCTTTCTTCTAAGTAAGAATGTGCAACTTATTATTTCTTTTTTTACAAATTATACAAGTAAAATCTTGTATAAATCCTATCCAAACCATGCGTATAAGAACTATCACGAACAAAGGTTTGAATTTTTCTAAACACAAGGTTTTCTTTAAAATATGGGCATTTCGAGAATAAGAAAGATCCATTTCAAGTTTGAATTTGTTCATTTGGAATCTGAGTTCTTCTACTTCATTTTTATTTACTTATTTTCTTAATCACGGATATTTGAGATTTTTTTCTTATATGAGTTTTTCATTACTTCCAAATTGGGAAACTCCGTCACTTTCCATCTTTCAAAGACCACTCCCCTATCTCCTTTTCTGTCCTCATCATTTTCGTCAATCCCCACCACCATACTCTTTCCTCTCTTTTGTTGCCAAAAATCTCAAGAACAAGTTCAAGTCTTCTATTCCAAGGTGCATTCAAGTTACCAAGTGGAGATTTAAGTGTGTTTTCAAGCCATCTTCGAGAGTTGTAGCAAGAAGAAAGCCAAGGAACTACCTTTTCCCTTCTGTCTCTTTTAACCTTTCTTCTAAGTAAGCATGTGCAACTTATTATTTCTTTTTTTTAGAAGTTATAAAAGTAAAATGTTGTATAAATCCCACCCAAACCATGCGTATAAGAACTAGTAGGAACAAAGGTTTTAGTTTTTCTAAACACAAGGTTTTCTTTAAAATATGGGCATTTCGAGAATCAGAAAGATCCTTTTCAAGTTTGAATTTGTTCATTTGGAATCTGGGTTCTTCTACTTCATTTTTATTTCCTTATTTTCTTAATCACGGATATTTGAGATTTTTTGCTTATATGAGTTTTTTCATTACTTCCATCTTGGGAAACTCCGTCACTTTCAATCTTTCAAAGGCACCTCCCCTATCTCCTTTTCTCTCCCCATCATTTCCGTAAATCCTCACCACCATCCTCTTTCCTCTCTTTTGATGCCAAAAATATCAAGAACAAGTTCTATTCCAAGGTTCATTCAAGTTATCAAGTGGAGATTTAAGTGTGTTTTCAAGCCACCTTCGAGAGTTAGCAAGAAGAAAGCCAAGGAAGTGCCTTTTTGCTTCTGCCTCATATAACCTTTCTTCTAAGTAAGCATGTGCAACTTATTATTTCTTTTTTACAAGTTATACAAGTAAAATCTTGTATAAATCTCACCCAAACCATGTGTAAAAGAACTAGCCGGAACAAAGGTTTGAATTTTTCTAAACACAAGGTTTTCTTTAAAATATGGGCATTTCAAGAATCAGAAAGATCCTATTCAGGTTTGAATTTGTTCATTTGGAATCTGAGTTCTTCTACTTTATTTATATTTACTTATTTTCTTAATCCCGGATATTTGAGATTTTTTTCCTATATGAGTTTTTCAGTACTTCCATCTTGTGAAACTCCGTCATTTTCCATCTTTCAAAGACCACTCCCCTATCTCCTTTTCTCTCCCCATCATTTCCGTAAATCCCCACCACCATCCTCTTTCCTCTCTTTTGTTGCCAAAAATCTCAAGAACAAGTTCAAGTATTTTATTCCAAGGTGCATTCAAGTTATCAACTGGAGATTTAAGTGTGTTTTCAAACCACCTTCGAGAGTTGCAGCAAGAAGAAAGCCAAGGAACTACCTTTTCCCTTCTGTCTCCTATAACCTTTCTTCTAAGTAAGCATGTGCAACTTATTATTTCTTTTTTTTACAAGTTATACAAGTAAAATCTTGTATAAATCCCACCCAAACCATGCGTATAAGAACTATCAGGAACAAAGGTTTGAATTTTTCTAAACACATGGTTTTCTTTAAAATATGGGCATTTCGAGAATCAGAAAGATCCTTTTCAAGTTGGAATTTGTTCATTTGGAATCTGGGTTCTTCTACTTCATTTTTATTTGCTTATTTTCTTAATCACGGATATTTGAGATTTTTTGCTTATATGAGTTTTTTCAGTACTTCCATCTTGGGAAACTCCGTCCCTTTCCATCTTTTAAAGACCACTCCCCTATCTCCTTTTCTCTCCCCATCATTTTCGTAAATCCCCACCACCATACTCTTTCCTCTCTTTTGTTGCCAAAAATCTCAAGAACATGTTCAAGTCTTCTATTCCAAGGTGCATTTAAGTTACCAAGTGGAGATTTAAGTGTGTTTTCAAACCACCTTCGAGAGTTAACAAGAAGAAAGCCAAGGAACTGCCTTTTTGCTTCAGTCTCCTATAACCTTTCTTCTAAGTAAGCATGTGCAACTTATTATTTCTTTTTTTACAAATTATACAAGAAAAATCTTGTATAAATCCCACCCAAACCATGCGTATAAGAACTAGCAGGACAAAGGTTTGAATTTTTCTAAACACAAGGTTTTCTTTAAAATATGGACATTTCGAGAATCAGAAAGTTCCTTTTCAAGTTTGAATTTGTTCATTTGGAATCTGGGTTCTTCTACATCATTTTTATTTGCTTATTTTCTTAATCATGGATATTTGAGATTTTTTACTTATATGAGTTTTTTCAGTACTTCCATGTTGGGAAAATCTATCACTTTCTATCTTTCAAATACCACTCCCCTATCTCGTTTTCTCTCCCCATCATTTCCGTCAATCCCCACCACCATCCTCTTTCCCCTCTTTTATTGCCAAAAATCTCAAGAACAAGTTCAAGTCTTCTATTCCAAGTTGCATTCAAGTTACCAACTAGAGATTTAAGTGTGTTTTCAAGCCACCTTCGAGAGTTGTAGCAAGAAGAAAGCCAAGGAACTACCTTTTTCCTTTTGTCTCTTTTAACCTTTCTTCTAAGTAAGCATGTGCAACTTATTATTTCTTTTTTTTAGAAGTTATAAAAGTAAATTGTTGTATAAATCCCAGCCAAACCATGCGTATAAGAACTATTAGGAACAAAGGTTTTAGTTTTTCTAAACACAAGGTTTTCTTTAAAATATGGGCATTTCGAGAATCAGAAAGATCCTTTTCAAGTTTGAATTTTTCATTTGGAATCTGGGTTCTTCTACTTCATTTTTATTTGCTTATTTTCTTAATCACGGATATTTGAGATTTTTTGCTTATATGAGTTTTTTCATTACTTCCATCTTGGGAAACTCCGTCACTTTCCATCTTTCAAAGGCCACTCCCCTATCTCCTTTTCTCTCCCCATCATTTCCGTAAATCCTCACCACCATCCTCTTTCCTCTCTTTTGATGCCAAAAATATCAAGAACAAGTTCTATTCCAAGGTGCATTCAAGTTATCAAGTGGAGATTTAAGTGTGTTTTCATGCCACCTTCGAGAGTTAGCAAGAAGAAAGCCAAGGAACTGCCTTTTTGCTTCTGACTCATATAACCTTTCGTCTAAGTAAGCATGTGCAACTTATTATTTCTTTTTTACAAGTTATACAAGTAAAATCTTGTATAAATCTCACCCAAACCATGTGTAAAAGAACTAGCCGGAACAAAGGTTTGAATTTTTCTAAACACAAGGTTTTCTTTAAAATATGGGCATTTCAAGAATCAGAAAGATCCTTTTCAAGTTTGAATTTGTTCATTTGGAATCTGAGTTCTTCTACTTTATTTTTATTTGCTTATTTTCTTAATCACGGATATTTGAGATTTTTTTCTGATATGAGTTTTTCAGTACTTCCATCTTGTGAAACTCCGTCACTTTCCATTTTTCTAAGACCACTCCCTTATCCCCTTTTCTCTCCCAATCATTTTCGTAAATCCCCACCACCATCCTCTTTCCTCTCTTTTGTTGCCAAAAATCTCAAGAACAAGTTCAAGTCTTCTATTCCAAGGTGCATTCAAGTTATCAAGTGGAGATTTAAGTGTGTTTTCAAGCCACCTTCGAGAGTTGTAGCAAGAAGAAAGCCAAGGAACTACCTTTTCCCTTCTGTCTCCTATAACCTTTCTTCTAAGTAAGCATGTGCAACTTATTATTTCTTTTTTTACAAGTTATACAAGTAAAATGTTGTATAAATCCCACCCAAACCATGCGTATAAGAACAAGCAGGAACAAAGGTTTTAGTTTTTCTATACACAAGGTTTTCTTTAAAATATGGGCATTTCGAGAATCAGAAAGATCATTTTCAAGTTGGAATTTGTTCATTTGGAATCTGGGTTCTTCAACTTCATTTTTATTTGCTTATTTTCTTAATCACGGATATTTGAGGTTATTTACTTATTTGAGTTTTTTCAGTACTTCCATCTTGGGAAACTCCGTCACTTTCCATCTTTCAAATACCACTCCCCTATCTCCTTTTCTCTCCCCATCATTTCCGTAAATCCCCACCACCATACTCTTTCCTCTCTTTTGTTACCAAAAATCTCAAGAACAAGTTCAAGTCTTCTATTCCAAGGTGCATTCAAGTTACCAAGTGGAGATTTAAGTGTGTTTTCAAGCCACCTTCGTGAGTTAGCAAGAAGAAAGCCAAGGAACTGCCTTTTTGCTTCTGTCTCTTATAACCTTTCTTCTAAGTAAGCATATGCAACTTATTATTTCTTTTTTTTAGAAGTTATAAAAGTAAAATGTTGTATAAATCCCACCCAAACCATGCGTATAAGAACTAGCAGGAACAAAGGTTTTAGTTTTTCTAAACACAAGGTTTTCTTTAAAATATGGGCATTTCGAGAATCAGAAAGATCCTTTTCAAGTTTGAATTTGTTCATTTGGAATCTGGGTTCTTCTACTTCATTTTTATTTGCTTATTTTCTTAATCACGGATATTTGAGATTTTTTGCTTATATGAGTTTTTTCATTACTTCCATCTTGGGAAACTCCGTCACTTTCCATCTTTCCAAGACCACTCCCCTATCTCCTTTTCTCTCCCCATCATTTTCGTAAATCCCCACCACCATACTCATTCCTCTCTTTTGTTGCCAAAAATCTCAAGAACATGTTCAAGTCTTCTATTCCAAGGTGCATTCAAGTTACCAAGTGGAGATTTAAGTGTGTTTTCAAGCCACCTTCGAGAGTTAACAAGAAGAAAGCCAAGGAACTGCCTTTTTGCTTCAGTCTCTTTAACCTTTCTTCTAAGTAAGCATGTGCAACTTATTATTTCTTTTTTTACAAATTACACAAGTGAAATCTTGTATAAATCCCACCCAAACCATGCGTATAAGAACTAGCACGAACAAAGGTTTGAATTTTTCTAAACACAAGGTTTTCTTTAAAATATGGACATTTCGAGAATCAGAAAGATCATTTTCAAGTTTGAATTTGTTCATTTGGAATCTGGGTTCTTCTACATCATTTTTATTTGCTTATTTTCTTAATCACGGATATTTGAATTTTTTTACTTATATGAGTTTTTTCAGTACTTCCATGTTGGGAAAATCTATCACTTTCTACCTTTCAAATACCACTCCCCTATCTCCTTTTCTCTCCCCATCATTTCCGTCAATCCCCACCACCATCCTCTTTCCTCTCTTTTATTGCCAAAAATCTCAAGAACAAGTTCAAGTCTTCTATTCCAAGGTGCATTCAAGTTACCAACTAGAGATTTAAGTGTGTTTTCAAGCCACCATCGAGAGTTGTAGCAAGAAGAAAGCCAAGGAACTACCTTTTTGCTTCTGTCTCTTATAACCTTTCTTCTAAGTAAGCATATGCAACTTATTATTTCTTTTTTTTAGAACTAATAAAAGTAAAATGTTGTATAAATCCCACCCAAACCATGCGTATAAAAACTAGCAGGAACAAAGGTTTGAATTTTTCTAAACACAAGGTTTTCTTTAAAATATGGACATTTCGAGAATCAGAAAGATCCTTTTCAAGTTTGAATTTGTTCATTTGGAATCTGGGTTCTTCTACATCATTTTTATTTGCTTATTTTCTTAATCACGGATATTTGAGATTTTTTACTTATATGAGTTTTTTCAGTACTTCCATGTTGGGAAAATCTATCACTTTCTATCTTTCAAATAGCACTCCTCTATCTCCTTTTCTCTCCCCATCATTTCCGTCAATCCCCATCACCATCCTCTTTCCTCTCTTTTATTGCCAAAAATCTCAATAACAAGTTCAAGTCTTCTATTCCAACGTGCATTCAAGTTACCAACTAGAGATTTAAGTGTGTTTTCAAGCCACCTTCGAGAGTTGTAGCAAGAAGAAAGCCAAGGAACTACCTTTTTCCTTCTGTCTCCTTTAACCTTTCTTCTAAGTAAGCATGTGCAACTTATTATTTCTTTTTTTTAGAAGTTATAAAAGTAAAATGTTGTATAAATCCCACCCAAACCAAGCGTATAAGAACTATCAGGAACAAAGGTTTTAGTTTTTCTAAACACAAGGTTTTCTTTAAAATATGGGCATTTCGAGAATCAAAAAGATCCTTTTCAAGTTTGAATTTTTCATTTGGAATCTGGGTTCTTCTACTTCATTTTTATTTGCTTATTTTCTTAATCACGGATATTTGAGATTTTTTGCTTATATGAGTTTTTTCATTACTTCCATCTTGGGAAACTCCGTCACTTTCCATCTTTCAAAGGCCACTCCCCTATCTCCTTTTCTCTCCCCATCATTTCCGTAAATCCTCACCACCATCCTCTTTCCTCTCTTTTGATGCCAAAAATATCAAGAACAAGTTCTATTCCAAGGTGCATTCAAGTTATCAAGTGGAGATTTAAGTGTGTTTTCAAGCCACCTTCGAGAGTTAGCAAGAAGAAAGCCAAGGAACTGCCTTTTTGCTTCTGACTCATATAACCTTTCTTCTAAGTAAGCATGTGCAACTTGTTATTTCTTTTTTACAAGTTATACAAGTAAAATCTTGTATAAATCTCACCCAAACCATGTGTAAAAGAACTAGCCGGAACAAAGGTTTGAATTTTTCTAAACACAAGGTTTTCTTTAAAATATGGGCATTTCAAGAATCAGAAAGATCCTTTTCAAGTTTGAATTTGTTCATTTGGAATCTGAGTTCTTCTACTTTATTTTTATTTGCTTATTTTCTTAATCACGGATATTTGAGATTTTTTTCTGATATGAGTTTTTCAGTACTTCCATCTTGTGAAACTCCGTCACTTTCCATCTTTCAAAGACCACTCCCCTATCCCCTTTTCTCTCCCAATCATTTTCGTAAATCCCCACCACCATCCTCTTTCCTCTCTTTTGTTGCCAAAAATCTCAAGAACAAGTTCAAGTCTTCTATTCCAAGGTGCATTCAAGTTATCAAGTGGAGATTTAAGTGTGTTTTCAAGCCACCTTCGAGAGTTGTAGCAAGAAGAAAGCCAAGGAACTACCTTTTCCCTTCTGTCTCCTATAACCTTTCTTCTAAGTAAGCATGTGCAACTTATTATTTCTTTTTTTTACAAGTTATACAAGTAAAATGTTGTATAAATCCCACCCAAACCATGCGTATAAGAACAAGCAGGAACAAAGGTTTTAGTTTTTCTATACACAAGGTTTTCTTTAAAATATGGGCATTTCGAGAATCAGAAAGATCATTTTCAAGTTGGAATTTGTTCATTTGGAATCTGGGTTCTTCAACTTCATTTTTATTAGCTTATTTTCTTAATCACGGATATTTGAGGTTATTTGCTTATTTGAGTTTTTTCAGTACTTCCATCTTGGGAAACTCCGTCACTTTCCATCTTTCAAAGACCACTCCCCTATCTCCTTTTCTCTCCCCATCATTTCCGTAAATCCCCACCACCATCATCTTTCCTCTCTTTTGTTACCAAAAATCCCAAGAACAAGTTCAAGTCTTCTATTCCAAGGTGCATTCAAGTTACCAAGTGGAGATTTAAGTGTGTTTTCAAGCCACCTTCGTGAGTTAGCAAGAAGAAAGCAAAGGAACTGCCTTTTTGCTTCTGTCTCTTATAACCTTTCTTCTAAGTAAGCATATGCAACTTATTATTTCTTTTTTTTTAGAAGTTATAAAAGAAAAATGTTGTATAAATCCCACCCAAACCATGCGTATAAGAACTAGCAGGAACAAAGGTTTTAGTTTTTCTAAACACAAGGTTTTCTTTAAAATATGGGCATTTCGAGAATCAGAAAGATCCTTTTCAAGTTTGAATTTGTTCATTTGGAATCTGGGTTCTTCTACTTCATTTTTATTTGCTTATTTTCTTAATCATGGATATTTGAGATTTTTTGCTTATATGAGTTTTTTCATTACTTCCATCTTGGGAAACTCCGTCACTTTCCATCTTTCCAAGACCACTCCCCTATCTCCTTTTCTCTCCCCATCATTTTCGTAAATCCCCACCACCATACTCTTTCCTCTCTTTTGTTGCCAAAAATCTCAAGAACATGTTCAAGTCTTCTATTCCAAGGTGCATTCAAGTTACCAAGTGGAGATTTAAGTGTGTTTTCAAGCCACCTTCGAGAGTTAACAAGAAGAAAGCCAAGGAACTGTCTTTTTGCTTCAGTCTCTTTAACCTTTCTTCTAAGTAAGCATGTGCAACTTATTATTTCTTTTTTTACAAATTACACAAGTGAAATCTTGTATAAATCCCACCCAAACCATGCGTATAAGAACTAGCACGAACAAAGGTTTGAATTTTTCTAAACACAAGGTTTTCTTTAAAATATGGACATTTCGAGAATCAGAAAGATCATTTTCAAGTTTGAATTTGTTCATTTGGAATCTGGGTTCTTCTGCATCATTTTTATTTGCTTATTTTCTTAATCACGGATATTTGAGATTTTTTACTTATATGAGTTTTTTCAGTACTTCCATGTTGGGAAAATCTATCACTTTCTACCTTTCAAATACCACTCCCCTATCTCCTTTTCTCTCCCCATCATTTCCGTCAATCCCCACCACCATCCTCTTTCCTCTCTTTTATTGCCAAAAATCTCAAGAACAAGTTCAAGTCTTCTATTCCAAGGTGCATTCAAGTTACCAACTAGAGATTTAAGTGTGTTTTCAAGCCACCATCGAGAGTTGTAGCAAGAAGAAAGCCAAGGAACTACCTTTTTGCTTCTGTCTCTTATAACCTTTCTTCTAAGTAAGCATATGCAACTTATTATTTCTTTTTTTTAGAACTTATAAAAGTAAAATGTTGTATAAATCCCACCCAAACCATGCGTATAAAAACTAGCAGGAACAAAGGTTTGAATTTTTCTAAACACAAGGTTTTCTTTAAAATATGGACATTTCGAGAATTAGAAAGATCTTTTTCAAGTTTGAATTTGTTCATTTGGAATCTGGGTTCTTCTACATCATTTTTATTTGCTTATTTTCTTAATCACGGATATTTGAGATTTTTTACTTATATGAGTTTTTTCAGTACTTCCATGTTGGGAAAATCTATCACTTTCTATCTTTCAAATAGCACTCTTCTATCTCCTTTTCTCTCCCCATCATTTCCGTCAATCCCCATCACCATCCTCTTTCCTCTCTTTTATTGCCAAAAATCTCAATAACAAGTTCAAGTCTTCTATTCCAAGGTGCATTCAAGTTACCAACTAGAGATTTAAGTGTGTTTTCAAGCCACCTTCGAGAGTTGTAGCAAGAAGAAAGCCAAGGAACTACCTTTTTCCTTCTGTCTCTTTTAACCTTTCTTCTAAGTAAGCATGTGCAACTTATTATTTCTTTTTTTTAGAAGTTATAAAAGTAAAATGTTGTATAAATCCCACCCAAACCAAGCGTATAAGAACTATCAGGAACAAAGGTTTTAGTTTTTCTAAACACAAGGTTTTCTTTAAAATATGGGCATTTCGAGAATCAGAAAGATCCTTTTCAAGTTTGAATTTTTCATTTGGAATCTGGGTTCTTCTACTTCATTTTTATTTGCTTATTTTCTTAATCACGGATATTTGAGATTTTTTGCTTATATGAGTTTTTTCATTACTTCCATCTTGGGAAACTCCGTCACTTTCCATCTTTCAAAGGCCACTCCCCTATCTCCTTTTCTCTCCCCATCATTTCCGTAAATCCTCACCACCATCCTCTTTCCTCTCTTTTGATGCCAAAAATATCAAGAACAAGTTCTATTCCAAGGTGCATTCAAGTTATCAAGTGGAGATTTAAGTGTGTTTTCAAGCCACCTTCGAGAGTTAGCAAGAAGAAAGCCAAGGAACTGCCTTTTTGCTTCTGACTCATATAACCTTTCTTCTAAGTAAGCATGTGCAACTTGTTATTTCTT
Organism: Smallanthus sonchifolius; assembly: GCA_023525975.1. NCBI lineage: Eukaryota > Viridiplantae > Streptophyta > Magnoliopsida > Asterales > Asteraceae > Smallanthus > Smallanthus sonchifolius. The sequence continues at coordinate 44,986,479 of CM042034.1, read as the reverse complement.
TTTTACAAGTTATACAAGTAAAATCTTGTATAAATCTCACCCAAACCATGTGTAAAAGAACTAGCCGGAACAAAGGTTTGAATTTTTCTAAACACAAGGTTTTCTTTAAAATATGGGCATTTCAAGAATCAGAAAGATCCTTTTCAAGTTTGAATTTGTTCATTTGGAATCTGAGTTCTTCTACTTTATTTTTATTTGCTTATTTTCTTAATCACGGATATTTGAGATTTTTTTCTGATATGAGTTTTTCAGTACTTCCATCTTGTGAAACTCCGTCACTTTCCATCTTTCAAAGACCACTCCCCTATCCCCTTTTCTCTCCCAATCATTTTCGTAAATCCCCACCACCATCCTCTTTCCTCTCTTTTGTTGCCAAAAATCTCAAGAACAAGTTCAAGTCTTCTATTCCAAGGTGCATTCAAGTTATCAAGTAGCGACCTTCGAGAGTTGTAGCAAGAAGAAAGCCAAGGAACTACCTTTTCCCTTCTGTCTCCTATAACCTTTCTTCTAAGTAAGCATGTGCAACTTATTATTTCTTTTTTTTACAAGTTATACAAGTAAAATGTTGTATAAATCCCACCCAAACCATGCGTATAAGAACAAGCAGGAACAAAGGTTTTAGTTTTTCTATACACAAGGTTTTCTTTAAAATATGGGCATTTCGAGAATCAGAAAGATCATTTTCAAGTTGGAATTTGTTCATTTGGAATCTGGGTTCTTCAACTTCATTTTTATTAGCTTATTTTCTTAATCACGGATATTTGAGGTTATTTGCTTATTTGAGTTTTTTCAGTACTTCCATCTTGGGAAACTCCGTCACTTTCCATCTTTCAAAGACCACTCCCCTATCTCCTTTTCTCTCCCCATCATTTCCGTAAATCCCCACCACCATCATCTTTCCTCTCTTTTGTTACCAAAAATCTCAAGAACAAGTTCAAGTCTTCTATTCCAAGGTGCATTCAAGTTACCAAGTGGAGATTTAAGTGTGTTTTCAAGCCACCTTCGTGAGTTAGCAAGAAGAAAGCCAAGGAACTGCCTTTTTGCTTCTGTCTCTTATAACCTTTCTTCTAAGTAAGCATATGCAACTTATTATTTCTTTTTTTTAGAAGTTATAAAAGTAAAATGTTGTATAAATCCCACCCAAACCATGCGTATAAGAACTAGCCGGAACAAAGGTTTTAGTTTTTCTAAACACAAGGTTTTCTTTAAAATATGGGCATTTCGAGAATCAGAAAGATCCTTTTCAAGTTTGAATTTGTTCATTTGGAATCTGGGTTCTTCTACTTCATTTTTATTTGCTTATTTTCTTAATCACGGATATTTGAGATTTTTTGCTTATATGAGTTTTTTCATTACTTCCATCTTGGGAAACTCCGTCACTTTCCAAGACCACTCCCCTATCTCCTTTTCTCTCCCCATCATTTTCGTAAATCCCCACCACCATACTCTTTCCTCTCTTTTGTTGCCAAAAATCTCAAGAACATGTTCAAGTCTTCTATTCCAAGGTGCATTCAAGTTACCAAGTGGAGATTTAAGTGTGTTTTCAAGCCACCTTCGAGAGTTAACAAGAAGAAAGCCAAGGAACTGCCTTTTTGCTTCAGTCTCTTTAACCTTTCTTCTAAGTAAGCATGTGCAACTTATTATTTCTTTTTTTACAAATTACACAAGTGAAATCCTGTATAAATCCCACCCAAACCATGCGTATAAGAACTAGCACGAACAAAGGTTTGAATTTTTCTAAACACAAGGTTTTCTTTAAAATATGGACATTTCGAGAATCAGAAAGATCATTTTCAAGTTTGAATTTGTTCATTTGGAATCTGGGTTCTTCTGCATCATTTTTATTTGCTTATTTTCTTAATCACGGATATTTGAGATTTTTTACTTATATGAGTTTTTTCAGTACTTCCATGTTGGGAAAATCTATCACTTTCTACCTTTCAAATACCACTCCCCTATCTCCTTTTCTCTCCCCATCATTTCCGTCAATCCCCACCACCATCCTCTTTCCTCTCTTTTATTGCCAAAAATCTCAAGAACAAGTTCAAGTCTTCTATTCCAAGGTGCATTCAAGTTACCAACAAGAGATTTAAGTGTGTTTTCAAGCCACCATCGAGAGTTGTAGCAAGAAGAAAGCCAAGGAACTACCTTTTTGCTTCTGTCTCTTATAACCTTTCTTCTAAGTAAGCATATGCAACTTATTATTTCTTTTTTCTAGAACTTATAAAAGTAAAATGTTGTATAAATCCCACCCAAACCATGCGTATAAAAACTAGCAGGAACAAAGGTTTGAATTTTTCTAAACACAAGGTTTTCTTTAAAATATGGACATTTCGAGAATCAGAAAGATCCTTTTCAAGTTTGAATTTGTTCATTTGGAATCTGGGTTCTTCTACATCTTTTTTATTTGCTTATTTTCTTAATCACGGATATTTGAGATTTTTTACTTATATGAGTTTTTTCAGTACTTCCATGTTGGGAAAATCTATCACTTTCTATCTTTCAAATAGCACTCCCCTATCTCCTTTTCTCTCCCCATCATTTTCGTCAATCCCCATCACCATCCTCTTTCCTCTCTTTTATTGCTAAAAATCTCAATAACAAGTTCAAGTCTTCTATTCCAAGGTGCATTCAAGTTACCAACTAGAGATTTAAGTGTGTTTTCAAGCCACCTTCGAGAGTTGTAGCAAGAAGAAAGCCAAGGAACTACCTTTTTCCTTCTGTCTCTTTTAACCTTTCTTCTAAGTAAGCATGTGCAACTTATTATTTCTTTTTTTTAGAAGTTATAAAAGTAAAATGTTGTATAAATCCCACCCAAACCATGCGTATAAGAACTATCAGGAACAAAGGTTTTAGTTTTTCTAAACACAAGGTTTTCTTTAAAATATGGGCATTTCGAGAATCAGAAAGATCCTTTTCAAGTTTGAATTTTTCATTTGGAATCTGGGTTCTTCTACTTCATTTTTATTTGCTTATTTTCTTAATCACGGATATTTGAGATTTTTTGCTTATATGAGTTTTTTCATTACTTCCATCTTGGGAAACTCCGTCACTTTCCATCTTTCAAAGGCCACTCCCCTATCTCCTTTTCTCTCCCCATCATTTCCGTAAATCCTCACCACCATCCTCTTTCCTCTCTTTTGATGCCAAAAATATCAAGAACAAGTTCTATTCCAAGGTGCATTCAAGTTATCAAGTGGAGATTTAAGTGTGTTTTCAAGCCACCTTCGAGAGTTAGCAAGAAGAAAGCCAAGGAACTACCTTTTTGCTTCTGACTCATATAACCTTTCTTCTAAGTAAGCATGTGCAACTTATTATTTCTTTTTTATAAGTTATACAAGTAAAATCATGTATAAATCCCACCCAAACCATGCGTATAAGAACTAGCACGAACAAAGGTTTGAATTTTTCTAAACACATGGTTTTCTTTAAAATATGGACATTTCGAGAATCAGAAAGATCCTTTTCAAGTTTGAATTTGTTCATTTGGAATCTGGGTTCTTCTACATCATTTTTATTTGCTTATTTTCTTAATCACGGATATTTGAGATTTTTTACTTATATGAGTTTTTTCAGTACTTCCATGTTGGGAAAATCTATCACTTTCTATCTTTCAAATAGCACTCCCCTATCTCCTTTTCTCTCCCCATCATTTCCGTCAATCCCCACCACCATCATCTTTCCTCTCTTTTATTGCCAAAAATCTCAAGAACAAGTTCAACTCTTCTATTCCAAGGTGCATTCAAGTTACCAACTAGAGATTTAAGTGTGTTTTCAAGCCACCATCGAGAGTTGTAGCAAGAAGAAAGCCAAGGAACTACCTTTTTCCTTCTATCTCTTTTAACCTTTCTTCTAAGTAAGCATGTGCAACTTATTATTTCTTTTTTTTAGAAGTTATAAAAGTAAAATGTTGTATAAATCCCACCCAAACCATGCGTATAAGAACTATCAGGAACAAAGGTTTTAGTTTTTCTAAACACAAGGTTTTCTTTAAAATATGGGCATTTCAAGAATCAGAAAGATCATTTTCAAGTTTGCATTTGTTCATTTTAAATCTGAGTTCTTCTACTTCATTTTTATTTACTTATTTTCTTAATCACGGATATTTGAGATTTTTTTCTGATAAGAGTTTTTCAGTACTTCCATCTTGTGAAACTCCGTCACTTTCCATCTTTCAAAGACCACTCCCCTATCTCCTTTTCTCTCCCAATCATTTTCGTAAATCCCCACCACCATCCTCTTTCCTCTCTTTTGTTGCCAAAAATCTCAAGAACAAGTTCAAGTCTTCTATTCCAAGGTGCATTCAAGTTATCAAGTGGAGATTTAAGTGTGTTTTCAAGCCACCTTCGAGAGTTGTAGCAAGAAGAAAGCCAAGGAACTACCTTTTCCCTTCTGTCTCCTATAACCCTTCTTCTAAGTAAGCATGTGCAACTTATTATTTCTTTTTTTTACAAGTTATACAAGTAAAATGTTGTATAAATCCCACCCAAACCATGCGTATAAGAACAAGCAGGAACAAAGGTTTTAGTTTTTCTATACACAAGGTTTTCTTTAAAATATGGGCATTTCGAGAATCAGAAAGATCATTTTCAAGTTGGAATTTGTTCATTTGGAATCTGGGTTCTTCAACTTCATTTTTATTTGCTTATTTTCTTAATCACGGATATTTGAGGTTTTTTGCTTATTTGAGTTTTTTCAGTACTTCCATCTTGGGAAACTCCGTCACTTTCCATCTTTCAAAGACCACTCCCCTATCTCCTTTTCTCTCCCCATCATTTCCGTAAATCCCCACCACCATACTCTTTCCTCTCTTTTGTTACCAAAAATCTCAAGAACAAGTTCAAGTCTTTTATTCCAAGGTGCATTCAAGTTACCAAGTGGAGATTTAAGTGTGTTTTCAAGCCACCTTCGAGAGTTAGCAAGAAGAAATCCAAGGAACTGCCTTTTTGCTTCTGTCTCTTATAACCTTTCTTCTAAGTAAGCATGTGCAACTTATTATTTCTTTTTTTTAGAAGTTATAAAAGTAAAATGTTGTATAAATCCCACCCAAACCATGCGTATAAGAACTAGCAGGAACAAAGGTTTTAGTTTTTCTAAACACAAGGTTTTCTTTAAAATATGGCCATTTCGAGAATCAGAAAGATCCTTTTCAAGTTTGAATTTGTTCATTTGGAATCTGGGTTCTTCTACTTCATTTTTATTTGCTTATTTTCTTAATCACGGATATTTGAGATTTTTTGCTTATATGAGTTTTTTCATTACTTCCATCTTGGGAAACTCCGTCACTTTCCATCTTTCAAAGACCACTCCCCTATCTCATTTTCTCTCCCCATCATTTTCGTAAATCACCACCACCATACTCTTTCCTCTCTTTTGTTGCCAAAAATCTCAAGAACATGTTCAAGTCTTCTATTCCAAGGTGCATTCAAGTTACCAAGTGGAGATTTAAGTGTGTTTTCAAGCCACCTTCGAGAGTTAACAAGAAGAAAGCCAAGGAACTGCCTTTTTGCTTCAGTCTCTTTAACCTTTCTTCTAAGTAAGCATGTGCAACTTATTATTTCTTTTTTTACAAATTACACAAGTAAAATCTTGTATAAATCCCACCCAAACCATACGTATAAGAACTAGCACGAACAAAGGTTTGAATTTTTCTAAACACAAGGTTTTCTTTAAAATATGGACATTTCGAGAATCAGAAAGATCCTTTTCAAGTTTGAATTTGTTCATTTGGAATCTGGGTTCTTCTACATCATTTTTATTTGCTTATTTTCTTAATCACGGATATTTGAGATTTTTTACTTATATGAGTTTTTTCAGTACTTCCATGTTGGGAAAATCTATCACTTTCTATCTTTCAAATAGCACTCCCCTATCTCCTTTTCTCTCCCCATCATTTCCGTCAATCCCCATCACCATCTTCTTTCCTCTCTTTTATTGCCAAAAATCTCAAGAACAAGTTCAAGTCTTCTATTCCAAGGTGCATTCAAGTTACCAACTAGAGATTTAAGTGTGTTTTCAAGCCACCTTCAAGATTTGTAGCAAGAAGAAAGCCAAGGAACTACCTTTTTCCTTCTGTCTCTTTTAACCTTTCTCTAAGTAAGCATGTGCAACTTATTATTTCTTTTTTTTAGAAGTTATAAAAGTAAAATGTTGTATAAATCCCACCCAAACCATGCATATAAGAACTATCAGGAACAAAGGTTTTAGTTTTTTCTAAACACAAGGTTTTCTTTAAAATATGGGCATTTCGAGACAGAAAGATCCTTTTCAAGTTTGAATTTGTTCATTTGGAATCTGGGTTCTTCTACTTCATTTTTATTTGCTTATTTTCTTAATCACGGATATTTGAGATTTTTTGCTTATATGAGTTTTTTCATTACTTCCATCTTGGGAAACTCCGTCACTTTCCATCTTTCAAAGGCCACTCCCCTATCTCCTTTTCTCTCCCCATCATTTCCGTGAATCCTCACCACCATCCTCTTTCCTCTCTTTTGATGCCAAAAATATCAAGAACAAGTTCTATTCCAAGGTGCATTCAAGTTATCAAGTGGAGATTTAAGTGTGTTTTCAAGCCACCTTCGAGAGTTAGCAAGAAGAAAGCCAAGGAACTGCCTTTTTGCTTCTGCCTCATATAACCTTTCTTCTAAGTAAGCATGTGCAACTTATTATTTCTTTTATACAAGTTATACAAGTAAAATCTTGTATAAATCTCACCCAAACCATGTGTAAAAGAACTAGCCGGAACAAAGGTTTGAATTTTTCTAAACACAAGGTTTTCTTTAAAATATGGGCATTTCAAGAATCAGAAAGATCCTTTTCAAGTTTGAATTTGTTCATTTGGAATCAGAGTTCTTCTACTTTATTTTTATTTATTTATTTTCTTAATCACGGATATTTGAGATTTTTTTTTTTCTGATATGAGTTTTTCAGTACTTCCATCTTGTGAAACTCCGTCACTTTCCATCTTTCAAAGACCACTCCCCTATCTCCTTTTCTCTCCCAATCATTTCCGTAAATCCCCACCACCATCCTCTTTCCTCTCTTTTGTTGCCAAAAATCTCAAGAACAAGTTCAAGTCTTCTATTCCAAGGTGCATTCAAGTTATCAAGTGGAGATTTAAGTGTGTTTTCAAGCCACCTTCGAGAGTTGTAGCAAGAAGAAAGCCAAGGAACTACCTTTTCCCTTCTGTCTCCTATAACCTTTCTTCTAAGTAAGCATGTGCAACTTATTATTTCTTTTTTTTACAAGTTATACAAGTAAAATGTTGTATAAATCCCACCCAAACCATGCGTATAAGAACAAGCAGGAACAAAGGTTTTAGTTTTTCTATACACAAGGTTTTATTTAAAATATGGGCATTTCGAGAATCAGAAAGATCATTTTCAAGTTGGAATTTGTTCATTTGAAATCTGAGTTCTTTTACTTCATTTTTATTTACTTATTTTCTTAATCACGGATATTTGAGATTTTTTGCTTATATGAGTTTTTTCAGTACTTCCATGTTGGGAAAATCTATCACTTTCCATCTTTCAAATACCACTCCTTTATCTCCTTTTCTCTCCCCATCATTTCCGTCAATCCCCACCACCATCTTCTTTCCTCTCCTTTATTGCCAAAAATCTCAAGAACAAGTTCAAGTCTTCTATTCCAAGGTGCATTCAAGTTACCAACTAGAGATTTAAGTGTGTTTTCAAGCCACCTTCGAGAGTTGTAGCAAGAAGAAAGCCTAGGAACTACCTTTTCCCTTCTGTCTCCTATAACCTTTCTTCTAAGTAAGCATGTGCAACTTATTATTTCTTTTTATTTCAAGTTATACAAGTAAAATATTGTATAAATCCCACCCAAACCATGCGTATAAGAACTAGCAGGAACAAAGGTTTTAGTTTTTCTAAACACAAAGTTTTCTTTAAAATATGGGCATTTCGAGAATTAGAAAGATCCTTTTCAAGTTTGAATTTTTCATTTTGAATCTGGGTTCTTCTACTTCATTTTTATTTGCTTATTTTCTTAATCACGGATATTTGAGATTTTTTGGTTATATGATTTTTTTTCAGTACTTCCATCTTGGGAAACTCCGTCACTTTCCATCTTTCAAATACCACTCCCCTATCTCCTTTTCTCTCCCCATCATTTCCGTAAATCCCCACCACCATCCTCTTTCCTCTCTTTTGTTGACAAAAATCTCAAGAACAAGTTCAAGTCTTCTATTCCAAGGTGCATTCATGTTACCAAGTGGAGATTTAAGTGTGTTTTCAAGTCACCTTCGAGAGTTAGCAAGAAGAAAGCCAAGGAACTGCCTTTTTGCTTCTGTCTCCTATAACCTTTCTTCTAAGTAAGCATGTGCAACTTATTATTTCTTTTTTTACAAGTTATACAAGTAAAATCTTGTATAAATCCCACCCAAACCATGCGTATAAGAACTAGCCGGAACAAAGGTTTGAATTTTTCTAAGCACAAGGTTTTCTTTAAAATATGGGCATTTCGAGAATCAGAAAGATCCTTTTCAAGTTTGAATTTGTTCATTTGGAATCTGGGTTCTTCTACTTCATTTTTATTTGTTTATTTTCTTAATCACGGATATTTGAGATTTTTTGGTTATATGATTTTTTTTCAGTACTTCCATCTTGGGAAACTCCGTCACTTTCCATCTTTCAAAGACCACTCCCCTATCTCCTTTTCTCTCCCCATCATTTTCGTAAATCCCCACCACCATCCTCTTTCCTCTCTTTTGTTGACAAAAATCTCAAGAACAAGTTTAAGTCTTCTATTCCAAGGTGCATTCATGTTACCAAGTGGAGATTTAAGTGTGTTTTCAAGTCACCTTCGAGAGTTAGCAAGAAGAAAGCCAAGGAACTGCCTTTTTGCTTCTGTCTCCTATAACCTTTCTTCTAAGTAAGCATGTGCAACTTATTATTTCTTTTTTTACAAGTTATACAAGTAAAATCTTGTATAAATCCCACCCAAACCATGTGTATAAGAACTAGCCGGAACAAAGGTTTGAATTTTTCTAAACACAAGGTTTTCTTTAAAATATGGGCATTTCGAGAATCAGAAAGATCCTTTTCAAGTTTGAATTTGTTCATTTGGAATCTGGGTTCTTCTACTTCATTTTTATTTGCTTATTTTCTTAATCACGGGTATTTGAGATTTTTTGGTTATATGATTTTTTTTCAGTACTTCCATCTTGGGAAACTCCGTCACTTTCCATCTTTCAAAGACCACTCCCCTATCTCCTTTTCTCTCCCCATCATTTCCGTAAATCCCCACCACCATCCTCTTTCCTCTCTTTTGTTGACAAAAATCTCAAGAACAAGTTCAAGTCTTCTATTCCAAGGTGCATTCATGTTACCAAGTGGAGATTTAAGTGTGTTTTCAAGCCACCTTCGAGAGTTAGCAAGAAGAAAGCCAAGGAACTGCCTTTTTGCTTCTGTCTCCTGTAAGCTTTCTTCTAAGTAAGCATGTGCAACTTATTATTTCTTTTTTTACAAGTTATACAAGTAAAATCTTGTATAAATCCCACCCAAACCATGTGTATAAGAACTAGCCGGAACAAAGGTTTGAATTTTTTAAACACAAGGTTTTCTTTAAAATATCGGCATTTCGAAAATCAGAAAGATCCTTTTAAAGTTTGAATTTGTTCATTTGGAATCTGAGTTCTTCTACTTCATTTTTATTTACTTATTTTCTTAATCACGGATCTTTGAGATTTTTTTCTTATATGAGGTTTTTCAGAACTTCCATGTTGGGAAAATCTATCACTTTCCATCTTTCAAAGACCACTCCTCTATCTCCTTTTCTCTCCCCATCATTTTCGTCAATCCCCACCACCTTCCTCTTTCCTCTCTTTTGTTGCCAAAAATCTCAAGAACAAGTTCAAGTCTTCTATTCCAAGGTGCATTCAAGTTACCAACTAGAGATTTAAGTGTGTTTTCAAGCCACCTTCGAGAGTTGTAGCAAGAAGAAAGCCAAGGAACTACCTTTTTCCTTCTGTCTCCTATAACCTTTCTTCTAAGTAAGCATGTGCAACTTATTATTATTTTTTTTTTACAAGTTATACAAGTAAAATATTGTATAAATCCCACCCAAACCATGCGTATAAGAACTAGCAGGAACAAAGGTTTGAATTTTTCTAAACACAAGGTTTTCTTTAAAATATGGGCATTTCGAGAATCAGAAAGATCCTTTTCAAGTTTGAATTTGTTCATTTGGAATCTGGGTTCTTCTACATCATTTTTATTTGCTTATTTTCTTAATCACGGATATTTGAGATTTATTGCTTATATGAGTTTTTTCAGAACTTCCATGTTGGGAAACTCCGTCACTTTCCATCTTTCAAAGACCACTCCCATATCTCCTTTTCTCTCCCTATCATTTCCGTAAATCCCCACCACCATCCTCTTTCCTCTCTTTTGTTGCCAAAAATCTCAAGAACAAGTTCAAGTCTTCTATTCCAAGGTGCATTCAAGTTACCAAGTGGAGATTTAAGTGTGTTTTCAAGCCACCTTCGAGAGTTGTAGCAAGAAGAATGCCAACGAACTACCTTTTTCCTTCTGTCTCCTATAACCTTTCTTCTAAGTAAGCATGTGCAACTTATTATTATTTTTTTTTACAAGTTATACAAGTAAAATATTGTATAAATCCCACCCAAACCATGCGTATAAGAACTAGCAGGAACAAAGGTTTGAATTTTTCTAAACACAAGGTTTTCTTTAAAATATGGGCATTTCGAGAATCAGAAAGATCCTTTTCAAGTTTGAATTTGTTCATTTGGAATCTGGGTTCTTCTACATCATTTTTATTTGCTTATTTTCTTAATCACGGATATTTGAGATTTATTGCTTATATGAGTTTTTTCAGAACTTCCATGTTGGGAAACTCCGTCACTTTCCATCTTTCAAAGACCACTCCCATATCTCCTTTTCTCTCCCTATCATTTCCGTAAATCCCCACCACCATCCTCTTTCCTCTCTTTTGTTGCCAAAAATCTCAAGAACAAGTTCAAGTCTTCTATTCAAAGGTGCATTCAAGTAACCAAGTGGAGATTTAAGTGTGTTTTCAAGCCACCTTCGAGAGTTGTAGCAAGAAGAATGCCAAGGAACTACCTTTTTCCTTCTGTCTCCTATAACCTTTCTTTTAAGTAAGCATCTGCAACTTATTATTATTTTTTTTTACAAGTTATACAGGTAAAATCTTGTATAAATCTCACCGATACCATGCGTATAAGAACTAGCAGGAACAAAGGTTTGAATTTTTCTAAACACAAGGTTTTCTTTAAAATATGGGCATTTCGAGAATCAGAAAGATCCTTTTCAAGTTTGAATTTGTTCATTTGGAATCTGAGTTCTTCTACATCATTTTTATTTGCTTAATTTCTTAATCACGGATATTTGAGATTTTTTGCTTATATGAGTTTTTTCAGTACTTCCATCTTGGGAAACTCCGTCACTTTCCATCTTTCAAAGACCACTCCCCTATCTCGTTTTCTCTCCCCATCGTTTCCGTAAATCCCCACCACCATCCTCTTTCCTCTTTTTTGTTGCCAAAAATCTCAAGAACAAGTTCAAGTCTTCTATTTCAAGGTGCATTCAAGTTACCAACCAGAGATTTAAGTGTGTTTTCAAGCCACCTTCGAGAGTTGTAGCAAGAAGAAAGGCAAGGAACTACCTTTTTCCTTCTGTCTCCTATAACCTTTCTTCTAAGTAAGCATGTGCAACTTATTATTTCTTTTTTTTACAAGTTATACAAGTAAAATATTGTATAAATCCCACCCAAACCATGCGTATAAGAACTAGCAAGAACAAAGGTTTGAATTTTTCTAAACACAAGGTTTTCTTTAAAATATGGGCATTTCGAGAATCAGAAAGATCCTTTTCAAGTTTGAATTTGTTCATTTGGAATCTGGGTTCTTCTACATCATTTTTATTTGCTTATTTTCTTAATCACGAATATTTGAGAATTTTTGCTTATATGAGTTTTTTCAGAACTTCCATGTTGGGAAACTCCGTCACTTTCCATCTTTCAAAGACCACTCCCATATCTCCTTTTCTCTCCCTATCATTTCCGTAAATCCCCACCACCATCCTCTTTCCTCTCTTTTGTTGCCAAAAATCTCAAGAACAAGTTCAAGTCTTCTATTCCAAGGTACATTCAACTTACCAAGTGGAGATTTAAGTGTGTTTTCAAGCCACCTTCGAGATTTGTAGCAAGAAGAATGCCAAGGAACTACCTTTTTCCTTCTGTCTCCTATAACCTTTCTTCTAAGTAACCATGTGTAACTTATAATTTCTTTTTTTACAAGTTATACAGGTAAAATCTTGTATAAATCCCACCCAAACCATGCGTATAAGAACTAGCACGAACAAAGGTTTGAATTTTTCTAAACACAAGATTTTCTTTAAAATATGGACATTTCGAGAATCAGAAAGATCCTTTTCAAGTTTGAATTTGTTCATTTGGAATCTGGGTTCTTCTACATCATTTTTATTTTCTTATTTTCTTAATCACGAATATTTGAGAATTTTTGCTTATATGAGTTTTTTCAGAACTTCCATGTTGGGAAACTCCGTCACTTTCCATCTTTCAAAGACCACTCCCATATCTCCTTTTCTCTCCCTATCATTTCCGTAAATCCCCACCACCATCCTCTTTCCTCTCTTTTGTTGCCAAAAATCTCAAGAACAAGTTCAAGTCTTCTATTCCAAGGTACATTCAACTTACCAAGTGGAGATTTAAGTGTGTTTTCAAGCCACCTTCGAGATTTGTAGCAAGAAGAATGCCAAGGAACTACCTTTTTCCTTCTGTCTCCTATAACCTTTCTTCTAAGTAACCATGTGTAACTTATTATTTCTTTTTTTACAAGTTATACAGGAAAAATCTTGTATAAATCCCACCCAAACCATGCGTATAAGAACTAGCACGAACAAAGGTTTGAATTTTTCTAAACACAAGATTTTCTTTAAAATATGGACATTTCGAGAATCAGAAAGATCCTTTTCAAGTTTGAATTTGTTCATTTGGAATCTGGGTTCTTCTACATCATTTTTATTTGCTTATTTTCTTAATCACGGATATTTGAGATTTTTTACTTATATGAGTTTTTTCAGTACTTCCATCTTGGGAAAATCTATCACTTTCAATCTTTCAAATACCACTCCCCTATCTCCTTTTCTCTCCCCATCATTTCCTTCAATCCCCACCACCATCCTCTTTCCTCTCTTTTGTTGCCAAAAATCTCAAGAACTAGTTCAAGTCTTCTATTCCAAGGTACATTCAACTTACCAAGTGGACATTTAAGTGTGTTTTCAAGCCACCTTCGAGAGTTGTAGCAAGAAGAATGCCAAGGAACTACCTTTTTCCTTCTGTCTCCTATAACCTTTCTTTTAAGTAAGCATGTGCAACTTATTATTATTTTTTTTACAAGTTATACAGGTAAAATCTTGTATAAATCTCACCGATACCATGCGTATAAGAACTAGCAGGAACAAAGGTTTGAATTTTTCTAAACACAAGGTTTTCTTTAAAATATGGGCATTTCGAGAATCAGAAAGATCCTTTTCAAGTTTGAATTTGTTCATTTGGAATCTGAGTTCTTCTACATCATTTTTATTTGCTTAATTTCTTAATCACGGATATTTGAGATTTTTTGCTTATATGAGTTTTTTCAGTACTTCCATCTTGGGAAACTCCGTCACTTTCCATCTTTCAAAGACCACTCCCCTATTTCGTTTTCTCTCCCCATCGTTTCCGTAAATCCCCACCACCATCCTCTTTCCTCTTTTTTGTTGCCAAAAATCTCAAGAACAAGTTCAAGTCTTCTATTTCAAGGTGCATTCAAGTTACCAACCAGAGATTTAAGTGTGTTTTCAAGCCACCTTCGAGAGTTGTAGCAAGAAGAAAGGCAAGGAACTACCTTTTTCCTTCTGTCTCCTATAACCTTTCTTCTAAGTAAGCATGTGCAACTTATTATTTCTTTTTTTTACAAGTTATACAAATAAAATATTGTATAAATCCCACCCAAACCATGCGTATAAGAACAAGCAGGAACAAATGTTTGAAATTTTCTAAACACAAGGTTTTCTTTAAAATATGGGCATTTCGAGAATCAGAAAGATCCTTTTCAAGTTTGAATTTGTTCATTTGGAATCTGGGTTCTTCTATTTCATTTTTATTTGCTTATTTTCTTAATCACGGATATTTGATATTTTTTGCTTATATGAGTTTTTTCATTACTTCCATCTTGGGAAACTCCGTCACTTTCCATCTTTCAAAGACCACTCCCCTATCTCCATTTCTCTCCCCATCATTTCCGTAAATCCCCACCACCATCCTCTTTCCTCTCTTTTGTTGCCAAAAATCTCAAGAACAAGTTCAAGTCTTCTATTCAAAGGTGCATTCAAGTAACCAAGTGGAGATTTAAGTGTGTTTTCAAGCCACCTTCGAGAGTTGTAGCAAGAAGAATGCCAAGGAACTACCTTTTTCCTTCTGTCTCCTATAACCTTTCTTTTAAGTAAGCATCTGCAACTTATTATTATTTTTTTTTACAAGTTATACAGGTAAAATCTTGTATAAATCTCACCGATACCATGCGTATAAGAACTAGCAGGAACAAAGGTTTGAATTTTTCTAAACACAAGGTTTTCTTTAAAATATGGGCATTTCGAGAATCAGAAAGATCCTTTTCAAGTTTGAATTTGTTCATTTGGAATGTGAGTTCTTCTACATCATTTTTATTTGCTTAATTTCTTAATCACGGATATTTGAGATTTTTTGCTTATATGAGTTTTTTCAGTACTTCCATCTTGGGAAACTCCGTCACTTTCCATCTTTCAAAGACCACTCCCCTATCTCGTTTTCTCTCCCCATCGTTTCCGTAAATCCCCACCACCATCCTCTTTCCTCTTTTTTGTTGCCAAAAATCTCAAGAACAAGTTCAAGTCTTCTATTTCAAGGTGCATTCAAGTTACCAACCAGAGATTTAAGTGTGTTTTCAAGCCACCTTCGAGAGTTGTAGCAAGAAGAAAGGCAAGGAACTACCTTTTTCCTTCTGTCTCCTATAACCTTTCTTCTAAGTAAGCATGTGCAACTTATTATTTCTTTTTTTTACAAGTTATACAAGTAAAATATTGTATAAATCCCACCCAAACCATGCGTATAAGAACTAGCAAGAACAAAGGTTTGAATTTTTCTAAACACAAGGTTTTCTTTAAAATATGGGCATTTCGAGAATCAGAAAGATCCTTTTCAAGTTTGAATTTGTTCATTTGGAATCTGGGTTCTTCTACATCATTTTTATTTGCTTATTTTCTTAATCACGAATATTTGAGAATTTTTGCTTATATGAGTTTTTTCAGAACTTCCATGTTGGGAAACTCCGTCACTTTCCATCTTTCAAAGACCACTCCCATATCTCCTTTTCTCTCCCTATCATTTCCGTAAATCCCCACCACCATCCTCTTTCCTCTCTTTTGTTGCCAAAAATCTCAAGAACAAGTTCAAGTCTTCTATTCCAAGGTACATTCAACTTACCAAGTGGAGATTTAAGTGTGTTTTCAAGCCACCTTCGAGATTTGTAGCAAGAAGAATGCCAAGGAACTACCTTTTTCCTTCTGTCTCCTATATCCTTTCTTCTAAGTAACCATGTGTAACTTATAATTTCTTTTTTTACAAGTTATACAGGTAAAATCTTGTATAAATCCCACCCAAACCATGCGTATAAGAACTAGCACGAACAAAGGTTTGAATTTTTCTAAACACAAGATTTTCTTTAAAATATGGACATTTCGAGAATCAGAAAGATCCTTTTCAAGTTTGAATTTGTTCATTTGGAATCTGGGTTCTTCTACATCATTTTTATTTGCTTATTTTCTTAATCACGAATATTTGAGAATTTTTGCTTATATGAGTTTTTTCAGAACTTCCATGTTGGGAAACTCCGTCACTTTCTATCTTTCAAAGACCACTCCCATATCTCCTTTTCTCTCCCTATCATTTCCGTAAATCCCCACCACCATCCTCTTTCCTCTCTTTTGTTGCCAAAAATCTCAAGAACAAGTTCAAGTCTTCTATTCCAAGGTACATTCAACTTACCAAGTGGAGATTTAAGTGTGTTTTCAAGCCACCTTCGAGATTTGTAGCAAGAAGAATGCCAAGGAACTACCTTTTTCCTTCTGTCTCCTATAACCTTTCTTCTAAGTAACCATGTGTAACTTATTATTTCTTTTTTTACAAGTTATACAGGAAAAATCTTGTATAAATCCCACCCAAACCATGCGTATAAGAACTAGCACGAACAAAGGTTTGAATTTTTCTAAACACAAGATTTTCTTTAAAATATGGACATTTCGAGAATCAGAAAGATCCTTTTCAAGTTTGAATTTGTTCATTTGGAATCTGGGTTCTTCTACATCATTTTTATTTGCTTATTTTCTTAATCACGGATATTTGAGATTTTTTACTTATATGAGTTTTTTCAGTACTTCCATCTTGGGAAAATCTATCACTTTCAATCTTTCAAATACCACTCCCCTATCTCCTTTTCTCTCCCCATCATTTCCTTCAATCCCCACCACCATCCTCTTTCCTCTCTTTTGTTGCCAAAAATCTCAAGAACTTGTTCAAGTCTTCTATTCCAAGGTACATTCAACTTACCAAGTGGACATTTAAGTGTGTTTTCAAGCCACCTTCGAGAGTTGTAGCAAGAAGAATGCCAAGGAACTACCTTTTTCCTTCTGTCTCCTATAACCTTTCTTTTAAGTAAGCATGTGCAACTTATTATTATTTTTTTTTACAAGTTATACAGGTAAAATCTTGTATAAATCTCACCGATACCATGCGTATAAGAACTAGCAGGAACAAAGGTTTGAATTTTTCTAAACACAAGGTTTTCTTTAAAATATGGGCATTTCGAGAATCAGAAAGATCCTTTTCAAGTTTGAATTTGTTCATTTGGAATCTGAGTTCTTCTACATCATTTTTATTTGCTTAATTTCTTAATCACGGATATTTGAGATTTTTTGCTTATATGAGTTTTTTCAGTACTTCCATCTTGGGAAACTCCGTCACTTTCCATCTTTCAAAGACCACTCCCCTATTTCGTTTTCTCTCCCCATCGTTTCCGTAAATCCCCACCACCATCCTCTTTCCTCTTTTTTGTTGCCAAAAATCTCAAGAACAAGTTCAAGTCTTCTATTTCAAGGTGCATTCAAGTTACCAACCAGAGATTTAAGTGTGTTTTCAAGCCACCTTCGAGAGTTGTAGCAAGAAGAAAGGCAAGGAACTACCTTTTTCCTTCTGTCTCCTATAACCTTTCTTCTAAGTAAGCATGTGCAACTTATTATTTCTTTTTTTTACAAGTTATACAAATAAAATATTGTATAAATCCCACCCAAACCATGCGTATAAGAACTAGCAGGAACAAAGGTTTGAATTTTTCTAAACACAAGGTTTTCTTTAAAATATGGGCATTTCGAGAATCAGAAAGATCCTTTTCAAGTTTGAATTTGTTCATTTGGAATCTGAGTTCTTCTACATCATTTTTATTTGCTTAATTTCTTAATCACGGATATTTGAGATTTTTTGCTTATATGAGTTTTTTCAGTACTTCCATCTTGGGAAACTCCGTCACTTTCCATCTTTCAAAGACCACTCCCCTATTTCGTTTTCTCTCCCCATCGTTTCCGTAAATCCCCACCACCATCCTCTTTCCTCTTTTTTGTTGCCAAAAATCTCAAGAACAAGTTCAAGTCTTCTATTTCAAGGTGCATTCAAGTTACCAACCAGAGATTTAAGTGTGTTTTCAAGCCACCTTCGAGAGTTGTAGCAAGAAGAAAGGCAAGGAACTACCTTTTTCCTTCTGTCTCCTATAACCTTTCTTCTAAGTAAGCATGTGCAACTTATTATTTCTTTTTTTTACAAGTTATACAAATAAAATATTGTATAAATCCCACCCAAACCATGCGTATAAGAACAAGCAGGAACAAATGTTTGAAATTTTCTAAACACAAGGTTTTCTTTAAAATATGGGCATTTCGAGAATCAGAAAGATCCTTTTCAAGTTTGAATTTGTTCATTTGGAATCTGGGTTCTTCTACTTCATTTTTATTTGCTTATTTTCTTAATCACGGATATTTGATATTTTTTGCTTATATGAGTTTTTTCATTACTTCCATCTTGGGAAACTCCGTCACTTTCCATCTTTCAAAGACCACTCCCCTATCTCCTTTTCTCTCCCCATCATTTCCGTAAATCCCCACCACCATCCTCTTTCCTCTCTTTTGTTGCCAAAAATCTCAAGAACAAGTTCAAGTCTTCTATTCAAAGGTGCATTCAAGTAACCAAGTGGAGATTTAAGTGTGTTTTCAAGCCACCTTCGAGAGTTGTAGCAAGAAGAATGCCAAGGAACTACCTTTTTCCTTCTGTCTCCTATAACCTTTCTTTTAAGTAAGCATCTGCAACTTATTATTATTTTTTTTTACAAGTTATACAGGTAAAATCTTGTATAAATCTCACCGATACCATGCGTATAAGAACTAGCAGGAACAAAGGTTTGAATTTTTCTAAACACAAGGTTTTCTTTAAAATATGGGCATTTCGAGAATCAGAAAGATCCTTTTCAAGTTTGAATTTGTTCATTTGGAATGTGAGTTCTTCTACATCATTTTTATTTGCTTAATTTCTTAATCACGGATATTTGAGATTTTTTGCTTATATGAGTTTTTTCAGTACTTCCATCTTGGGAAACTCCGTCACTTTCCATCTTTCAAAGACCACTCCCCTATCTCGTTTTCTCTCCCCATCGTTTCCGTAAATCCCCACCACCATCCTCTTTCCTCTTTTTTGTTGCCAAAAATCTCAAGAACAAGTTCAAGTCTTCTATTTCAAGGTGCATTCAAGTTACCAACCAGAGATTTAAGTGTGTTTTCAAGCCACCTTCGAGAGTTGTAGCAAGAAGAAAGGCAAGGAACTACCTTTTTCCTTCTGTCTCCTATAACCTTTCTTCTAAGTAAGCATGTGCAACTTATTATTTCTTTTTTTTACAAGTTATACAAGTAAAATATTGTATAAATCCCACCCAAACCATGCGTATAAGAACTAGCAAGAACAAAGGTTTGAATTTTTCTAAACACAAGGTTTTCTTTAAAATATGGGCATTTCGAGAATCAGAAAGATCCTTTTCAAGTTTGAATTTGTTCATTTGGAATCTGGGTTCTTCTACATCATTTTTATTTGCTTATTTTCTTAATCACGAATATTTGAGAATTTTTGCTTATATGAGTTTTTTCAGAACTTCCATGTTGGGAAACTCCGTCACTTTCCATCTTTCAAAGACCACTCCCATATCTCCTTTTCTCTCCCTATCATTTCCGTAAATCCCCACCACCATCCTCTTTCCTCTCTTTTGTTGCCAAAAATCTCAAGAACAAGTTCAAGTCTTCTATTCCAAGGTACATTCAACTTACCAAGTGGAGATTTAAGTGTGTTTTCAAGCCACCTTCGAGATTTGTAGCAAGAAGAATGCCAAGGAACTACCTTTTTCCTTCTGTCTCCTATATCCTTTCTTCTAAGTAACCATGTGTAACTTATAATTTCTTTTTTTACAAGTTATACAGGTAAAATCTTGTATAAATCCCACCCAAACCATGCGTATAAG
The DNA here is from genome assembly GCA_023525975.1 of Smallanthus sonchifolius. Taxonomy (NCBI): domain Eukaryota; kingdom Viridiplantae; phylum Streptophyta; class Magnoliopsida; order Asterales; family Asteraceae; genus Smallanthus; species Smallanthus sonchifolius. The sequence goes on along the minus strand of CM042034.1, from coordinate 44,966,831 downwards.
AACTAGCACGAACAAAGGTTTGAATTTTTCTAAACACAAGATTTTCTTTAAAATATGGACATTTCGAGAATCAGAAAGATCCTTTTCAAGTTTGAATTTGTTCATTTGGAATCTGGGTTCTTCTACATCATTTTTATTTGCTTATTTTCTTAATCACGAATATTTGAGAATTTTTGCTTATATGAGTTTTTTCAGAACTTCCATGTTGGGAAACTCCGTCACTTTCTATCTTTCAAAGACCACTCCCATATCTCCTTTTCTCTCCCTATCATTTCCGTAAATCCCCACCACCATCCTCTTTCCTCTCTTTTGTTGCCAAAAATCTCAAGAACAAGTTCAAGTCTTCTATTCCAAGGTACATTCAACTTACCAAGTGGAGATTTAAGTGTGTTTTCAAGCCACCTTCGAGATTTGTAGCAAGAAGAATGCCAAGGAACTACCTTTTTCCTTCTGTCTCCTATAACCTTTCTTCTAAGTAACCATGTGTAACTTATTATTTCTTTTTTTACAAGTTATACAGGAAAAATCTTGTATAAATCCCACCCAAACCATGCGTATAAGAACTAGCACGAACAAAGGTTTGAATTTTTCTAAACACAAGATTTTCTTTAAAATATGGACATTTCGAGAATCAGAAAGATCCTTTTCAAGTTTGAATTTGTTCATTTGGAATCTGGGTTCTTCTACATCATTTTTATTTGCTTATTTTCTTAATCACGGATATTTGAGATTTTTTACTTATATGAGTTTTTTCAGTACTTCCATCTTGGGAAAATCTATCACTTTCAATCTTTCAAATACCACTCCCCTATCTCCTTTTCTCTCCCCATCATTTCCTTCAATCCCCACCACCATCCTCTTTCCTCTCTTTTGTTGCCAAAAATCTCAAGAACTTGTTCAAGTCTTCTATTCCAAGGTACATTCAACTTACCAAGTGGACATTTAAGTGTGTTTTCAAGCCACCTTCGAGAGTTGTAGCAAGAAGAATGCCAAGGAACTACCTTTTTCCTTCTGTCTCCTATAACCTTTCTTTTAAGTAAGCATGTGCAACTTATTATTATTTTTTTTTACAAGTTATACAGGTAAAATCTTGTATAAATCTCACCGATACCATGCGTATAAGAACTAGCAGGAACAAAGGTTTGAATTTTTCTAAACACAAGGTTTTCTTTAAAATATGGGCATTTCGAGAATCAGAAAGATCCTTTTCAAGTTTGAATTTGTTCATTTGGAATCTGAGTTCTTCTACATCATTTTTATTTGCTTAATTTCTTAATCACGGATATTTGAGATTTTTTGCTTATATGAGTTTTTTCAGTACTTCCATCTTGGGAAACTCCGTCACTTTCCATCTTTCAAAGACCACTCCCCTATTTCGTTTTCTCTCCCCATCGTTTCCGTAAATCCCCACCACCATCCTCTTTCCTCTTTTTTGTTGCCAAAAATCTCAAGAACAAGTTCAAGTCTTCTATTTCAAGGTGCATTCAAGTTACCAACCAGAGATTTAAGTGTGTTTTCAAGCCACCTTCGAGAGTTGTAGCAAGAAGAAAGGCAAGGAACTACCTTTTTCCTTCTGTCTCCTATAACCTTTCTTCTAAGTAAGCATGTGCAACTTATTATTTCTTTTTTTTACAAGTTATACAAATAAAATATTGTATAAATCCCACCCAAACCATGCGTATAAGAACTAGCAGGAACAAAGGTTTGAATTTTTCTAAACACAAGGTTTTCTTTAAAATATGGGCATTTCGAGAATCAGAAAGATCCTTTTCAAGTTTGAATTTGTTCATTTGGAATCTGAGTTCTTCTACATCATTTTTATTTGCTTAATTTCTTAATCACGGATATTTGAGATTTTTTGCTTATATGAGTTTTTTCAGTACTTCCATCTTGGGAAACTCCGTCACTTTCCATCTTTCAAAGACCACTCCCCTATTTCGTTTTCTCTCCCCATCGTTTCCGTAAATCCCCACCACCATCCTCTTTCCTCTTTTTTGTTGCCAAAAATCTCAAGAACAAGTTCAAGTCTTCTATTTCAAGGTGCATTCAAGTTACCAACCAGAGATTTAAGTGTGTTTTCAAGCCACCTTCGAGAGTTGTAGCAAGAAGAAAGGCAAGGAACTACCTTTTTCCTTCTGTCTCCTATAACCTTTCTTCTAAGTAAGCATGTGCAACTTATTATTTCTTTTTTTTACAAGTTATACAAATAAAATATTGTATAAATCCCACCCAAACCATGCGTATAAGAACAAGCAGGAACAAATGTTTGAAATTTTCTAAACACAAGGTTTTCTTTAAAATATGGGCATTTCGAGAATCAGAAAGATCCTTTTCAAGTTTGAATTTGTTCATTTGGAATCTGGGTTCTTCTACTTCATTTTTATTTGCTTATTTTCTTAATCACGGATATTTGATATTTTTTGCTTATATGAGTTTTTTCATTACTTCCATCTTGGGAAACTCCGTCACTTTCCATCTTTCAAAGACCACTCCCCTATCTCCTTTTCTCTCCCCATCATTTCCGTAAATCCCCACCACCATCCTCTTTCCTCTCTTTTGTTGCCAAAAATCTCAAGAACAAGTTCAAGTCTTCTATTCAAAGGTGCATTCAAGTAACCAAGTGGAGATTTAAGTGTGTTTTCAAGCCACCTTCGAGAGTTGTAGCAAGAAGAATGCCAAGGAACTACCTTTTTCCTTCTGTCTCCTATAACCTTTCTTTTAAGTAAGCATCTGCAACTTATTATTATTTTTTTTTACAAGTTATACAGGTAAAATCTTGTATAAATCTCACCGATACCATGCGTATAAGAACTAGCAGGAACAAAGGTTTGAATTTTTCTAAACACAAGGTTTTCTTTAAAATATGGGCATTTCGAGAATCAGAAAGATCCTTTTCAAGTTTGAATTTGTTCATTTGGAATGTGAGTTCTTCTACATCATTTTTATTTGCTTAATTTCTTAATCACGGATATTTGAGATTTTTTGCTTATATGAGTTTTTTCAGTACTTCCATCTTGGGAAACTCCGTCACTTTCCATCTTTCAAAGACCACTCCCCTATCTCGTTTTCTCTCCCCATCGTTTCCGTAAATCCCCACCACCATCCTCTTTCCTCTTTTTTGTTGCCAAAAATCTCAAGAACAAGTTCAAGTCTTCTATTTCAAGGTGCATTCAAGTTACCAACCAGAGATTTAAGTGTGTTTTCAAGCCACCTTCGAGAGTTGTAGCAAGAAGAAAGGCAAGGAACTACCTTTTTCCTTCTGTCTCCTATAACCTTTCTTCTAAGTAAGCATGTGCAACTTATTATTTCTTTTTTTTACAAGTTATACAAGTAAAATATTGTATAAATCCCACCCAAACCATGCGTATAAGAACTAGCAAGAACAAAGGTTTGAATTTTTCTAAACACAAGGTTTTCTTTAAAATATGGGCATTTCGAGAATCAGAAAGATCCTTTTCAAGTTTGAATTTGTTCATTTGGAATCTGGGTTCTTCTACATCATTTTTATTTGCTTATTTTCTTAATCACGAATATTTGAGAATTTTTGCTTATATGAGTTTTTTCAGAACTTCCATGTTGGGAAACTCCGTCACTTTCCATCTTTCAAAGACCACTCCCATATCTCCTTTTCTCTCCCTATCATTTCCGTAAATCCCCACCACCATCCTCTTTCCTCTCTTTTGTTGCCAAAAATCTCAAGAACAAGTTCAAGTCTTCTATTCCAAGGTACATTCAACTTACCAAGTGGAGATTTAAGTGTGTTTTCAAGCCACCTTCGAGATTTGTAGCAAGAAGAATGCCAAGGAACTACCTTTTTCCTTCTGTCTCCTATATCCTTTCTTCTAAGTAACCATGTGTAACTTATAATTTCTTTTTTTACAAGTTATACAGGTAAAATCTTGTATAAATCCCACCCAAACCATGCGTATAAGAACTAGCACGAACAAAGGTTTGAATTTTTCTAAACACAAGATTTTCTTTAAAATATGGACATTTCGAGAATCAGAAAGATCCTTTTCAAGTTTGAATTTGTTCATTTGGAATCTGGGTTCTTCTACATCATTTTTATTTGCTTATTTTCTTAATCACGAATATTTGAGAATTTTTGCTTATATGAGTTTTTTCAGAACTTCCATGTTGGGAAACTCCGTCACTTTCTATCTTTCAAAGACCACTCCCATATCTCCTTTTCTCTCCCTATCATTTCCGTAAATCCCCACCACCATCCTCTTTCCTCTCTTTTGTTGCCAAAAATCTCAAGAACAAGTTCAAGTCTTCTATTCCAAGGTACATTCAACTTACCAAGTGGAGATTTAAGTGTGTTTTCAAGCCACCTTCGAGATTTGTAGCAAGAAGAATGCCAAGGAACTACCTTTTTCCTTCTGTCTCCTATAACCTTTCTTCTAAGTAACCATGTGTAACTTATTATTTCTTTTTTTACAAGTTATACAGGAAAAATCTTGTATAAATCCCACCCAAACCATGCGTATAAGAACTAGCACGAACAAAGGTTTGAATTTTTCTAAACACAAGATTTTCTTTAAAATATGGACATTTCGAGAATCAGAAAGATCCTTTTCAAGTTTGAATTTGTTCATTTGGAATCTGGGTTCTTCTACATCATTTTTATTTGCTTATTTTCTTAATCACGGATATTTGAGATTTTTTACTTATATGAGTTTTTTCAGTACTTCCATCTTGGGAAAATCTATCACTTTCAATCTTTCAAATACCACTCCCCTATCTCCTTTTCTCTCCCCATCATTTCCTTCAATCCCCACCACCATCCTCTTTCCTCTCTTTTGTTGCCAAAAATCTCAAGAACTAGTTCAAGTCTTCTATTCCAAGGTACATTCAACTTACCAAGTGGACATTTAAGTGTGTTTTCAAGCCACCTTCGAGAGTTGTAGCAAGAAGAATGCCAAGGAACTACCTTTTTCCTTCTGTCTCCTATAACCTTTCTTTTAAGTAAGCATGTGCAACTTATTATTATTTTTTTTTACAAGTTATACAGGTAAAATCTTGTATAAATCTCACCGATACCATGCGTATAAGAACTAGCAGGAACAAAGGTTTGAATTTTTCTAAACACAAGGTTTTCTTTAAAATATGGGCATTTCGAGAATCAGAAAGATCCTTTTCAAGTTTGAATTTGTTCATTTGGAATCTGAGTTCTTCTACATCATTTTTATTTGCTTAATTTCTTAATCACGGATATTTGAGATTTTTTGCTTATATGAGTTTTTTCAGTACTTCCATCTTGGGAAACTCCGTCACTTTCCATCTTTCAAAGACCACTCCCCTATTTCGTTTTCTCTCCCCATCGTTTCCGTAAATCCCCACCACCATCCTCTTTCCTCTTTTTTGTTGCCAAAAATCTCAAGAACAAGTTCAAGTCTTCTATTTCAAGGTGCATTCAAGTTACCAACCAGAGATTTAAGTGTGTTTTCAAGCCACCTTCGAGAGTTGTAGCAAGAAGAAAGGCAAGGAACTACCTTTTTCCTTCTGTCTCCTATAACCTTTCTTCTAAGTAAGCATGTGCAACTTATTATTTCTTTTTTTTACAAGTTATACAAATAAAATATTGTATAAATCCCACCCAAACCATGCGTATAAGAACAAGCAGGAACAAATGTTTGAAATTTTCTAAACACAAGGTTTTCTTTAAAATATGGGCATTTCGAGAATCAGAAAGATCCTTTTCAAGTTTGAATTTGTTCATTTGGAATCTGGGTTCTTCTACTTCATTTTTATTTGCTTATTTTCTTAATCACGGATATTTGATATTTTTTGCTTATATGAGTTTTTTCATTACTTCCATCTTGGGAAACTCCGTCACTTTCCATCTTTCAAAGACCACTCCCCTATCTCCTTTTCTCTCCCCATCATTTCCGTAAATCCCCACCACCATACTCTTTCCTCTCTTTTGTTGCCAAAAATCTCAAGAACATGTTCAAGTCTTCTATTCCAAGGTGCATTCAAGTTACCAAGTGGAGATTTAAGTGTGTTTTCAAGCCACCTTCGAGAGTTAACAAGAAGAAAGCCAAGGAACTGCCTTTTTGCTTCAGTCTCTTATAACCTTTCTTCTAAGTAAGCATGTGCAACTTATTATTTCTTTTTTTACAAATTATACAAGTAAAATCTTGTATAAATCCCACCCAAACCATGCGTATAAGAACTAGCAGGAACAAAGGTTTGAATTTTTCTAAACACAAGGTTTTCTTTAAAATATGGACATTTCGAGAATCAGAAAGATCCTTTTCAAGTTTGAATTTGTTCATTTGGAATCTGGGTTCTTCTACATCATTTTTATTTACTTATTTTCTTAATCACGGATATTTGAGATTTTTTGCTTATATGAGTTTTTTCAGTACTTCCATGTTGGGAAAATCTATCACTTTCCATCTTTCAAATACCACTCCCATATCTCCTTTTCTCTCCCTATCATTTCCGTAAATCCCCACCACCATCCTCTTTCCTCTCTTTTGTTGCCAAAAATCTCAAGAACTAGTTCAAGTCTTCTATTCCAAGGTACATTCAACTTACCAAGTGGAGATTTAAGTGTGTTTTCAAGCCACCTTCGAGAGTTGTAGCAAGAAGAATGCCAAGGAACTACCTTTTTCCTTCTGTCTCCTATAACCTTTCTTCTAAGTAAGCATGTGTAACTTATTATTTCTTTTTTTACAAGTTATACAGGTAAAATCTTGTATAAATCCCACCTATACCATGCGTATAAGAACTAGCAGGAACAAAGGTTTGAATTTTTCTAAACACAAGGTTTTCTTTAAAATATGGGCATTTCGAGAATCAGAAAGATCCTTTTCAAGTTTGAATTTGTTCATTTGGAATCTGAGTTCTTCTACATCATTTTTATTTGCTTATTTTCTTAATCACGGATATTTGAGATTTTTTGCTTATATGAGTTTTTTCAGTACCTCCATCTTGGGAAACTCCGTCACTTTCCATCTTTCAAAGACCACTCCCCTATCTCGTTTTCTCTCCCCATCATTTTCGTAAATCCCCACCACCATCCTCTTTCCTCTTTTTTGTTGCCAAAAATCTCAAGAACAAGTTCAAGTCTTCTATTTCAAGGTGCATTCAAGTTACCAACTAGAGATTTAAGTTTGTTTTCAAGCCACCTTCGAGAGTTGTAGCAAGAAGAAAGGCAAGGAACTACCTTTTTCCTTCTGTCTCCTATAACCTTTCTTCTATGTAAGCATGTGCAACTTATTATTTCTTTTTTTTACAAGTTATACAAGTAAAATATTGTATAAATCCCACCCAAACCAAGCGTATAAGAACTAGCAAGAACAAAGGTTTGAATTTTTCTAAACACAAGGTTTTCTTTAAAATATGGGCATTTCGAGAATCAGAAAGATCCTTTTCAAGTTTGAATTTGTTCATTTGGAATCTGGATTCTTCTACATCATTTTTATTTGCTTATTTTCTTAATCACGGATATTTGAGAATTTTTGCTTATATGAGTTTTTTCAGAACTTCCATGTTGGGAAACTCCGTCACTTTCCATCTTTCAAAGACCACTCCCATATCTCCTTTTCTCTCCCTATCATTTCCGTAAATCCCCACCACCATCCTCTTTCCTCTCTTTTGTTGCCAAAAATCTCAAGAACAAGTTCAAGTCTTCTATTCCAAGGTGCATTCAAGTTACCAAGTGGAGATTTAAGTGTGTTTTCAAGCCACCTTCGAGAGTTGTAGCAAGAAGAAAGCCAAGGAACTATCTTTTTCCTTCTGTCTCATATAACCTTTCTTCTAACTAAGCATGTGCAACTTATTATTTCTTTTTTTTACAAGTTATATAAGTAAAATCTTGTATAAATCCCACCCAAACCATGTGTATAAGAACTAGCAGGAACAAAGGTTTGAATTTTTCTAAACACAAGGTTTTCTTTAAAATATGGGCATTTCGAGAATCAGAAAGATCCTTTTCAAGTTTGAATTTGTTCATTTGGAATCTGAGTTCTTCTACATCATTTTTATTTGCTTAATTTCTTAATCACGGATATTTGAGATTTTTTGCTTATATGAGTTTTTTCAGTACTTCCATCTTGGGAAACTCCGTCACTTTCTATCTTTCAAAGACCACTCCCCTATCTCCTTTTCTCTCCCCATCATTTCCGTAAATCCCCACCACCATCCTCTTTCCTCTCTTTTGTTGCCAAAAATCTCAAGAACAAGTTCAAGTCTTCTATTCCAAGGTGCATTCAAGTTATCAAGTGGAGATTTAAGTGTGTTTTCAAGCCACATTCGAGAGTTGTAGCAAGAAGAAAGCCAAGGAACTGCCTTTTTGCTTCTGTCTCCTATAACCTTTCTTCTAAGTAAGCATGCGCAACTTATTATTTCTTTTTTTTTACAAGTAAAATCTTGTATAAATCCTACCCAAACCATGCGTATAAGAACTAGCAGGAACAAAGGTTTGAATTTTTCTAAACACAAGGTTTTCTTTAAAATATGGGCATTTCGAGAATCAGAAAGATCCTTTTCAAGTTGGAATTTGTTCATTTGGAATCTGGGTTCTTCTACTTCATTTTTATTTACTTATTTTCTTAATCACGGATATTTGAGATTTTTTGCTTATATCAGTTTTTTCAGTACTTCCATCTTGGGAAACTCCGTCACTTTTCATCTTTCAAAGACCACTCCCCTATCTCCTTTTCTCTCCCCATCATTTCCGTAAATCCCCACCACCATACTCTTTCCTCTCTTTTGTTGCCAAAAATCTCAAAAACAAGTTCAAGTCTTCTATTCCAAGGTGCATTCAAGTTACCAAGTGGAGATTTAAGTGTGTTTTCAAGCCACCTTCGAGAGTTAGCAAGAAGAAAGCCAAGGAACTGCCTTTTTGCTTCTGTCTCATATAACCTTTCTTCTAAGTAAGCATGCGCAACTTATTATTTCTTTTTTACAAGTTATACAAGTAAAATCTTGTATAAATCCAACCCAAACCATGCGTATAAGAACTAGCACGAACAAAGGTTTTAATTTTTCTAAACACAAGGTTTTCTTTAATATATGGGCATTTCGAGAATCAGAAAGATCCATTTCAAGTTTGAATTTGTTCATTTGGAATCTGGGTTCTTCTACTTCATTTTTATTCGCTTATTTTCTTAATCACGGATATTTGAGATTTTTTTTCTTATATGAGTTTTTCAGTACTTCCAAATTGGGAAACTCCGTCACTTTCCATCTTTCAAAGACCACTCCCCTATCTCCTTTTCTGTCCTCATCATTTCCGTCAATCCCAACCACCATCCTCTTTCCTCTCTTTTGTTGCCAAAAATCTCAAGAACAAGTTCAAGTCGTCTATTCCAAGGTGCATTCAAGTTACCAAGTGGAGATTTAACTGTGTTTTCAAGCCACATTCGAGAGTTGTAGCAAGAAGAAAGCCAAGGAACTACCTTTTCCCTTCTGTCTCCTTTAACCTTTCTTCTAAGTAAGCATGTGCAACTTATTATTTCTTTTTTTAGAAGTTATAAAAGTAAAATGTTGTCTAAATCCCACACAAACCATGCGTATAAGAACTAGCAGGAACAAAGGTTTTAGTTTTTCTAAACACAAGGTTTTCTTTAAAATATGGGCATTTCGAGAATCAGAAAGATCCTTTTCAAGTTTGAATTTGTTCATTTGGAATCTGGGTTCTTCTACTTCATTTTTATTTGCATATTTTCTTAATCACGGATATTTGTTATTTTTTGCTTATATCAGTTTTTTCAGTACTTCCATCTTGGGAAACTCCGTCACTTTCCATCTTTCAAAGACCACTCCCCTATCTCGTTTTCTCTCCCCATCATTTCCGTAAATCCCCACCACCATCCTCTTTCCTCTCTTTTGTTTCAAAAAATCTCAAGAACAAGTTCAAGTCTTCTATTCCAAGGTGCATTCAAGTTATCAAGTGGAGATTTAAATGTGTTTTCAAGCCACCTTCGAAAGTTGTAGCAAGAAGAAAGCCAAGGAACTACCTTTTTGCTTCTGTCTCCTATAACCTTTCTTCTAAGTAAGCATGCGCAACTTATTATTTCTTTTTTTTACAAGTTATACAAGAAAAATCTTGTATAAATCCCACCCAAACCATGCGTATAAGAACTAGCAGGAACAAAGGTTTGAATTTTTCTAAACACAAGGTTTTCTTTAAAATATGGGCATTTCGAGAATCAGAAAGATCCTTTTCAAGTTGGAATTTGTTCATTTGAAATCTGGCTTCTTCTACTTCATTTTTATTTACTTATTTTCTTAATCACGGATATTTGAGATTTTTTTCTTATATGAGTTTTTTCAGTACTTCCATCTTGGGAAACTCCGTCATTTTCCATCTTTCAAAGACCACTCCCCTATCTCCTTTTCTCTCCCCATCATTTCCGTAAATCCTCACCACCATCCTCTTTCCTCTCTTTTGTTGCCAAAAATCTCAAGAACAAGTTCAAGTCTTCTATTCCAAGGTGCATTCAAGTTATCAAGTGGATATTTAAGTGTGTTTTCAAGCCACCTTCGAGAGTTGTAGCAAGAAGAAAGCCAAGGAACTACCTTTTTGCTTCTGTCTCCTATAACCTTTCTTCTAAGTGAGCATGCGCAACTTATTATTTCTTTTTTTTTTACAAGTTATACAAGTAAAATCTTGTATAAATCCCACCCAAACCATGCGTATAAGAACTAGCAGGAACAAAGGTTTGAATTTTTCTAAACACAAGGTTTTCTTTAAAATATGGGCATTTCGAGAATCAGAAAGATCCTTTTCAAGTTGGAATTTGTTCATTTGGAATCTGGGTTCTTCTACTTCATTTTTATTTACTTATTTTCTTAATCACGGATATTTGAGAATTTTTTCTTATATGAGTTTTTCAGTACTTCCATCTGGTGAAACTCCGTCACTTTCCATCTTTCAAAGACCACTCCCCTATCTCCTTTTCTCTCCCCATCATTTCCGTAAATCCCCACCACCGTACTCTTTCCTCTCTTTTGTTGCCAAAAATCTCAAGAACAAGTTCAAGTCTTCTATTCCAAGGTGCATTTAAGTTACCAAGTGGAGATTTAAGTGTGTTTTCAAGCCACCTTTGAGAGTTAGCAAGAAGAAAGGCAAGGAACTGTCTTTTTGCTGCAGTCTCATATAACCTTTCTTCTAAGTAAGCATGCGCAACTTATTATTTCTTTTTTACAAGTTATACAAGTAAAATCTTGTATAAATCCCACCCAAACCATGCGTATAAGAACTAGCACGAACAAAGGTTTAATTTTTCTAAACACAAGGTTTTCTTTAATATATGGGCATTTCGAGAATCAGAAAGATCCTTTTCAATTTGGAATTTGTTCATTTGAAATCTGGGTTCTTCTACTTCATTTTTATTTACTTATTTTCTTAATCACGGATATTTGAGATTTTTTGCTTATATGAGTTTTTTCAGTACTTCCATCTTGGGAAACTCCGTCACTTTCCATCTTTCAAAGACCACTCCCCTATCTCCTTTTCTCTCCCCATCATTTCCGTCAATCCCCACCACCATCCTCTTTCCTCTCTTTTGTTGCCAAAAATCTCAAGAACAAGTTCAAGTCTTCTATTCCAAGGTGCATTCAAGTTACCAAGTGGAGATGTAAGTGTGTTTTCAAGCCACCTTCGAGACTTGTAGCAAGAAAAAAGCCAAGGAACTACATTTTCCCTTCTGTTACTTTTAACCTTTCTTCTAAGTAAGCATGTGCAACTTATTATTTCTTTTTTTTAGAAGTTATAAAAGTAAAATGTTGTATAAATCCCACCCAAACCATGCGTATAAGAACTAGCAGGAACAAAGGTTTTAGTTTTTCTAAACACAAGGTTTTCTTTAAAATATGGGCATTTCGAGAATCAGAAAGATCATTTTCAAGTTTGAATTTGTTCATTTGGAATCTGGGTTCTTCTACTTCATTTTTATTTGCTTATTTTCTTAATCACGGATATTTGAGATTTTTTGCTTATATCAGTTTTTTAGTACTTCCATCTTGGGAAACTCCGTCACTTTCCATCTTTCAAAGACCACTCCACTATCTCCTTTTCTCTCCCCATCATTTCCGTCAATCCCCACCACCATCCTCTTTCCTCTCTTTTGTTGCCAAAAATCTCAAGAACAAGTTCAAGTCTTCTATTCCAAGGTGCATTCAAGTTACCAAGTGGAGATTTAAGTGTGTTTTCAAGCCACCTTCGAGAGTTGTAGCAAGAAGAAAGCCAAGGAACTACCTTTTCGCTTCTGTCTCTTTTAACCTTTCTTCTAAGTAAGCATGTGCAACTTATTATTTCTTTTTTTTAGAAGTTATAAAAGTAAAATCTTGTATAAATCCCACACAAACCATGCGTATAAGAACTAGCAGGAACAAAGGTTTTAGTTTTTCTAAACACAAGGTTTTCTTTAAAATATGGGCATTTCAAGAATCAGAAAGATCATTTTCAAGTTTGAATTTGTTCATTTGGAATCGGGGTTCTTCTACTTCATTTTTATTTGCTTATTTTCTTAATCACGGATATTTGAGATTTTTTGCTTATATCAGTTTTTTCAGTACTTCCATCTTGGGAAACTCCGTCACTTTCCATCTTTCAAAGGCCACTCCCCTATCTCCTTTTCTCTCCCCATCATTTCCGTAAATCCCCACCACCATCCTCTTTCCTCTCTTTTGTTTCCAAAAATCTCAAGAACAAGTTCAAGTCTTCTATTCCAAGGTGCATTCAAGTTATCAAGTGGAGATTTAAGTGTGTTTTCAAGCCACCTTCGAGAGTTGTAGCAAGAAGAAAGCCAAGGAACTACCTTTTCCCTTCTGTCTCTTTTAACCTTTCTTCTAAGTAAGCATGCGCAACTTATTATTTCTTTTTTTTTACAAGTTATACAAGTTAAATCTTGTATAAATCCCACCCAAACCATGCGTATAAGAACTAGCAGGAACAAAGGTTTGAATTTTTCTAAACACAAGGTTTTCTTTAAAATATAGGCATTTCGAGAATCAGAAAGATCCTTTTCAAGTTGGAATTTGTTCATTTGAAATCTGGGTTCTTCTACTTCATTTTTATTTACTTATTTTCTTAATCACGGATATTTGAGATTTTTTGCTTATATGAGTTTTTTCAGTACTTCCATCTTGGGAAACTCCGTCACTTTCTATCTTTCAAAGACCACTCCCCTATCTCCTTTTCTCTGCCCATCATTTCCGTCAATCCCCACCACCATCCTCTTTCCTCTCTTTTGTTGCCAAAAATCTCAAGAACAAGTTCAAGTCTTCTATTCCAAGGTGCATTCAAGTTACCAAGTGGAGATTTAAGTGTGTTTTCAAGCCACCTTCGAGAGTTGTAGCAAGAAGAAAGCCAAGGAACTACCTTTTCCCTTCTGTCTCTTTTAACCTTTCTTCTAAGTAAGCATGTGCAACTTATTATTTCTTTTTTTAGAAGTTATAAAAGTAAAATCTTGTATAAATCCCACACAAACCATGCGTATAAGAACTAGCAGGAACAAAGGTTTTAGTTTTTCTAAACACAAGGTTTTCTTTAAAATATGGGCATTTTGAGAATCAGAAAGATCCTTTTCAAGTTGGAATTTGTTCATTTGGAATCTGGGTTATTCTACTTCATTTTTATTTACTTATTTTCTTAATCACGGATATTTGAGAATTTTTTCTTATATGAGTTTTTCAGTACTTCGATCTGGTGAAACTCCGTCACTTTCCATCTTTCAAAGACCACTCCCCTATCTCCTTTTCACTCCCCATCATTTCCGTAAATCCCCACCACCATACTCTTTCCTCTCTTTTGTTGCCAAAAATCTCAAGAACAAGTTCAAGTCTTCTATTCCAAGGTGCATTCAAGTTACCAAGTGGAGATTTAAGTGTGTTTTCAAGCCACCTTCGAAAGTTAGCAAGAAGAAAGCCAAGGAACTGCCTTTTTGCTTCTGTCTCATATAACCTTTCTTCTAAGTAAGCATGCGCAACTTATTATTTCTTTTTTACAAGTTATACAAGTAAAATCTTGTATAAATCCCACCCAAACCATGCGTATAAGAACTAGCACGAACAAAGATTTTAATTTTTCTAACCACAAGGTTTTCTTTAATATATGGGCATTTCGAGAATCAGAAAGATCCATTTCAAGTTTGAATTTGTTCATTTGGAATCTGCGTTTTTCTACTTCATTTTTATTTACTTATTTTCTTAATCACGGATATTTGAGATTTTTTTCTTATATGAGTTTTTCAGTACTTCCAAATTGGGAAACTCCGTCACTTTCCATCTTTCAAAGACCACTCCCCTATCTCCTTTTCTGTCCTCATCATTTCCGTCAATCCCAACCACCATCCTCTTTCCTCTCTTTTGTTGCCAAAAATCTCAAGAACAAGTTCAAGTCGTCTATTCCAAGGTGCATTCAAGTTACCAAGTGGAGATTTAAGTGTGTTTTCAAGCCACCTTCGAGAGTTGTAGCAAGAAGAAAGCCAAGGAACTACCTTTTCCCTTCTGTCTCCTTTAACCTTTCTTCTAAGTAAGCATGTGCAACTTATTATTTCTTTTTTTAGAAGTTATAAAAATAAAATGTTGTATAAATCCCACACAAACCATGCGTATAAGAAATAGCAGGAACAAAGGTTTTAGTTTTTCTAAACACAAGGTTTTCTTTAAAATATGGGCATTTAAAGAATCAGAAAGATCCTTTTCAAGTTTGAATTTGTTCATTTGGAATCTGGGTTCTTCTACTTCATTTTTATTTGCTTATTTTCTTAATCACGGATATTTGAGATTTTTTGCTTATATGAGTTTTTTCAGTACTTCCATCTTGGGAAACTCCGTCACTTTCCATCTTTCAAAGACCACTCCCCTATCTCCTTTTCTCTCCCCATCATTTCCGTCAATCCCCACCACCATCCTCTTTCCCTCTTTTGTTGCCAAAAATCTCAAGAACAAGTTCAAGTCTTCTATTCCAAGGTGCATTCAAGTTACCAAGTGGAGATTTAAGTGTGTTTTCAAGCCACCTTCGAGACTTGTAGCAAGAAAAAAGCCAAGGAACTACCTTTTCCCTTCTGTCTCTTTTAACCTTTCTTCTAAGTAAGCATGTGCAACTTATTATTTCTTTTTTTTAGAAGTTATAAAAGTAAAATGTTGTATAAATCCCACCCAAACCATGCGTATAAGAACTAGCAGGAACAAAGGTTTTAGTTTTTCTAAACACAAGGTTTTCTTTAAAATATGGGCATTTCGAGAATCAGAAAGATCATTTTCAAGTTTGAATTTGTTCATTTGGAATCTGGGTTCTTCTACTTCATTTTTATTTGCTTATTTTCTTAATCACGGATATTTGAGATTTTTTGCTTATATCAGTTTTTTAGTACTTCCATCTTGGGAAACTCCGTCACTTTCCATCTTTCAAAGACCACTCCACTATCTCCTTTTCTCTCCCCATCATTTCCGTCAATCCCCACCACCATCCTCTTTCCTCTCTTTTGTTGCCAAAAATCTCAAGAACAAGTTCAAGTCTTCTATTCCAAGGTGCATTCAAGTTACCAAGTGGAGATTTAAGTGTGTTTTCAAGCCACCTTCGAGAGTTGTAGCAAGAAGAAAGCCAAGGAACTACCTTTTCGCTTCTGTCTCTTTTAACCTTTCTTCTAAGTAAGCATGTGCAACTTATTATTTCTTTTTTTTAGAAGTTATAAAAGTAAAATCTTGTATAAATCCCACACAAACCATGCGTATAAGAACTAGCAGGAACAAAGGTTTTAGTTTTTCTAAACACAAGGTTTTCTTTAAAATATGGGCATTTCAAGAATCAGAAAGATCATTTTCAAGTTTGAATTTGTTCATTTGGAATCGGGGTTCTTCTACTTCATTTTTATTTGCTTATTTTCTTAATCACGGATATTTGAGATTTTTTGCTTATATCAGTTTTTTCAGTACTTCCATCTTGGGAAACTCTGTCACTTTCCATCTTTCAAAGACCACTCCCCTATCTCCTTTTCTCTCCCCATCATTTCCGTAAATCCCCACCACCATCCTCTTTCCTCTCTTTTGTTTCCAAAAATCTCAAGAACAAGTTCAAGTCTTCTATTCCAAGGTGCATTCAAGTTATCAAGTGGAGATTTAAGTGTGTTTTCAAGCCACATTCGAGAGTTGTAGCAAGAAGAAAGCCAACGAACTACCTTTTCCCTTCTGTCTCTTTTAACCATTCTTCTAAGTAAGCATGCGCAACTTATTATTTCTTTTTTTTACAAGTTATACAAGTAAAATCTTGTATAAATCCCACCCAAACCATGCGTATAAGAACTAGCAGGAACAAAGGTTTGAATTTTTCTAAACACAAGGTTTTCTTTAAAATATGGGCATTTCGAGAATCAGAAAGATCCTTTTCAAGTTGGAATTTGTTCATTTGAAATCTGGGTTCTTCTACTTCATTTTTATTTACTTATTTTCTTAATCACGGATATTTGAGATTTTTTGCTTATATGAGTTTTTTCAGTACTTCCATCTTGGGAAACTCCGTCACTTTCCATCTTTCAAAGACCACTCCCCTATCTCCTTTTCTCTGCCCATCATTTCCGTCAATCCCCACCACCATCCTCTTTCCTCTCTTTTGTTGCCAAAAATCTCAAGAACAAGTTCAAGTCTTCTATTCCAAGGTGCATTCAAGTTACCAAGTGGAGATTTAAGTGTGTTTTCAAGCCACCTTCGAGAGTTGTAGCAAGAAGAAAGCCAAGGAACTACCTTTTCCCTTCTGTCTCTTATAACCTTTCTTCTAAGTAAGCATGTGCAACTTATTATTTCTTTTTTTAGAAGTTATAAAAGTAAAATCTTGTATAAATCCCACACAAACCATGCGTATAAGAACTAGCAGGAACAAAGGTTTTAGTTTTTCTAAACACAAGGTTTTCTTTAAAATATGGGCATTTTGAGAATCAGAAAGATCCTTTTCAAGTTGGAATTTGTTCATTTGGAATCTGGGTTATTCTACTTCATTTTTATTTACTTATTTTCTTAATCACGGATATTTGAGAATTTTTTCTTATATGAGTTTTTCAGTACTTCGATCTGGTGAAACTCCGTCACTTTCCATCTTTCAAAGACCACTCCCCTATCTCCTTTTCTCTCCCCATCATTTCCGTAAATCCCCACCACCATACTCTTTCCTCTCTTTTGTTGCCAAAAATCTCAAGAACAAGTTCAAGTCTTCTATTCCAAGGTGCATTCAAGTTATCAAGTGGAGATTTAAGTGTGTTTTCAAGCCACCTTCGAGAGTTGTAGCAAGAAGAAAGCCAAGGAACTACCTTTTCCCTTCTGTCTCTTTTAACCTTTCTTCTAAGTAAGCATGCGCAACTTATTATTTCTTTTTTTTTACAAGTTATACAAGTAAAATCTTGTATAAATCCCACACAAACCATGCGTATAAGAACTAGCAGGAACAAAGGTTTGAATTTTTCTAAACACAAGGTTTTCTTTAAAATATGGGCATTTCGAGAATCAGAAAGATCCTTTTCAAGTTGGAATTTGTTCATTTGAAATCTGGGTTCTTCTACTTCATTTTTATTTACTTATTTTCTTAATCACGGATATTTGAGATTTTTTGCTTATATGAGTTTTTTCAGTACTTCCATCTTGGGAAACTCCGTCACTTTCCATCTTTCAAAGACCACTCCCCTATCTCCTTTTCTCTGCCCATCGTTTCCGTCAATCCCCACCACCATCCTCTTTCCTCTCTTTTGTTGCCAAAAATCTCAAGAACAAGTTCAAGTCTTCTATTCCAAGGTGCATTCAAGTTACCAAGTGGAGATTTAAGTGTGTTTTCAAGCCACCTTCGAGAGTTGTAGCAAGAAGAAAGCCAAGGAACTACCTTTTCCCTTCTGTCTCTTATAACCTTTCTTCTAAGTAAGCATGTGCAACTTATTATTTCTTTTTTTAGAAGTTATAAAAGTAAAATCTTGTATAAATCCCACACAAACCATGCGTATAAGAACTAGCAGGAACAAAGGTTTTAGTTTTTCTAAACACAAGGTTTTCTTTAAAATATGGGCATTTTGAGAATCAGAAAGATCCTTTTCAAGTTGGAATTTGTTCATTTGGAATCTGGGTTATTCTACTTCATTTTTATTTACTTATTTTCTTAATCACGGATATTTGAGAATTTTTTCTTATATGAGTTTTTCAGTACTTCGATCTGGTGAAACTCCGTCACTTTCCATCTTTCAAAGACCACTCCCCTATCTCCTTTTCTCTCCCCATCATTTCCGTAAATCCCCACCACCATACTCTTTCCTCTCTTTTGTTGCCAAAAATCTCAAGAACAAGTTCAAGTCTTCTATTCCAAGGTGCATTCAAGTTATCAAGTGGAGATTTAAGTGTGTTTTCAAGCCACCTTCGAGAGTTGTAGCAAGAAGAAAGCCAAGGAACTACCTTTTCCCTTCTGTCTCTTTTAACCTTTCTTCTAAGTAAGCATGCGCAACTTATTATTTCTTTTTTTTTACAAGTTATACAAGTAAAATCTTGTATAAATCCCACACAAACCATGCGTATAAGAACTAGCAGGAACAAAGGTTTGAATTTTTCTAAACACAAGGTTTTCTTTAAAATATGGGCATTTCGAGAATCAGAAAGATCCTTTTCAAGTTGGAATTTGTTCATTTGAAATCTGGGTTCTTCTACTTCATTTTTATTTACTTATTTTCTTAATCACGGATATTTGAGATTTTTTGCTTATATGAGTTTTTTCAGTACTTCCATCTTGGGAAACTCCGTCACTTTCCATCTTTCAAAGACCACTCCCCTATCTCCTTTTCTCTGCCCATCGTTTCCGTCAATCCCCACCACCATCCTCTTTCCTCTCTTTTGTTGCCAAAAATCTCAAGAACAAGTTCAAGTCTTCTATTCCAAGGTGCATTCAAGTTACCAAGTGGAGATTTAAGTGTGTTTTCAAGCCACCTTCGAGAGTTGTAGCAAGAAGAAAGCCAAGGAACTACCTTTTCCCTTCTGTCTCCTTTAACCTTTCTTCTAAGTAAGCATGTGCAACTTATTATTTCTTTTTTTAGAAGTTATAAAAGTAAAATCTTGTATAAATCCCACACAAACCATGCGTATAAGAACTAGCAAGAACAAAGGTTTTAGTTTTTCTAAACACAAGGTTTTCTTTAAAATATGGGCATTTAAAGAATCAGAAAGATCCTTTTCAAGTTTGAATTTGTTCATTTGGAATCTGGGTTCTTCTACTTCATTTTTATTTGCTTATTTTCTTAATCACGGATATTTGAGATTTTTTGCTTATATCAGTTTTTTCAGTACTTCCATCTTGGGAAACTCCGTCACTTTTCATCTTTCAAAGACCACTCCCCTATCTCCTTTTCTCTCCCCATCATTTCCGTAAATCCCCACCACCATCCTCTTTCCTCTCTTTTGTTTCCAAAAATCTCAAGAACAAGTTCAAGTCTTCTATTCCAAAGTGCATTCAAGTTATCAAGTGGAGATTTAAGTGTGTTTTCAAGCCACCTTCGAGTGTTGTAGCAAGAAGAAAGCCAAGGAACTACCTTTTTGCTTCTGTCTCCTATAACCTTTCTTCTAAGTAAGCATGCGCAACTTATTATTTCTTTTTTTTTACAAGTTATACAAGTAAAATCTTGTATAAATCCCACCCAAACCATGCGTATAAGAACTAGCAGGAACAAAGGTTTGAATTTTTCTAAACACAAGGTTTTCTTTAAAATATGGGCATTTCGAGAATCAGAAAGATCCTTTTCAAGTTGGAATTTGTTCATTTGAAATCTGGGTTCTTCTACTTCGTTTTTATTTACTTATTTTCTTTCTTAATCACGGATATTTGAGATTTTTTTCTTATATGAGTTTTTTCAGTACTTCCATCTTGGGAAACTCCGTCACTTTCCATCTTTCAAAGACCACTCCCCTATCTCCTTTTCTCTCCCCATCATTTCCGTAAATCCCCACCACCATACTCTTTCCTCTCTTTTGTTGCCAAAAATCTCAAGAACAAGTTCAATTCTTCTATTCCAAGGTGCATTCAAGTTACCAAGTGGAGATTTAAGTGTGTTTTCAAGCCACCTTCGAGAGTTAGCAAGAAGAAAGCCAAGGAACTGCCTTTTTGCTTCTGTCTCTTATAACCTTTCTTTTAAGTAAGCTTGTGCAACTTATTATTTCTTTTTTTAAAAATTATACAAGTAAAATCTTGTATAAATCCCACCCAAACCATGCGTATAAGAACTAGCAGGAACAAAGGTTTGATTTTTTCTAAACACAAGGTTTTCTTTAAAATATGGCAATTTCGAGAATCAGAAAGATCCATTTCAAGTTTGAATTTGTTCATTTGGAATCTGAGTTCTTCTACTTCATTTTTATATACTTATTTTCTTAATCACGGATATTTGAGATTTTTTTCTTATATGAGTTTTTCAGTACTTCCAAATTGGGAAACTCCGTCACTTTCCATCTTTCAAAGACCACTCCCTTTTCTCCTCTTCTGTCCTCATCATTTCCGTCTATCCCAACCACCATCCTCTTTCCTCTCTTTTGTTGCCAAAAATCTCAAGAACAAGTTCAAGTCGTCTATTCCAAGGTGCATTCAAGTTACCAAGTGGAGATTTAACTGTGTTTTCAAGCCACCTTCGAGAGTTGTAGCAAGAAGAAAGCCAAGGAACTACCTTTTCCCTTCTGTCTCCTATAACCTTTCTTCTAAGTAAGCATGTGCAACTTATTATTTCTTTTTTTTACAAGTTATATAAGTAAAATCTTGTAAAAATCCCACCCAAACCATGCGTATAAGAACTATCAAGAACAAAGGTTTGAATTTTTCTAAACACAAGGTTTTCTTTAAAATATGGGCATTTCGAGAATCAGAAAGATCCTTTTCAAGTTTGAATTTGTTCATTTGGAATCTGGGTTCTTCTACTTCATTTTTATTTGCTTATTTTCTTAATCACGGATATTTGAGATTTTTTGCTTATATCAGTTTTTTCAGTACTTCCATATTGGGAAACTCCGTCACTTTCCATCTTTCAAAGACCACTCCCCTATCTCCTTTTCTCTCTCCATCATTTCCGTAAATCCCCACCACCATCCTTTTTCCTCTCTTTTGTTGCCAAAAATCTCAAGAACAAGTTCAAGTCTTCTATTCCAAGGTGCATTCAAGTTATCAAGTGGAGATTTAAGTGTGTTTTCAAGCCACCTTCGAGAGTTGTAGCAAGAAGAAAGCCAAGGAACTACCTTTTTGCTTCTGTCTCCTATAACCTTTCTTCTAAGTAAGCATGCGCAACTTATTATTTCTTTTTTTTTACAAATTATACAAGTAAAATCTTGTATAAATCCCACCCAAACCATGCGTATAAGTACTAGCAGGAACAAAGGTTTGAATTTTTCTAAACACAAGGTTTTCTTTAAAATATGGGCATTTCGAGAATCAGAAAGATCCATTTCAAGTTTGAATTTGTTCATTTGTAATCTGAGTTCTTCTATTTCATTTTTATTTACTTATTTTCTTAATCACGGATATTTCAGATTTTTTTCTTATCTGAGTTTTTCAGTACTTCGAAATTGGGAAACTCCGTCACTTTCCATCTTTCAAAGACCACTCCCCTATCTCCTTTTCTGTCCTCATCATTTCCGTCAAACCCAACCACCATCCTCTTTCCTCTCTTTTGTTGCCAAAAATCTCAAGAACAAGTTCAAGTCTTCTATTCCAAGGTGCATTCAAGTTACCAAGTGGAGATTTAAGTGTGTTTTCAAGCCACCTTCGAGAGTTGTAGCAAGAAGAAAGCCAAGGAACTACCTTTTCCCTTCCGTCTCTTTTAACCTTTCTTCTAACTAAGCATGTGCAACTTATTATTTCTTTTTTTTAGAAGTTATAAAAGTAAAATCTTGTATAAATCCCACACAAACCATGCGTATAAGAACTAGCACGAACAAAGGTTTTAGTTTTTCTAAACACAAGGTTTTCTTTAAAATATGGGCATTTCGAGAATCAGAAAGATCATTTTCAAGTTTGAATTTGTTCATTTGGAATCTAGGTTCTTCTACTTCATTTTTATTTGCTTATTTTCTTAATCACGGATATTTGAGATTTTTTGCTTATATCAATTTTTTCAGTACTTCCATCTTGGGAAACTCCGTCACTTTCCATCTTTCAAAGACCACTCCCCTATCTCATTTTCTCTCCCCATCATTTCCTTAAATCCCCACCACCATCCTCTTTCCTCTCTTTTGTTGCAAAAAATCTCAAGAACAACAAGTCTTCTATTCCAAGGTGCATTCAAGTTATCAAGTGGAGATTTAAGTGTGTTTTCAAGCCACCTTCGAGAGTTGTAGCAAGAAGAAAGCCAAGGAACTACCTTTTTGCTTCTGTCTCCTATAACCTTTCTTCTAAGTAAGCATGCGCAACTTATTATTTCTTTTTTTTTACAAGTTATACAAGTAAAATCTTGTATAAATCCCACCCAAACCATGCGTATAAGAACTAGCAGGAACAAAGGTTTGAATTTTTCTAAACACAAGGTTTTCTTTAAAATATGGGCATTTCGAGAATCAGAAAGATCCTTTTCAAGTTGGAATTTGTTCATTTGAAATCTGGGTTCTTCTACTTCATTTTTATTTACTTATTTTCTTAATCACGTATATTTGAGATTTTTTTCTTATATGAGTTTTTCAGTACTTCCATCTGGTGAAACTCCGTCACTTTCCATCTTTCAAAAACCACTCCCCTATCTCCGTTTCTGTCCTCATCATTTTCGTCAATTCCCACCACCATACTCTTTCCTCTCTTTTGTTGCCAAAAATCTCAAGAACAAGTTCAAGTCTTCTATTCCAAGGTGCATTCAAGTTACCAAGTGGAGATTTAAGTGTGTTTTCAAGCCACCTTCGAGAGTTGTAGCAAGAAGAAAGCCAAGGAACTACCTTTTCCCTTCTGTCTCTTTTAACCTTTCTTCTAAGTAAGCATGTGCAACTTATTATTTCTTTTTTTTAGAAGTTATAAAAGTAAAATATTGTATAAATCCCACCCAAACAATGCGTATAAGAACTAGCAGGAACAAAGGTTTTAGTTTTTCAAAACAAAAGGTTTTCTTTAAAATTTGGGCATTTCGAGAATCAGAAAGATCCTTTTCAAGTTTGAATTTTTCATTTGGAATCTGGGTTCTTCTACTTCATTTTTATTTACTTATTTTCTTAATCACGGATATTTTAGATTTTTTGGTTATATGAGTTTTTTTAGTACTTCCATCTTGGGAAACTCCGTCACTTTCCATCTTTCAAAGACCACTCCCCTATATCCTTTTCTCTCCCCATCATTTTCATAAATCCCCACCACCATCCTCTTTCCTCTCTTTTGTTGCCAAAAATCTCAAGAACAAGTTCAAGTCTTATATTCCAAGGTGCATTAAAGTTACCAAGTTGAGATTTAAGTGTGTTTTCAAGCCACCTTCGAGAGTTGTAGCAAGAAGAAAGCCAAGGAACTGCCTTTTCCCTTCTATCTCCTATAACCTTTCTTCTAAGTAAGCATGCGCAACTTATTATTTCTTTTTTTTTACAAGTTATACAAGTAAAATCTTGTATAAATCCCACCCAAACCATGCGTATAAGAACTAGCACGAAAAAAGGTTTGAATTTTTCTAAACACAAGGTTTTCTTTAAAATATGGGCATTTCGAGAATCAGAAAGATCCTTTTCAAGTTTGAATTTGTTCATTTGGAATCTGGGTTCTTCTACTTCATTTTTATTTGCTTATTTTCTTAATCACGGATATTTGAGATTTTTTGTTTATATTAGTTTTTTCAGTACTTCCATCTTGGGAAACTCCGTCACTTTCCATCTTTCAAAGACCACTCCCCTATCTCCTTTTCTCTCCCCATCATTTTCGTAAATCCCCACCACCATCCTCTTTCCTCTCTTTTGTTTCCAAAAATCTCAAGAACAAGTTCAAGTCTTCTATTCTAAGGTGCATTAAAGTTACCAAGTTGAGATTTAAGTGTGTTTTCAAGCCACCTTCGAGAGTTGTAGCAAGAAGAAAGCCAAGGAACTACCTTTTCCCTTCCGTCTCTTTTAACCTTTCTTCTAACTAAGCATGTGCAACTTATTATTTCTTTTTTTTAGAAGTTATAAAAGTAAAATCTTGTATAAATCCCACACAAACCATGCGTATAAGAACTAGCACGAACAAAGGTTTTAGTTTTTCTAAACACAAGGTTTTCTTTAAAATATGGGCATTTCGAGAATCAGAAAGATCATTTTCAAGTTTGAATTTGTTCATTTGGAATCTAGGTTCTTCTACTTCATTTTTATTTGCTTATTTTCTTAATCACGGATATTTGAGATTTTTTGCTTATATCAATTTTTTCAGTACTTCCATCTTGGGAAACTCCGTCACTTTCCATCTTTCAAAGACCACTCCCCTATCTCATTTTCTCTCCCCATCATTTCCTTAAATCCCCACCACCATCCTCTTTCCTCTCTTTTGTTGCAAAAAATCTCAAGAACAACAAGTCTTCTATTCCAAGGTGCATTCAAGTTATCAAGTGGAGATTTAAGTGTGTTTTCAAGCCACCTTCGAGAGTTGTAGCAAGAAGAAAGCCAAGGAACTACCTTTTTGCTTCTGTCTCCTATAACCTTTCTTCTAAGTAAGCATGCGCAACTTATTATTTCTTTTTTTTTACAAGTTATACAAGTAAAATCTTGTATAAATCCCACCCAAACCATGCGTATAAGAACTAGCAGGAACAAAGGTTTGAATTTTTCTAAACACAAGGTTTTCTTTAAAATATGGGCATTTCGAGAATCAGAAAGATCCTTTTCAAGTTGGAATTTGTTCATTTGAAATCTGGGTTCTTCTACTTCATTTTTATTTACTTATTTTCTTAATCACGTATATTTGAGATTTTTTTCTTATATGAGTTTTTCAGTACTTCCATCTGGTGAAACTCCGTCACTTTCCATCTTTCAAAAACCACTCCCCTATCTCCGTTTCTGTCCTCATCATTTTCGTCAATTCCCACCACCATACTCTTTCCTCTCTTTTGTTGCCAAAAATCTCAAGAACAAGTTCAAGTCTTCTATTCCAAGGTGCATTCAAGTTACCAAGTGGAGATTTAAGTGTGTTTTCAAGCCACCTTCGAGAGTTGTAGCAAGAAGAAAGCCAAGGAACTACCTTTTCCCTTCTGTCTCTTTTAACCTTTCTTCTAAGTAAGCATGTGCAACTTATTATTTCTTTTTTTTAGAAGTTATAAAAGTAAAATATTGTATAAATCCCACCCAAACAATGCGTATAAGAACTAGCAGGAACAAAGGTTTTAGTTTTTCAAAACAAAAGGTTTTCTTTAAAATTTGGGCATTTCGAGAATCAGAAAGATCCTTTTCAAGTTTGAATTTTTCATTTGGAATCTGGGTTCTTCTACTTCATTTTTATTTACTTATTTTCTTAATCACGGATATTTTAGATTTTTTGGTTATATGAGTTTTTTTAGTACTTCCATCTTGGGAAACTCCGTCACTTTCCATCTTTCAAAGACCACTCCCCTATATCCTTTTCTCTCCCCATCATTTTCATAAATCCCCACCACCATCCTCTTTCCTCTCTTTTGTTGCCAAAAATCTCAAGAACAAGTTCAAGTCTTATATTCCAAGGTGCATTAAAGTTACCAAGTTGAGATTTAAGTGTGTTTTCAAGCCACCTTCGAGAGTTGTAGCAAGAAGAAAGCCAAGGAACTGCCTTTTCCCTTCTATCTCCTATAACCTTTCTTCTAAGTAAGCATGCGCAACTTATTATTTCTTTTTTTTTACAAGTTATACAAGTAAAATCTTGTATAAATCCCACCCAAACCATGCGTATAAGAACTAGCACGAAAAAAGGTTTGAATTTTTCTAAACACAAGGTTTTCTTTAAAATATGGGCATTTCGAGAATCAGAAAGATCCTTTTCAAGTTTGAATTTGTTCATTTGGAATCTGGGTTCTTCTACTTCATTTTTATTTGCTTATTTTCTTAATCACGGATATTTGAGATTTTTTGTTTATATTAGTTTTTTCAGTACTTCCATCTTGGGAAACTCCGTCACTTTCCATCTTTCAAAGACCACTCCCCTATCTCCTTTTCTCTCCCCATCATTTTCGTAAATCCCCACCACCATCCTCTTTCCTCTCTTTTGTTTCCAAAAATCTCAAGAACAAGTTCAAGTCTTCTATTCCAAGGTGCATTCAAGTTATCAAGTGGAGATTTAAGTGAGTTTTCAAGCCACCTTCGAGAGTTGTAGCAAGAAGAAAGCCAAGGAACTACCTTTTTGCTTCTGTGTCCTATAACCTTTCTTCTATGTAAACATGCGCAACTTATTATTTCTTTTTTTTACAACTTATACAAGTAAAATCTTGTATAAATCCCACCCAAACCATGCGTATAAGAACTAGCAAGAACAAAGGTTTGAATTTTTCTAAACACAAGGTTTTCTTTAAAATATGGGCATTTCGAGAATCAGAAAGATCCTTTTCAAGTTGGAATTTGTTCATTTGAAATCTGGGTTCTTCTACTTCATTTTTATTTACTTATTTTCCTAATCACGGATATTTGATATTTTTTTCTTATATGAGTTTTTCAGTACTTCCATCTGGTGAAACTCCGTCACTTTCCATCTTTCAAAGACCACTCCCCTATCTACTTTTCTCTCCCCATCATTTCCGTAAATTCCCACCACCATACTCTTTCCTCTCTTTTGTTGCCAAAAATCTCAAGAACAAGTTCAAGTCTTCTATTCCAAGGTGCATTCAAGTTACCAAGTGGAGATTTAAGTGTGTTTTCAAGCCACCTTCGAGAGTTAGCAAGAAGAAAGCCAAGGAACTGCCTTTTTGCTTCTATCTCTTATAACCTTTCTTCTAAGTAAGCATGTGCAACTTATTATTTCTTTTTTTACAAATTATACAAGTAAAATCTTGTATAAATCCCACCCAAACCATGCGTATAAGAACTAGCAGGAACAAAGGTTTGAATTTTTCTAAACACAAGGTTTTCTTTAAAATATGGGCATTTCGAGAATCAGAAAGATCCATTTCAAGTTTGAATTTGTTCATTTGTAATCTTAGTTCTTCTATTTCATTTTTATTTACTTATTTTCTTAATCACGGATATTTTAGATTTTTTTCTTATATGAGTTTTTCAGTACTTCGAAATTGGGAAACTCTGTCACTTTCCATCTTTCAAAGACCACTCCCCTATCTCCTTTTCTGTCCTCATCATTTCCGTCAAA
This sequence comes from Smallanthus sonchifolius, assembly GCA_023525975.1. NCBI lineage: Eukaryota > Viridiplantae > Streptophyta > Magnoliopsida > Asterales > Asteraceae > Smallanthus > Smallanthus sonchifolius. The sequence continues at coordinate 44,939,620 of CM042034.1, read as the reverse complement.
CCCAACCACCATCCTCTTTCCTCTCTTTTGTTGCCAAAAATCTCAAGAACAAGTTCAAGTCTTCTATTCCAAGGTGCATTCAAGTTACCAAGTGGAGATTTAAGTGTGTTTTCAAGCCACCTTCGAGAGTTGTAGCAAGAAGAAAGCCAAGGAACTACCTTTTCCCTTCTGTCTCTTTTAACCTTTCTTCTAAGTAAGCATGTGCAACTTATTATTTCTTTTTTTAGAAGTTATAAAAGTAAAATCTTGTATAAATCCCACACAAACCATGCGTATAAGAACTAGCACGAACAAAGGTTTTAGTTTTTCTAAACACAAGGTTTTCTTTAAAATATGGGCATTTCGAGAATCAGAAAGATCATTTTCAAGTTTGAATTTGTTCATTTGGAATCTAGGTTCTTCTACTTCATTTTTATTTGCTTATTTTCTTAATCACGGATATTTGAGATTTTTTGCTTATATCAGTTTTTTCAGTACTTCCATCTTGGGAAACTCCGTCACTTTCCATCTTTCAAAGACCACTCCCCTATCTCCTTTTCTCTCCCCATCATTTCCGTAAATCCCCACCACCATCCTCTTTCCTCTCTTTTGTTGCAAAAAATCTCAAGAACAACAAGTCTTCTATTCCAAGGTGCATTCAAGTTATCAAGTGGAGATTTAAGTGTGTTTTCAAGCCACCTTCGAGAGTTGTAGCAAGAAGAAAGCCAAGGAACTACCTTTTTGCTTCTGTCCACTATAACCTTTCTTCTAAGTAAGCATGCGCAACTTATTATTTCTTTTTTTTTACAAGTTATACAAGTAAAATCTTGTATAAATCCCACCCATACCATGCGTATAAGAACTAGCAGGAACAAAGGTTTGAATTTTTCTAAACACAAGGTTTTCTTTAAAATATGGGCATTTCGAGAATCAGAAAGATCCTTTTCAAGTTGGAATTTGTTCATTTGAAATCTGGGTTCTTCTACTTCATTTTTATTTACTTATTTTCTTAATCACGGATATTTGAGATTTTTTTCTTATATGAGTTTTTCAGTACTTCCATCTGGTGAAACTCCGTCACTTTCCATCTTTCAAAAACCACTCCCCTATCTCCTTTTCTGTCCTCATCATTTTCGTCAATCCCCACCACCATACTCTTTCCTCTCTTTTGTTGCCAAAAATCTCAAGAACAAGTTCAAGTCTTCTATTCCAAGGTGCATTCAAGTTACCAAGTGGAGATTTAAGTGTGTTTTCAAGCCACCTTCGAGAGTTGTAGCAAGAAGAAAGCTAAGGAACTACATTTTCCCATCTGTCTCCTATAACCTTTCTTCTAAGTAAACATGTGCAACTTATTATTTCTTTTTTTTACAAGTTATACAAGTAAAATCTTGTATAAATCCCACCCAAACCATGCGTATAAGAACTAGCAGGAACAAAGGTTTGAATTTTTCTAAACACATGGTTTTCTTTAAAATATGGGCATTTCGAGAATCAGAAAGATCCTTTTCAAGTTGGAATTTGTTCATTTGGAATCTGGGTTCTTTTACTTCATTTTTATTTACTTATTTTCTTAATCACGGATATTTGAGATTTTTTGCTTATATGAGTTTTTTCAGTACTTTCATCTTGGGAAACTAATTCACTTTCCATCTTTCAAAGACCACTCCCCTACCTCCTTTTCTCTCCCCATCATTTCCGTAAATCCCCACCACCATACTCTTTCCTCTCTTTTGTTGCCAAAAATCTCAAGAACAAGTTCAAGTCTTCTATTCCAAGGTGCATTCAAGTTACCAAGTGGATATTTAAGTGTGTTTTCAAGCCACCTTCGAGAGTTAGCAAGAAGAAAGCCAAGGAACTGCCTTTTTGCTTCTGTCTCTTATAACCTTTCTTCTAAGTAAGCATGTGCAACTTATTATTTCTTTTTTTTAGAAGTTATAAAAGTAAAATATTGTATAAATCCCACCCAAACCATGCGTATAAGAACTAGCAGGAACAAAGGTTTTAGTTTTTCTAAACACAAGGTTTTCTTTAAAATATGGGCATTTCGAGAATCAGAAAGATCCTTTTCAAGTTTGAATTTTTCATTTGGAATATGGGTTCTTCTACTTCATTTTTATTTGCTTATTTTCTTAATCACGGATATTTGAGATTTTTTGCTTATATGAGTTTTTTCATTACTTCCATCTTGGGAAACTCCGTCACTTTCCATCTTTCAAAGGCCACTCCCCTATCTCCTTTTCTCTCCCCATCATTTTCGTAAATCCTCACCACCATCCTCTTTCTCTCTTTTGATGCCAAAAATATCAAGAACAAGTTCAAGTCTTCTATTCCAAGGTGCATTCAAGTTACCAAGTGGAGATTTAAGTGTGTTTTCAAGCCACCTTCGAGAGTTGTAGCAAGAAGAAAGACAAGGAACTACATTTTCCCATCTGTCTCCTTTAACCTTTCTTCTAAGTAAGCATGTGCAACTTATTATTTCTTTTTTTTACAAGTTATACAAGTAAAATCTTGTATAAATCCCACCCAAACCATGCGTATAAGAACTAGCAGGAACAAAGGTTTGAATTTTTCTAAACACATGGTTTTCTTTAAAATATGGGCATTTCGAGAATCAGAAAGATCCTTTTCAAGTTGGAATTTGTTCATTTGGAATATGGGTTCTTCTACTTCATTTTTATTTACTTATTTTCTTAATCACGGATATTTGAGATTTTTTGCTTATATGAGTTTTTTCAGTACTTCCATCTTGGGAAACTCCGTCACTTTCCATCTTTCAAAGACCACTCCCCTACCTCCTTTTCTCTCCCCATCATTTCCGTAAATCCCCACCACCATACTCTTTCCTCTCTTTTGTTGCCAAAAATCTCAAGAACAAGTTCAAGTCTTCTATTCCAAGGTGCATTCAAGTTACCAAGTGGATATTTAAGTGTGTTTTCAAGCCACCTTCGAGAGTTAGCAAGAAGAAAGCCAAGGGACTGCCTTTTTGCTTCTGTCTCTTATAACCTTTCTTCTAAGTAAGAATGTGCAACTTATTATTTCTTTTTTTACAAATTATACAAGTAAAATCTTGTATAAATCCTATCCAAACCATGCGTATAAGAACTATCACGAACAAAGGTTTGAATTTTTCTAAACACAAGGTTTTCTTTAAAATATGGGCATTTCGAGAATAAGAAAGATCCATTTCAAGTTTGAATTTGTTCATTTGGAATCTGAGTTCTTCTACTTCATTTTTATTTACTTATTTTCTTAATCACGGATATTTGAGATTTTTTTCTTATATGAGTTTTTCAGTACTTCCAAATTGGGAAACTCCGTCACTTTCCATCTTTCAAAGACCACTCCCCTATCTCCTTTTCTGTCCTCATCATTTTCGTCAATCCCCACCACCATACTCTTTCCTCTCTTTTGTTGCCAAAAATCTCAAGAACAAGTTCAAGTCTTCTATTCCAAGGTGCATTCAAGTTACCAAGTGGAGATTTAAGTGTGTTTTCAAGCCACCTTCGAGAGTTGTAGCAAGAAGAAAGCCAAGGAACTACCTTTTCCCTTCTGTCTCTTTTAACCTTTCTTCTAAGTAAGCATGTGTAACTTCTTATTTCTTTTTTTTAGAAGTTATAAAAGTAAAATGTTGTATAAATCCCACCCAAACCATGCGTATAAGAACTAGCAGGAACAAAGGTTTTAGTTTTTCTAAACACATGGTTTTCTTTAAAATATGGGCATTTCGAGAATCAGAAAGATCCTTTTCAAGTTTGAATTTTTCATTTGGAATCTGGGTTCTTCTACTTCATTTTTATTTGCTTATTTTCTTAATCACGGATATTTGAGATTTTTTGCTTATATGAGTTTTTTCATTACTTCCATCTTGGGAAACTCCGTCACTTTCCATCTTTCAAAGGCCACTCCCCTATCTCCTTTTCTCTCCCCATCATTTCCGTAAATCCTCACCACCATCCTCTTTCCTCTCTTTTGATGCCAAAAATATCAAGAACAAGTTGTATTCCAAAGTGCATTCAAGTTATCAAGTGGAGATTTAAGTGTGTTTTCAAGCCACCTTCGAGAGTTAGCAAGAAGAAAGCCAAGGAACTGCCTTTTTGCTTCTGTCTCATATAACCTTTCTTCTAAGTAAGCATGTGCAAGTTATTATTTCTTTTTTACAAGTTATACAAGTAAAATCTTGTATAAATCTCACCCAAACCATGTGTAAAAGAACTAGCCGGAACAAAGGTTTGAATTTTTCTAAACACAAGGTTTTATTTAAAATATGGGCATTTCAATAATCAGAAAGATCCTTTTCAAGTTTGAATTTGTTCATTTGGAATCTGAGTTCTTCTACTTTATTTTTATTTACTTATTTTCTTAATCACGGATATTTGAGATTTTTTTCTTATATGAGTTTTTCAGTACTTCCATCTTGTGAAACTCCATCACTTTCCATCTTTCAAAGACCACTCCCCTATCTCCTTTTCTCTCCCCAACATTTCCGTAAATCCCCACCACCATCCTCTTTCCTCTCTTTTGTTGCCAAAAATCTCAAGAACAAGTTTAAGTCTTCTATTCCAAGGTGCATTCAAGTTACCAAGTGGAGATTTAAGTGTGTTTTCAAGCCACCTTCGAGAGTTGTAGCAAGAAGAAAGCCAAGGAACTACCTTTTCCCTTCTGTCTCTTTTAACCTTTCTTCTAAGTAAGCATGTGTAACTTATTATTTCTTTTTTTTAGAAGTTATAAAAGTAAAATCTTGTATAAATCCCACACAAACCATGCGTATAAGAACTAGCACGAACAAAGGTTTTAGTTTTTCTAAACACAAGGTTTTCTTTAAAATATGGGCATTTCGAGAATCAGAAAGATCATTTTCAAGTTTGAATTTGTTCATTTGGAATCTGGGTTCTTCTACTTCATTTTTATTTGTTTATTTTCCTAATCACGGATATTTGAGATATTTTGCTTATATCAGTTTTTTCAGTACTTCGATCTTAGGAAACTCCGTCACTTTCCATCTTTTAAAGACCACTCCCCTATCTCCTTTTCTCTCCCCATCATTTCCGTAAATCCCCACCACCATCCTCTTTCCTCTCTTTTGTTGCCAAAAATCTCAAGAACAAGTTCAAGTCTTCTATTCCAAGGTGCATTCAAGTTACCAAGTGGAGATTTAAGTGTGTTTTCAAGCCACCATCGAGAGTTAGCAAGAAGAAAGCCAAGGAACTGCCTTTTTGCTTCTGTCTCTTATAACCTTTCTTCTAAGTAAGTATGTGCAACTTATTATTTCTTTTTTTACAAATTATACATGTAAAATCTTGTATAAATCTCACCCAAACCATGCGTATAAGAACTAGCAGGAACAAAGGTTTGAATTTTTCTAAACACAAGGTTTTCTTTAAAATATGGGCATTTCGAGAATCAGAAAGATCCATTTCAAGTTTGAATTTGTTCATTTGGAATCTGAGTTCTTCTACTTCATTTTTATTTACTTATTTTCTTAATCACGGATATTTGAGATTTTTTTCTTATATGAGTTTTTCAGTACTTCCAAATTGGGAAACTCCGTCACTTTCCATCTTTCAAAGACCACTCCCCTATCTCCTTTTCTGTCCTCATCATTTCCGTCAATCCCCACCACCATACTCTTTCCTCTCTTTTGTTGCCAAAAATCTTAAGAACAAGTTCAAGTCTTCTATTCCAAGGTGCATTCAAGTTACCAAGTGGAGATTTAAGTGTGTTTTCAAGCCATCTTCGAGAGTTGTAGCAAGAAGAAAGCCAAGGAACTACCTTTTCCCTTCTGTCTCTTTTAACCTTTCTTCTAAGTAAGCATGTGCAACTTATTATTTCTTTTTTTTAGAAGTTATAAAAGTAAAATGTTGTATAAATCCCACCCAAACCATGCGTATAAGAACTAGTAGGAACAAAGGTTTTAGTTTTTCTAAACACAAGGTTTTCTTTAAAATATGGGCATTTCGAGAATCAGAAAGATCCTTTTCAAGTTTGAATTTGTTCATTTGGAATCTGGGTTCTTCTACTTCATTTTTATTTGCTTATTTTCTTAATCACGGATATTTGAGATTTTTTGCTTATATGAGTTTTTTCATTACTTCCATCTTGGGAAACTCCGTCACTTTCAATCTTTCAAAGGCACCTCCCCTATCTCCTTTTCTCTCCCCATCATTTCCGTAAATCCTCACCACCATCCTCTTTCCTCTCTTTTGATGCCAAAAATATCAAGAACAAGTTCTATTCCAAGGTTCATTCAAGTTATCAAGTGGAGATTTAAGTGTGTTTTCAAGCCACCTTCGAGAGTTAGCAAGAAGAAAGCCAAGGAAGTGCCTTTTTGCTTCTGCCTCATATAACCTTTCTTCTAAGTAAGCATGTGCAACTTATTATTTCTTTTTTACAAGTTATACAAGTAAAATCTTGTATAAATCTCACCCAAACCATGTGTAAAAGAACTAGCCGGAACAAAGGTTTGAATTTTTCTAAACACAAGGTTTTCTTTAAAATATGGGCATTTCAAGAATCAGAAAGATCCTTTTCAGGTTTGAATTTGTTCATTTGGAATCTGAGTTCTTCTACTTTATTTATATTTACTTATTTTCTTAATCCCGGATATTTGAGATTTTTTTCCTATATGAGTTTTTCAGTACTTCCATCTTGTGAAACTCCGTCATTTTCCATCTTTCAAAGACCACTCCCCTATCTCCTTTTCTCTCCCCATCATTTCCGTAAATCCCCACCACCATCCTCTTTCCTCTCTTTTGTTGCCAAAAATCTCAAGAACAAGTTCAAGTATTTTATTCCAAGTGCATTCAAGTTATCAAGTGGAGATTTAAGTGTGTTTTCAAACCACCTTCGAGAGTTGCAGCAAGAAGAAAGCCAAGGAACTACCTTTTCCCTTCTGTCTCCTATAACCTTTCTTCTAAGTAAGCATGTGCAACTTATTATTTCTTTTTTTTACAAGTTATACAAGTAAAATCTTGTATAAATCCCACCCAAACCATGCGTATAAGAACTATAAGGAACAAAGGTTTGAATTTTTCTAAACACATGGTTTTCTTTAAAATATGGGCATTTCGAGAATGAGAAAGATCCTTTTCAAGTTGGAATTTGTTCATTTGGAATCTGGGTTCTTCTACTTCATTTTTATTTGCTTATTTTCTTAATCACGGATATTTTAGATTTTTTGCTTATATGAGTTTTTTAAGTACTTCCATCTTGGGAAACTCCGTCACTTTCCATCTTTCAAAGACCACTCCCCTATCTCCTTTTCTCTCCCCATCATTTTCGTAAATCCCCACCACCATACTCTTTCCTCTCTTTTGTTGCCAAAAATCTCAAGAACATGTTCAAGTCTTCTATTCCAAGGTGCATTTAAGTTACCAAGTGGAGATTTAAGTGTGTTTTCAAACCACCTTCGAGAGTTAACAAGAAGAAAGCCAAGGAACTGCCTTTTTGCTTCAGTCTCCTATAACCTTTCTTCTAAGTAAGCATGTGCAACTTATTATTTCTTTTTTTACAAATTATACAAGTAAAATCTTGTTTAAATCCCACCCAAACCATTCGTATAAGAACTAGCAGGACAAAGGTTTGAATTTTTCTAAACACAAGGTTTTCTTTAAAATATGGACATTTCGAGAATCAGAAAGTTCCTTTTCAAGTTTGAATTTGTTCATTTGGAATCTGGGTTCTTCTACATCATTTTTATTTGCTTATTTTCTTAATCATGGATATTTGAGATTTTTTACTTATATGAGTTTTTTCAGTACTTCCATGTTGGGAAAATCTATCACTTTCTATCTTTCAAATACCACTCCCCTATCTCGTTTTCTCTCCCCATCATTTCCGTCAATCCCCACCACCATCCTCTTTCCCCTCTTTTATTGCCAAAAATCTCAAGAACAAGTTCAAGTCTTCTATTCCAAGTTGCATTCAAGTTACCAACTAGAGATTTAAGTGTGTTTTCAAGCCACCTTCGAGAGTTGTAGCAAGAAGAAAGCCAAGGAACTACCTTTTTCCTTTTGTCTCTTTTAACCTTTCTTCTAAGTAAGCATGTGCAACTTATTATTTCTTTTTTTTAGAAGTTATAAAAGTAAATTGTTGTATAAATCCCAGCCAAACCATGCGTATAAGAACTATCAGGAACAAAGGTTTTAGTTTTTCTAAACACAAGGTTTTCTTTAAAATATGGGCATTTCGAGAATCAGAAAGATCCTTTTCAAGTTTGAATTTTTCATTTGGAATCTGGGTTCTTCTACTTCATTTTTATTTAATTATTTTCTTAATCACGGATATTTGAGATTTTTTGCTTATATGAGTTTTTTCATTACTTCCATCTTGGGAAACTACGTCACTTTCCATCTTTCAAAGGCCACTCCCCTATCTCCTTTTCTCTCCCCATCATTTCCGTAAATCCTCACCACCATCCTCTTTCCTCTCTTTTGATGCCAAAAATATTAAGAACAAGTTCTATTCCAAGGTGCATTCAAGTTATCAAGTGGAGATTTAAGTGTGTTTTCAAGCCACCTTCGAGAGTTAGCAAGAAGAAAGCCAAGGAACTGCCTTTTTGCTTCTGACTCATATAACCTTTCTTCTAAGTAAGCATGTGCAACTTATTATTTCTTTTTTACAAGTTATACAAGTAAAATCTTGTATAAATCTCACCCAAACCATGTGTAAAAGAACTAGCCGGAAAAAAGGTTTGAATTTTTCTAAACACAAGGTTTTCTTTAAAATATGGGCATTTCAAGAATCAGAAAGATCCTTTTCAAGTTTGAATTTGTTCATTTGGAATCTGAGTTCTTCTACTTTATTTTTATTTGCTTATTTTCTTAATCACGGATATTTGAGATTTTTTTTCTGATATGAGTTTTTCAGTACTTCCATCTTGTGAAACTCCGTCACTTTCCATCTTTCTAAGACCACTCCCCTATCCCCTTTTCTCTCCCAATCATTTTCGTAAATCCCCACCACCATCCTCTTTCCTCTATTTTGTTGCCAAAAATCTCAAGAACAAGTTCAAGTCTTCTATTCCAAGGTGCATTCAAGTTATCAAGTGGAGATTTAAGTGTGTTTTCAAGCCACCTTCGAGAGTTGTAGCAAGAAGAAAGCCAAGGAACTACCTTTTCCCTTCTGTCTCCTATAACCTTTCTTCTAAGTAAGCATGTGCAACTTATTATTTCTTTTTTTTACAAGTTATACAAGTAAAATGTTGTATAAATCCCACCCAAACCATGCGTATAAGAACAAGCAGGAACAAAGGTTTTAGTTTTTCTATACACAAGGTTTTCTTTAAAATATGGGCATTTCGATAATCAGAAAGATCATTTTCAAGTTGGAATTTGTTCATTTGGAATCTGGGTTCTTCAACTTCATTTTTATTTGCTTATTTTCTTAATCACGGATATTTGAGGTTATTTGCTTATTTGAGTTTTTTCAGTACTTCCATCTTGGGAAACTCCGTCACTTTCCATCTTTCAAAGACCACTCCCCTATCTCCTTTTCTCTCCCCATCATTTCCGTAAATCCCCACCACCATACTCTTTCCTCTCTTTTGTTACCAAAAATCTCAAGAACAAGTTCAAGTCTTCTATTCCAAGGTGCATTCAAGTTACCAAGTGGAGATTTAAGTGTGTTTTCAAGCCACCTTCGTGAGTTAGCAAGAAGAAAGCCAAGGAACTGCCTTTTTGCTTCTGTCTCTTATAACCTTTCTTCTAAGTAAGCATATGCAACTTATTATTTCTTTTTTTTAGAAGTTATAAAAGTAAAATGTTGTATAAATCCCACCCAAACCATGCGTATAAGAACTAGCAGGGACAAAGGTTTTAGTTTTTCTAAACACAAGGTTTTCTTTAAAATATGGGCATTTCGAGAATCAGAAAGATCCTTTTCAAGTTTGAATTTGTTCATTTGGAATCTGGGTTCTTCTACTTCATTTTTATTTGCTTATTTTCTTAATCACGGATATTTGAGATTTTTTGCTTATATGAGTTTTTTCATTACTTCCATCTTGGGAAACTCCGTCACTTTCCATCTTTCCAAGACCACTCCCCTATCTCCTTTTCTCTCCCCATCATTTTCGTAAATCCCCACCACCATACTCTTTCCTCTCTTTTGTTGCCAAAAATCTCAAGAACATGTTCAAGTCTTCTATTCCAAGGTGCATTCAAGTTACCAAGTGGTGATTTAAGTGTGTTTTCAAGCCACCTTCGAGAGTTAACAAGAAGAAAGCCAAGGAACTGCCTTTTTGCTTCAGTCTCTTTAACCTTTCTTCTAAGTAAGCATGTGCAACTTATTATTTCTTTTTTTACAAATTACACAAGTGAAATCTTGTATAAATCCCACCCAAACCATGCGTATAAGAACTAGCACGAACAAAGGTTTGAATTTTTCTAAACACAAGGTTTTCTTTAAAATATGGACATTTCGAGAATCAGAAAGATCATTTTCAAGTTTGAATTTGTTCATTTGGAATCTGGGTTCTTCTACATCATTTTTATTTGCTTATTTTCTTAATCACGGATATTTGATATTTTTTACTTATATGAGTTTTTTCAGTACTTCCATGTTGGGAAAATCTATCACTTTCTACCTTTCAAATACCACTCCCCTATCTCCTTTTCTCTCCCCATCATTTCCGTCAATCCCCACCACCATCCTCTTTCCTCTCTTTTATTGCCAAAAATCTCAAGAACAAGTTCAAGTCTTCTATTCCAAGGTGCATTCAAGTTACCAACTAGAGATTTAAGTGTGTTTTCAAGCCACCATCGAGAGTTGTAGCAAGAAGAAAGCCAAGGAACTACCTTTTTGCTTCTGTCTCTTATAACCTTTCTTCTAAGTAAGCATATGCAACTTATTATTTCTTTTTTTTAGAACTTATAAAAGTAAAATGTTGTATAAATCCCACCCAAACCATGCGTATAAAAACTAGCAGGAACAAAGGTTTGAATTTTTCTAAACACAAGGTTTTCTTTAAAATATGGACATTTCGAGAATCAGAAAGATCCTTTTCAAGTTTGAATTTGTTCATATGGAATCTGGGTTCTTCTACATCATTTTTATTTGCTTATTTTCTTAATCACGGATATTTGAGATTTTTTACTTATATGAGTTTTTTCAGTACTTCCATGTTGGGAAAATCTATCACTTTCTATCTTTCAAATAGCACTCCCCTATCTCCTTTTCTCTCCCCATAATTTCCGTCAATCCCCATCACCATCCTCTTTCCTCTCTTTTATTGCCAAAAATCTCAATAACAAGTTCAAGTCTTCTATTCCAAGGTGGATTCAAGTTACCAACTAGAGATTTAAGTGTGTTTTCAAGCCACCTTCGAGAGTTGTAGCAAGAAGAATGCCAAGGAACTACCTTTTTCCTTCTGTCTCCTATAACCTTTCTTCTAAGTAAGCATGTGCAACTTATTATTATTTTTTTTTACAAGTTATACAGGTAAAATCTTGTATAAATCTCACCGATACCATGCGTATAAGAACTAGCAGGAACAAAGGTTTTAGTTTTTCTAAACACAAGGTTTTCTTTAAAATATGGGCATTTCGAGAATCAGAAAGATCCTTTTCAAGTTTGAATTTTTCATTTGGAATCTGGGTTCTTCTACTTCATTTTTATTTGCTTATTTTCTTAATCACGGATATTTGAGATTTTTTGCTTATATGAGTTTTTTCATTACTTCCATCTTGGGAAACTCCGTCACTTTCCATCTTTCAAAGGCCACTCCCCTATCTCCTTTTCTCTCCCCATCATTTCCGTAAATCCTCACCACCATCCTCTTTCCTCTCTTTTGATGCCAAAAATATCAAGAACAAGTTCTATTCCAAGGTGCATTCAAGTTATCAAGTGGAGATTTAAGTGTGTTTTCAAGCCACCTTCGAGAGTTAGCAAGAAGAAAGCCAAGGAACTACCTTTTTGCTTCTGACTCATATAACCTTTCTTCTAAGTAAGCATGTGCAACTTATTATTTCTTTTTTATAAGTTATACAAGTAAAATCTTGTATAAATCCCACCCAAACCATGCGTATAAGAACTAGCACGAACAAAGGTTTGAATTTTTCTAAACACATGGTTTTCTTTAAAATATGGACATTTCGAGAATCAGAAAGATCCTTTTCAAGTTTGAATTTGTTCATTTGGAATCTGGGTTCTTCTACATCATTTTTATTTGCTTATTTTCTTAATCACGGATATTTGAGATTTTTTACTTATATGAGTTTTTTCAGTACTTCCATGTTGGGAAAATCTATCACTTTCTATCTTTCAAATAGCACTCCCCTATCTCCTTTTCCCTCCCCATCATTTCCGTCAATCCCCACCACCATCATCTTTCCTCTCTTTTATTGCCAAAAATCTCAAGAACAAGTTCAAGTCTTCTATTCCAAGGTGCATTCAAGTTACCAAGTGGTGATTTAAGTGTGTTTTCAAGCCACCTTCGAGAGTTAACAAGAAGAAAGCCAAGGAACTGCCTTTTTGCTTCAGTCTCTTTAACCTTTCTTCTAAGTAAGCATGTGCAACTTATTATTTCTTTTTTTACAAATTACACAAGTGAAATCTTGTATAAATCCCACCCAAACCATGCGTATAAGAACTAGCACGAACAAAGGTTTGAATTTTTCTAAACACAAGGTTTTCTTTAAAATATGGACATTTCGAGAATCAGAAAGATCATTTTCAAGTTTGAATTTGTTCATTTGGAATCTGGGTTCTTCTACATCATTTTTATTTGCTTATTTTCTTAATCACGGATATTTGATATTTTTTACTTATATGAGTTTTTTCAGTACTTCCATGTTGGGAAAATCTATCACTTTCTACCTTTCAAATACCACTCCCCTATCTCCTTTTCTCTCCCCATCATTTCCGTCAATCCCCACCACCATCCTCTTTCCTCTCTTTTATTGCCAAAAATCTCAAGAACAAGTTCAAGTCTTCTATTCCAAGGTGCATTCAAGTTACCAACTAGAGATTTAAGTGTGTTTTCAAGCCACCATCGAGAGTTGTAGCAAGAAGAAAGCCAAGGAACTACCTTTTTGCTTCTGTCTCTTATAACCTTTCTTCTAAGTAAGCATATGCAACTTATTATTTCTTTTTTTTAGAACTTATAAAAGTAAAATGTTGTATAAATCCCACCCAAACCATGCGTATAAAAACTAGCAGGAACAAAGGTTTGAATTTTTCTAAACACAAGGTTTTCTTTAAAATATGGACATTTCGAGAATCAGAAAGATCCTTTTCAAGTTTGAATTTGTTCATATGGAATCTGGGTTCTTCTACATCATTTTTATTTGCTTATTTTCTTAATCACGGATATTTGAGATTTTTTACTTATATGAGTTTTTTCAGTACTTCCATGTTGGGAAAATCTATCACTTTCTATCTTTCAAATAGCACTCCCCTATCTCCTTTTCTCTCCCCATAATTTCCGTCAATCCCCATCACCATCCTCTTTCCTCTCTTTTATTGCCAAAAATCTCAATAACAAGTTCAAGTCTTCTATTCCAAGGTGGATTCAAGTTACCAACTAGAGATTTAAGTGTGTTTTCAAGCCACCTTCGAGAGTTGTAGCAAGAAGAATGCCAAGGAACTACCTTTTTCCTTCTGTCTCCTATAACCTTTCTTCTAAGTAAGCATGTGCAACTTATTATTATTTTTTTTTACAAGTTATACAGGTAAAATCTTGTATAAATCTCACCGATACCATGCGTATAAGAACTAGCAGGAACAAAGGTTTTAGTTTTTCTAAACACAAGGTTTTCTTTAAAATATGGGCATTTCGAGAATCAGAAAGATCCTTTTCAAGTTTGAATTTTTCATTTGGAATCTGGGTTCTTCTACTTCATTTTTATTTGCTTATTTTCTTAATCACGGATATTTGAGATTTTTTGCTTATATGAGTTTTTTCATTACTTCCATCTTGGGAAACTCCGTCACTTTCCATCTTTCAAAGGCCACTCCCCTATCTCCTTTTCTCTCCCCATCATTTCCGTAAATCCTCACCACCATCCTCTTTCCTCTCTTTTGATGCCAAAAATATCAAGAACAAGTTCTATTCCAAGGTGCATTCAAGTTATCAAGTGGAGATTTAAGTGTGTTTTCAAGCCACCTTCGAGAGTTAGCAAGAAGAAAGCCAAGGAACTACCTTTTTGCTTCTGACTCATATAACCTTTCTTCTAAGTAAGCATGTGCAACTTATTATTTCTTTTTTATAAGTTATACAAGTAAAATCTTGTATAAATCCCACCCAAACCATGCGTATAAGAACTAGCACGAACAAAGGTTTGAATTTTTCTAAACACATGGTTTTCTTTAAAATATGGACATTTCGAGAATCAGAAAGATCCTTTTCAAGTTTGAATTTGTTCATTTGGAATCTGGGTTCTTCTACATCATTTTTATTTGCTTATTTTCTTAATCACGGATATTTGAGATTTTTTACTTATATGAGTTTTTTCAGTACTTCCATGTTGGGAAAATCTATCACTTTCTATCTTTCAAATAGCACTCCCCTATCTCCTTTTCTCTCCCCATCATTTCCGTCAATCCCCACCACCATCATCTTTCCTCTCTTTTATTGCCAAAAATCTCAAGAACAAGTTCAAGTCTTCTATTCCAAGGTGCATTCAAGTTACTAACTAGAGATTTAAGTGTGTTTTCAAGCCACCATCGAGAGTTGTAGCAAGAAGAAAGCCAAGGAACTACCTTTTTCCTTCTGTCTCTTTTAACCTTTCTTCTAAGTAAGCATGTGCAACTTATTATTTCTTTTTTTTAGAAGTTATAAAAGTAAAATGTTGTATAAATCCCACCCAAACCATGCGTATAAGAACTATGAGGAACAAAGGTTTTAGTTTTTCTAAACACAAGGTTTTCTTTAAAATATGGGCATTTCAAGAATCAGAAAGATCATTTTCAAGTTTGCATTTGTTCATTTTAAATCTGAGTTCTTCTACTTCATTTTTATTTACTTATTTTCTTAATCACGGATATTTGAGATTTTTTCCTGATAAGAGTTTTTCAGTACTTCCATCTTGTGAAACTCCGTCACTTTCCATCTTTCAAAGACCACTCCCCTATCTCCTTTTCTCTCCCAATCATTTTCGTAAATCCCCACCACCATCCTCTTTCCTCTCTTTTGTTGCCAAAAATCTCAAGAACAAGTTCAAGTCTTCTATTCCAAGGTGCATTCAAGTTATCAAGTGGAGATTTAAGTGTGTTTTCAAGCCACCTTCGAGAGTTGTAGCAAGAAGAAAGCCAAGGAACTACCTTTTCCCTTCTGTCTCCTATAACCCTTCTTCTAAGTAAGCATGTGCAACTTATTATTTCTTTTTTTTACAAGTTATACAAGTAAAATGTTGTATAAATCCCACCCAAACCATGCGTATAAGAACAAGCAGGAACAAAGGTTTTAGTTTTTCTATACACAAGGTTTTCTTTAAAATATGGGCATTTCGAGAATCAGAAAGATCATTTTCAAGTTGGAATTTGTTCATTTGGAATCTGGGTTCTTCAACTTCATTTTTATTTGCTTATTTTCTTAATCACGGATATTTGAGGTTTTTTGCTTATTTGAGTTTTTTTAGTACTTCCATCTTGGGAAACTCCGTCACTTTCCATCTTTCAAAGACCACTCCCCTATCTCCTTTTCTCTCCCCATCATTTCCGTAAATCCCCACCACCATACTCTTTCCTCTCTTTTGTTACCAAAAATCTCAAGAACAAGTTCAAGTCTTTTATTCCAAGGTGCATTCAAGTTACCAAGTGGAGATTTAAGTGTGTTTTCAAGCCACCTTCGAGAGTTAGCAAGAAGAAAGCCAAGGAACTGCCTTTTTGCTTCTGTCTCTTATAACCTTTCTTCTAAGTAAGCATGTGCAACTTATTATTTCTTTTTTTTAGAAGTTATAAAAGTAAAATGTTGTATAAATCCCACCCAAACCATGCGTATAAGAACTAGCAGGAACCTAGCTTTGAATTTTTCTAAACACAAGGTTTTCTTTAAAATATGGGCATTTCGAGAATCAGAAAGATCCTTTTCAAGTTTGAATTTGTTCATTTGGAATCTGGGTTCTTCTACTTCATTTTTATTTGCTTATTTTCTTAATCACGGATATTTGAGATTTTTTGCTTATATGAGTTTTTTCATTACTTCCATCTTGGGAAACTCCGTCACTTTCCATCTTTCAAAGACCACTCCCCTATCTCCTTTTCTCTCCCCATCATTTTCGTAAATCCCCACCACCATACTCTTTCCTCTCTTTTGTTGCCAAAAATCTCAAGAACATGTTCAAGTCTTCTATTCCAAGGTGCATTTAAGTTACCAAGTGGAGATTTAAGGGTGTTTTCAAGCCACCTTCGAGATTTAACAAGAAGAAAGCCAAGGAACTACCTTTTTGCTTCTGTCTCTTATAACCTTTCTTCTAAGTAAGCATGTGCAACTTATTATTTCTTTTTTTTACAAGTTATACAAGTAAAATGTTGTATAAATCCCACCCAAACCATGCGTATAAGAACAAGCAGGAACAAAGGTTTTAGTTTTTCTATACACAAGGTTTTCTTTAAAATATGGGCAATTCGAGAATCAGAAAGATCCTTTTCAAGTTTGAATTTGTTCATTTGGAATCTGGGTTCTTCTACTTCATTTTTATTTGCTTATTTTCTTAATCACGGATATTTGAGATTTTTTGCTTATATGAGTTTTTTCATTACTTCCATCTTGGGAAACTCCGTCACTTTCCATCTTTCAAAGGCCACTCCCCTATCTCCTTTTCTCTCCCCATCATTTCCGTGAATCCTCACCACCATCCTCTTTCCTCTCTTTTGATGCAAAAAATATCAAGAACAAGTTCTATTCCAAGGTGCATTCAAGTTATCAAGTGGAGATTTAAGTGTGTTTTCAAGCCACCTTCGAGAGTTAGCAAGAAGAAAGCCAAGGAACTGCCTTTTTGCTTCTGCCTCATATAACCTTTCTTCTAAGTAAGCATGTGCAACTTATTATTTCTTTTTTACAAGTTATACAAGTAAAATCTTATATAAATCTCACCCAAACCATGTGTAAAAGAACTAGCCGGAACAAAGGTTTGAATTTTTCTAAACACAAGGTTTTCTTTAAAATATGGGCATTTCAAGAATCAGAAAGATCCTTTTCAAGTTTGAATTTGTTCATTTGGAATCTGAGTTCTTCTACTTTATTTTTATTTATTTATTTTCTTAATCACGGATATTTGATATTTTTTTTTTCTGATATGAGTTTTTCAGTACTTCCATCTTGTGAAACTCCGTCACTTTCCATCTTTCAAAGACCACTCCCCTATCTCCTTTTCTCTCCCAATCATTTCCGTAAATCCCCACCACCATCCTCTTTCCTCTCTTTTGTTGCCAAAAATCTCAAGAACAAGTTCAAGTCTTCTATTCCAAGGTGCATTCAAGTTATCAAGTGGAGATTTAAGTGTGTTTTCAAGCCACCTTCGAGAGTTGTAGCAAGAAGAAAGCCAAGGAACTACCTTTTCCCTTCTGTCTCCTATAACCTTTCTTCTAAGTAAGCATGTGCAACTTATTATTTCTTTTTTTTACAAGTTATACAAGTAAAATGTTGTATAAATCCCACCCAAACCATGCGTATAAGAACAAGCAGGAACAAAGGTTTTAGTTTTTCTATACACAAGGTTTTATTTAAAATATGGGCATTTCGAGAATCAGAAAGATCATTTTCAAGTTGGAATTTGTTCATTTGGAATCTGGGTTCTTCTAATTCATTTTTATTTGCTTATTTTCTTAATCACGGATATTTGAGGTTTTTGCTTATTTGAGTTTTTTCAGTACTTCCATCTTGGGAAACTCCGTCACTTTCCATCTTTCAAAGACCACTCCCCTATCTCCTTTTCTCTCCCCATAATTTTCGTAAATCCCCACCACCATACTCTTTCCTCTCTTTTGTTACCAAAAATCTCAAGAACAAGTTCAAGTCTTCTATTCCAAGGTGCATTCAAGTTACCAAGTGGAGATTTAAGTGTGTTTTCAAGCCACCTTCGAGAGTTAGCAAGAAGAAAGCCAAGGAACGGCCTTTTTGCTTCTGTCTCTTATAACCTTTCTTCTAAGTAAGCATGTGCAACTTATTATTTCTTTTTTTAGAAGTTATACAAGTAAAATCTTGTATAAATCCCACCCAAACCATGTGTATAAGAACTAGCCGGAACAAAGGTTTGAATTTTTCTAAACACAAGGTTTTCTTTAAAATATGGGTATTTCGAGAATCAGAAAGATCCTTTTAAAGTTTGAATTTGTTCTTTTGGAATCTGAGTTCTTTTACTTCATTTTTATTTACTTAGTTTCTTAATCACGGATATTTGAGATTTTTTGCTTATATGAGTTTTTTCAGTACTTCCATGTTGGGAAAATCTATCACTTTCCATCTTTCAAATACCACTCCTTTATCTCCTTTTCTCTCCCCATCATTTCCGTCAATCCCCACCACCATCCTCTTTCCTCTCCTTTATTGCCAAAAATCTCAAGAACAAGTTCAAGTCTTCTATTCCAAGGTGCATTCAAGTTACCAACTAGAGATTTAAGTGTGTTTTCAAGCCACCTTCGAGAGTTGTAGCAAGAAGAAAGCTAAGGAACTACCTTTTCCCTTCTGTCTCCTATAACCTTTCTTCTAAGTAAGCATGTGCAACTTATTATTTCTTTTTATTTCAAGTTATACAAGTAAAATCTTGTATAAATCCCACCCAAACCATGTGTATAAGAACTAGCCGGAACAAAGGTTTGAATTTTTCTAAACACAAGGTTTTCTTTAAAATATGGGCATTTCGAGAATCAGAAAGATCCTTTTCAAGTTTGAATTTGTTCATTTGGAATCTGGGTTCTTCTACTTCATTTTTATTTGCTTATTTTCTTAATCACGGGTATTTGAGATTTTTTGGTTATATGATTTCTTTTCAGTACTTCCATCTTGGGAAACTCCGTCACTTTCCATCTTTCAAATACCACTCCCCTATCTCCTTTTCTCTCCCCATCATTTCCGTAAATCCCCACCACCATCCTCTTTCCTCTCTTTTGTTGACAAAAATCTCAAGAACAAGTTCAAGTCTTCTATTCCAAGGTGCATTCATGTTACCAAGTGGAGATTTAAGTGTGTTTTCAAGTCACCTTCGAGAGTTAGCAAGAAGAAAGCCAAGGAACTGCCTTTTTGCTTCTGTCTCCTATAACCTTTCTTCTAAGTAAGCATGTGCAACTTATTATTTCTTTTTTTACAAGTTATACAAGTAAAATCTTGTATAAATCCCACCCAAACCATGCGTATAAGAACTAGCCGGAACAAAGGTTTGAATTTTTCTAAGCATAAGGTTTTCTTTAAAATATGGGCATTTCGAGAATCAGAAAGATCCTTTTCAAGTTTGAATTTGTTCATTTGGAATCTGGGTTCTTCTACTTCATATTTATTTGTTTATTTTCTTAATCACGGATATTTGAGATTTTTTGGTTATATGATTTTTTTTCAGTACTTCCATCTTGGGAAACTCCGTCACTTTCCATCTTTCAAAGACCACTCCCCTATCTCCTTTTCTCTCCCCATCATTTTCGTAAATCCCCACCACCATCCTCTTTCCTCTCTTTTGTTGACAAAAATCTCAAGAACAAGTTTAAGTCTTCTATTCCAAGGTGCATTCATGTTACCAAGTGGAGATTTAAGTGTGTTTTCAAGTCACCTTCGAGAGTTAGCAAGAAGAAAGCCAAGGAACTGCCTTTTTGCTTCTGTCTCATATAACCTTTCTTCTAAGTAAGCATGTGCAACTTATTATTTCTTTTTTTACAAGTTATACAAGTAAAATCTTGTATAAATCCCACCCAAACCATGTGTATAAGAACTAGCCGGAACAAAGGTTTGAATTTTTCTAAACACAAGGTTTTCTTTAAAATATGGGCATTTCGAGAATCAGAAAGATCCTTTTCAAGTTTGAATTTGTTCATTTGGAATCTGGGTTCTTCTACTTCATTTTTATTTGCTTATTTTCTTAATCACGGGTATTTGAGATTTTTTGGTTATATGATTTCTTTTCATTACTTCCATCTTGGGAAACTCCGTCACTTTCCATCTTTCAAAGACCACTCCCCTATCTCCTTTTCTCTCCCCATCATTTCCGTAAATCCCCACCACCATCCTCTTTCCTCTCTTTTGTTGACAAAAATCTCAAGAACAAGTTCAAGTCTTCTATTCCAAGGTGCATTCATGTTACCAAGTGGAGATTTAAGTGTGTTTTCAAGCCACCTTCGAGAGTTAGCAAGAAGAAAGCCAAGGAACTGCCTTTTTGCTTCTGTCTCCTGTAAGCTTTCTTCTAAGTAAGCATGTGCAACTTATTATTTCTTTTTTTACAAGTTATACAAGTAAAATCTTGTATAAATCCCACCCAAACCATGTGTATAAGAACTAGCCGGAACAAAGGTTTGAATTTTTTAAACACAAGGTTTTCTTTAAAATATCGGCATTTCGAAAATCAGAAAGATCCTTTTAAAGTTTGAATTTGTTCATTTGGAATCTGAGTTCTTCTACTTCATTTTTTTTTACTTATTTTCTTAATCACGGATCTTTGAGATTTTTTTCTTATATGAGGTTTTTCAGAACTTCCATGTTGGGAAAATCTATCACTTTCCATCTTTCAAAGACCACTCCTCTATCTCCTTTTCTCTCCCCATCATTTTCGTCAATCCCCACCACCTTCCTCTTTCCTCTCTTTTGTTGCCAAAAATCTCAAGAACAAGTTCAAGTCTTCTATTCCAAGGTGCATTCAAGTTACCAACTAGAGATTTAAGTGTGTTTTCAAGCCACCTTCGAGAGTTGTAGCAATAAGAAAGCCAAGGAACTACCTTTTTCCTTCTGTCTCCTATAACCTTTCTTCTAAGTAAGCATGTGCAACTTATTATTATTATTTTTTTACAAGTTATACAAGTAAAATATTGTATAAATCCCACCCAAACCATGCGTATAAGAACTAGCAGGAACAAAGGTTTGAATTTTTCTAAACACAAGGTTTTCTTTAAAATATGGGCATTTCGAGAATCAGAAAGATCCTTTTCAAGTTTGAATTTGTTCATTTGGAATCTGGGTTCTTCTACATCATTTTTATTTGCTTATTTTCTTAATCACGGATATTTGAGATTTATTGCTTATATGAGTTTTTTCAGAACTTCCATGTTGGGAAACTCCGTCACTTTCCATCTTTCAAAGACCACTCCCATATCTCCTTTTCTCTCCCTATCATTTCCGTAAATCCCCACCACCATCCTCTTTCCTCTCTTTTATTGCCAAAAATCTCAATAACAAGTTCAAGTCTTCTATTCCAAGGTGTATTCAAGTTACCAACTAGAGATTTAAGTGTGTTTTCAAGCCACCTTCGAGTGTTGTAGCAAGAAGAAAGCCAAGGAACTACCTTTTTCCTTCTGTCTCCTATAACCTTTCTTCTAAGTAAGCATGTGCAACTTATTATTTCTTTTTTTTACAAGTTATACAAGTAAAATATTGTATAAATCCCACCCAAACCATGCGTATAAGAACTAGCAGGAACAAAGGTTTGAATTTTTCTCAACACAAGGTTTTCTTTAAAATATGGGCATTTCGAGAATCAGAAAGATCTTTTTCAAGTTTGAATTCGTTCATTTGGAATCTGGGTTCTTCTACATCATTTTTATTTGCTTATTTTCTTAATCACAGATATTTGAGATTTTTTGCTTATATGAGTTTTTTCAGAACTTCCATGTTGGGAAACTCCGTCACTTTCCATCTTTCAAAGACCACTCCCCTATCTCCTTTTCTCTCCCTATCATTTCTGTAAATCCCCACCACCATCCTCTTTCCTCTCGTTTGTTGCCAAAAATCTCAAGAACAAGTTCAAGTCTTGTATTCCAAGGTGCATTCAAGTTACAAAGTGGAGATTTAAGTGTGTTTTCAAGCCACCTTCGAGAGTTAGCAAGAAGAAAACCAAGGAACTGCATTTTTGCTTCTTTCTCCTATAACCTTTCTTCTAAGTAAGCATATGCAACTTATTATTTCTTTTTTTACAAGTTATACAAGTAAAATCTTGTATAAATCCCACCCAAACCATGCGTATAAGAACTACCAGGAACAAATGTTTGAATTTTTCTAAACACAAGGTTTTCTTTAAAATATGGGCATTTCGAGAATCAGAAAGATCCTTTTCAAGTTTGAATTTGTTCATTTGGAATCTGGGTTCTTCTACATCATTTTTATTTGCTTATTTTCTTAATCACGGATATTTGAGATTTTTTGGTTATATGAGTTTTTCAGTACTTCCATCTTGGGAAACTCCGTCACTTTCCATCTTTCAAAGGCCAATCCCCTATCTCGTTTTCTCTCCCCATCATTTCCGTAAATCCCCACCACCATCCTCTTTCCTCTTTTTTGTTGCCAAAAATCTCAAGAACAAGTTCAAGTCTTATATTCCAAGGTGCATTCAAGTTACCAAGTGGAGATTTAAGTGTGTTTTCAAGCCACCTTCGAGAGTTGTAGCAAGAAGAAAGCCATGGAACTACCTTTTTCCTTCTGTCTCCTATAACCTTTCTTCTAAGTAAGCATGTGCAACTTATTATTTCTTTTTTTACAGGTTATACAAGTAAAATATTGTATAAATCCCACCCAAACCATGCGTATAAGAACTAGCAGGAACAAAGGTTTGAATTTTTCTAAACACAAGGTTTTCTTTAAAATATGGGCATTTCGATAATCAGAAAGATCCTTTTCAAGTTTGAATTTGTTTATTTGGAATCTGGGTTCTTCTACATCATTTTTATTTGCTTATTGTAGGTCCCGGGAGCCTCGTCGCGCAGCGGATATAACACGATCTGTTATGCGATTTGTGTGGGAACCAAGTAACGAGACAGAGAAACACAACAAAGACAAAAGATAATGAAACAAAATGTAATGCATAACGAAGAAGTCATCCCGTATTACATACTACATACCGAAGGAACACACATCTCTCATCTAAGCTCACGGTCCAGGGGTCGGGAGAGCTCTTCCCGACCCGGACAACCTGTTCCAGAGTTCCACCTACAAATGAAGACAAGTCTTCTATTTATAGGCGAAGGAACACTTCCTGCGTACTTGACAAGTACGCAAGGCAAAAGCCTTGCGTACTTACAAAGTACGCATGGTTTGGTCATGCGTACTTGACAAGAGCGCAAGGCAAAAGCCTTGCGTACTTACTAAGTACGCAGGACCAAACTGGTGTGCGGGCTAAGTACTCAGGAACACCCTCCCGCGTACAAGCCACGTACACCGATACATAGAATTTAATTTATAGTTACAAAACATGCTTCTACACTTATTTTCTTAATCACGGATATTTGAGATTTTTTGCTTATATGAGTTTTTTCAGTACTTCCATCCTGGGAAACTCCGTCACTTTCCATCTTTCAAAGACCACTCCCCTATCTCGTTTTCTCTCCCCATCATTTCCGTAAATCCCCACCACCATCCTCTTTCCTCTTTTTTGTTGCCAAAAATCTCAAGAACAAGTTCAAGTCTTCTATTCCAAGGTGCATTCAAGTTACCAAGTGGAGATTTAAGTGTGTTTTCAAGCCACCTTCGATAGTTAGCAAGAAGAAAGCCAAGGAACTGTCTTTTTGATTCTGTCTCCTATAACCTTTCTTCTAAGTAAGCATGTGCAACTTATTATTTCTTTTTTTTACAAGTTATACAAGTAAAATCTTGTATAAATCCCACCCAAACCATGCGTATAAGAACTAGCAGGAACAAAGGTTTGAATTTTTCCAAACACAAGGTTTTCTTTAAAATATGGACATTTCGAGAATCAGAAAGATCCTTTTCAAGTTTGAATTTGTTCATTTGGAATCTGGGTTCTTCTACATCATTTTTATTTGCTTATTTTCTTAATCACGGATATTTGAGATTTTTTACTTATATGAGTTTTTTCAGTACTTCCAAGTTGGGAAAATCTATCACTTTCTATCTTTCAAATACCACTCCTCTATCTCCTTTTCTCTCCCCATCATTTCCGTCAATCCCCACCACCATCCTCTTTCCTCTATTTTATTGCCAAAAATCTCAAGAACAAGTTCAAGTCTTCTATTCCAAGGTGCATTCAAGTTACCAACTAGAGATTTAAGTGTGTTTTCAAGCCACCTTCGAGAGTTGTAGCAAGAAGAAAGCCAAGGAACTACCTTTTTCCTTCTGTCTCCTATAACCTTTCTTCTAAGTAAGCATGTGCAACTTATTATTTCTTTTTTTTACAAGTTATACAAGTAAAATATTGTATAAATCCCACCCAAACCATGCGTATAAGAACTAGCAAGAACAAAGGTTTGAATTTTTCTAAACACAAGGTTTTCTTTAAAATATGGGCATTTCGAGAATCAGAAAGATCCTTTTCAAGTTTGAATTTGTTCATTTGGAATCTGGGTACTTCTACATCATTTTTATTTGCTTATTTTCTTAATCACGAATATTTGAGAATTTTTTCTTATATGAGTTTTTTCAGAACTTCCATGTTGGGAAACTCCGTCACTTTCCATCTTTCAAAGACCACTCCTCTATCTCCTTTTCTCTCCCCATCATTTCCGTCAATCCCCACCACCATCCTCTTTCCTCTCTTTTGTTGCCAAAAATCTCAAGAACAAGTTCAAGTCTTCTATTCCAAGGTACATTCAACTTACCAAGTGGAGATTTAAGTGTGTTTTCAAGCCACCTTCGAGATTTGTAGCAAGAAGAATGCCAAGGAACTACCTTTTTCCTTCTGTCTCCTATAACCTTTCTTCTAAGTAACCATGTGTAACTTATTATTTCTTTTTTTACAAGTTATACAGGTAAAATCTTGTATAAATCCCACCCAAACCATGCGTATAAGAACTAGCACGAACAAAGGTTTGAATTTTTCTAAACACAAGATTTTCTTTAAAATATGGACATTTCGAGAATCAGAAAGATCCTTTTCAAGTTTGAATTTGTTCATTTGGAATCTGAGTTCTTCTACATCATTTTTATTTGCTTATTTTCTTAATCACGGATATTTGAGATTTTTTACTTATATGAGTTTTTTCAGTACTTCCATCTTGGGAAAATCTATCACTTTCAATCTTTCAAATACCACTCCCCTATCTCCTTTTCTCTCCCCATCATTTCCTTCAATCCCCACCACCATCCTCTTTCCTCTCTTTTGTTGCCAAAAATCTCAAGAACTAGTTCAAGTCTTCTATTCCAAGGTACATTCAACTTACCAAGTGGAGATTTAAGTGTGTTTTCAAGCCACCTTCGAGAGTTGTAGCAAGAAGAATGCCAAGGAACTACCTTTTTCCTTCTGTCTCCTATAACCTTTCTTCTAAGTAAGCATGTGTAACTTATTATTTCTTTTTTTACAAGTTATACAGGTAAAATCTTGTATAAATCCCACCCATACCATGCGTATAAGAACTAGCAGGAACAAAGGTTTGAATTTTTCTAAACACAAGGTTTTCTTTAAAATATGGGCATTTCGAGAATCAGAAAGATCCTTTTCAAGTTTGAATTTGTTCATTTGGAATCTGAGTTCTTCTACATCATTTTTATTTGCTTATTTTCTTAATCACGGATATTTGAGATTTTTTGCTTATATGAGTTTTTTCAGTACTTCCATCTTGGGAAACTCCGTCACTTTCCATCTTTCAAAGACCACTCCCCTATCTCGTTTTCTCTCCCCATCATTTCCGTAAATCCCCACCACCATCCTCTTTACTCTTTTTTGTTGCCAAAAATCTTAAGAACAAGTTCAAGTCTTCTATTTCAAGGTGCATTCAAGTTACCAACTAGAGATTTAAGTGTGTTTTCAAGCCACCTTCAAGAGTTGTAGCAAGAAGAAAGGCAAGGAACTACCCTTTTCCTTCTGTCTCCTATAACCTTTCTTCTAAGTAAGCATGTGCAACTTATTATTTCTTTTTTTTACAAGTTATACAAGTAAAATATTGTATAAATCCCACCCAAACCAAGCGTATAAGAACTAGCAAGAACAAAGGTTTGAATTTTTCTAAACACAAGGTTTTCTTTAAAATATGGGCATTTCGAGAATCAGAAAGATCCTTTTCAAGTTTGAATTTGTTCATTTGGAATCTGGGTTCTTCTACATCATTTTTATTTGCTTATTTTCTTAATCACGGATATTTGAGAATTTTTGCTTATATGAGTTTTTTCAGAACTTCCATGTTGGGAAACTCCGTCACTTTCCATCTTTCAAAGACCACTCCCATATCTCTTTTTCTCTCCCTATCATTTCCGTAAATCCCCACTACCATCCTCTTTCCTCTCTTTTGTTGCCAAAAATCTCAAGAACAAGTTCAAGTCTTCTATTCCAAGGTGCATTCAAGTTACCAAGTGGAGATTTAAGTGTGTTTTCAAGCCATCTTCGAGAGTTGTAGCAAGAAGAAAGCCAAGGAACTACATTTTTCCTTCTGTCTCATATAACCTTTCTTCTAAGTAAGCATGTGCAACTTATTATTTCTTTTTTTTACAAGTTATATAAGTAAAATCTTGTATAAATCCCACCCAAACCATGCGTATAAGAACTAGCAGGAACAAAGGTTTGAATTTTTCTAAACACAAGGTTTTCTTTAAAATATGGGCATTTCGAGAATCAGAAAGATCCTTTTCAAGTTTGAATTTGTTCATTTGGAATCTGAGTTCTTCTACATCATTTTTATTTGCTTAATTTCTTAATCACGGATATTTGAGATTTTTTGCTTATATGAGTTTTTTCAGTACTTCCATCTTGGGAAACTCCGTCACTTTCCATCTTTCAAAGACCACTCCCCTATCTCGTTTTCTCTCCCCATCGTTTCCGTAAATCCCCACCACCATCCTCTTTCCTCTTTTTTGTTGCCAAAAATCTCAAGAACAAGTTCAAGTCTTCTATTTCAAGGTGCATTCAAGTTACCAACTAGAGATTTAAGTGTGTTTTCAAGCCACCTTCGAGAGTTGTAGCAAGAAGAAAGGCAAGGAACTACCTTTTTCCTTCTGTCTCCTATAACCTTTCTTCTAAGTAAGCATGTGCAACTTATTATTTCTTTTTTTTACAAGTTATACAAGTAAAATATTGTATAAATCCCACCCAAACCATGCGTATAAGAACAAGCAGGAACAAAGGTTTGAATTTTTCTAAACACAAGGTTTTCTTTAAAATATGGGCATTTCGAGAATCAGAAAGATCCTTTTCAAGTTTGAATTTGTTCATTTGGAATCTGGGTTCTTCTACTTCATTTTTATTTGCTTATTTTCTTAATCATGGATATTTGATATTTTTTGCTTATATGAGTTTTTTCATTACTTCCATCTTGGGAAACTCCGTCACTTTCCATCTTTCAAAGACCACTCCCTTATCTCCTTTTCTCTCCCCATCATTTCCGTAAATCCCCACCACCATACTCTTTCCTCTCTTTTGTTGCCAAAAATCTCAAGAACATGTTCAAGTCTTCTATTCCAAGGTGCATTCAAGTTACCAACTAGAGATTTAAGTGTGTTTTCAAGCCACCTTCGAGAGTTGTAGCAAGAAGAAAGGCAAGGAACTACCTTTTTCCTTCTGTCTCCTATAACCTTTCTTCTAAGTAAGCATGTGCAACTTATTATTTCTTTTTTTTACAAGTTATACAAGTAAAATATTGTATAAATCCCACCCAAACCATGCGTATAAGAACTAGCAAGAACAAAGGTTTTAATTTTTCTAAACACAAGGTTTTCTTTAAAATATGGGCATTTCGAGAATCAGAAAGATCCTTTTCAAGTTTTAATTTGTTCATTTGGAATCTGTGTTCTTCTACTTCATTTTTATTTGCTTATTTTCTTAATCACGAATATTTGAGAATTTTTGCTTATATGAGTTTTTTCAGAACTTCCATGTTGGGAAATTCCGTCACTTTCCAACTTTCAAAGACCACTCCCTTATCTCCTTTTCTCTCCCTATCATTTCCGTAAATCCCCACCACCATACTCTTTCCTCTCTTTTGTTGCCAAAAATCTCAAGAACAAGTTCAAGTCTTCTATTCCAAGGTGCATTCAAGTTACCAAGTGGAGATTTAAGTGTGTTTTCAAGCCACCTTCGAGAGTTAGCAAGAAGAAAGTCAAGGAACTGCGTTTTTGCTTCTGTCTCTTATAACCTTTCTTCTAAGTAAACATGTGCAACTTATTATTTCTTTTTTTACAAATTATACAAGTAAAATATTGTATAAATCCCATCCAAACCATGCGTATAAGAACTAGCACGAACAAAGGTTTGAATTTTTCGAAACACAAGGTTTTCTTTAAAATATGGGCATTTCGAGAATCAGAAAGATCCTTTTCAAGTTTGAATTTGTTCATTTGGAATCTGGGTTCTTCTACATCATTTTTATTTGCTTATTTTCTTAATCACGGATATTTGAGAATTTTTGCTTATATGAGTTTTTTCAGAACTTCCATGTTGGGAAACTCCGTCACTTTCCATCTTTCAAAGACCACTCCCATATCTCTTTTTCTCTCCCTATCATTTCCGTAAATCCCCACTACCATCCTCTTTCCTCTCTTTTGTTGCCAAAAATCTCAAGAACAAGTTCAAGTCTTCTATTCCAAGGTGCATTCAAGTTACCAAGTGGAGATTTAAGTGTGTTTTCAAGCCATCTTCGAGAGTTGTAGCAAGAAGAAAGCCAAGGAACTACATTTTTCCTTCTGTCTCATATAACCTTTCTTCTAAGTAAGCATGTGCAACTTATTATTTCTTTTTTTTACAAGTTATATAAGTAAAATCTTGTATAAATCCCACCCAAACCATGCGTATAAGAACTAGCAGGAACAAAGGTTTGAATTTTTCTAAACACAAGGTTTTCTTTAAAATATGGGCATTTCGAGAATCAGAAAGATCCTTTTCAAGTTTGAATTTGTTCATTTGGAATCTGAGTTCTTCTACATCATTTTTATTTGCTTAATTTCTTAATCACGTATATTTGAGATTTTTTGCTTATATGAGTTTTTTCAGTACTTCCATCTTGGGAAACTCCGTCACTTTCCATCTTTCAAAGACCACTCCCCTATCTCGTTTTCTCTCCCCATCGTTTCCGTAAATCCCCACCACCATCCTCTTTCCTCTTTTTTGTTGCCAAAAATCTCAAGAACAAGTTCAAGTCTTCTATTTCAAGGTGCATTCAAGTTACCAACTAGAGATTTAAGTGTGTTTTCAAGCCACCTTCGAGAGTTGTAGCAAGAAGAAAGGCAAGGAACTACCTTTTTCCTTCTGTCTCCTATAACCTTTCTTCTAAGTAAGCATGTGCAACTTATTATTTCTTTTTTTTACAAGTTATACAAGTAAAATATTGTATAAATCCCACCCAAACCATGCGTATAAGAACAAGCAGGAACAAAGGTTTGAATTTTTCTAAACACAAGGTTTTCTTTAAAATATGGGCATTTCGAGAATCAGAAAGATCCTTTTCAAGTTTGAATTTGTTCATTTGGAATCTGGGTTCTTCTACTTCATTTTTATTTGCTTATTTTCTTAATCATGGATATTTGATATTTTTTGCTTATATGAGTTTTTTCATTACTTCCATCTTGGGAAACTCCGTCACTTTCCATCTTTCAAAGACCACTCCCTTATCTCCTTTTCTCTCCCCATCATTTCCGTAAATCCCCACCACCATACTCTTTCCTCTCTTTTGTTGCCAAAAATCTCAAGAACATGTTCAAGTCTTCTATTCCAAGGTGCATTCAAGTTACCAACTAGAGATTTAAGTGTGTTTTCAAGCCACCTTCGAGAGTTGTAGCAAGAAGAAAGGCAAGGAACTACCTTTTTCCTTCTGTCTCCTATAACCTTTCTTCTAAGTAAGCATGTGCAACTTATTATTTCTTTTTTTTACAAGTTATACAAGTAAAATATTGTATAAATCCCACCCAAACCATGCGTATAAGAACTAGCAAGAACAAAGGTTTTAATTTTTCTAAACACAAGGTTTTCTTTAAAATATGGGCATTTCGAGAATCAGAAAGATCCTTTTCAAGTTTGAATTTGTTCATTTGGAATCTGTGTTCTTCTACTTCATTTTTATTTGCTTATTTTCTTAATCACGAATATTTGAGAATTTTTGCTTATATGAGTTTTTTCAGAACTTCCATGTTGGGAAATTCCGTCACTTTCCAACTTTCAAAGACCACTCCCTTATCTCCTTTTCTCTCCCTATCATTTCCGTAAATCCCCACCACCATACTCTTTCCTCTCTTTTGTTGCCAAAAATCTCAAGAACAAGTTCAAGTCTTCTATTCCAAGGTGCATTCAAGTTACCAAGTGGAGATTTAAGTGTGTTTTCAAGCCACCTTCGAGAGTTAGCAAGAAGAAAGTCAAGGAACTGCGTTTTTGCTTCTGTCTCTTATAACCTTTCTTCTAAGTAAACATGTGCAACTTATTATTTCTTTTTTTACAAATTATACAAGTAAAATATTGTATAAATCCCATCCAAACCATGCGTATAAGAACTAGCACGAACAAAGGTTTGAATTTTTCGAAACACAAGGTTTTCTTTAAAATATGGGCATTTCGAGAATCAGAAAGATCCTTTTCAAGTTTGAATTTGTTCATTTGGAATCTGGGTTCTTCTACTTCATTTTTATTTGCTTATTTTCTTAATCATGGATATTTGATATTTTTTGCTTATATGAGTTTTTTCATTACTTCCATCTTGGGAAATTCCGTCACTTTCCATCTTTCAAAGACCACTCCCTTATCTCCTTTTCTCTCCCCATCATTTCCGTAAATCCCCACCACCATACTCTTTCCTCTCTTTTGTTGCCAAAAATCTCAAGAACATGTTCAAGTCTTCTATTCCAAGGTGCATTCAAGTTACCAACTAGAGATTTAAGTGTGTTTTCAAGCCACCTTCGAGAGTTGTAGCAAGAAGAAAGGCAAGGAACTACCTTTTTCCTTCTGTCTCCTATAACCTTTCTTCTAAGTAAGCATGTGCAACTTATTATTTCTTTTTTTTACAAGTTATACAAGTAAAATATTGTATAAATCCCACCCAAACCATGCGTATAAGAACTAGCAAGAACAAAGGTTTTAATTTTTCTAAACACAAGGTTTTCTTTAAAATATGGGCATTTCGAGAATCAGAAAGATCCTTTTCAAGTTTTAATTTGTTCATTTGGAATCTGTGTTCTTCTACTTCATTTTTATTTGCTTATTTTCTTAATCACGAATATTTGAGAATTTTTGCTTATATGAGTTTTTTCAGAACTTCCATGTTGGGAAATTCCGTCACTTTCCAACTTTCAAAGACCACTCCCTTATCTCCTTTTCTCTCCCTATCATTTCCGTAAATCCCCACCACCATACTCTTTCCTCTCTTTTGTTGCCAAAAATCTCAAGAACAAGTTCAAGTCTTCTATTCCAAGGTGCATTCAAGTTACCAAGTGGAGATTTAAGTGTGTTTTCAAGCCACCTTCGAGAGTTAGCAAGAAGAAAGTCAAGGAACTGCGTTTTTGCTTCTGTCTCTTATAACCTTTCTTCTAAGTAAACATGTGCAACTTATTATTTCTTTTTTTACAAATTATACAAGTAAAATATTGTATAAATCCCATCCAAACCATGCGTATAAGAACTAGCACGAACAAAGGTTTGAATTTTTCGAAACACAAGGTTTTCTTTAAAATATGGGCATTTCGAGAATCAGAAAGATCCTTTTCAAGTTTGAATTTGTTCATTTGGAATCTGGGTTCTTCTACATCATTTTTATTTGCTTATTTTCTTAATCACGGATATTTGAGAATTTTTGCTTATATGAGTTTTTTCAGAACTTCCATGTTGGGAAACTCCGTCACTTTCCATCTTTCAAAGACCACTCCCATATCTCTTTTTCTCTCCCTATCATTTCCGTAAATCCCCACTACCATCCTCTTTCCTCTCTTTTGTTGCCAAAAATCTCAAGAACAAGTTCAAGTCTTCTATTCCAAGGTGCATTCAAGTTACCAAGTGGAGATTTAAGTGTGTTTTCAAGCCATCTTCGAGAGTTGTAGCAAGAAGAAAGCCAAGGAACTACATTTTTCCTTCTGTCTCATATAACCTTTCTTCTAAGTAAGCATGTGCAACTTATTATTTCTTTTTTTTACAAGTTATATAAGTAAAATCTTGTATAAATCCCACCCAAACCATGCGTATAAGAACTAGCAGGAACAAAGGTTTGAATTTTTCTAAACACAAGGTTTTCTTTAAAATATGGGCATTTCGAGAATCAGAAAGATCCTTTTCAAGTTTGAATTTGTTCATTTGGAATCTGAGTTCTTCTACATCATTTTTATTTGCTTAATTTCTTAATCACGTATATTTGAGATTTTTTGCTTATATGAGTTTTTTCAGTACTTCCATCTTGGGAAACTCCGTCACTTTCCATCTTTCAAAGACCACTCCCCTATCTCGTTTTCTCTCCCCATCGTTTCCGTAAATCCCCACCACCATCCTCTTTCCTCTTTTTTGTTGCCAAAAATCTCAAGAACAAGTTCAAGTCTTCTATTTCAAGGTGCATTCAAGTTACCAACTAGAGATTTAAGTGTGTTTTCAAGCCACCTTCGAGAGTTGTAGCAAGAAGAAAGGCAAGGAACTACCTTTTTCCTTCTGTCTCCTATAACCTTTCTTCTAAGTAAGCATGTGCAACTTATTATTTCTTTTTTTTACAAGTTATACAAGTAAAATATTGTATAAATCCCACCCAAACCATGCGTATAAGAACAAGCAGGAACAAAGGTTTGAATTTTTCTAAACACAAGGTTTTCTTTAAAATATGGGCATTTCGAGAATCAGAAAGATCCTTTTCAAGTTTGAATTTGTTCATTTGGAATCTGGGTTCTTCTACTTCATTTTTATTTGCTTATTTTCTTAATCATGGATATTTGATATTTTTTGCTTATATGAGTTTTTTCATTACTTCCATCTTGGGAAACTCCGTCACTTTCCATCTTTCAAAGACCACTCCCTTATCTCCTTTTCTCTCCCCATCATTTCCGTAAATCCCCACCACCATACTCTTTCCTCTCTTTTGTTGCCAAAAATCTCAAGAACATGTTCAAGTCTTCTATTCCAAGGTGCATTCAAGTTACCAACTAGAGATTTAAGTGTGTTTTCAAGCCACCTTCGAGAGTTGTAGCAAGAAGAAAGGCAAGGAACTACCTTTTTCCTTCTGTCTCCTATAACCTTTCTTCTAAGTAAGCATGTGCAACTTATTATTTCTTTTTTTTACAAGTTATACAAGTAAAATATTGTATAAATCCCACCCAAACCATGCGTATAAGAACTAGCAAGAACAAAGGTTTTAATTTTTCTAAACACAAGGTTTTCTTTAAAATATGGGCATTTCGAGAATCAGAAAGATCCTTTTCAAGTTTGAATTTGTTCATTTGGAATCTGTGTTCTTTTACTTCATTTTTATTTGCTTATTTTCTTAATCACGAATATTTGAGAATTTTTGCTTATATGAGTTTTTTCAGAACTTCCATGTTGGGAAATTCCGTCACTTTCCAACTTTCAAAGACCACTCCCTTATCTCCTTTTCTCTCCCTATCATTTCCGTAAATCCCCACCACCATACTCTTTCCTCTCTTTTGTTGCCAAAAATCTCAAGAACAAGTTCAAGTCTTCTATTCCAAGGTGCATTCAAGTTACCAAGTGGAGATTTAAGTGTGTTTTCAAGCCACCTTCGAGAGTTAGCAAGAAGAAAGTCAAGGAACTGCGTTTTTGCTTCTGTCTCTTATAACCTTTCTTCTAAGTAAACATGTGCAACTTATTATTTCTTTTTTTACAAATTATACAAGTAAAATATTGTATAAATCCCATCCAAACCATGCGTATAAGAACTAGCACGAACAAAGGTTTGAATTTTTCGAAACACAAGGTTTTCTTTAAAATATGGGCATTTCGAGAATCAGAAAGATCCTTTTCAAGTTTGAATTTGTTCATTTGGAATCTGGGTTCTTCTACATCATTTTTATTTGCTTATTTTCTTAATCACGGATATTTGAGAATTTTTGCTTATATGAGTTTTTTCAGAACTTCCATGTTGGGAAACTCCGTCACTTTCCATCTTTCAAAGACCACTCCCATATCTCTTTTTCTCTCCCTATCATTTCCGTAAATCCCCACTACCATCCTCTTTCCTCTCTTTTGTTGCCAAAAATCTCAAGAACAAGTTCAAGTCTTCTATTCCAAGGTGCATTCAAGTTACCAAGTGGAGATTTAAGTGTGTTTTCAAGCCATCTTCGAGAGTTGTAGCAAGAAGAAAGCCAAGGAACTACATTTTTCCTTCTGTCTCATATAACCTTTCTTCTAAGTAAGCATGTGCAACTTTTTATTTCTTTTTTTTACAAGTTATACAAGTAAAATCTTGTATAAATCCCACCCAAACCAAGCGTATAAGAACTAGCAGGAACAAAGGTTTGAATTTTTCTAAACACAAGGTTTTCTTTAAAATATGGGCATTTCGAGAATCAGAAAGATCCTTTTCAAGTTTGAATTTGTTCATTTGGAATCTGAGTTCTT
Source organism: Smallanthus sonchifolius (assembly GCA_023525975.1). NCBI lineage: Eukaryota > Viridiplantae > Streptophyta > Magnoliopsida > Asterales > Asteraceae > Smallanthus > Smallanthus sonchifolius. The sequence continues at coordinate 44,905,112 of CM042034.1, read as the reverse complement.
CTACTTCATTTTTATTTACTTATTTTCTTAATCACGGATATTTGAGGTTTTTTGGTTATATGAGTTTTTTCAGTACTTTCAGCTTGGGAAACTCCGTCACTTTCCATCTTTCAAAGACCACTCCCCTATCTCCTTTTCTCTCCCCATCATTTCCGTAAATCCCCACCACCATACTCTTTCCTCTCTTTTGTTGCCAAAATTCTCAAGAACAAGTTCAAGTCTTCTATTCCAAGGTGCATTCAAGTTACCAAGTGGAGATTTAAGTGTGTTTTCAAGCCACCTTCGAGAGTTAGCAAGAAGAAAGCCAAGGAACTGCCTTTTTGCTTCTGTCTCTTATAACCTTTCTTCTAAGTAAGCATGTGCAACTTATTATTTCTTTTTTTACAAATTATACAAGTAAAATCTTGTATAAATCCCATCCAAACCATGCGTATAAGAACTAGCACGAACAAAGGTTTGAATTTTTCTAAACACAAGGTTTTCTTTAAAATATGGGCATTTTGAGAATCAGAAAGATCATTTTCAAGTTTGAATTTGTTCATTTGGAATCTGAGTTCTTCTACTTCATTTTTATTTACTTATTTTCTTAATCACGGATATTTGAGATTTTTTTCTTATATGAGTTTTTCAGTACTTCCAAAGTGGGAAACTCCGTCACTTTCCATCTTTCAAAGACCACTCCCCTATCTCCTTTTCTGTCCTCATCATTTCCGTCAATCCCCAACACCATACTCTTTCCTCTCTTTTGTTGCCAAAAATCTCAAGAACAAGTTCAAGTCTTCTATTTCAAGGTGCATTCAAGTTACCAAGTGGATATTTAAGTGTGTTTTCAAGCCACCTTCGAGAGTTGTAGCAAGAAGAAAGCCAAGGAACTACCTTTTCCTTTCTGTCTCTTTTAACCTTTCTTCTAAGTAAGCATGTGCAACTTATTATTTCTTTTTTTTAGAAGTTATAAAAGTAAAATGTTGTATAAATCCCACCCAAACCATGCGTATAAGAACTAGCAGGTACAAAGGTTTGAATTTTTCTAAACACAAGGTTTTCTTTAAAATATGGGCATTTCGAGAATCAGAAAGATCCTTTTCAAGTTTGAATTTGTTCGTTTGGAATCTGGGTTCTTCTACATCATTTTTATTTGCTTATTTTCTTAATCACGGATATTTGAGAATTTTTGCTTATATGAGTTTTTTCAGAACTTCCATGTTGGGAAACTCCGTCACTTTCCATCTTTCAAAGACCACTCCCATATCTCCTTTTCTCTCCCTATCATTTCCGTAAATCCCCACCACCATCCTCTTTCCTCTCTTTTGATGCCAAAAATATCAAGAACAAGTTCAAGTCTTCTATTCCAAGGTGCATTCAAGTTACCAAGTGGAGATTTAAGTGTGTTTTCAAGCCACCTTCGAGAGTTGTAGCAAGAAGAAAGCCAAGGAACTACATTTTCCCTTCTGTCTCCTATAACCTTTCTTCTAAGTAAGCATGTGCAACTTATTATTTCTTTTTTTTACAAGTTATACAAGTAAAATCTTGTATAAATCCCACCCAAACCATGCGTATAAGAACTAGCAGGAACAAAGGTTTAAATTTTTCTAAACACATGGTTTTCTTTAAAATATGGGCATTTCGAGAATCAGAAAGATCCTTTTCAAGTTTGAATTTGTTCATTTGGAATCTGTGTTCTTCTACTTCATTTTTATTTGCTTATTTTCTTAATCACGGATATTTGAGATTTTTTTCTTATATGAGTTTTTTCAGTACTTCCATCTTGGGAAACTCCGTCACTTTCCATCTTTCAAAGACCACTCCCCTATCTCCTTTTCTCTCCCCATCATTTCCGTAAATCCCCACCACCATACTCTTTCCTCTCTTTTGTTGCCAAAAATCTCAAGAACAAGTTCAAGTCTTCTATTCCAAGGTGCATTCAAGTTACCAAGTGGAGATTTAAGTGTGTTTTCAAGCCACCTTCGAGAGTTAGCAAGAAGAAAGTCAAGGAACTGCGTTTTTGCTTCTGTCTCTTATAACCTTTCTTCTAAGTAAACATGTGCAACTTATTATTTCTTTTTTTACAAATTATACAAGTAAAATATTGTATAAATCCCATCCAAACCATGCGTATAAGAACTAGCAGGAACAAAGGTTTGAATTTTTCGAAACACAAGGTTTTCTTTAAAATATAGGCATTTCGAGAATCAGAAAGATCCTTTTCAAGTTTGAATTTGTTCATTTGGAATCTGGGTTCTTCTACATCATTTTTATTTGCTTAATTTCTTAATCACGGATATTTGAGATTTTTTGCTTATATGAGTTTTTTCAGTACTTCCATCTTGGGAAACTCCGTCACTTTCCATCTTTCAAAGACCACTCCCCTATCTCGTTTTCTCTCCCCATCGTTTCCGTAAATCCCTACCACCATCCTCTTTCCTCTTTTTTGTTGCCAAAAATCTCAAGAACAAGTTCAAGTCTTCTATTTCAAGGTGCATTCAAGTTACCAACTAGAGATTTAAGTGTGTTTTCAAGCCACCTTCGAGAGTTGTAGCAAGAAGAAAGGCAAGGAACTACCTTTTTCCTTCTGTCTCCTATAACCTTTCTTCTAAGTAAGCATGTGCAACTTATTATTTCTTTTTTTTACAAGTTATACAAGTAAAATATTGTATAAATCCCACCCAAACCATGCGTATAAGAACAAGCAGGAACAAAGGTTTGAATTTTTCTAAACACAAGGTTTTCTTTAAAATATGGGCATTTCGAGAATCAGAAAGATCCTTTTCAAGTTTGAATTTGTTCATTTGGAATCTGGGTTCTTCTACTTCATTTTTATTTGCTTATTTTCTTAATCACGGATATTTGATATTTTTTGCTTATATGAGTTTTTTCATTACTTCCATCTTGGGAAACTCCGTCACTTTCCATCTTTCAAAGACCACTCCCCTATCTCCTTTTCTCTCCCCATCATTTCCGTAAATCCCCACCACCATACTCTTTCCTCTCTTTTGTTGCCAAAAATCTCAAGAACATGTTCAAGTCTTCTATTCCAAGGTGCATTCAAGTTACCAACTAGAGATTTAAGTGTGTTTTCAAGCCACCTTCGAGAGTTGTAGCAAGAAGAAAGGCAAGGAACTACCTTTTTCCTTCTGTCTCCTATAACCTTTCTTCTAAGTAAGCATGTGCAACTTATTATTTCTTTTTTTTTACAAGTTATACAAGTAAAATATTGTATAAATCCCACCCAAACCATGCGTATAAGAACAAGCAGGAACAAAGGTTTGAATTTTTCTAAACACAAGGTTTTCTTTAAAATATGGGCATTTCGAGAATCAGAAAGATCCTTTTCAAGTTTGAATTTGTTCATTTGGAATCTGGGTTCTTCTACTTCATTTTTATTTGCTTATTTTCTTAATCACGGATATTTGATATTTTTTGCTTATATGAGTTTTTTCATTACTTCCATCTTGGGAAACTCCGTCACTTTCCATCTTTCAAAGACCACTCCCCTATCTCCTTTTCTCTCCCCATCATTTCCGTAAATCCCCACCACCATACTCTTTCCTCTCTTTTGTTGCCAAAAATCTCAAGAACATGTTCAAGTCTTCTATTCCAAGGTGCATTCAAGTTACCAAGTGGAGATTTAAGTGTGTTTTCAAGCCACCTTCGAGAGTTGTAGCAAGAAGAAAGGCAAGGAACTACCTTTTTCCTTCTGTCTCCTATAACCTTTCTTCTAAGTAAGCATGTGCAACTTATTATTTCTTTTTTTTTACAAGTTATACAAGTAAAATATTGTATAAATCCCACCCAAACCATGCGTATAAGAACAAGCAGGAACAAAGGTTTGAATTTTTCTAAACACAAGGTTTTCTTTAAAATATGGGCATTTCGAGAATCAGAAAGATCCTTTTCAAGTTTGAATTTGTTCATTTGGAATCTGGGTTCTTCTACTTCATTTTTATTTGCTTATTTTCTTAATCACGGATATTTGATATTTTTTGCTTATATGAGTTTTTTCATTACTTCCATCTTGGGAAACTCCGTCACTTTCCATCTTTCAAAGACCACTCCCCTATCTCCTTTTCTCTCCCCATCATTTCCGTAAATCCCCACCACCATACTCTTTCCTCTCTTTTGTTGCCAAAAATCTCAAGAACATGTTCAAGTCTTCTATTCCAAGGTGCATTCAAGTTACCAAGTGGAGATTTAAGTGTGTTTTCAAGCCACCTTCGAGAGTTGTAGCAAGAAGAAAGGCAAGGAACTACCTTTTTCCTTCTGTCTCCTATAACCTTTCTTCTAAGTAAGCATGTGCAACTTATTATTTCTTTTTTTTTACAAGTTATACAAGTAAAATATTGTATAAATCCCACCCAAACCATGCGTATAAGAACAAGCAGGAATAAAGGTTTGAATTTTTCTAAACACAAGGTTTTCTTTAAAATATGGGCATTTCGAGAATCAGAAAGATCCTTTTCAAGTTTGAATTTGTTCATTTGGAATCTGGGTTCTTCTACTTCATTTTTATTTGCTTATTTTCTTAATCACGGATATTTGATATTTTTTGCTTATATGAGTTTTTTCATTACTTCCATCTTGGGAAACTCCGTCACTTTCCATCTTTCAAAGACCACTCCCCTATCTCCTTTTCTCTCCCCATCATTTCCGTAAATCCCCACCACCATACTCTTTCCTCTCTTTTGTTGCCAAAAATCTCAAGAACATGTTCAAGTCTTCTATTCCAAGGTGCATTCAAGTTACCAAGTGGAGATTTAAGTGTGTTTTCAAGCCACCTTCGAGAGTTGTAGCAAGAAGAAAGCCAAGGAACTATCTTTTTCCTTCTGTCTCCTATAACCTTTCTTCTAAGTAAGCATGTGCAACTTATTATTTCTTTTTTTACAAGTTATACAAGTAAAATATTGTATAAATCCCACCCAAACCATGCGTATAAGAACTAGCAAGAACAAAGGTTTTAATTTTTCTAAACACAAGGTTTTCTTTAAAATATGGGCATTTCGAGAATCAGAAAGATCCTTTTCAAGTTTGAATTTGTTCATTTGGAATCTGGGTTCTTCTACATCATTTTTATTTGCTTATTTTCTTAATCACGGATATTTGAGAATTTTTGCTTATATGAGTTTTTTCAGAACTTCCATGTTGGGAAATTCCGTCACTTTCCATCTTTCAAAGACCACTCCCTTATCTCCTTTTCTCTCCCTATCATTTTCGTAAATCCCCACCACCATCCTCTTTCCTCTCTTTTGATGCCAAAAATATCAAGAACAAGTTCAAGTCTTCTATTCCAAGGTGCATTCAAGTTACCAAGTGGAGATTTAAGTGTGTTTTCAAGCCACCTTCGAGAGTTGTAGCAAGAAGAAAGCCAAGGAACTACATTTTCCCTTCTGTCTCCTATAACCTTTCTTCTAAGTAAGCATGTGCAACTTATTATTTCTTTTTTTTACAAGTTATACAAGTAAAATCTTGTATAAATCCCACCCAAACCATGCGTATAAGAACTAGCAAGAACAAAGGTTTGAATTTTTCTAAACACAAGGTTTTCTTTAAAATATGGGCATTTCGAGAATCAGAAAGATCCTTTTCAAGTTTGAATTTGTTCATTTGGAATCTGGGTTCTTCTACATCATTTTTATTTGCTTATTTTCTTAATCACGGATATTTGAGAATTTTTGCTTATATGAGTTTTTTCAGAACTTCCATGTTGGGAAACTCCGTCACTTTCCATCTTTCAAAGACCACTCCCATATCTCTTTTTCTCTCCCTATCATTTCCGTAAATCCCCACTACCATCCTCTTTCCTCTCTTTTGTTGCCAAAAATCTCAAGAACAAGTTCAAGTCTTCTATTCCAAGGTGCATTCAAGTTACCAAGTGGAGATTTAAGTGTGTTTTCAAGCCATCTTCGAGAGTTGTAGCAAGATGAAAGCCAAGGAACTACCTTTTTCCTTCTGTCTCATATAACCTTTCTTCTAAGTAAGCATGTGCAACTTTTTATTTCTTTTTCTTACAAGTTATACAAGTAAAATCTTGTATAAATCCCACCCAAACCAAGCGTATAAGAACTAGCAGGAACAAAGGTTTGAATTTTTCTAAACACAAGGTTTTCTTTAAAATATGGGCATTTCGAGAATCAGAAAGATCCTTTTCAAGTTTGAATTTGTTCATTTGGAATCTGAGTTCTTCTACTTCATTTTTATTTACTTATTTTCTTAATCACGGATATTTGAGGTTTTTTGGTTATTTGAGTTTTTTCAGTACTTCCATCTTGGGAAACTCCGTCACTTTCCATCTTTCAAAGACCACTCCCCTATCTCCTTTTCTCTCCCCATCATTTCCGTAAATCCCCACCACCATACTCTTTCCTCTCTTTTGTTGCCAAAATTCTCAAGAACAAGTTCAAGTCTTCTATTCCAAGGTGCATTCAAGTTACCAAGTGGAGATTTAAGTGTGTTTTCAAGCCACCTTCGAGAGTTAGCAAGAAGAAAGCCAAGGAACTGCCTTTTTGCTTCTGTCTCTTATAACCTTTCTTCTAAGTAAGCATGTGCAACTTATTATTTCTTTTTTTACAAATTATACAAGTAAAATCTTGTATAAATCCCATCCAAACCATGCGTATAAGAACTAGCACGAACAAAGGTTTGAATTTTTCTAAACACAAGGTTTTCTTTAAAATATGGGCATTTTGAGAATCAGAAAGATCATTTTCAAGTTTGAATTTGTTCATTTGGAATCTGAGTTCTTCTACTTCATTTTTATTTACTTATTTTCTTAATCACGGATATTTGAGATTTTTTTCTTATATGAGTTTTTCAGTACTTCCAAAGTGGGAAACTCCGTCACTTTCCATCTTTCAAAGACCACTCCCCTATCTCCTTTTCTGTCCTCATCATTTCCGTCAATCCCCAACACCATACTCTTTCCTCTCTTTTGTTGACAAAAATCTCAAGAACAAGTTCAAGTCTTCTATTCCAAGGTGCTTTCAAGTTACCAAGTGGAGATTTAAGTGTGTTTTCAAGCCACCTTCGAGAGTTCTAGCAAGAAGAAAGCCAAGGAACTACCTTTTCCTTTCTGTCTCTTTTAACCTTTCTTCTAAGTAAGCATGTGCAACTTATTATTTCTTTTTTTTAGAAGTTATAAAAGTAAAATGTTGTATAAATCCCACCCAAACCATGCGTATAAGAACTAGCAGGTACAAAGGTTTGAATTTTTCTAAACACAAGGTTTTCTTTAAAATATGGGCATTTCGAGAATCAGAAAGATCCTTTTCAAGTTTGAATTTGTTCATTTGGAATCTGGGTTCTTCTACATCATTTTTATTTGCTTATTTTCTTAATCACGGATATTTGAGAATTTTTGCTTATATGAGTTTTTTCAGAACTTCCATGTTGGGAAACTCCGTCACTTTCCATCTTTCAAAGACCACTCCCATATCTCCTTTTCTCTCCCTATCATTTCCGTAAATCCCCACCACCATCCTCTTTCCTCTCTTTTGATGCCAAAAATATCAAGAACAAGTTCAAGTCTTCTATTCCAAGGTGCATTCAAGTTACCAAGTGGAGATTTAAGTGTGTTTTCAAGCCACCTTCGAGAGTTGTAGCAAGAAGAAAGCCAAGGAACTACATTTTCCCTTCTGTCTCCTATAACCTTTCTTCTAAGTAAGCATGTGCAACTTATTATTTCTTTTTTTTACAAGTTATACAAGTAAAATCTTGTATAAATCCCACCCAAACCATGCGTATAAGAACTAGCAGGAACAAAGGTTTAAATTTTTCTAAACACATGGTTTTCTTTAAAATATGGGCATTTCGAGAATCAGAAAGATCCTTTTCAAGTTTGAATTTGTTCATTTGGAATCTGTGTTCTTCTACTTCATTTTTATTTGCTTATTTTCTTAATCACGGATGTTTGAGATTTTTTTCTTATATGAGTTTTTTCAGTACTTCCATCTTGGGAAACTCCGTCACTTTCCATCTTTCAAAGACCACTCCCCTATCTCCTTTTCTCTCCCCATCATTTCCGTAAATCCCCACCACCATACTCTTTCCTCTCTTTTGTTGCCAAAAATCTCAAGAACAAGTTCAAGTCTTCTATTCCAAGGTGCATTCAAGTTACCAAGTGGAGATTTAAGTGTGTTTTCAAGCCACCTTCGAGAGTTAGCAAGAAGAAAGTCAAGGAACTGCGTTTTTGCTTCTGTCTCTTATAACCTTTCTTCTAAGTAAACATGTGCAACTTATTATTTCTTTTTTTACAAATTATACAAGTAAAATATTGTATAAATCCCATCCAAACCATGCGTATAAGAACTAGCATGAACAAAGGTTTGAATTTTTCGAAACACAAGGTTTTCTTTAAAATATGGGCATTTCGAGAATCAGAAAGATCCTTTTCAAGTTTGAATTTGTTCATTTGGAATCTGGGTTCTTCTACATCATTTTTATTTGCTTATTTTCTTAATCACGGATATTTGAGAATTTTTGCTTATATGAGTTTTTTCAGAACTTCCATGTTGGGAAACTCCGTCACTTTCCATCTTTCAAAGACCACTCTCCTATCTCCTTTTCTCTCCCCAACATTTCCGTAAATCCCCACCACCATCCTCTTTCCTCTCTTTTGTTGCCAAAAATCTCAAAAACGAGTTCAAGTCTTCTATTCTAAGGTGCATTCAAGTTAGCAAGTGGAGATTTAAGTGTGTTTTCAAGCCACCTTCGAGAGTTGTAGCAAGAAGAAAGCCAAGGAACTACCTTTTCCCTTCTGTCTCCAATAACCTTTCTTCTAACTAAGCATGTGCAACTTATTATTTCTTTTTTTTAGAAGTTATAAAAGTAAAATGTTGTATAAATCCCACCCAAACCATGCGTATAAGAACTAGCAGGAACAAAGGTTTTAGTTTTTCTAAACACATGGTTTTCTTTAAAATATGGGCATTTCAAGAATCAGAAAGATCATTTTCACGTTTGAATTTGTTCATTTGGAATCTGAGTTCTTCTACTTTATTTTTATTTACTTATTTTCTTCATCACGGATATTTGAGATTTTTTTCTTATATGAGTTTTTCAGTACTTCCATATTGTGAAACTCCGTCACTTTCCATCTTTCAAAGATCACTCCCCTATCTCCTTTTCTCTCCCCAACATTTCCGTAAATCCCCACCACCATCCTCTTTCCTCTCTTTTGTTGCCAAAAATCTCAAGAACAAGTTCAAGTCAAATTCTAAGGTGCATTCAAGTTAGCAAGTGGAGATTTAAGTGTGTTTTCAAGCCACCTTCGAGAGTTGTAGCAAGAAGAAAGCCAAGGAACTACCTTTTCCCTTCTGTCTCCTATAACCTTTCTTCTAACTAAGCATGTGCAACTTATTATTTCTTTTTTTTTACAAGTTATACAAGTAAAATCTTGTATAAATCCCACCCAAACCATGAGTATAAGAACTATCTGGAACAAAGGTTTGAATTTTTCAAAACACATGGTTTTCTTTAAAATATGGGCATTTCGAGAATCAGAAAGATCCTTTTCCAGTTGGAATTTGTTCATTTGGAATCTGGGTTCTTTTACTTCATTTTTATTTGCTTATTTTCTTAATCACGGATATTTGAGATTTTTTGCTTATATGAGTTTTTTCAGTACTTCCATCATGAGAAACTCCGTCACTTTCCATCTTTCAAAGACCACTCCCCTATCTCCTTTTCTCTCCCCATCATTTTCGTAAATCCCCACCACCATACTCTTTCCTCTCTTTTGTTGCCAAAAATCTCAAGAACAAGTTCAAGTCTTCTATTCCAAGGTGCATTCAAGTTACCAAGTGGAGATTTAAGTGTGTTTTCAAGCCACCTTCGAGAGTTAGCAAGAAGAAAGCCAAGGAACTGCCTTTTTTATTCTGTCTCTTATAACCTTTCTTCTAAGTAAGCATGTACAACTTATTATTTCTTTTTTTTACAAGTTATACAAGTAAAATCTTGTATAAATCCCACCCAAACCATGCGTATAAGAACTAGCACGAACAAAGGTTTGAATTTTTCTAAACACAAGGTTTTCTTTAAAATATGGGCATTTCGAGAATCAGAAAGATCCTTTTCAAGTTTGAATTTGTTCATTTGGAATCTGGGTTCTTCTACATCATTTTTATTTGTTTATTTTCTTAATCACGGATATTTGAGATTTATTGCTTATATGAGTTTTTTCAGAACTTCCATGTTGGGAAACTCCGTCACTTTCCATCTTTCAAAGACCACTCCCATATCTCCTTTTCTCTCCCAATCATTTCCGTAAATCCCCACCACCATCCTCTTTCCTCTCTTTTGTTGCCAAAAATCTCAAGAACAAGTTCAAGTCTTCTATTCCAAGGTGCATTCAAGTTACCAAGTGGAGATTTAAGTGTGTTTTCAAGCCACCTTCGAGAGTTGTAGCAAGAAGAATGCCAAGGAACTACCTTTTTCCTTCTGTCTCCTATAACCTTTCTTCTAAGTAAGCATGTGTAACTTATTATTTCTTTTTTTACGAGTTATACAAGTAAAATATTGTATAAATCCCACCCAAACCATGCGTATAAGAACTAGCAGGAACAAAGGTTTAAATTTTTCTAAACACATGGTTTTCTTTAAAATATGGGCATTTCGAGAATCAGAAAGATCCTTTTCAAGTTTGAATTTGTTCATTTGGAATCTGTGTTCTTCTACTTCATTTTTATTTGCTTATTTTCTTAATCACGGATGTTTGAGATTTTTTTCTTATATGAGTTTTTTCAGTACTTCCATCTTGGGAAACTCCGTCACTTTCCATCTTTCAAAGACCACTCCCCTATCTCCTTTTCTCTCCCCATCATTTCCGTAAATCCCCACCACCATA